>BMAU01001364.1:382500-1015000 GCA_019973935.1 Trichonephila clavipes | reverse complement strand
TTCGGTTCAGCCAAAAATACTCCAAGGACTACGCGCGCCTGCAAATGAAAACAAGACTCCAGAAAACCGGAGAAAGCTTCTTGCAAGAGTATGCCTCTGAAGTAGAAAGGCTCGCCAACTTGGCTTTCTCCGACCACCCATCAACTGTGCGAGAAGTTATCTCTTTGCAGTATTTCGTGGACGACCTGAAGGAACAGAAACACAGAAGGCTGTGAGAGTGGCAGATGTGCAAGATCTTAAATCTACCCTGTTATATGCTCTGAAAGTGGAGGTCGCCAATGAACAGTTACAGAGACAGCCATTCCGTCCGAGGAGCTAGAGTGACTACAGATGCGCCCTGTGAATCTCCATGGAGGAAGGAGATTGAGAAACTGAGAAAGGACATTCAAAATTTAATGGCTCAACGTCAGAACCTGAGGAGACGTAGAATCACGTATTGGGGTTGCGGTGGAGCAGGGCATATAAGAAGTAGCTGCCCTCGAATAAATAAAGAAGATAACATCATCAAGTGCTGGGGGTGCGGTAGTGCCGGGCATGTAAGAAGTAACTGCCCTCGAGTGAATCAAGATGATCCTTGTCGTACAAGTGTAACAGAATCAAAGAAAGTGTGTAGCAACCGAAAAGGATCAGATGAAAATGGAGACGTCCGTTCGAAAAGACCCTGTTCGGAGAGCAGCAAGAATCTCTCAAGCAGCTTGAGAGTCGAAAAGAAATTTGGCGTGATAGGTCTAGTAGTCCGCCAAGTCACGACGCCATCAACATCGGCATTGGACCCGTGGAGTGATGAGAGCGTCCGAAAAGATCAACTGGCTGATCCGGAAATAAAACCAATCATGGAATTCAAAGAGTCGTCTGATGAAAAGCCCAGCTGGCAAGACATCGCCTCTTTCCATCCTACAACGAAGCGTTACTGGGCTCTTTGGGACTCTCCCCATCTGAGAAATGGTGTTTTATATCGAAAATGGGAGTCTGACGATGGAAAAACATTCAGGTGGCAATTAATAATCCCAAAGACAAGTGTTTCAACGGTCCTTAAGGAACTCCATGGCAGTCCACCTGGAGGTCATTTTGGTGTTATGAAGACCTTACAAAAAGTTTGTGAGTGCTTCTACTGGAACAATGTGCGGAGTGACGTGGAAAAGTGTTCTCGCACATGTGATCCCTGTGCTGCACGCAAAGGTCCCAGAAAACGCACTAGAGGAAGACTGAAGCTGTATAATTTGGGAGCGCCTTTCGAACGAATAGCTTTTGACATCCTAGGTCCACTTCTGAGATCGTCAGATGACAACAACATCCTGGTTGTCATGGACTACTTCACTAAGTGGCCTGAAGCCTATCCTATTCCCGACCAAGAGGCCTCAACTGTTGCAGAGGTTCTAGTTCAACACTGGATCTCACGATTCGGGGTCCCTCTACAGCTGCACTTCGATCAAGGGAGAAACTTCGATTCTGTAGTTTGCAAGAGACTCTGTGAAATACTCGCCATCGACAAAACCAGGACAGCAGCTTTGCATCCTTAGACTGACGGCATGGTAGAGAGGTTCAATCGGACCATTTTGAACAGGCTCTCTCTCCTGGTATCCAGTAATCAACAGGACTGGGACAAGAAGTTCCCCTTTTTCTTGCTTGCCTTCCGGAGTGCTGTTCATGAGACCACCGGCTATTTCCCATCCCAGATGCTCTTTGGACGTGATATTCGTCTTCTTGCAGATCTTCTGTTCAGCCAGTCACCAGATGCACCCTTGGCGCCTGAAGAGAATATCGAGAAACTCCAGGCACGGATGGAGGAAATGCATCATCTGGCTAGGGAAAGAATCGGCATGGCTTCCGAGAAGATGAAGACCCGATACGACGCAAGAGCAACCGGACACGATTTCCACGAAGGCGACAAAGTGTGGTTATGGAATCCGAAACGTCGCAAAGGAATCTCTCCGAAGCTGCAGACCAACTGGGAAGGTCCTTACAAAGTCCTAAAAAGACTGAATGACGTTGTGGTGAGGATACAGAAATCACCACACTCAAAACCGAAGGTAATACATTACAATAGGCTAGCCCCTTATCTTGGCCAAGATGAATAAATCCTTAAGTTCAGACCATGGTCATTAATTATTTTGTACATAATGTAAATTAATTCTCTTTTCTAATTCCTTAGTTTTATTTTAATATTGGAATTTATGTTTACATCTCTTCATGTGCTTTGAATTTATTTGTATTGTATATGATGTGGAACACATTTGTTACTTTATATGTGGTTATTATGTGAGTAGTTTGCTGCAAATAGATGCCTCTTACTCAAGGATTGTACTGCCCGGGACGAGCAGTCTTTGAGGAGGGGGGCAGTGTTACAAATTTTGTGTAAATAGTGTAAATAATTTGTATTTTAGTGTTTAATGCATTTATATTACACTCTATGTTATATTTATTTCATGTTAAAATTGTACTATTCACAAGCAGTGCCGCGTAAGGGGCTTACGTTATAATGGCGATTGAGCCAACTTGGCGGTAGAGCCAAGTTGGCATCATTTTTGGCGACCTAGTTGGCGACCATTTTGGCGTCATTGGCGAGTTCGGAACCCTCTGGAATCTTCTACAAAGTAGTAGATCTCTCCACTCGTATCACGTTCAATGACACGAGCGGCTATATTTCTAGAAGTTTCTGTTGCGCATATAAAAAGGATGCTCGCCGGTACGGCGAGGAGTCTTGATTAAGCCAGCGAGTAGTGAGGATTGTTTTGACTAGCGAGATTAGAGAGAGCTCGGCTGTGCTTGTAAATATTCTTTACTTACGTGTATTTTTAAACACTGTTTATTGTGTTTGATTGCTGTTGAAGGTGTGAAGACCTTCGGATATTTACCCTGTGAATATTGCCAATGAATCCTGTATTGAAAGAATTGGATTTTCGATAATAAATTCGCATCGCTCTTAAAGAACTCATTATTTTTTTCTTTGTGATTGTTTTTGCATAAAATCCTCGAACCCTCGGATCTACATAACAATACTATACATATCTTTATATATAAAAAATCTTCTGTGCGTGTGTTTGTCACTAAACTCCTCCTAAACGGCTGGACCGATTTCGATGAAATTTTTTGTGTGGGTTCAAGTAAATTCGAGAATGGTTTAGATTCACAATTCGGTCCGGTATCGCAATTAGTTAAAAAGATATTAATTAAAAACATTCAAAAAATACAGCTCAAGATTCACCTGCATTGTTGTAACAACGCTATTGTTATAAACACAAGTAATATAAAAAAAATTTTAATCAATTCCTACTTAGATCAACCAAGTAAAAATTTATTTTAGCTAATTTTTATTAAATAGTTGCAATTAATATAAATATGTATATACACATGACAGAATCACAACATTAAGTGGTAATTAATTTTTATTAATTATCATTAAAGTATCGTTTTGTCATCCAAAACAAGCGTGTATATAAAATTTCCTTTCAACTGAATGCTTTAGCACGTGAGAAAAAAACCTTTTCAAATTTTGACATAAGTCGCCAAAAGGGTCGCTAAGTCGCCAACGTGGCTGTATTTGTAATTTTTTAAATAATTAGTTTTAATCAAAATTAATTTTTATTAATTATAATTAAATTATTGTATTGGCATCCAAAATAATCATGTACATTACTTTTCAGCTCAATTGAGCGCTTTAAAATGTATTTTATTAACGATTGAAAATTCCACCAAGATAAATAAATAAATAAACAAACAAACAAATAAAATATGTATAGAGATCGTGAGCTATTAGTAGGAATTGAAAAAGACGTAAGTTGGCGTCGAAAATTGATTTTAAGCCAAACTGTTCAAACCCCGTCTTTATTGATACGAAAATGCAGATGATTCACGCTTTTTAGCGTTTTTAATTAATATCTTTTCAAATAATCTTTATATAAGTAATTATTCTGTGCGTGTGTATCTAACTGAACTCCTCCTAAGCGGCTGGACCGATTTTGATGAAAGTTTTTGTCTGTTCCAGTGGACTCGAGAATGGTTTAGATTTATAATTCGGTTTATAAATGTTTACTTAATTAATTTTTTATTTATAAATTGTTGATCCTGGAATGTTTTATATTGGATCCTGCAGACTGCGCTACGATCGCAATATCGAATATTCAAAAATATTTTATTATAATTTAAGTTGGTCCCGACATTTGGTGCTGTGATCATTTCAGGAAAATATTTTGTCGCTTCGTGTTATTATTTTTTGAAATAAATCGTGTGTTAATTAAATTATTACATTCAGATGTAATTAGTGTTTGAAGAGTTTTGAAGTGTGCATAAAAAACTGTACATTCTCGAAATTTAGTATGCAATTGAGAGAGAAGTGAGTGTATTTTACATGATTTTCTATTAAATTTACACGTGCGTTGAGAACAATTATCCTAACCTACAAATCTATTTGTGTAGCTAATTGATTATACACATTGTTAAACTTTTTTTTTTATTTAAAATTATTTCTTATCGGAACTAGTTTGTGTTTCACTTCTAAGCAACCCAGAAGTATAAACCTTGGCACATAATTACATTGTAATAACTTTTTAATACAAATTTTACTCAAAACGGTCCTGATTGTTAAAGCTTATTCATGTGGCCGCGGTAGCCGAGTGGTATAGGCATCGGATCGTGGCTGGCTTTGTCACGAGTTCGAGCCCAGTACCACTAAAGACCCGCCGTGTAGGGCAGCGATGCACGCTAAATCTGTCGAGAGCTGAAACGTCCTCCCGTTGGTGTGGTGTGGTGTGGTAGTTAGGAGAGGGAGGTGCCAGCTCAGGTGTCGTCCACGTCACTTGACCATGGTTCAAAATTACGTGGTCCGTCGCCAAAAGCCCTCGTGTAGCTGAACAGTGCGACGTTAATCTTCACTCACTCACTCTAAAGCTTATTCATAAAAATTTGGAATTTTTGAATTTAAGATGTGTGTACAGGACAACGTCTCTGTCGGGTCCTCTAGTATATATATATATATATAGGCGTGGCGAGTGGGAAAACGATTTTAACGATGATGATTATTTTAGATGGTTGATGTTTCATTTTTGATTACATTGACGAGACAGTCCTTTGAAATGGTAAATCCGGTTTATTGAATGTTTAACATATAGAACGTTCCAACATAATAAAAAGCAGACAAAAAGACACACAATACAATCACTCTAGCTAGCTGTAGCAGATTTATACATTATGAAGACAAAGCGCAAGTGGCGGAATTTCCAGAAATTTCGGCATTTACAGGAAGCTCAAATCATATGATCTGGGTGGGTGGATAGATATAATTCAAAAGATTCTGTTAGGCAAGTAGCTAGTTTATTACTTAAACTGGGTCATGAAGGAATGCCCCAAAGAAAAATTAAAAGAGCTATTAAAGATTAAATCAATGGGAATTATTACATATATATAAAAAAATTGTACACTTTTGCTCGAGTAGCTATCGTAACGAAAGTCAACTGGAACTTTTGGACTGAAGTTTATTTGTTCCCACAGTTTTTAAACTAAATGTTAATTTGTAATCTTAAAATTTAAATAATACAAAAAATACTCGAATAAAAGCGAAAGATAATTACAAAATAGAATACTGAGACACGTTCTATATTTCACAAATTGTCATATTTATGAAATAATATTTTGAATCTCGTTACATATATATAGCTATTAATGTTAGCTTGTAATGGTTTTGTTACTTACTTTTACTAATTATTTTTTATGTAAACATTGCATATATAAAATTTCTATTATCTATGCCAGAGAAAGAATCCATTTACTGTGCATCAAGTTAGACTTGCTGACTATGCATCAGTAAAACAGCAGCCATGGCTATTTTAGAAAGTAATAATATTTTAGAAAGTAATAATAGTAATAAGGCAGATGGGTTTCGACATTATTCATTAACTCTTTAAAGAAATCACCAAACTTTGAGTAAAATTTCAATTTTTATAAAAAATGGAATTCTTAAAAGCATTTTGCTTGTAAAAATAAATATTTTTATAAATTAAATAAAATTTTAAGCATAAATTGATAAATTAGAAGGCTTGCCAATCGAAAAGAAGGAATAACTTATTGACATGTCAACAGATTTGACGTTAAAGTCTAAATTTAAGCAGAAACTTTAGATTACGAATTTTCTCTCACAAGTTTCTCACACAGTTATAAACATTTTAATGCCAGCGGGAACAATGTCCTAGCATTAAGCATTCTATTATATTGAAAAACATTTTAATAACTCTTACCTCTTGATTTAAAGAAAGAAAGGAATTCTGAATAATAATCTTTTAAATTGTACAATTATCTTTTGTGCACCCGTATCCTTCTGCCATAAAATGGATTTCCGCAAAACCCATTCCTACTCAAATAAATAAATAAAAATAAAAAATTAAGATAAACATGATTGCCAAATTTAAAGTCTTAATCTAATCGTTCAAAAACGGAATTTTTTTCTTCAATACTTCCCTATAATGCTCGCTCCCTCTTTCATATGAGTCAATTTCCGAAAATCTATTCATAGAAGATCTTTATTTAACAGCAGAAACATGCTTAGCAAATTTCAATTACGTGGGTGTACCAATTCAAAAACAGGATTGGTCGATCGGAGAAGGATTTTCGCAAACCCCTCTTTTATAGAGAACCTCTACTCTATGAAAAAAATGTCCCTATCGGACTGTATGTAAGAGTTTAAAAACGGAAATAATTATCTATAACACCCCTTAAGCCGAAGGAACGCCCATTAGCGGTCGATTTTTGCGAAATCTGTTCTTAGTGGTTCTCTACTCCAAGAAAAGAACATGCATACTATACTTCAAGCCTGTCGGAGATATCGTGATGAGGAAGTCGCTTTTCTGTCTCGATATGCATACAGTGGTGGCCAAAATTGTGGACACTTTTTTAAATTGTTGTTTTTTAAGTTTGTATGCTTATAGAAAATTTTACAGTGCACAAAATGCTAAGTATTTTATAACATTTTAAAGAGAATTTAATACTGAATTAAATACAAAAAAGAAAATTCAAACATTTGTCAGTTATGCTGGTAGATAATTGTCGATACACATTGGATATTGATCAGCAGTGAGTTATCAGAGCTTAGTGAGGTTGCGTTTATTCTTTATTACAGCTTCACATCAATGTTTCATTGAGTTGAAAATAGTTTGAAGCTCTTCCTACGTTGATGCATGATGCTAGGAAGCAATTATATCCTCAATTAGATCCTTTTTATTTCATGGATCTCATTCTGACAAGATTTTCCAAGTTTTCGATAGGATTGAGGTCAGGACTGTTTCCTGGTCAGGATAACAATGATATTTAGTCAAAAAACAATGACATCCAATAAAAGAGTAGATGGGACCCATGTGTGACGAGATAGTGGTATTTCTTGTGTTAAAATTACATAACAGGTTGGTAGTTCAGTGACTACATTTGCAGACTGAACGTTTTGTTTAAGATATCAGGAGAAAAATTCAATAACAAAAAGCAGGAAGAAGCCCAAAAAGATGCACCACATCTGTTGATGATAGAGAACCAAAATACTATGTTTTAGAGATAAAAGAATTTCGTAGACATCCCGTCAGAAGCGATCTGAGTGATGCTGGTGTTTCTGTCAGTTCAAAAACAATCAGGAGTAGATTAACAGCTGTAAGACTAAAAGGTAGAATTCCGTGAAAAAAGCCGTATCCCAATTTACAGCAGCACTAAAAGGGACTACAGTGGGCAATGGAACTCATTAATTGGGCAAATGATTATTGGTCACAAGTTATATAGAAGGACGAAACTAAAATATCGTTATTCGGTATTGATAGCCTAAAATGTTAAGATGTAGAACATCAGAAATGCTGCATCCAGGCAACTGTGAAGTATCCACATCGTTTTATCATTTAGTCACGCATATCAGCAGACGGTATTAGTAACATTGATGGGTCACTGAATGTCATAAAATACATTGACACTATTACAGAGCACAAACTTCTGCCTTTCATCAGGGATCTAGTGACCAACGATGCTTCGTTTATTTTTGAGCAAGATTCTGCTCCTTGCCACACAGTAAAGTAATTGAATGACTGGTACCATTCTAAGATCATTGAGTTGTTGTCCTGACCAGAAAACAGTCCTGTGACCTCGATCCTATCGAAAACTTTTAGCACCGTTTGAAAACTCTTGTCCGAATGAGGTACGCATGAAATAAAAAGGAACTAATTGAGGATATAATTGTTTTCTGGCATCATGCATTAACGTAGGAAGAGCTTCAAACTATTTTCAGCTCTTAATGTATCATCGATGTGAAACTGTAATAAAGAATAAATGCAACCTCAATAAGCTCTGATAACTTACTGCTATCGTCAGTATCCAATATATATCAACAGTTATCGCAGCATAACTTTTTTTGTCTTGCAAATATTTGAATTTTTTTTGTATTGAATTCAGTAATAAATTCTCTTTAAAGTGATATAAAATACAATACTTAACATTTTGTGCAGCGTAAAATTTTCTATAAGCATACAAACTAAAAAATATAACAATTTAAAAGTGATCACAATTTTGGCCACCACTGTATAGTAGATGACACCTGGAGCATGAATTACTTACATTAATATCATGTTTAAGCATTTTAATAAAAAATGCATTACTTTTTTAATTACGTACTTAAATTACATATAGCACGATATGATCTAATTTAAAATTATTTCAGAATTCTTTTAAAACCTGTGTGTGTGGATGGAGTTCACCAGAAACAGTTTTAAGGGTTCCGTGAAAACTTTGAGGCGAGTGAGTGATTGAATATTAACGTCGCACTGTTCAGCTACACAAGGGCTTTTGGTGTTGTACCTCGTAGTAATTTTGAACCATGGTCAAGTGACGAGGACGACACCTGAGCTGGCACCCCGTCTTCTAACTACCACACCAACGGGAGGATGTTTCAGCTCTCGACAAATTTAACATGCATCACTGTTCTACATAGCGGGTGTTAAGTGGTACTGGGCTGGAACTCTCGTGACATGCCTGCCAGGATCCGATACCTTGACCATTGAGCTACCGCAGCTCCCACTAAGTTTGAGGCAAATGAGTGAACTGATTGCAGTTTTATTCTTCCGAGGAACAACAGGTTTCCCACTAGAGTAGTAAAATTGCTCAAGTAAGCACCAAATAACTATCCTTTGTGTGCACGAGCCCTTTCCAATAATAAGGAGGCCAATTCAATGAAATAGAAAAAAAGAACAGAGAATTTTTAGAATATAAACGAGTAAAGAGAGTTTAATTCTTCAACATAAAAATTGAATTAAAAAACTTTTAGCATGGGGATCTGTACATAAAGTTGAAAATTTCCATCCATTACTTGAATTGTGCGAGAAGTATATGCTTGATCTGTATAAATTATGGTATGTATTCTTTAAAATAAATAAAGTTATTGAATTGGATCATTTGACAAATTTAAAAATTACCAAAACTCCATTGAGAAATAATTTACAGTTTAAAACTCTACTATAAGCAACGTTTTATTTAAATTTCTGTCTATTGCTAAATATCAAAATTATTAATACACGTAATGTCGATGAAATTTTTCTATTATCCGGAAAGGTAAATGCTCTGTACCTTATTTCTAATCCTTTTTAAAGCGGATTTACAGTTTGATGAACTCTAGATCCGAGGTGAATTGAATATTTATTAATTCCTTACTCCTATTGCTTATATTTTTATAATCCCTACTTCTTACATTTTTGGAAAAAGAAACGAAAAGTTAAGTAGTCAGAAATTAGATAAAACAAGAATTTATCTTATAACACGTACAAGGAAATGAGTGGGTAGATTTTTATTTGATTTAGTTTAAATAAACGCCAAAGGGGAAAGACTTGGTAATTTTGTATTAAACTAAAGTGACGAGTGCAACAGTTGAGGTAGCATTTTCCTCGCTTAGCATCCTTCCAAGGCCGCAGTAGCCTAGTGGTCAGGGCAATGGACTCGTGGCTGGCGTGTCATGAGTTCGAGCACAGTACCACTAAAGACCCACCGAGCAGGGAAGTAACATACGTTAGATCTGTCGAGAGCTCAAACGTCCTCCCGTTGGTGTGGTGTGGTCGTTAGGAGAGGAAAGTGCAAGCTCAGACGTCGTCACTTGACCATGGTTCAAAACGACGAGGTCCGTCGCCAAAAGCCCTCGTGTAGCTGAAGAGTGCGACGTTACTATTCACTCACTCATTCACTCCAGGGCACAAGTATGGTTCGAATGTGCAGTGATTCCCATTACAACACCTCATGGGTCTAACCAGAGAATTGAAGCTCATTACTCAATGGGCTAAATTCATGTGATTGCATTTATCACGTGATAAATGCAATCCCCGGTGAATTCTTTCATGTGATTCGCTGTCGCCACACTTCTAATTTTTTTAAAAGGTACATAATTGTCAACAATAACGCACTTGGATAAACGAATTTGATTTTAAAGTATACGAATAATGTAATTTTGTTTTTATTTTTGGAAAACCTTTTGAAGAATTTTAATATTGGAACTTTTTTACCCAATTATCAGCTTAAAGTTTTTACCAAAACTTTACAAGCAGAGCAACAAGTCTAAAGTCAGTTTTGAATTCAATGGAGAACACTTGGTAGCATTTATCATGTGACGGCCGTGAACTTAGCCCACAACTTTTTTGGGAAGAGTGCCACTATTTGATAAAATTCATTAATACTATTTATTAATTATGTCTGCCACTTCCGACTTTTCCAACAAACAAACATAGAACTTATGCGCTTATTATGGTATTTTACGCAAAAATTAAAAAATAATATATATATATATATAGATATATATATATATATATATGATTCGAGTAACTCATTTCTGTTTCCTACCTAACTTAATTAATTGAACTTGTAAAAAGTTCATTAACAATAAAACTTAAATTTGCACTTTCGTCTTATATATATATATATAATATTATGTATATATATTTATTTTTTATTACATATATTATATATATATATATTTATTATGTATATATATATATTTTTTATTATATATATATACGCGCAAAATTTACTTAATGTGGCTTTTAAATTAGTACTTTTTTTACCAAGTAATCAATATTAGGATTAGCTGCAACACATACTAACAAATTAGGTTATTATAGGTGTACATCAGCTAGTTTTAAACGATATTTATTTTATTATGCTCATTCAGAAAACACTTATTCACAAACATATTTAGATCCAAATTTTGAGGGTTTTTTGTCTGAGACAACCCCACTTCAATTAAATTGTAAAAATTGGTTATATATATATTTATTACCTTTTCAAATTTTTTTTAATTTTTCAGTTAGTCTTCGCGTGCCACTGTTACAACTACACTGTGCTACAATGTGGCACGCGTGCCACGGGTTGGCCACCCCTGACTTAGCCCATTGGAGTATCACCGGTCAAGTTCACTGTCATAACCACTGCTCAAGATCTTGCTCATACCCTGGACGTATTGCCAAAATTACATAAGTATTTTATTTTTCCCCTAATGAAAAAAAACCCGTCATTCTTTATTTCACTGTCCAATCAAAAGCTGAAGATTTATTCAATTACTGGAAGAAGGTAATTGAAATAAAATGACTGCAGTGGCACAAGGGAGGAATCCAGGAAGTCCATAATTCTTGTATCATACTTCAATACGTCACCAAGCACATTCTTTTGATTTGGGGAACAAAAAACAGAAAAAAGCAAGTTATCGAATAAACAATTAACATTAATTAATAAAACAAATGGTTAATAACAAATATTTAATTACCGTAAAATCCGGCGCAGAACGCGCGCTTTTATCACCCGAACTGAGACCCGAGTTGAGAGGTGCGCGTTGTACGCCGGGTAGAACACTGAGAGCTTTACAAATAAAAAGCTGAGCACACTTCTACATACTTCGAAATACTGTGGATTTAGAACAAGTGACATTTTTAATGAACTTAAAAGGTTGTAATTCTAAAAGAATACCATTTTTGAAAAAGCTTAAGAAAACAAATGAATATATAAATCGCTTCAAAACATAACAGCATTGTATACGCACGTTTCAGTTTTCGCAAAGAAGGGGGGCGTTATGCGGCGAATAGACCTAAAAATTGCATCTTGCAAGTGTGGATTGGAAGGGGTATTTTACGTACTGTAGACATAGGAATATCATCATTTAAAGAAAAAAAAATCATGGGTTATGGGGGAGGGGTCTGAATTCGTGCCCCCCCTTGTGTCACCACTGAATGATATATAATTTCCCGGGTTCTTTGGGTGAATTCTAAGTTAGTTGACTGAAGCCACCTTCAGACATTTTTAAACAAGTTCCCTTTTTGAAACTTCCGTACGTTCAAGTGACAAAAACATTCTCCATTGTAAGGCATCGTGTCAGATGTTACTTTTGTAGGTTATGTAGATCCTATATGTTGAAAATAGCAAACCGATTTATAAAAATTATAAGCTGAAAATATATTTTCTGTTTAATTCCTATTCATTGCCATCGAATTTTAATAATTAGATGCCATTAATGTCGCTGCACTAAGAGAGGAGTTGAGAAGGATGTTCGGAAAATTAAATGAAAGTATGTGTCTTAATTTGAATTTCCAAAGGAAATTTTGTTTATATTTATGTGTAACAATGAAGAGAAGTAAGATAAAATCATCTTCACACACCCTGGTTTGCTAATTAGATCCAATTTATGTAAAAGTAAACCTTTTTTTTCAGAATGCTTTGTACAACTTCTCGAAACGCTGCCCCCTACATTTAAGTGTTTCTTCAGCTAATAAGAAAGTTTGTAAAATTTAGGTTAAAAATGATCGCATGAAGCTATTCCCTCCGTACACTGCGGCAGCTAAAGGGTCCCCCCCCCCATTGATATAAATATGACGCATCCCGTAATGATATAATTTCCACAATCGAAAAACCTGAAAAGAAATAATTAAAGATAAAATACCCAACTATAATGCGCCGTCCCAGCTTCTTCTTTCGCATTTCATTTCCAGGCCCTCTCTATTCATAACAGGCCCCGTTTTGATAGAAGCCCCAATTTATTTCACCCACTTGGCTGCGAAAAAAAGTCGCCAACAAAGAATTTAATTAACACTTAAAAGCTTTCCTCAATACACCGGATTTGTCAGTGGTACGCGCCTCTTTTTCATCCTCGCCGAAAATCAGAAATTTATAAGGCCCTTTTTGCGGCTGTGCGTCTTTTTCGGAGCCGTGTTTGTTATTGTCATTATAAAACCTGTGTGAGCAGCCGCAAAATAGACTTTGAAGTGGCGAGAAAATTAAAGTCGGGCCTTTTGGCGCGTTGAAGTGGGCCAACACATGGCCGTGACACGCGGGGTCCCTCTTCCCTTTGTCTCGCGAAGGCGATCATCATCATCATCATCAGCTGCTGAAAGGAACAACCGCGCCGCGAAACACTGAACGGTGAGATGCGAAAGGTGGCCGCCATTTTGGACCCATGTTAAAAGAACTGCATACTGCACGATTTTAATAAAATTTCAAAACCAGTTTGGGGGTCATCATTGTTAGACGATAACCAGTTCCAAATTTGGATTTTGATAGATGGATGTAACTAATAGTCTAAAAGAGTGTGTGTAAAAATGCAGATGAATTTCTTTCACGATGTCAATGATATCACCTTAAACTCCTCAAAAGCATAACTGTCCATGCTCTATTATAGGTTGAAAAAAATTAATTATTTATAGCTGGTATGCTCGTACGAAACTAAGTTACATGTTAATCCTGAATAAAGCTGTTTATGGAAATCTGTAAATGATTGAGGGAAAAAAAACCAATTTTTTACTTAAGAATGACCGAAAAACACAACAGAAATTTACAATAGCATATAACAATGATGAAGGCCGAGTAGCAGCGTGTTGCGCTTCCACATCACAAGTTCGAGGTTCTATCCTCGGGCTGGGCAAGGTCCTTTCATCCCTCGTGCAGTGGGTCGATAAACGAGTACCAACCTTGCTTGGGAACTTAAACACTGGGAGTCTCGCTTCAGACAGGGACATCTGCTCGTGCACCTCAACGTCCAATGGTCAGATATATGCTGGGCTGTTGCGCACTGAGTTTATAACAATGATGAAATTTTATTGTAATAAAAATTGGTAAACTCTGAACATTTTCATCAGCATGGCTCATGCGCATTACCTTAATTTTGATTTGTATATAATCGCTACTACTTTTCAACATATAAAATTGTTTCTTTTCAGGTATAGAATTTATTGATGAAAAGGTATCAAAATGTGTATTTTTTTTGAAATTTTTAGAAAACTACGTTTAATTAAATAACTGAAATTTGTATTTTGAGCTTTATTAATGAACAAAATTACAGTAAAAAAATGAAGTTCATAATATCGTATTTAAATTTAATGCTTTATTAACGGTTAAAAATATAATTGACTTTACAACAGACTGTACCTAAGTAAAATTTTTTTTTTTTATTGTTATTGGCCTATTTCCTATTTGAGATTTCTGATCCGATTTCCAATTATTTGTGTGGCTATTTTTTTAAAAAAATCCTTCAGATAATGCAACGTTATGTACTTTACTTTTAATAAAAATAGAAATTATTCAAATTAACACACCTATTATTCACACAACCGTAAAATTGATTTTAAATATTTTCTGGATTACTCGAGAAATTTACATAAAAATGTGCATTTAGAAAAAGCAAGGCACATAAAAAAATAATAAAGAAAAATCAAAGAAAAACTACGCTAGCAATTTTTCAATTAATTTAATTTACAAATTAATAATTCTTTATAAATAAAAACGTTTCCAATATTTTTTAAAATTATTATTCTATTTCTTCCAGAACTTTATAATCAATACTTATCAACCGGATATAAGTATTTGAAAAGTTCTAAGTAGTAACTTTAATATGATCAGATGCTTGAAACATTATTTAGTATAAATGACTTTAAAAATCCTCCCTATATCTCAAAACCTTTTAAGCAGAATTTCCTAAAATTTTAAAATTTAGGTTAACTTTGTAACGAAAGCTTAGTTACACGAAAAAGTGGCATTAGTTGCTTAAAAATTCCTCTTCACAAGTTGAATTGCTCAGCCAAAAACAAGAAAAATGGGAAATTTCACATTCTTGCCCCATCATTGTGTATACCCTTGTCATTTCTAAAATGACCACGGGTTTGTGACATAGAAGTAATTTTTTGCTTTCTCATTAAAAACACCTTTACAAACAATAGATTAAAATTTTTCCCTGTTATTTTCTTACAAAAAATTGTTCCGAACTTTATCTGAATTCTTTAAATTTATATTTGCTTGTTCAGCCGGCTGGGTGGTGGAGTTGATTAGGTGCTGGGCTTGTACGCTGGATTTTCATGATGCAGAAAATCGACAGTGTCCACGTCGTATGATTATGCGGCATGTTAAAGATCTCTAAAATGCCCGTTTGGCTTGGGTGATCTCGGCAAAATAAAACACCATTTCGCCTCGGTAGAGCTCTGGGTAGGAAACTATGAGTCAAAATTACATCGCGACAATTGGTATCCACCTATAGGGTGCCATCTCCTGGAGAATAAATATACTAGGTCTGCAATACCAGTCTGCAGCCCCATTTGAAAGAGAAAAAAATATTTGTTTTTTGATGCATAGAGGGATTAAATAAAAGCAAATTCTGCTGTAGAATGAACACACTATCTATTAGATAAAAATGACGCCATACTGTAAAGAATTTCAATTAATATCAGCTCCAACAAAAGAAGTATATTAAAATACCTCCCTATACATAAACATTATAGTAAAAATGTTATAACCAAAGACATGAAATCTCAGAATTTCTCGAAGCATTAAAAAAGAGATTAAATTCTATAAAAAAAATTTCTACATGCCTAATATGTATGCAAAAAAACTTCCTTTATGTGTCCCGAGATACATACCGTAAAATCCAGCGCATGACACGCGCCTATACTCTCAAGCTGTATATTTTTATTTTAAGACATATTCTTCGTATAACGCGTATCCGCTTTCTTAAGAAACATGTATACAATATGTTCTTATGTTTTGAAATCATTTATTCGAGGTATTGTCACAGACTTTTGAAAAAAATAGTATACTTCTAAACCTACAACTCTTTTAGTTCAAATGGCATATCATTTCTTTTAAATAAACAACATTTCGATACATGTAGAATTCTTTTAATACTCTTCTTTATTTTTAAAGCTGTCGTTTTCACACCCGGCGTATATAACGCGCACCCTGAAATTTCGATCTTATTTGGTGCGCATTATACACCGGATTTTACGGTCTTCGGAAATTCAAAATATGACTGTATATTTTTGTACTTAACTCCGTGTATACGCACAAGTGTATTTTCGACATCTTCACATTGATGTAATGAAGCTAACACTAGAGAATTTAAAAAAAAATCTCACTCTTTATATAAGCCAAGATGGGATTAACTACTAGTAATTTACTTAAAAACTTTCATGCATATTTTTAATTCTAAATAACTGGTTTTTCAGAACATTCAGTGTCAATTCAAAGGTAATCATTGCTCAAAGCATATATAAATAAAATTGTTAAAATTTCAGTCTTCTCTTGTCACTTTTTGCTTAAAGTTGATTTAATTGTCAAAACACTGATAATTTGCTCCATGCGTTCTAATTTTTATATTTTCGGTTTGTCTTTCTTGGATCATTAAGATTAACTTTTATGTTTTATTATTATTATCTACGAGCATTCGTGCTACAGCAAATATATTACAATTAACGTTATTAAAAAAAGGTAAGCTAGTTTCTCTATCAAAGAACAATGCAACGTGGCTTATAATTTTTCCTATATGATTCACAGTAGCGAACTCAAAGGGGGGGATCTGTGCCCCTCTCCCCTTGTTTGGCTACTACTAATTTAAATAATATAATAATTTACTTAAGTATATGATATTAATATTTTTTTCATTAATTAATGCCAATTATTTATTAAATAATTTATTGTTTTTTGTTCCCGACAATCAACAAAATCAAAAGAATATGTTTAGCGGCGTATTGGGGTATGGTACAAAAAAAGGAAATTAAATAAATTTGATTTATTTTAAGAGAACAACATTTTAGTTTCAAAAATTATTATAAAGAAATTGAAAATCGCTAAAAATGTACATTTTCTCAACTCTCAGTAACGGAGTGCTGAAAATTTTTTGTTTGAAGAATAATTCTTATCTGAGAATATTACCTCATCTCTGTATTTAGAACTCAACACAAGAAAGTATATTTAAAAAGAGAAAACACATAATATATATATATATATATATATATATATATATATATATATATATATATATATATATATATAAAGAGTGTTTTTTTCCAGGTATAGAAGTTTTAGTTGGCATTATTTTCCAAGATGGCGACCCATTTAACAGCTGTCAAGTGATTTATTCTCAGTTTGGTTTGGCAATTCAAGAATTGAAGCCAAACGATCATCAAGCAATGCGTAGATTCGTCGAATGGGCCCAAAACGAGATTGCCGTTGTTCCCGATTTTCATAAGCGAATTTTGTTTAGCGATGAAGCGCACTTCTGGTTGAATGACTACGTCAACAAACAAAACTGCCGCATTTGGAGTGAAGCTAATCCACAAGTGTATGTCGAAACACCGTTACATCCAGAAAAACTGATTGTTTGGTGCGCTTTATGGGCTGGTGGAATCCTTCTTCAAAAACGATGAAGGCCACAACGTTACAGTCAATGGTAATCGGTATAGAGCCATGATTATTAATTTTTTCATTCCTGAATTGAACAATCATGATGTCCTGGAGCTGTGGTTCCAACAACACGGCGCAACATGTCACACAGCTCGTGCCACAATCGATTTATTGAAAGACACGTTTGGTGACCGCCTAATTTCACGTTTTGGACCTGTGAATTGGCCTCCAAGATCTTGTGATTTAACAACGCTAGACTATTTTCTGTGGGGCTATGTAAAGTCATTGGTCTATGCGGATAAGCCACAAACGCTTGACCATTTGGAAGACAACATTCGCCGTGTTATTGCCGATATACGGCCACAAATGTTGGAAAAAGTCATCGAAAATTGGACGTCCAGATTGGACTATATCCGATCCAGCCGTGGCAGTCACATGCCAGAAATCATATTTAAAATATAATGCCACAAGATTATCTTTCGAATAAAAAAAATTCATGTCAATCGAATAATACATCGTTGTTTTATTGCAATTTAAAGTTCTATACCTCTAAAAAAACCCTTTATATATATATATATATATATATATATATATATATATATATATATATATATATATATATATATATATATATATATATATAAGATTCTAAAGTTCGAGTGGGGGATATTAAAGGTGCTGCAAAATAAAAGGCAAGCGATCAACAAAGCAAATTTTTGTAAAAAATACAACATTCATAATATGCCAGTTGCGATTTATTTCAGTAAAAATTCCGGCGTTATAAATCCATTTTAAAAAAACTAATTTTCTAAACAAAACTGGTTTTTATATTTTCTATTATACTGTGAACAGTTTTTAAACATTTTACTTGTAATAAAGTTGAATAAGCGTACTATTAAAAGACTATTTTTGTTTATATTACTGTTTATTCTAAATTCTTAACGTTACTTATTATTTATATATTATCTTTTATTAAAAATTATTTTTATTTATCCCAATACCAAATTATCAACGAATATTAAAATAAAGGTGCTAGCCTTTATTTATTATGTAGTACTGGAATACCATGTTGTCATTGACAAGAATAAAAAATCAATGGAGAAACACTGCTGTTGAAAACATGATGGATAGTTGTTTTATTCAATTCTTTGTATTAGTTCACAATCTCCCTATATATTGTACTAGCTTATATACCCGTTCTTCGCACGGGTGAACTGAAAAAATAAACAACACAGATTGAAGGAAAAAGAAGTTTTTAATGAGTTAATTTTATGTGAATTGAAAATTAAACAAAAAAGCTTTTTGCATATCTCAGCTAAACAAAAAAGAAAGAAAAAAAAAAAACACCTTTGTTAAATTTTAACTATGTAGATCTAATAGCCGATAAAAAGGATTTTTTAAATTTATAATTCCTCGTAACACTCTTGAGGGTCGACTTTTCAAAATACCTCCCTAAGCTGATCTCTGCTCAGCAAAAGTAACACATTCTTAAAAGTTTTACGTAATGAACGCTTAAAGTAGTGTAAATAATTTATATCTGAAAGTGTAATGCATTAATATTATTTGCTGTTGTATTTATTTTATTTTAAAATTGTAATATTCGCAAGCAACGCCGTTTCTTAAATTATAATGGCGATTCAATGAAAAACATAGCGAAATGTTAACGATAGAGTCAAGTTGGCAAATGCCTAGCTACTTTCGTAGCTCGAGCTTTATTAGAGCTTTGTAAGACCCGCCGTGTAGGGGTGAAATGCACGTTAATACTTTATCCAACCAGATTATGATTTACTGCAGTTTTTTTCATATAATTTTTTTTAGATCGCTACATGTACAAATTAAGGGATATACATAAACAAAATACTCCACTTTGGAAAATTTAATCCGTTAGAGCTAATAAATTAATTAAAGATATTCCACTGTAAAATTAATTATATATACCGTTCACTTAAAATAAGTAGTCAAATCATTTTCTAAGGTCTTAATTAACATACAAAAACATAAGACACTTAAATTTTGACATTAACTATTTTTTTGCGACAAAAATAATAATCTTTGCAATCCGCTGAAAACGCAATATCTGCTACAAAACTTTTCGCCTTTCCCACTAAAATACTCACCAGAGAACCCGTGCTGCCATATATCTTGGAAGAGTGGATTTCAAAGAATATTAAAGCTAAGTATTGGTAGAATATTCCTGCTAAGTTGGTGTGGTGTGGTAGTTAGGAGAAGGGGGTGCCATCTCAAGTGTCGCTCCCGTCACTGGACCATTGTTCAAAATTACGTGGTCCATCTCCAAAAGCCCTCGTGTAGCTGAACAGTGCGACGTTAATATTCACTCACTCACTCACTCACTGCAAAATATACAGTGCAGTAGTTATAATTAGTTTTATACTTAAAAATGCAATATCTGCATATTAAATTAAAATTACAGCGTTATAATTAATTACTAACCACAAAAAAATTATGAAAGTTTGTCCAAATGATGTAGTGTGAAAGAGAAAATTTATTTACTTTATGTACCAGAAGCGATAAAAGTAGTTATTTTGAAAATAGATCAACTTCTTACTACCAAATGTGCATAATAAAATCATAAAAAACATTAAAATAAAGAGAGATTTATAACAACCTCTCCCTTCAAAACTTAGTTTTATTCTGAAATAAAAAAAATAGACATTATTCTGATCACAGGAATTAATTAGAAGCGATTCTGTTGCGTAGCCAAAACAAAAAGAGTTTTTCACAAACAAAAGATAGATATATGCTGACGTGGGCTTTTTTGCTTGCAGATGGCAGAATTTTTTCCTTCTTACTTGACAAATAGCGTTATATTTTGGACACTTTTTACAAATTTTTATAAATTATATCCTATGGTATAAATTATAGCTTATGTGTTATTCTGATGTATAAGCTATATTACTGTAAAGTTTCATTAAAATCCATTAAGTTGTTTTTGCGTGAAAGACCCACAAAGATTTTCACAAACTTTCACATTTATAATATATATTAGATATATATCTCTTGTTCAAATTTTAAATCGTTAATAAAATACTATTTATTTATCCACTCAAGTTCAAATACATTATTTTAAACTTGTAGTGGATGACACTTGATGTTAATACAGTTTCTTCAAGTATTAATTCATTAGTTAAATTTAATTAATGAATAAATAGTAACAAGGAAAATTAATTGTCCAGCATCCAATATAAAACGCAAAATCGCTTGTTGTGTCCCTGTAGCGCAATGGATTTCTAATCCAAAGGTCATGGGTTCGAATCCCACCTGGGAGGGCCTCATTTCTGAGAATGTGATTTCTTTTTACTATGCTATTTCATTTGGAATAATTAAACTTAATGAATGAATAAATAGTAACAAACAAAAACAATAGTCCAACACCCAATATAGAATGGAAAATTGCAAGGAAAATCGCTTTCTTTTTTGCCACTAAATATTGTGATTCTGTCATATGTATATACATATTTATATTAATTGTAATTATTTAATAAAAAGTAACTAAAGTAAAATTTTTCTTTGTTGACCTATGTAGGAATTGAGACTTAATTGTTTTCATATATATTACTTTTTGTTCTAATAGTGATGCAATTATCTTAGCGAATCATTCCATTAAGATGTTTTTCAAACGGTTTCACTCGAATCTAAGCCACACATTTTTTACGATGCTAAACCTACCGAAAATCGGGTGTGGATTAGAATTGAAGGGAAAAAAATATTTGTAAGATGGAGCAATTACAGGTCCACATATGGACTTAAAACTTTATGATATTGGTAAAACAACTAACTGTTCACTTCTTATTAGTTCTCATTAAAAATTTATTTTAATTTCGTAAAATTGGATGTCGATAAACCATTTTAAAATATTTTTCACATTTCACAAAAACTTATTGAGAATTCCGGGTGTGGCTTAGAATCGATGGCGGCTTAGATTCGAATAGTTACGGTAAATTAGTTTTGCTTTCTTTTGGTATACATATATATAAAATCTCCCCAGTTTGTCTTTTTTATAGTTTAATCCAACTCGATGCGTGTAGAGATTTCATAGAACACCGACCAACAGAAGACTCGTTGGTGGCACAAAATGGCGGTATTCCACATCGGTGGTTCGCGGACAAGAGTGGAATATAGATTGCTGAATTTGGTGGATTTGAAGGAGGTTTTGTTGTCAGCCCCGCCTAACTTATACGATAATGCCCGCCTGGCTGATTATTGGCCGGATGAACTACTCCCCAAATGCGTTTGACATCCCTGTGCCCGAATCCCAAAAATGAAATTCCATTTCAGTTCGAGAGGGAGAGAAGGATCAATTCGATTAAGTTGGAGATTCGAGGAAAAAAATTAATGGAAACTGATCTCTCGATGGACGCGAATTCCGTAATTAAGTAATTATCACCTCCAGAATAAAAGTGTCAGAGGTAGGATTTGAGGAGAATGGTCCTACGAACAGTTAAAGAGAAGTATCACCTTGAAAAGGATGACTTGACACCGCGCATTTCTACCTAATGTTGAAAATGAATCAGAAATAACAATAAACAAATATATTATATATATTAAAAAAATTAAGTCAATTCCTACTTATGTCTCAACAAAGAAAACATTTATTTTAGTTACTCTTTTTAATAAAAAATTACAATTAATATAAATATGTATATACATACGACAGAATCACAATATTAAGTGGCAAAACACCTTTTAAGGTATCCGACTACGTTCGGAATCGTGATTTAAAAAAGCGCATAAATAGATAATGTTCATGATATTTAATGTCAGTTAGACTAGAATACTAGAATGTATAAAATTGTTTTAAGGACATTCTGACAAAAAAAATTATTTAAATATAATATTTTGACAAAAAATGAATATAGAATGACCCATTTTCAAAATGTTCTCCTTTTGTGAAAAATGCTTCTATTATAATATTTTGCCTGTCGATAGCTCAGACCTCTGTACAGAGGCTCAACTAGAATTTTTGAAATGTATAAAATCACGGTTCTGAACGTAGTCGGATACCTTAAATTAACATTAAAAACTTTTCAACCACATTAAATTTGTAATTACGTCTTTTAATAAAAGTTGTTACAATGTCCTGTGCCTAACGCTAAAGTTTGTACCATGAATTCACAGGACTACCCAGTATATTAGGGCGGCATTGTATGCGAGCAATAGTTTTAAAATGTGATGGATTTCTCATAGCTAAGTAGGTTTAATTCAATTTAGGTAAATGGTTTCAGAATAATCTGGTTTGGGTGCAAGATGAAGTGACCGAGGTTCAAAATTATGATATCCGCCTCCAAAAACTTCGTGTCGCCGCGGTAGCCGAGTGGTATAGGTATCGGATCGTGGCTTGCCTGGTCACGAGTTCGATCCCAGTACCACTAAAGACCCTCCGTGTAGGGCAGCGATGCACGTTAAATCTGTCGAGAGCTGAAACGTCCTCCCGTTGGTGTGGTGTGGTAGTTAGGAGAGGGGGTTGCCAGCTCAGGTGTCGTCCACGTCACTTGACCATGGTTCAAAATTACGTGGTCCGTTGCCAAAAGCCCTCGTGTAGCTGAACAGTGCGACGTTAATATTAAATCAATCAACCAAAAAACTTCGTGTTGTCTTAGAAAATGACACAATCGTAGCTTAACATATCCAAACACCAAAATTATCTTTGTCTTCTATTGGGTCATTAAAAAGTATATTATGATTTTAGCTGGATTTTGCGCTGAGTTTTTTTTTTAAAAATTTAGTCCGTGTAAAGAAAGGATATTTTAGATACTAAAATAGCTAGGAAATTTTTCTTCAAACTTTTGTGCTCCAAAAATCATTCTTTTTTTTTGTAAGTTTATAATATTTGTATAATAATAGTTACATTTCTTCTGAACTAAAACAATTGAAAAGTCGAATCATTTTCATTTTCTTTATTTGTTGAAAAACTAAACATAAAAAAACACCACAAGATGACAAAGTAGATCCCACCATATGTAGATATTCTACACAAAGTTTTGAAAAGAACAGAGTTTGGCCAACAAGATCTATGCTCTATTAATGTACTATAAAATGTTAAAAAGAATCTTTTATTCAATGAAATTTTAAAATTAAGTTCATTATTGATGAAAAGCAGGCGTTAATTATAATATAAACAAATATAAAAGTGATTAGCTGACCAAATCTTTGGTAGATAATATACGTTATTCAGTTTAAGGATGTGGCAGCGGTAGTTGTCATGAACTTGTGGCCGGCGTTGTCGGGTTAAAGTCCAGAGCCACTGATGACTCGCCGTGTAGAGAGACTGATGGATGTTCGAGACAACGACACTCACGTTTGGCGTGGTGTGGAAGTTAAGAGAAGTAGTACCGGTTCAGATGTCAACCGCATCCTTTGACAAGGTTCAAAATGACAAGGTCTGTAGCCTGTTTAAAATGTAGATTTTTTCCCCCAATAAAGATTGGACGTGGGGGTGGTTGTTTGTGTTTCCCGATGGATCGGTTTGTACCTCTAAACCCTCTTCGGTTGAGCTCGGTTCCTTTGGGCATTCTGCAAATAGCCCTGGTGTCTATTTAGAGTTCGACAAACTAGAATCAAAACCAAATTAATTTAAGGGTATTTCATTACATATTTTTAATGGTCTATTGAAAGTACAAATATAGCAACCATTTGTTGTTTTGAAACCGCGGTAGCCCAGTTTTCAAGGTAATGGACTCATAATCGGCGTGTCATGAGTTCGAGCCTCGTACTGCTGAAGACTCGCCGTGTAAGGGGATCAATGCATATTAAATCTGTCGAGAGCTCAAGCGTTCTCCGGTTGGTGTGGAGGTTAGGAGAGAGGGATGCCAACTCAGGTGTCGTCCTCGTCACTTGATCATGATTCAAAACTCCATGATAAAAAAACTCCCTCTTGAAACACAGAGTGTTTCAACTACAAACAACAATCCTCGTAATTAACTTCAGATGACAAGGTCGATATATGCTCAAGCACTCTCAGAGTCCCGGCAGATTTCACATGCTCAGAAAGTGTTTTCTATGAGTTGAATCAAAAGTGTTTATCTCTTTCCAGGTGTGGTTCAAAAATCGGAGAGCGAAATGGCGCAAACAGCAAAGGGAGGAACAGGAGCGTCGTCGGCGGATACTGGACGATCTATCCACGAGGCACTCGGAGTCAAACGAAGGGGGTCCCCTCTCACCGAAGACGAAACTCAATTCCTCTCCTCCCGAATACAGGAACAGCGACCCACAGGACTGAATGCGTTTTAAAGGCAAGATATTGAATCGGAAGCATTGCGATTCCTTTGTAAATATTTCTTTTTGATCATCGTCATTTAATGAAAGGGACATTGAAATAAAAAAAGGGATTGGAAAAAAATCGCAACGTACATTTACTCTAACGGAAAGGCGTAGTTTTGGAGAAAAATAAATAGTTGAGGTGAACTCGGGATACGAGTTTTTCGTATTAAACCCCTAAAAATGTAATTTGAATATGTTAAGAAACAAATAGCTGTTTTCTTTTTTAAGTAGTTATTTGCTGTTGTTTGAAACCTATATTTTTGATTTTTTTCGTCATTTGAAACGATAACGACTGATCGAAATTTTTGGTAAATGGGGATAAAATTCTAATTTGAAGAATAGTATTTATTTTTTTTTTACTTTTTGAGTCAACTAATATCTGTATTTTTCGTATTATTCACTTTCTTTAAGATTTCAGTGCGTCTTCGGAGAATTTTTGAATTTAATTAAATTTTATCTTCAAAGACATGTTTTTGTTTTTTTTTAATTTTGTAAGATTGTGCAGGGAGAAAAACACCTTTCTCCGCAAATTTTGTTAGATTACATCATTCTTTTTTTTGTCAAGAGGATAATTTATACAAAAATAAGTAAGAATTTTGATTTTTTTTAAGCATCGTAACTCAAAAGAATATGTATTAACATTTTGTGAACGCATAGGACTACTTTTTCTAGGGTTTGAATTATTCTTGTTAGCATCGTGCTTATCTGAAGTACTATGGTAATTTGAATGTTGGAAAATTCAAGTTTTTCTTAAGAGTATTTATAACTAACTTTTTTTGTAATGTAATATATATATTGAGTTTAAAATTTTGTTATATATCAACACACTCTTCTGCTGCATATAAACATCTAAGAAACGTACATGTAAAAATTCAAATAAGTTGAAGTATAAATGTGTTGAGATACTATGAACACTACAAAGACTGAAGCTTAGTCCATACCTCGATTGCCCAAAAGCAGTCGAAATGACTGCATTGGGAAAGAAACATTAATGTGTAAAGAAATTGGTTTAAAACTAACTCAACCTTTTTTTATATTAACAGTCATATAACTAATTATTAGTAAATATTAATAAAAAACTTTTTACTGCACTTGAAAAAAAATATATTCTAAAAAATTCTAAGAAATTGTTTTTCTTATTGAAATTAAAAATCTGTCGAAATGACTTCCTTGGGGAATATAGTGTTAATGGACAGATGTTAAAAAATTAATTTTGTGCAAACCTTAAAACGAATACAATTTCGGTTGCTGCATTTCATATCCTATAATGTATCGTGTAAATAAAATAAGGGATCAAGCAGATTCTTAAATATAAAAATATCTAATATTTAACAAAAATTGATGCTTTGACCGAAAATGGTGTTTTAATATCCTAGTATCTAATTATTTCTCTTCTGTATTTTATTACGTTATTTTACAGCCTCGTTCCTACCTGTTACCTTTTTCATTTGCCTCAATTTCTTACAAAGACTGTTGGATCGGGGAAGTAATCAGTTCAAGATTACTCTAAATTTTGAAGGAATGGCAGGCAGTATAGTATTCAATCGTGTTGTTTGTATATATGTAAATACTTCATGTGCTAAATGTTTTGTGTATATTCTGTAAATATGATGAATGTATCAATAGGTGTAATGCATGCACATTGTAAATCTATATTTGTGTCAATCTGTCATACTGTACACTCGTAATCTTTATGTATAACCAGGGCTTCGAATCGTAATTGTTTTCATTCCGGTTCAACTAAAAAAATGTATCTGCTCAATTTTGGTTTTCGTTCTGCCAAAAATAACGGTTTTCGGTTAAATTCCGAATGAATAATTTTATTTTATGTACATTCTTATTTGCACTAAAAATGTAATTCTATCAGAAACAACAATAAATAAATAAATGCAATTCTATCAAAATTTAGAAGCTTTTATTCTTTTTTTAATTAGTACACTATGTGAATTGATGCAATTAACTAGCATGTACGAGTGAGCATTGCTATCCATTACCGAAATCACATTTGACCACTAGGTTTATAATTCTGGTTTGTTTATCTAAACAGTATATACAAACATCCGTGGATGATCGCACGCTGAGATGTGAAAAATATAACTCAGACTGATATTTTTCATAAAAAAATCGTCCTTACTCTTCTAGTTTATTCAATTAAATTAAATCTGAATTTTACTAGTAGTTTTATGGGAAACTGAAACAGAAGTGAACAGGAGAACAGAGGAAATCAAGAAGCAATGTACTTGCAATGAACATAATAAATATGATTGACGTTAAATTAGAAAATATTGAAAAGTTGATTCCAGTAACAAAATGACTGAAACCGATATTTTTTTTGGTTCAGTTCTGGTTTTAAGCCCTGTGTATAATTGTGTTGAGAGATACGTAATGTTTCAAGACCTTTTGAATCTTTAAATATAATTGCGCCTTATATAAAAGATGGAGGCTGGATAAAAATACCCCTGGACCAGATTATCCGCCAAACTTTCTGTCACATCTGGCGAACTTTTGCCCTCTAAATAATTAGCTAAGAATCAATGAGATAACTCAAGAGAGGAAAATCTGTCCTTAAAACAGCTTCGGTAAATTTCCTTTTCCACCAAAGTGCTAAGCAAAGAAACTATAAACATTTTTTTCTTGATCCTATCAAAAGGAGAAAAAAAAAGGTTAATTACCTCATACCAAGCCACTGGCGATTTTGTTTCCCATTTTAAGAAAAATTTTAGTCATTGTTCTTAGGATAGTATTAAATAGATTGTTGGGAAATTAATCTCTTAATTTTTGGCAATAAATCACTGGCTCGGTATTAACACTAAAGTGAGAATTATATCAACGTCGACTCTACAGTTGCACGAGGGCTATTGGTGGCGGACCTCGTCATTTTGAACCATGCTCAAGTAATGAGGGCAACACATGAGCTCCTCTCCAAACAATTACACCACATCAACGGGAGAACGTTTGGGCCTAGACAGATTTAAAGTGCATCGGCCTCTTCTGCACGGAAGGTCTTCAGTGGTACTTGACTCGAATTCAGGATGCACCAGCCACGAATCTTTGACCACACGGTGTTAACATGCAATAATTGCGAAGTGCGTTTAGTAGGACTGATTGATTGATTGATTGAATATTAACGTCGCACTGTTCAGCTACACGAGGGCTTTTGGCGACGGACCACGTAATTTTGAACCATGGTCAAGTGACGTGGACGACACCTGAGCTGGCACCCCCCTCTCCTAACTACCACACCACACCAACGGGAGGACGTTTCAGCTCTCAAAAGATTTAACGTGCATCGCTGCCCTACACGGCGGGTCTTTAGTGGTACTGGGCTCGATCCCGTGACAAAGCAAGCCACGGTCCGATACCTATACCACTCGGCTACCGCGGCCTGCGTTTAGTAGGACATTCGTACAACTAAAATTTAATTACATAAGATGACACAGCGAGTGAGTGAATAATAACGTCACACTGTTGGTGTACATGAGGGCTTTTGGCAATGGACCTCGTCATTTTGAACCATGGTCAAGTGACGAGGACGACACCTCTCTCTCCTAACTACCACACCAGCGGGAGGACATTTGAGCTCTCGACAGATTGAACGTGCATCGCTCCCCTACACGGTGGGTCTTTAGTGGTACTGCACTCGAGCTCATGACATGCCTGCCATGATCCGATACATTGACCACTGGGCTACCGCAGTCCCACATCAGTTGGCAAGGAAAGCATTTACGTCATTTTTTAATGTCATTTCAGAAGCACGAGGGATATAAAAAACTGCGCTACTACTTACTACCTCGTTGTACATGAGATTCAACTTTTGAAAGAAGCAATAAAATTTGAATGAAGGATTGGTTCGTCCACATTAAGTAAGGGAAACTTTTTAAAATTGGTATCCAAGTTGAGGAAGCTGTGATCGGGCGCGCGCGTCGTTTGACCCTCTCCCATCTTAGTGTCACTGATTCCACCTTTTCTTGCTTTGGTAGAAAGGAGGCTGAATCACTGTAGAGGAATTTCATAAAGTATGACGTCCTTTAAGCGACGATTCGAATCTATAATGGATCAATGTACATAGACAAAATTAGAGGAGATTAACATAATTCTATAATTACATATAAAGAATAAATCAAATATTTTTTCCTGACACACAACTATATCAATCTATTAAAAAAAATAACAATATGTTGTTGAACATTTGGCACCTTGAGTGTGCTACAGAGGAGTTTTCCTTAACCGAGGCTAAAACACACATTATAAGATCTATTTATAGTTTAAATTAAATTTTAATCCCAAGTCTCTCTCATAGTTTTAATCCAAGATCGGGGGAGACGCATGGGCTCTCGTAATTAGGGAATACAATAATGTGGTGAGTGCAGTAGTGGGTCGAAAGTCCACCATTTTGGTAGCATGCTCCAATACGCCACCCGATATATTCTTTCGATTTTGTCGATTTTCAGGAACAAAAAGAATACAAAACTAATTATTGAATAAATAATTAGCATTAATTAAATAAAATTAATTAATAATATATACATAACTGAATTTTGCGTTATATATATATGCGATAATAACCAATCGAAAAAAATTAAGGACTATGGGGGGGAGGTCCAGACCCCTAGGTCACTCTCCTTGTGTGCGCCACTGGGTGAGTGTAATAAAGTCCTTTTAATCAATTGTTCTCGGGTTCATTCACGGGAAAACTTTCAGGGTTTCATTAAAGTCTTCAAGACAAGTTGAATTTAAATTTTCACACATTCTCAACTGCATTTTAAGAAGCACCCTTTTTTGTGTGTGAAGGGTCTTCGGTGGAATCGTGACTCGAACCCATAACTCAATTAAGCAGCCTTGCTGATGAAGTTCGTGCTTTTCTGTATTAAATTCCAAATTTAAGAAATATTGAATATTTTTGGGGGCAAATTATAATTTCTCACTATTTTTTATTCTATGTATAAATAAATCCCCGAAACAAATCAAAACTCTAGTTTTAATGAGTCATTTCCTAATGAATATGCACAAAATCATTAAAATATACTTGATTCTCTATATTAAAGCTGAAAATAAAGCTTTAAATACATAGTCCCTTAACTCCACTAATCATTTCAACACCAAAGTATTTTCAAAAAGTACTTAGTCTTTATTACTTTATCACAAAGGTGGACGACAGTTTGAGCTCAAGGGCCACATGTGAAAGCGGAGGGTTCCACTTTTTTGAAATGATTCCATTTATTTGTTTTGCATCTAAGAAAAGGTGTTATTGTTAATTTTGCCACCTGATCGACATATTAAGGCCCACGAAATTCCTCGTGGCTAAGGGCTAGATTTTTACACCTGTCGTTAGCCTTAGTTTTGAGCACCATGCAGGGGTGGCGGGTTTTTTTTGCTAGATTCCATCCCAATTTTGAGGGAAGGCTCCCCCTGGGGTGGTCAGAGGCCTCCCACCAACCTCACGAGAGAACTTGTGGCTCGACGGTTATTTAAAGTACCCCCATGCTGCGAAGGCACTATACATAAACAAACATCCATGCCATCTCCGGGATTCGAACCCAAGTCCTACGGCACCACAGTCAGCGTTTTTAACCATTCTAACGGATGGGAGGCTAAAAGGTGTAAAGTTTACCATAGAAATCAATAAATATGTTAAATAGAATTTTATTCACTTTATTGAGCTCTAATTTCATATCTACAGCTGAAAGCACATTTAATTTTAAAGTAAGCTTAATAAGTAAAATGTCTCATTGAGCTTACTTTCCAAGTTTAGGGGATAAGTGCCCCATCACACTTTTCTAAAAAAATTTTTAAATAAAAAGTGAGAAATTTCTTTATTTTTCTAACTGTTTTAGAGACCTCCAAAAATACTTATTACGAGCTGCTATTTGCCCACACCTCATTTATCAGATTAAATTATATCCGTCTATCAAAAATTCCTTTCTATGCTGTTCTGTATACTACCGTGTACGAAAAAATACAAACTGATGGTCATAAGCGAAATCTATTCATAATTTTCCGTTTTCTGAGCAAAAATGAATAAGATTATTAACGTCTGTCAATAGGTTCGGCTGTACCTCTACCATTTCACGTCGGATCCCATTTTACACCTCACTTCATCTAGACCAAATTCTATTCACACCGCATGCATTCACGGGCGTTTCAGCCATGATGCGACGGTTAGACCAACCAGCTGCACAAAAGCCTATAGTTTGACTCCTTGTAAAATCATCCAACTAGAAATGACCTTCAGTGTCGTCGTTTTGCTTCATTCTTGATTGTAGAACATCTGAAAATTCTGGATTATCTAGACGCGACATTGAGCAGAGACTTTAGGTTCCTTCCGATCAGGGCCGGCGCTAGTAGTTTCGCCGCCCCGGGCAAAGAGCTAAAATGCCGCCCGTTTCTAACAAAAATTAAAAGAAATAACCTAAATCCGGGGTGGGCATTAAGTCGATCACGATCGACCGGTAGACCCCCAAGACATTTGGGGGTGACCACCTTCACTAAAACTTAATAATCATTTCATCATATGATAACAAGACATATTTTAAATACATGGGGGAATTGAATCACAAGAATTAATTTCGTTCAATTGAAATTACAATTCACTATTTGGAGGCTATTTTACGACGAAAATCGTAAAATGTTTTTGGCTACAGGTTCGCTAAATAAAGAAATTCGCAAGAAAGAGGTTCGTAAAACGGAGGTCCAACTGCATTGTAGACTTTCTTTTATCTCACTACACCAACGTTACTGGGTGGACCGCAACAGCTTGAAAAAATTACAAGTCTGGAAAAGTCTGCCCACCCCTGACCTAAACTCTTCCCACGCTTAATCGTAAAATAAAACGTGAGCAAAAAAAATTGCTATCAATAATGTTGAGGTTTTAATGAGCAAAAAATACTAATTTATGTTTTTGGCTGTAAATTAAAATAGGGTTGCACAGAAAAAAAGAAAAGTCATTTCTAGTGTATAATTATAAAATACAAATATTAAACAAATACTAACCTATATTCTTTCACATTAATTATTGTTCTGTAACAATAAAACTTTAATTAAATCTTTTTTCCGTTGCTTTTTATAAGAAATTTCTGTCTCATAATTTTGACATTCTTATTGTTGCCTTTTTTAAAGATTTTAAATATTGCTATAGATTGGAACCTATTATTACTAGAATTTTTTCTTAAATATACATACTAACGCCTTTAAACCTTTTCACAATCACGAAAAATACATTTAAAGGATTTTTTAGAAATATAATAGTAAAATGAAACAGAGTAAATAAAAACTATTGCAAAATGAAAACACCGACTTTTTAATTTTTAGTGCACCAATGTTCTACAGAACACTGATTAAGAGCCTCTTGTTTATGTTTTGGATGAGTGGTTATGTTCTCAAACTTTTTGGGTAAGATATTGAAATAGGAATTCCAAGTATTTTATCATTGTATATTCGATACAATTAAACGATTGAGAATTAAAGCCTTTATGTATTAATTACAAATAAAACATATTTTAATAAGACTGAAACTTAATTTTAAAAATGCTTTTGAAGTTATTCAGGCTTAAAGTAATTGTTGTTTGTTTAGGGCTGCTAATTCTATGTTATTTTGACATGACACTATATTCAAATTAATTATCTATTTAATAATCGTCTTTCGAAATTTAAACTTCACGCCTGAAATTTTGCAATTTATCTAAAGGATGATTTTGCATTGAGTTAAATATTTGTATTTTTCTTAATTTCTTCATATTAAACTGCAGTTAATTTATTAACTCAATTTTTAATTTTTTTGGAATGTGCATTTAGATTAACTTTATTAGTAGTACACAAATTTTTTTACAATATTTTAAAGATAATATACATTTTTTATGTATTTTTATAATTAATTATACACATAATATATGTGGGAGACAACAAGGGGTCCAAGACATTTGTCTTTCTTCAGATTTATTTTAAACTTAACAAAAATTAATTAAAAAGGTAGCTTTTCTACAATTGGATTTCCATGATGTGACGACGGTAACGCCTGCTCGCGAACCTCAGTCTTTCTCTCTGCTCTTTTCTCAAAAGTTAAAGTTTCAGTTCTTGTTTCGATTAGCTGCGCCTGCGCGCGAAGACTGCGTGCTTTTCTCGAGAACGATTGGATTCTACAACCGGCCAGCCTGACTGAACGCTGTCCGCAGCGGTACGTATTTCTTTTTTTTTTCTGGGGACCAGAGGAGAATCTGAAACATACAAAAAAGACGGAACAGACAAGGACTATACAACAAATAAACAAAGATTTAACATAGCATAATTTTGCTGAACTAGACAGTTTCTCCATCATGTGAAGGCACCTCTTCGACATCCGGAAGGTTCAACAGGGAAACATTGTGTTTCACAGGCATGGCATGATTCTGAGATGACGATAGTACGGTAGGATGAACGGAATCATTTATTTTGCTATCTTGGTCTTTATCGGTTCCATCAGGCATAAGAACATTTTTTTTAATGAACTCTTCTTTGGTTGAACGCATCGATATTTTCCTCTCTAGAGTTCTGGACGTCTGTTCAAAACGATCGCTCTTTTTCTTCCGTTTCCACTTCCAGGGCTCGAAGAGCCTTCAAAGCATCGCAAACCGTCTATGTTTACTCTCCATAGGTGAAGGGGTGGGTGATCGGGAGTTGGAGCTCACGGAACTCGCTTTCATGGCACCATTGACTTTCTTACACAATACTATATCAGAACATTTTTCTCTTATAATACTCATTTTTAACTTAGTACTCTTAATTTTATTAGGTTTATAATTCTTAATTAGAGAACTTAAATCATTTCTAATATTAAAGTTTTTAACATGTGACAAATCATAACTAGAGTTTTCTATCACATTTGAAACAGAAACAGCACCTAAAGAGGATTCACTTTCATTCAATAAAACATCGCTCTTTGCGTGGCTTAGTTTCTTTATTTCAGTATATACACTGGGATGTATAATAAATTCTTCGGTCAAGGTCGGTGATATTGCCGTTCGAACACTTAAACTAGGAGAGTGCCGAGTAAGAAAAATATTTATGGGCTTAACCGCTACCATACGCTGTTCGCCAAAACATGAGCTTAATGTTATTATTTCTTCGGAAGGTTTGTACACTCTAATTAGTGAGGAATTTAGAACTGGGATCTGGCAACCTAAATCAATCAAGGCTGTTACGGGCTGATTTTCCACAAAAATGTTTACATATTGGAGCTGTGCGAACTCATCGCTTTTTTGTTTTTCGCTCTTGACTTTCAAACTGTTCACGTTTTTTCTATTATGGATGTGAGATTCTTTAGGCTTAAAACTCTTCTCACAATCTCTTGCGTAATGAGATGAATCACCGCATATATAGCAATTTTTATTTTGTCTTTCGAGATTTTGGGGATAGTTATCTCTAATCTTTGGTTTAAAGTTTCGTGGTCTATTTTTAAAGGGGTCTTCGGTATATCCACAAGCAATAGAAGTTTCCTTACGTGATCCGCTTCTAGATGAAATATAAATATCACACTCTTTAGCTAAATCGATAGGCCTAAACCAATCTTCCGCTTCTCGAATGCCAATATGAGTTGCGGTTTCCTTATTTAAAGTTTCAAATAATTTATCAGAAATTAAAAGATCACACAGAGATTCAAAGTAATTAACTTTTCTTAACGAACAATAATATTGGAAGTTTGCCGTCAATCTTGCAGCAAATTGGATGTATGTCTCGCCTGATGATTTTACAGCATTTTTAAATGAGTTTAAACACTCGCGAGGGGTTACTTGGAATTCTCTGAGTACTATAGATTTTAGTTTTTCATAGTCATTTAATTCCTCCTTTTTAATATACAATAAGACATTATGAGCTCTTTCGCCCAGAAGATTTATTAAAATTTCAGATTTATATTCGTCATTTATTTTCTTGGTTAAAAATGCGCGTTCTAATGATTGGAAGAACAGATTAAAATTTTCAGATCTGGTGGGAATAGGAAGAGATAAAGTTTTAATGCTTTTGATCATATTTTCTATGTTTGTTTCGAACTGTTTCTCTTCGACTTTAGCTGCAGGATTTAAACTTAATGCTTTATTTTTAGCCGTTTGAAGTTCGACTTCTTTTTCTAATTGTGCTAACTGAAGTTTTGCGAGCTCAATTTTCTGTTTTTCTTAAGTTGCCTCTCTTTTGTTTCGCGATACCCTCTCATCTATACAGTTTTTAATTAAAGTTTTAACGAAATCTGCATCACTTTCAAATGTACTACTCTTCTCAATTTTAGTCTTTAGTTTAGCTATGGTGTCCGTACTCTCCACAGTACCGTCTAGATCCTCAACAACTCTTATGATATCTTCTTTAAGAGCGTTTTTATACATTTTAGAAAAAATATGGAAAGATCCTACCTTTTTTTTTCTAGCTCCCTTGTTGCTCGCACGTACGATGTATCCAATAATTGAAGAAAAACGTTGATTCCACAGATCTCACCTCTTCGCAGGTTATATCGTTAGACGAAAAATAGTTCTTGAAATTCTTTAAATTGATAGTTCCGGCCTCTACACAGGCGGAATATTCACACTGGGTTCGAATGAAAAGTTCAATCTCTACACAGGTTATATTGTTAGACGAAAAATAGTTCTTGAACAGATAATAGTTCCAACCTCTACACAGGCGGAATATTCAGGATTCGTATGAAAAATTCCTCTACACAGGTTATATTGTTAGTCGAAAAACAGAGTTCTTGAACAGATAAATAGTTCCGGCCTCTACACAGGCGGAGTATTCACGCTGGGTTCAAACGAAAAATTCAACCTCTACACAGGTTGAACGAAGTTTCCAAAAAATGGCGGCGCGTCTCCTCCACGGACGCTTTTTTAGTTCACGTTCCAAACTTTGATCAAAATCAAAATTTTATCGATCCCGGCCGAGCCCCCATAATTTGTGGGAGACAACAAGGGGTCCAAGACATTTGTCTTTCTTCAGATTTATTTTAAACTTAACAAAAATTAATTAAAAAGGTAGCTTTTCTACAATTGGATTTCCATGATGTGACGACGGTAACGCCTGCTCGCGAACCTCAATTTCTCTCTGCTCTTTTCTCAAAAGTTAAAGTTTCAGTTCTTGTTTCGATTAGCTGCGCCTGCGCGCGAAGACTGCGTGCTTTTCTCGAGAACGATTGGATCCTACATATATATATATAATTAATTATACACTTAATATATATAATTAATTATACACTTAATATATATAATTAATTATACACTTAATATATATAATTAATTATACACTTAATATATATAAATTATACACTTAATATATATAATTAATTATACACTTAATATATATAATTAATTATACACTTAATATATATAATTAATTTTACATAATATATATAAATTATACACTTAATATATATAATTAATTATACACTTAATATATATAATTAATTATACACTTAATATATATAAATTATACACTTAATATATATAATTAATTATACACTTAATATATATAATTAATTATACACTTAATATATATAAATTATACACTTAATATATGTAATTAATTGCACACATAATATATATAATTAATTATACACATAATACATATAATTAACTATACACATAATATATATAACTAGTTGCAAGTACCCGGCTTTGCCCGGGTGTAAAATAAGGTTTTCTGTAGAAGCTTTACAAAACTGTTTATTTGCATGCAATAAAAGGGTACATTTATCTTAAAGCAATGTGATAGACAACATTGTTGGCAGTTCCATTTGGAGTGTGTACAAAAAGATTTTCCTCTCTGCCGACTCTAGAGCAGGCCACATACAACTGCCCATGAGAAAAGCCTGGTGTCTGCAAGTCTATACTCTGCCCCTTTTTCTCAGAGGCATGACTGTAGCAAAAAATGACAATGCATTCCTATGAATGAAGGAATGGAATGGAATGTAGTAAATAATGTGATATTTGTTGCAGTATTTGCTTGCAGTAAAGTAAATATAACAAAGCAGTATTGCAAATTACTTACCGCTTTTGTTTAGTAAAGTTTGCTCTATAATGAACCCATGGCTCAGAACATGCACATGGAGCACTCTTTTTGGCTGGAGGAGGCCAGAGTGAGGTTGGGATAGAACGAAACCTGTTTAAGAACCTTTCCCATGTAATTTTGTGAATGTGTACCAAATTTCACGTTATTTGGTTGTCTGGATCTTGAGTTATAAGGAAACAGGCAGACAACAAATGCGTCTTATATGTATATATAGATGTAGATTTGCTTGAATTCTTGTGTATTATTACTTTTGTAAGCTTCATGGCATATTTTATGGTGTACCAGTCTTTTAAAGCTGACTGAGCCACAGCAACATTTAGCTAGGTATAGCTAGTTATAACATAAAATTAAATCTTAAGAAGATATCAAATATAAAAGAAGGCTCAATATTTTGATTAAATCAGTATAAACATTTTCGTACAAGCACAATATATATACTGTAAAATATTTATTTTGCTATTTGCCTTTCAGACACACATCAAACAAAATTTTAAAAATTGTCAAAAACAGATAAAAAACATATTTAAGGAAAAAAAAATACGACTGATTAATTTCGCCAAAGACATCGCAATGTGTAAAAAAATATTTGCAGTACATAATCGCCAAAAAATAAATCTAAGTACTAAAATATAAAAAAACAAAAATTATATATTGAATTAATTAAGGATTAGTGGAGGAAAAGATAAAACAGGCTAAGATAATGCTCATAATATTAATTTCATATTGGTAGGCTACTCATTTTTGGCATGATTTTGAAATCATGCCAAATTGGTGTTGTGGTCAGTCTAATGTTATAGTAATGTACAGAATTAAAGGTACTTATGTATTATCGCAACCTATTGGTGACATACAAAATGAAGCACATGATTGCCAATTCAACGCATACAAAGTTGGGATTGCCAAAGTGGCAAGTTGTCTTGAACGTTGGCGATTGTGCAATAATACGCAAGTACTAAATAAAAAAATTATCCAAAGTATATATATCCAGAGCATAAAAATAAATTTAAAAATGAAGTACAATACTAACATCAACTGACATAAAGATAACTGAACTAACTCTATCAATGCAAAAGTATAATTTGAAAAAATAAGGTACTTACATATAACCACAACCTATTAGTGACATTATATGAAACGAAGCACATGACTCACAATTCAGCATATATATGACATACGAAATCGGGGTTGCCAACTTGGCAAGTTATTTTGAACGTTGGAGATTGTTAGGATAGTACATAAGTAACAAAAATAATTTACTACTACCTGCTTCCTCAACATACTCATTTTTGGCATGATTTTTAAATCACGCCAAATTGGTATGTTGCGGCCCGTTTAATGTTATAATAATGTACAGAATTAAAGGTACTTATGTATTATCGCAACCTATTGGTGACATTATACAAAATGAAGCACATGATTGCTTATTCAAAGCACACAAAGTCTGCCTGTTTCCTTATAACTCAAGATCCAGACAACCAAATAACGTGAAATTTGGTACACATTCACAAAGGTGCTTACATATAACCGCAACCTATTGGCGACATTATATGAATTGGGTTCCAACTTCGCAAGTTATATTGAACGTTGGCGATTGTTAGGACAGTACATAAGTACCAAAAATAATTTATCTTACGACTACCTGCTTCCTCAACAGGTATTTAAGCCATTTGTCTGTTTTGCTCATTCTCTGATGCCTATTCCAGTTTGATATGTAATTACTACCAACACTGCTTTCTCTTGGGCAGTATAATTACCCAAGTTTGATTTTCTGCAAGGCAATTTTATACACTGAAGCCAATAGTATACCCTTAAAGGTTAAAATAAAGACACATAAAATTGCAAAATATTATTAATTTCATACTATCTAAAACAGATAACGAAAACGGAAATACTATACTTATGTTAATCACAGTAATAAGAACTGAAATACCATTATGAATAAGAAGTTTTAGTTTGTCAAAATAATAACCTTCGCATTCTAAAGAAAGAAATAAATTCTCCGAAAAAATACTGAAATTGTAAGTTGTAATTTTTAAGCAAAATCACACACATAAACATCCCGCGATAATACCTAAATGTTGTCAAAAAAACAAAACAAAATTTTAGTTGTTAAATTTTAGTTAAAAAATGATTTATTCGAAAAATAATCCTTATTAAATATCAAAGAATAGAAAAATTGAATAAATATTCCAACCGATTAACATAGCTACAGTAAAAATATGTAATAATCTTGAAACACTGCATGTAAAGTATAAATTGTCCACTTAGTGAGAAACGTGACATCATAACACTGGAAAATCACTTAAATAAATTTTAAAAAAATTGGAAAGAATTATGAACGGCAAACCTATTTAAGAACCTTCCTCGTGTAATTTTGTGCAAGTGTACCAAATTTCTCGTTATTTGGTTGTCTGGATCTTGAGTTATGAGGGAACAGACAAACAGACAACAAATGCGTCTTATATATATACTAGCTGGTATACCCTTTCTTCGCACGGGTGAACTGAAAAATTAAACAACACAAATTGAAGGATAAAGAAGTTTTTAATGAGTTAATTTTAAGTGAATTGCAAATTAAACAAAAAAAAAAGCTTTTCACATATCTCAGCTGAAGAAAAAAAAGAAAGAAAAAATACCTTTGTTAAATTTTAAGTCTGTAGATCTAATAGCTGATAAAAAGGATTTTTTTTATATTTATAACTCCCCGTAAAACTCTTGAGGGTTGATTTTTGAAAATACCTCCCTAAGCTGATCTCTGCTCAGCAAAAGTAACACATTGTTAAAAGTTTTCTGACGCTTAAAATATTGTAAATAATTTATAACTGAAAGTGTCATACATTAATATAAATTTCTGTTGAATTTATTTTATGTGAAAATTGTAATACTCATAAGCAACACCGTTTCCTAAATAACAATGGCGATTCAATGGAAAAAATAGCGAAATATTGACAATAGAGTCAAGTTGGCAAATGTCTAGCTACTTTCATAGCTCAAACTTTATTAGAGCTTTGTAAGACCCGCCGTGTAGGAGTTCGATGCACGTTAATGTTTTATCTACCGCATTATGATCTACAGAAATTTTTTTTTCATGAAATTTTTTTAGGTCACTACATTGAAAATTAAGGGACATACATAAACAAAATACTCCACTTAGGGAAATTTAATCGGTTAGAGCTAATAAATTAATTAAATATATTCCACTGTAAAATTAATTATATACACCATTCACTTAAAATAAATAGTCAAATCGTTTTCTAAGGTCTCCATAAACATAAGACACTTAAATTTTGACATTAACTATTTTTGGGGCACAAAAATGATAATCTTTGCAATCTGCTGAAAACGCTCGCAGCTGAAAATGTAATATCTGCTACAAAACTATTTGCCTTCCCCGTTAAAATACTCATCATAGAACCCGTGCCATCATATATCTTGGAAGAGTGGATTTCAAAGAATATTCCAGCTAAGTATTGGTAGAATATTCCTGCTAAATTGGTGTGGCACGGTAGTTAGAGAAGGGGTGCCAGCTCAGGTGTGGTCCACGTCACTTGACCATGGTTCAAAATTATGTGGTCCGTCGCCAAAAGCCCTCATGTAGCTGAACAGTGCAACGTTAATATTCACTCACTGAAAAAAATACAGTACAGTAGTTATAACTATTTTTATACATAAAAATGCAATATCTGCTTATTCAATTAAAATTATAGCATTATAATTAATTACTAACCACACAAACAAATTTTGAAAATTTATCCAAATGATGTAGTGTGAAAGAGAAAGTTTATTCAGACAGACAACAAATGCGTCTTACATGCATATAGATTTGTTTGAATTCTTGTGTATTATTACTTTTGTAAGCTTCATGACATACTTTATGGTGTACCAGTATTTTAAAGCTGACTGAGCAACAGCAACATTTAGCTGGGTATAGCTAGTTATAACATAAAATTAAATCTTAAAAATATATCAAAAATAAAAGACGACTCAATATTTTGAATAAATCAGTATAAACATTTTCATACAAACACAATATATATATATATATATATATATATTGTAAAATATTTATTTTGCTATTTGCATTTCAGACAGACATCAAACAAAATTTTAAAAATTGTCAAAAACAGAAAAACAGATAAAAAAAAAAACATATTTAAGAAAAATAGCACTGATTAATTTTGCCAAAGACATCGCAATGTGCAAAAAATATTTGTAGTACATAATAACCAAAAAAAAAATGTAAGTACTAAAATATTAAAAAAAAAAAAAAAAACTTATATATTGAGTTAATTGAGGATTGCTCTGGAGTGAAAGATAAAACAGGCTAAGATAATACTCATAATATTAATTTCATATTGGTTGGCTACTCATTTTTGGCATGATTTTGAAATCACGCCAAATTGGTATGTTGCGGCCAGTCTAATGTTATAGTAATGCACAGAATTAAAGGTACTTACGTATTATTGCAGCCTATTGGTGACATTATACAAAATGAAGCACATGATTGCCAATTCAACGCATACAAAGTTGGGATTGCCAAAGTGGCGAGTTTTTTGAACGTTGGCGACTGTGCAAAAATACCCGAGTACTAAAAAAATTATCCAAAGTATATATATATATATATCCCGAGCATAAAAATAAATTGAAAAATGAAGTACAATACTAACATTAACTGACATAAAAAGAACTGAACTAACTTTATCAATGCAAAAGCATAATTTGAAAAAATAAGGTATTTACTTATAACCCCAACCTTTTGGCGATATATGAAACGAAGCACGACTCAAAATTTAACATATATATATATGACATGTAAAATCGGGGTTGCCAACTTGGCAAGTTATTTTGAATGTTGGCGATTGTTAGGATAGCACATAGGTGCCAAAATAATTTATCTTACCACTACCTGCTTCCTCAACATACTCATTTTTGGCATGATTCTGAAATCACGCCAAATTGGTATGTTGTGGCCAGTCTAATGTTATAGTAATGTACAGAATTAGAGGTACTTATGTATTATTGCAAACTATTGGTGACATACAAAATGAAGCACATGATTGCTAATTCAACTCACACAAAGTAGGAATTGCCAACGTGGCGAGTTGTCTTGAACGTTGGCGATTGTGCAATAATACGCAAGTACTACAAAAAATATCCAAAGTATATATATATCCCGAGCATAAAAATAAATTGAAAAAATGAAGTACAATACTAACATTAACCGACATAAAAAGAACTGAACTAACTTTATCAATGCAAAAGCATAATTTGAAAAAATAAGGTACTTACATATAACCGCAACTTATTGGCGATATATGAAACGAAGCACGACTCAAAATTCAACATATATATATGACATGTAAAATCAGGGTTGCCAACTTGGCAAGTTATTTTGAATGTTGGCGATAGCCAGGATAGTACATAAGTTCCAAAAAAATAATTTATCTTATGACCACCTGCTTCCTCAACAGGTATTTAAGCCATTTGTCTGTTTTGCTCATTCTCTGATGCCTATTCCAGTTTGATATGTAATTACTACCAGCACTGCTTTTGCTTGGGCAGTATGATTTTCTGCATGGCAATTTTATGCACTGAAGCAGTAGTATACCCTTAAAGGTTAAAATAAAGACACATGAAATTGCAAAGAACCATATTATTGGATCAAGTGTAGTATAGGGGGGCTACTTGGCGCAGTCCTTTATTTTGGTTACTAAAAGTGGTCCCCAAGGTACTTTTTTCGGTATTATTTATTTTAGAATGAATTCGATATCTCACCATGACATTTAGATAAAAATCCGAAGAAAAATCGCCAAATCCAAAGTGCCCCCCTATACTACATTTGAACCGAACTGAAATATAACCCTTATCAATGAGAAGTTTTAGTTTGTCAAAATTATAATCTTCGCATTCTAAAGAAATAAATAAATAAGTTATAATTTGCAAGCAAAATCACGCACATAAACATTCCGCGATAATACCTAAATGTTGCCAAAACAACACACAAAACAAAGTTTTAATTGTTGAAAGAATTATCCTTAAAACAATTATTTATTCGAAAAATAATCCTAATTAAATATCAAAGAATAGAAAAATTGAATAAATATTCCAACCGATAAACAAAGCTACAGTAAAAATATGTAATAATCTTGAAAAACTGCATGTAAAGTATAAATTGTCCACTTAGTGAGAAACGTGACTAAATATGACGTCATAACACTGGAAAATCACTTAAAAATTAAAATTTAAAAAATTTGGAAGGAATTATGAACGCCAAACCTGTTTAAGAACCTTTCTGGTGTAATTTTGTGTACGTGTACCAAGTTTCACGTTATTTGGGTGTCTGGATCTCGAGTTATGAGGGAACAGACAAACAGACAACAAATGCGTCTTATATATATATAGATATAGATTAATTATACACATAATTATTAAACTGCATTAAATATTTTTTCAAATTGTCCGTGTTAAACAGAGGTTCCCGAACTTTTTTGTCTAATAGACCCTGCTTAATTAATATTGAATTTTTGAAAATTTATCAATTTAATTTTTTTTTTTTGACACCTCGTACTACTACTACTACTTTAAAAGGATTAAGACGGCCACGGTAGCCGAGTGGTATAGGTATCGGACTGTGGCTTGCTTTGTCACGGGTTCGAGCCCAGTACCACTAAAAGACCCGCCGTGTAGGGAAGCGATGCACGTTAAATCTGTCGAGAGCTGAAACGTCCTCCCGTTGGTGTGGTGTGGTAGTTAGGAGAGGGGGTGCCAGCTCAGGTGTCGTCCACGTCACTTGACCATGGTTCAAAATTACGTGGTCCGTCGCCAAAAGCCCTCGTGTAGCTGAACAGTGCGACGTTAATATTCAATCAATCAATTAAAAGGATTAAATTTATAACGAATGAAGTATAGAGTTAAAAGTTTAAAAAGCATATGCTAATTAATTAAATTTAAAATAAATATATAAAATAACCAAACGACACAGAATTGATTTTAATGGGAGGGATGAATCTGGCGCTAAAATAACAAATTTTCTACATTTAGTATCAATCTTGTCAGGTTTAATCTTAAGTCTCCTCTGTTCGTAGTGTCCAGTTCCTTTTTTCTTTCGGAGATTGGCAACCACGCTGAAACTCCTTACTAGAAAAATAATTAAAAACTTACTCATGATATTCCATAATTCGGGACAAAAAACGGGTTTGCCTTTTTTTAAAGCCAAAATTGCTGACATCCGTTTCTAAACTTTAAAATAAATCTTCATTGGTGCATATCACGATCAGTTCCTGTTGTCATGTGACATTCCCCCCCATATGACTGTATAAATTCATTGCCTACTGCGGTGCTACTATAGTCAAATCATTCTCAAACCTGGTTTCAAAATCTCAATAAAAGGCAGTTAAATGTTGAACGTAGTATTAGAACGTTAAAACGTGCAGTCATATTGTCTGGGTTAACTTGAGAAAATTCCGTTTTTTAAAAAAATATGCTATAACCTTGTACCGGAAAATTAACACCTCATTAAATTTAGTAAATAAATCTGCTAAATCAGTAAAATTTGGTTTCCACTTGATTACATTTTCTTTTAAAGTTAGTCACGATCTAGTTAATGAGGGTCAATATCACATAGCATGCAATATCACATGCACTTACACCTTATTGACCTCCAAATTGTTTTTTTGCTGACGTGGATCCCCCTTGCAGGTCGTCATAGATCATTTTGGGAATCACTGGTGTAAAAGATCTTAATTATAAAGGCATCGTGCAAATTCCTATTAAAATGGCAATAGCATGCAAAATATATATATATATATATATATATTGTTCAAGTTTTTAAAATTTAGTCTTACAAAATAGTGGCTATCTTAAAAGTCTTAGAATAGGTAAGAAAAGTTATGTTTATTTCATATGTTACATTCAATAAAAAGGAAAAAAGTATCTATGTAAGTAAAATTAACTTTTTTTCTTTGAAAATTCTTTTAATAGTTTGAAGTAATATAAATGAAATATTTATCAACTATATACACTAGTTCATTTATTACTAAAAAAATTATCACAATATATTATGATTACAAAACATCATCATAATAAATATAACTACGTTATATTTCAAGTTCGAGCTATTGCTGTTAGGATCCTTTATGTTTGGTAAATAATTAATGAATGTACTCAAAAGCTCAGTAATGTTTTGCATTTTAAATGATCTACATCATCCTTTATAAGCAACTAAAGAAGTTAATTTTTATACGAGACGCAAATAATATTTTTTCATTTAAATAACAATGTCATTTGAAAATATTTTAAGATTACGGTACATTCAGGCTACGAAAACACTCGTACTTAAAAATGTTAATCAACATGAAAATATTTTACGAAACTGATGACATTTATATTTATGTATGCAAAAATAAATAAATAAAATAGAAAAGGTTCAAATGCAGCAAAATAATTTTTTCTTTTCACTTTATCTTACGCATTGATTAAAATTCTTGGGCATTAAAAATCTAAAAAAGAATTTGAAAATATTGTTACCTTTTTTGTTGTCTGACTTTGTCTTGTTTGCATAAGCACAGGAAGCTAAAAGAATTAGTTCGGAAATCAAATTGATACAAGATTCCCTCAGTTTTCTTCGAAAAACGGTCTTTTTCTCAGGGTCTTTCTGCTCCTTTCTTTTCATTCATAAAACTTGGCCGTTTGACTTTCATCACTTTTGTTGCGACTAATCTCTGCCAAAATCTCTCTATTTCAATAGTACCCGAATTCACGCATACAAAGCATCAACAGTTGAAGGAAATTAGTTGAAAGAGAAGAAACCGGCTGCCGAAATTCTTTATCGCCCCCTTCCCACATGGAACCAGTGTTGGGAAACACGGCTTTAAATACTAATGAATACTCGTTAAAAAAACTCTAAGACTCGATTGAAAACGTGAATATTTTGCATACATATTTTTAATTTTTTTTATTCGAATTTTTATTTTGACTCGTTAATTTTCTACATAAACTAGCTAATTTTACAGCCAATTTGCCGCCTCCTAAGGTTGCCGCCCCGGGCAGGGGCCCGGCTTGCCCACCCCTAGCGCTGGCCCTGTTCCGATGTATTCCTGTTTTCAACCACGAGACAAACTTGCATTTCGGATCGGTTATGTAATTAGTAGTGCTGAGTGTTCACCGAAACTTGCGTATTGAACCGGTTGAATCTTCATAGTTTTGCCTTTTTCTAAGAATGTTTTATCATTGTTGAATTTTTAAAAGGTAGAATCAAATATTCTTTTGGAAGGACCATTCTCATTTTTCTCTCGATCCATCTTTCTGAAGAATCAAGTGTTCAAAAAATTGTTATTAATCGTTCCTTTGTCCACTCGAATGTTAATGTATTAACGCATCAGGAGATTTCTGATACTAAAAATTTATGTCCACCACAACAAGAAAAGCTGTTGCTCCATCACATTCGACTTTTTACGGTCACATTTTCGGCAAGCATGCTACGGGATCAGTCGTCGTCCCTCCCCTCCCCCTCGACAGAAATCAGTAAGTCAGATACACACGCTACTATCTGTTGGAACACACAAATATTATAATCCAATCCTATAGACATTAAAAAAGTACCACATTATACTGTAAAACTGGTAGTTTTTCTAACCATGATAAAATCATTAAAAAAGGATTCACCTATCAAATATAAATTTTCTCTTCAATTTTATTAATATTAGTTTTGTTATTTTTAATTATCTTAAGTAGTTCTCTCCCCTTTGGTCAGATGCTCATGTATCACAGAAAGTGGTTCTTATCGTGGCGATCCTCCATGTTAAGATGCATTGCTTAAAAATGTATTATCGTAAAAAAAATATCAATGGTTAAAACAATTACGTTTAAAGAATTAATTTTTTTAGCAAATTTTAACAGTGAAAAAATATATTTTAATATTTTTTTAATATAATACTGCATATCACATATTAATAATTTTTATTGTTTGTGTGTATTTAATATTGAACATTATTCACGAATTGCATTTTTTTCTATCATGTATTGCTTTAGCAATATGAAGGAAGGATGTGCTTCTTTTTCTATTTGTACCTAGTGATTTGTTTTGTATACAGTTCCCTCTTTTCCGTTATATATGTATAGGCTTAAATTATTCCTTCTTTTCCTGCCACTTAGTACTTTTTAAAAAAGATCTGAACTATTGAAATACGGTGTTTCGCATTTACTGAGACAATGTGAACTTTGTATAAACGAGTTACGCCATTTTGAAAGAAATATTTGCTGTCAAATTAATTCTTTTACGTGTGATTGGAGAGAATTCTTAAATAAATGTGATGTATTATTTTTGTCAATAAATGTATAATTATAGTACTCTTTTTTTGTTTGTCTTGTTTATGGAAATACATTCACTAAACGAGTAATGCACACATTTTTTTAGAGTTTATTTGTTTTGAAATCAAACAATCCTTCTGATCGGTTGCCATTTTTGGAATTTAAATTTTAAACTGTATAATATTGCCTAGAACTTTTTGTGAGCTACAAGAAGAGAAATAACAAAATAAATGCATAAAAAAGGTTCGAAACACATCTTTAGTAGAGATATAGTTAGAGTTTTTAATTTTTATTTTTCGAAATTTATTCATAGGCCAGTGTTTCTCAAACTTTCAATACTGGCGACCCAATTTTCAATCATAATTTTTATCGCGCCCCCTGTACAACAATAATGTATTTATTGCAATAAAAATGCACTTTGAGAGAGAGACGCTAAAGTTACAATACGATCTTAATTATAAACCGTAAAAATTGATACTATAAGTATATTAAATTTTGTGTATATGTAACTTTTAAGTAATATATATTTTAAGAAAAAAATTACTTAAAATATATATTACTTACTTATTGTTATGTTACTTTTCTTTCTCTAATTTTTAAATTGCAACACATCGCAAAATGATATATTTAATTAAAGATTTATTTCCTTCAGCATATTCCTTTCTCAAAGTACAAATGTCATTAGAAAAATAGTCTAGTCTATGTTGCTCTCTATCATATTCATCACATCTGCAATTATAGAGTACGTTTGCGTTAGTCTGGGCAACCTATCAAGCGTTTGCGCAAAACATGTAAAAATGCTTTTCCTCGTACATTTCCAGTCAGTTTTGGTCGACTCGATACTCCTATAGCTACCGAATCTAGCTTGAATGTACATTTTTTAAATGTACACGTTAATTGTAATTCACGGTAACTAAGTATCTACGGCAGTAGATTAAAACAAAATCATACATACATTTTTAAGTCGTAAACAAACATTCGATGATAATAAAGAATCAACAAGTACACAGACGAGCATGGTTCCGAAAATTAAATCAAGGCGATATTCTCAAAAATACTTAAATTTTGGATTTACCACTACTGAAGTAAATGATGGGAAAAAAAGCCCCAGCTCGTTATGTGTTAAAACTTATAAATCTAAAGAACAACATGTGAAAGTTGTTTTTAAAACCATGTAAAATCATTTAGCTGTGTTGGCAAAGAATTTTAAAAAGTATTTTCTGGATAAGGACATCTTGGTAGCAAGTTACGAGTGGATTAGGGATCTATTTCAAGATACTCCAGAAGGGCTCTCAACTTCCGAAGAAGAAATCTTCATAGATTTCACATCCAGTGAAAAATTAAAAGACAATTTTGTAATAAATCGCTCTTTGAATTTTGCGTAGAGGTGGATGAGGAATTATCTGTACTGAAAACAAAAGCACTTCGTATACTATTACCATTTTGAACATCCTACCTTTGTTTAACCGGATATTCTGCGGTGGATGCTTTGAAGAAAAAAATATAGATCTCAACTAAATATAGAAGAAAAAAAAAAACTCAAAGTGTCAATTTCTGATATTATAAACCTTCCTTTGAAAAACTTTCCTCTACAAGACAAGCCCATGGAAGTCCCTAATAATTATTAAACTTATTCTTAGTTTAGTGTTAAGAAATTATTTATAAAATACTTTCTTCAGTACTGATACATTAAACGTATACTGGCTGAAGCACCGACTCTTCGCACGAGTTCATTTTTTAAAAAAATAAAACATTATTCTTGATATAATAGCTGAACTGTAAGGAGAGTAAAACTGCGTGCACGACATTGTATACAAAAATGTAAAATGATTTTTTTAGATAAATGCTATAGTTGTAAATAACTGTTTAAAAGAACTGTAATTTTAAACCTCACCTAATCAGCATTTAGAATTAATGTTAATAATGAAAAAGAATATAAAATTCAGATGAAGAATAATTGTGTTACTTTTTAACATTTAAAGCGAGAAGACTTCAAAATGTTTTAACCCGGGAGCAGGCGCATACTCGATACTAACGCTAATGGTAGTGTGAGGGGACTCAGTCACCCCACTCATTTCTTTATAATTATTTTTACTGTACACGAGATACAAATCGTAATTCCAGTGAATAATTTAATTTATAGAAAGTATACTTACCTTCTTTCAAGGACTATTCAATTCTTTGATGATTTGAGAAAAAATCCAATAAAACTGAACTAAATAATTCAAAAGTACAAGACCATAATAAAGGACGTAAATTAGAGACACTTTTCACTAATATTACAGAAATGTTAAATCAATCGATTCTTTTCCAACTATCGTAAAACTCTATTATTTACAATTTCCCTAAGCGAAAAGCAAACGCATAAAAGATGGGATGGAACTAATATTGAACTAACCATACCATAAGTTTGAAGGTCAATCAAATGATTAGCAAATGTATTATGTAGCCTGGCTGAAAAGGGAATCATGTCTTCCTTTTCTTTTTCTACAACTAATGTACAGCATTTCAATAATAATTACAGTGATGTATTGTTTATCTTAGAATTTTTCTCAGCGTCTGGGTTTAGTTTTTCTTTTAACGAGTAATATTTTATGTTAAAACGTAATAAAAAAAATCTCTCATTGAGGAAATACAGCAAATTAAACAAAATGTTTCTTTTTCTTTAATTTGGTTTTGGGATCAAAGATAGCTATTTGATGACGGAGAAAAGCCAGATGATAAACATAAATTATGTCAGTGTTGTTGTGTGTATTTTTTTATTATGGAAGAAAGCATTTTGTTTTACTTCTCTTTCTGGTTATTTTTTTTAAAAAAAATCTTTAAATTTTTGATATGCTCGCGCCCCCCCCAGGGGACGCGCCCCACACTTTGAGAAACACTGTCATAGGCTCGACATAAAGTTAAATAATTTTCCAAAAAAATACGCTGATAAATTTTTAAATTAAAAGTGGAAGGGGGATGAAGAAATATATATTCAAGAAATCAAAGGGGGCAAAATTTAATTTATATAAGTATCCTAGAAAAGTGGGGGTTCTGGATTACGAGGCGCTGAGGTGCTTGAGGTCCCCGCCTCCCCGAACGAGTTATCTCCGTCCCCTCCACCCCTTCCCGCGGTTCTCCCCTATCCAACCCTTCCGGCGTTTCCCTCCATCCACCCCTTCCAACCGGTCCCTCCGATTTCGTCCTTCTTCATCCGTGACACTTTACACCCCCCCTTTTCCCTTCTATTTTCTCTTAGCGGGATATTGCATAAACAATCAAAATAGAAAAACAAAGCATAAATAATTTTAGGCTAATAATTTTTTTTTCTGTAGGCTACAATACTGAAATATTGCTTTTCATTTATAGATATGATTAAATATGGGAAGATAGATTTCGTAAATAAACCATATTGAAAAAGCGCGTTTTTTTTTTTCTTTGTGAATCTGATTATAATAGTGATGTCATATGACTAGTGACATCAGTAATTTTTCTACCAATCAGTTGCTTCCAAAGTTACGTCATGAAAATGAACCAATCAGCTTACTGTTGCCACCTTGTAATACTCATTTTTTTCTTTCTGTGTATCATTTCTTCTCAAGCTCTGAGTTGGTAGAATACTTTGCTTCTCGATAAAGAATTATCACGTTCCAACCCTACCACAAAATTTCAAGATATTTTCTTTCGTGATTAGTAAATTGAAATTTATTTAGTTAACCATGAAACATGCTACACCTCTCGCCTTCTCCCATCCTCGAGCCAAAAGAGTGTGTTTTGATAAAGACAACGGGAAAACTTCTTCGTTTAAACCAGATGCTGTTCCTGAGAATCATTTCCATTTAGGAAGTCACAACTACGCCGTTGTTTCTGATTTTGCAGACGTTGCACGAATTCACTTGCGCCGATACAAGCTCGATGCCACTGGATCTCTTTTACCTACCAAAGATGGAATCACTGTAACACCTTCCGTATGGTTAGCCCTCGTAAGAGAATTTTCTGCAATCGATCAAGCCTTTGAGGATGGAAAAGTATTTGTTATCAAGGATTGTCTCTTACTTTCCCGAACTGTTATCGAGAATGTCACTCATATCATAATACAACGTTATTTCCAACGAAAGGACTTTACTCGTAAATTTTTGACTCCAGTTTCCATGCTAAAAGAAACGGAATGGAATGTATTAAAAGATATCCATAAGCAGATCACGTCGAAAACTGTTTCAATCATGTTCGGGCGTGTTTTTCTGAAACTTCTGAGGCAAGAAGTGGCTAAACACATTCCTTTTCCAAAATCTGACTGCATCGATTGTATCGACGCAGAAATGGTTCTCACTACATCAATGGTCGAACTCTTATGTAACCATATCGAAGAAAATATTTCATCATTGTTCGTATGCTTCGGATGTTTGGAAGGATACGAAAATCAACTAGGTCATGAATGTATGACATATTCAAACGGACAGAGAATTTCCGAATATGGTGATTTAGCCATATTAAACATGGACTGGGATAAACTGGTTGCAGATTTTGTCAATCGAAACATCCAAATGGTAAATTACATGAATGAGATGTTTCTCAATAAGTTAAATATGAATGTGCTGATAGAAAATGCTAAACAAATGTATGTTGCTAGAGATTCTTTATTATTATTGTAAATAAAAAGTATTATTTTTCTTCAAAGTGTATTTCTTATTTTTTTTTTTTTTTTTTTTTTAAGAAAAAGTGGTAAAGTACACACACAGAGAGATAGGTACACAATTCGTACAAATGTATTATTCTCATTAAATTTAAAACCTAAGATTGTAAAAATGATAAAAAATATGCTCAAAATGTATTCATTTCTAAGGGTTTTTTCATCAAAACAAAGCTACAGAAAGGTAATTGATGCATTTATGAGATAGAAAGAAGTTTTACTTGTAGACATTACTAGATTCTAAGGTAAAAACTCTAAGGATTGAGGAACCAGAAAGCCGAAACCATTGAATGAACTTTTAAAAGATATTTATTTTTATCGGCACATTTAAAGGAAAAATACAAAGAGAGGCCGAAAAACATTTATAAATACTGTGTTCCCCGAATACCTTTGAAAATATAAATAAGGTAACTGAAATTTTTAAATCAAATCAAATGTGGGGAGAGGTAATCATTCCTTTTAAAAAGAGATTGTAAAGTAATATACACATCAATGGGCTTTTTAGAAAAGAGTACTGTGGTGGGTCTAACCGTTGAAGTGTGAGAAAGTTGAAACTATCCTATTAAGTCAAAAGATGTTTTCCAATCTAACAAAAAAAAAAACACCGGTGGTTAGAAAAATTCTCACGTAAAAACATTTTGAAAGAATCTTCGATAGCAAATAAAAAGTAATTGGAACTCTCCCTATGACATAGACTAAGAATTTTATCTCCATAGGGTAGCAATCAACCCATTCATAGGTATGTATGAAAAAAAAAAACACGTGTGTAAGAATTTCAAGATTGTAACAGTTGTAAGTCTAACTATTGAAGAATAAATTGCGAAATTATCCTATTAGCTTGTAAAAAAAAAAAAAAAAAAAATCATTTGTCTGAGTATCTCTTTCAAAAAGCACAAACAGATTTTGCGAAAAGTCCACACAAAACATACCCTTAAAGCAGACTTTGTGTGTGTGCGAATATATCAGTACAACAAATAAAAGAAACTTAACAACTGTACAATGGAAGAATTTGGTTTACCTACAGGGAGGTAGTAAAATCGCATTCTTTAAGTCGTGGGGAGAAAAGTGTGGCTGTTGTGAGTAAGTATGAAGTAATTGGAATTTTACAGCTTTTGAAAGTGGGAAAAATCAGTTTACCTACAGGGAGTAAAAATCGCATTCTTTAAGTTGTGGGGAGAAAAGTGTGGCTGTTGTGAGTAAGTCTGAAGTAATTGGAATTTTACAGCTTTTGAAGGTGGGAAAAATCAGTTTACCTGCAGGGAGGGGGGTGTAAAACCCCATTCATACGGTTGAGGGGAGATGCCAAATACTTTTAGAGTTAAAAAGAAGATAAGCCCCGCCCTTTCTTTCGCTATTCGTTACAAAAAATACCTTTTAATTATTTTTCACTGTATTCCTACGCATAACGATTGATTCCGTATATAAGCAGATGAGGCGAATGAACCAATTCACTTCTAGCTCGAAATTTTTTCTGTGTGCACTTCATGCTTAAACTTTTTACAATGGATATCGAAAAAATATTCGAAGAGACTGATTTCCCTATCAACGACAAGGTTTTGGCTTCTGCGGATTTTGGAGACTTATCCAGTGAGTTAGATGAACCCTTCGATGGCGTTTTAAGAGGAACATTTTCATGCGATAAATGCGATAGTGTTTTCACGCATCGTCGCAGTTTAGAAAGACATCGAATTTCAATTCACACCACTTCAGCCTTATTTTATTGCAAAATATGCAAAAAGAGATTCAATCGAAAAGATAACTTCGTTCGACATTCAAAAATTCATAAATTAACACCGATTATCATGAAACTGTCTCGAACAGCCAATGGAGAAGAAAATTCCTCTGCGAACACATCCTCGGAAGCCGCACCCGGTCCCTCTACCGCCACGGAAACGACTCTTTCCGATCACGGCAGGACTTCTATTTCAACTGCACCATCGCGAAAACGAACTGTTTCGCCCACTAGAAATGCATGTTTGGATACTTTTGAAGTGTACACATTCTTTCCAGATACTTCAACATCGAAGGACTTAACTGTGAGCCTTCACAGCATTAAGACAGAAATTTTGAAAAAAATTAAGGAAACAGCGTCTTCAAAGCAGGGTGTGAAGTGGTATCTCAACAGCTGTGTTCACTTCATCCGAAAAATTACTACAGAGGATTTTGAGACCTGTACATCATATTTTAGATCAAGATGTGCTATTACATTAACCGAGGAAATTCCTGACGTTGAAACAAGCATTGCAAAGGTAACAAGTTAATTCATTTTTTTTTTCTTTAAAAATAATAAAATAAAATGTAAAAGAAATTTTAAAAGAATTTTAAGAAAAAGTTATTCAAATAACTATAAAATATATACTGTGGAAATATATTTCAGAATTATTTTACATCGAATGTGATTATAATTTGAATTTATTATTATTTTTTTAAAGGTTATCACATCATGTAATGAATTTGAAAATAGAGGATCGGGATGGGAATTCCAAGATGTGTTGAAGAATGAACTTAAGATTGCTATCTACAAGCCCTTAGCAGCAGCTTCTTACATTCCTCTTCCACCAAAGCTGATTAAAAAAAAAAAAAAGGCGATATTAAACATCAGAAATGAGGACCAACATTGTTTTTTATGGTGTGTGTTAGCTCATCTTCATCCTGCTCAAGCCAATGCAAATAGAGTGAGTACTTATTTAAAATTTCAGAATGAATTATGCACGAAAAACCTTACATTTCCTACTCCATTAAATCAGATTGAATGCTTTGAAGAAAAAAATAAAATATCAATTAATGTGTTCGGTTTCGAGAATGAAATATTCCCCTTGAAAATAACAACAAAGAATTTTGATAAACATGTAAATTTGCTTTTGATCTCAAATCAAGAGAAAAGACATTATTGTCTTATTAAAAATTTAAATCGATTACTTTCAGACTTAACACAACATAAATCAGAAAGTTTTTATTGCAATTATTGTCTTCACAGGTTTGTTAAAAATCAATCTTAGATGCCCATATAGTAGACTGTAGGAAACATAAAGAACAAAAAATAAAAATGCCCGAAAACAAATGGTTAGAATTTGAAAACTTTAAATTTAATTTGCCTGTTCCATATACTATTTACGCCGACTTTGAATCCCTTATTGTGAAAATCAACTCATGCGCGCCTGATCCTGAAAGATCTTCCACTGTACCAATAGCAAATCATATTCCATGTGGTTATGCGTATGTGGTGATTGGACCTGATGGAAGTTTTAAAAAACCACCTGTTGTTTATCGAGGAGAAAATGCCGTTGACCATTTTTTAAAAAACATTATTAAAGAAGAGGAAGATATACTAAATATTTTGAAAAAAAAAAAACTGAGCCGATACTTTTTTCTGATGAGAATAAATTACATTTTAAAAATGCCACTTTTTGTCACATATGTGAAAAACCTTTATTGGGGGATAGAGTCCGGGATCATGACCCTCTCACCGGTTTATACCGGGGTGCTGCTCATAATATTTGTAATATTAATTATACATTGGCTAAACATATCCCTGTCGTAATTCACAATTTACGAGGGTATGATTCCCATTTGATCATGCAGAGTGTTGGGAAAATAAAAAACAAAAATCTTACTTGTATACCTTCCAATAGTGAAAAATATATATCTTTTTCTCTCGGTTCTCTACGCTTTCTCGATTCGCTGCAATTTTTAAATGCCTCTCTCGAAAAGTTAGTTTCGAATTTAGAAAAAAATGAATTAACACTAACAAATAAATTTTTCAAGGAAAAAACCGATCTGATGCTTCATAAAGGAATTTACCCCTATGAATATATGGATACTTTCCAAAAATTTAATGAAGGATGCTTGCCCTCTAAAGAAGCCTTTTTTAGCTCACTTACAAATGAAACTGTAAGTGATGATGATTATGCACATTGTCAAAACGTATGGAAAAGTTTTAATCTTAAAACTCTAGGAGAGTATCACGATCTGTACGTGACGAGTGACGTAATTCTACTTGCAGACGTTTTTCAAAATTTTCGACATTTATGCTTAAATTTTTACAAACTAGATCCATGTCATTGTTACACGGCCCCCGGACTCGCTTGGCAAGCATGTCTTTACATGTCGCGAGTCAAACTGGAGCTTTTTACAGATTTAGACATGCATTTATTTGTCGAGAGAGGCATAAGAGGTGGCATTTCAATGATATCCCATAGATTTAGTTCAGCTAACAACAAATATTTAGACTCTTACGATGAAAACAAACCATCTAAATACATCCTTTATTTGGATGCAAATAATTTATATGGATGGGCAATGTCCCAACCCTTACCTACTCACGGTTTTGAGTGGATTACACAGCCAATTGATTTTATGGAAATTCCAGATGAGTCAGACATAGGTTATATTTTAGAAGTAGACATGGATTATCCACAAAACCTACACAATTTACATAATGACTATCCCCTGGCCCCAGAAACATTAAATGTGACAAATGATATGCTGTCTCCATACTGCAAAGAAATAGCGCAAGAACATAATTTAAATACCAATAGCTGTACGAAATTAGTTCCTAATTTAATGAGTAAAAAAGGATATATCGTTCATTATAGAAATTTAAAACAGTATGTTTCTCTAGGTTTAAAAGCAACTAAAATCCACAAAGTACTTAAATTTCACCAAAGACCTTGGCTTAAAAAATATATTGATTTTAATACGGAAAAAAGAAAAAACGCGAAAAGCTCATTTGAAAAAATCTCTTTAAACTTTTAAATAATGCCGTATTCGGTAAAACCATGGAAAACCTACGGAAGCGCACAGTAATAGATCTTGTACAGGATCAGAAAAAATCGAAGAAACTCGTTGCTTCTCCAGCATTTCATAATTTTCGTATAATAACAACAGATTTAGTTTCGATAGAGAGAAAAAAAAGTTTCCCTTTTATTAAATAGACCGATCTACATTGGTTTCTCCATTCTAGACATATCTAAGATTCTTATGTATAATTTTCATTATAAGTATATAAAATCAAAATACGATACCAATGCAAAATTACTTTTTACTGATACTGATTCGTTGTGCTATGAAATTGTAACACAAGACGTGTATGAAGATATGCAGAAAGATCTACATTTCTTCGATACTTCCGATTATCCCCAAACTCATCCCCTATACTGCGAAATAAATAAAAAAGTGCTTGGCAAGATGAAAGATGAGTTATCATCCAGTTTGGCTCTTGAATTCGTTGGGCTCAAACCAAAAATGTATAGTTTAAAAAGTGCTGAAATGGAGAAAAAAACGGCGAAAGGAGTCTCAAAAATTATTATCCAACAACAAATTAGACATACAGACTACAAAGAGACTTTGTTATATCGTCGTCGTGGATTAGCCAAAGCTAAAAAAATAGCAAGTCACAATCACATTGTGCAAACTGTGGCTTATCAAAAGTCAACTCTGAGCCCTTTTGATAGCAAAAGATACATTCTACAAGATGGAATAAATACTTTAGCATATGGTCACTTTAAAATTTAGTAGCAAACTTATGTTATTTTCACTTAAAAAAAAAATTCACCATGATGAATGAGTAAATATGTTGATGGTAAATACGTTATAGATAAATACATCTCAAAATTATGAGTTTTTATATTTTGTAAAAATTTGGGTATTTATTTATATATATTTGTATTAGAGTGAAACATTCCTTCACCCTGTCAAAATGTTGCTTTGCCTATGAAAAGATTATGTAAATGAAATTATTCTGTAAATGGTATATGACCACTTCTTAGTTTTTGTTTTTTGAAATAAAACAAAAAAATAATTTAAAAAAAAAAAAAATCGATGTACTATTACATTCCATATGTGTGGAGGACGGATTCTTTATTTACATTGAAATGTTAATGCTATATCATTTACTCTAATCAATTCAGTTTCATTATTGTTGGAAATATTGTTTGTTGTATCTCTGTACATTGTTATTATTTTATTGTAAATAAACAGTTGATATAAAAATGTTTTTGTTCAATCTCAATTATTTGGTATTCATAGTTAAATATTTTTATGCAAGTAAAATTATAAACATATTTACAATATAAATAGTATGAGAAATTTACAAATCCTTGCATTTGCAATGGAGTTTCCAACCATACAACATCCATCATCTATGCTAATAAGTGGTCCTTCCAATTCTGGAAAAACTTACTTTGTCAAAAAGTTGTTGGATTATGAAATGTTTAAGCCAACTCCTTCAAAAATCATTTGGTGTTATGGTGCTTATCAAACTCTGTTTGATGAAATTTCTAATGTCGAGTTCATTGATGGTTTACCCTCAGATCTTAGCCAGATAAGTAATGCATTAATCATTATTGATGATTTAATGTCCGAATTAGGAGGCGATAAAAAATTATCAAATTTATTTACAAAAGGTAGTCATCATAAGAATATTTCTGTTATATTTATTGTTCAAAATCTTTTTTATAAAGGGGCAGAATTTCGAACTATTTCATTAAATGCATCTTATATGTGTTGCTTTAAAAATGTAAGGGATAAAATGCAAATGGCTTCATTAGCTAAACAAATGTATCCGAGTCAAACCAAGTACTTTCAAGAGAGTTTCAAGGATGCAACTTCAGTCGCATATGGTTATTTGTTTATTGATTTAAGGCCAGAAACAGATGAAAAATTACGTCTTCGCACCGGATTATTTCCAGAAGATGAGAATATCTTCTATCAACCCCGATAACTCAAAATTGGTTCATTTCCAAATAGTCAATTTTTCTCGTGGGATGGATTATAATAGTTTTTAAATATAATTGATCGTTAAGAAATCAAACTTTTAAATTAAATTAGATACTTTATTATAGTAGATACCTTCTCAAAAATTACTGTAACTGGAAAAAAAAAAAAAAGTTTACATGAGGTAAAATAATTAAGTTTTAAAAGTTATTTAAAGCTTGTTATACAATCATTTTTTTCATTTAACTTAAAGATGTTAGCGAGTCAACATATTAATCATTTGAAGCAACTGGCTCGAAGCAAAAGCAAAGCTGCTCTTTTACGAAACTGTACAAACTCCCTCATAAAGGCTTTGTGCGAATGTACCATCAACATTCTCAAAGGAAACGTCCCTTTGACAAAACATCGAAAGTCTCGGCTGTCCCCCTACAAAAAAGTGCTAAGAAAATTAGCAAGTAGGAAAGTACCATTATATAAAAAAAGGAAACTTCTTGTACAGAAAGGCGAAGGTTTTCTGAGCTTCCTCATACCTGCAGCAGTTTCTGTTATATCTTCATTACTTCATGGAACACACTAAGAAATTCGTCCTTGTACCTGAAGAAAGACTTCGACAATTCGCTGAAATTCATTTAACCGATTTAGATAAGGAAATGCACAAAATTCTTCGAAAACCTAACTTAAGCGATCAAGAGAAAGCTACTTTATATACTCAAATTCTTCAAAAGTATACAAATTTTCCTCTGCCAACCCAGAACATAACAGAACCAATACATGAAGTTAAATCTGAGGACTTTAATACAAATGAGAAAAAGAATTTGACCGAATGAATTCCTCTGATGAAATACGAATAAATATCGAAAATGAAATTTTGAATCAGATGCCTCTGAAAAGAAGATACCAAGCTGAGAAAATTATGGAACTTCTTCAACAAAATAGTGCGTCATTATCATGGACTAATGAGAAAGAACTAATGATCAAAAATAAGATACTTCCAAATACCAACATTGTAGACTTGGTAGCGTTTTTGTTAAAAGATAGAAAAACTGAACCGAATGGACTTCGGAATTTTATTGATATTCTAAAAGAGTTTGATTTTCCATCTCAGTTAATAAAAAACAGATATTTTAAGTACGAGACTATGTATGCAAAACCTGCTACTTGGATTCAATATTAAATATTTTATGTATGCTTGATATTTTAAATAAAGCTTTTTTTTTCATTGAAACATTGTGTGCGTTTTTATTTATGATATGATTAAAGAGGGTTAATAAAGCAAAACAATTTTAATTAGTGTATTTACTGTTGAAATGCAAAAAAAAAAAAAAAAAAAAAATAGATATATGAATTGAGAATTAATTTAAAAAAATGAAGGGGAACAATAAGAGAGGGGTCAAAGAAAATTTAAAGAATAAAGGATAGGAATAGAAAATAGTGTTAACTTGTTTTTAATTAAATGTTTATAAAAAAGATAATAGTTTAAAATTGTAATTAGAAATACTTATCGCTTGATAAAGACATATGGAAAACTTTAAATAATAAAGACATATGGAAAACTTTAAATAATAAATAGAATGTATATGTGTGATAAACTATAAAAACAAAAAATCAATTTTTTTTTCTTTAATATTTTTTTTTATTTCTTAAAAACCATCTTTACATTATAAATTTTTTTGAAATACAAATACAGTCTAAAATCATTTTTCTTGCGGTTAAGAAAGCGTCCCAAAATGTCACTCATTGAATGTCCTTTACACCTTTTAAGAAGATAGAATATACAATATTGTCCACAAACATTGGATGTGAGGCTTTGTAATGAAGTTTCATTATATATTACGTTTGGAAATAATTTCACATATTGCGAGATATGAGGCTCGTATACCGATGGTGGAAATCCATAAGAGTCAAAAAATTCGATGGTCTTTTCATCTTGAATATACATAGCTAACCAATGAGATCCTTCTTCATCATGGGGGTCTGTATTTACCACGAGTGCTGCTTTTTTCTTGACCTTGGGTATTTTGTCAGAAGGATACACACCTAAGAAATCTCTAGGAGCCTCCTTTGATAAAATTTTACTTATCTGAGAGGTGAACATTTAATTCCCAAAGTCAAATAAAACGTTTCGTGTCTTGTTTATTTCAATCAGTGATTCAAATTCGGCGAATACAATAAGTGAGACAGTTTCATTCAGAGCCTTATTAAATTTTAACTCGACTCTCAAATTGCTGTGACGAATGAGATTAAAATGCTCTCCTTCACAAAGATCTGGGATAAATCAAATAAAAAAAAAAAAAAGGAATAGCCTTTAGAAAATTCTGATCTAGACAAATGAAGTCCTTCAGAATTTAAAAATAAGTTATTGTAAGCTTGAATATAATTTCCTTTTTCAAAATCTAGCTCTAGGGGTTGATGGGGAACAGGTTGACCGTCTACGTACACACCGATAAAATTCACATCATAATGTTTGAATTCGAAAGGAGATTTTTATAATTCCCATTGAAGGCATCATTATCTACACATGCTATGACAATACGCTTAGGCATTTGTCCAGAAAATACATTATCTTGAATGAAAGAATAACTAGATTGTGGGATTGAAAACACCTTGCAGCTAACTCGATCAATTGGGTATTTCGCCGTTGTTCTTTCTAAAGCTTTCGCATGACCTATAACAACCGCCGGATTAACTTGTACTTTTCTTACATAAAGGGAGACATGTTCAAAAATCACGTTGTAATCTCCCTCTCCCATCAAACAAAATGATGGTTTACTTCGGATGAGTTTTAGTTTCACATCCACTAAATTTAATAAAAGTCTGTCTTGGTTAAATAAATCCACATGTAGTCGTCCAACCATATCAACAGTTCCACTTCCTTTAATGAACTTCACGCGGCTTTTGAATCCTTCATTCGGTTCCTTATCGTTTTCATCATAAACATTCATCCTGCCAGCAGTGTCTTTATAATAAAGTTCAGATGTCAGCTGAGAAGTTTTGCTGTCGTACCCATGATTTAATAAAGTTTCTATTATAGCTCTATAGGGATATGTATTATTGCTAGAGGAAACTGTTCTTTCGTTTAAGCAAACGTCTACTTGGGAAAACAAACTGTGCAAAAATAAGTTTACAGGTCCAACTTTATTTTCATTAGTAATTACTTTACCATCGCTTTTAAAGATTTTTGCTCGAACATGTAATTGGGTCTGAGAGAGATCTAGGTAAGCATCACCACTTCCAGGTATGAGGAATTCAATAGGACCTCCATCTCTGCAACATTAGTAATGGGATGGAATTGTACCCATTGACCTTTTTCTATTACAGTTTGGGTAGGAGGAGCTAAAAATAAATTCAGCTCAGATTTAACACATTCAGGAGACTCCTTTAATAGAAAAGCCATCACTCCTAATGATCGAAAATATCTCGTCCTCTTACTTTCTTCGATTTGGAAGAACTGGTAGCTTTCATTCCTTTCCTCTTTCTTTTATACCTTTGATGCTTCTTACCACGCCCTATCATTTCGTCAGCTTTTTGGATAGCTTTTTTATTAACTTTTTTCCAGTTTCATTAGTCCTTTGTCTAGCAGACTCTGGAAAACTCTGCCCCTCCAACATATCATTTGCAATTTGTGTGCTTGTTTTCAAAACTTCTTTTCCCACTGATTTAGCACCACTCTTAAGAAAAGGTAAAGCTGTACGGAATAATCGTTTGAACCATCCACCAATACCATATCCTTTCTGAAAAGATTGTCCAGCGTAATATGGGAGTCCATTTCCTGTTTGTGAAATGTAATAGTCTTCAAATTGCTTTGTACAACAATTATAAGGAACAAGCATCTTTACTCATTAAATTTCTTTCAAGAAATGAATTTTATATTTACTCACATCTTCTTTTAAATGATTTGTCTCAGCCTAAAATGTAACACAGCTATCACGCGACCTCTCTCAAAAGGAACTAAGTCACCAGAATGTAATCGCAGAATCATTTCAATCGTTTGGAACTGTTGTCGAATAACAGGTACGTAGTGAGGTCTTGTATAGTGAGCATTGACTACTTCTCCGTCTTTCCCTTCTACTTTTATAATTTTCAGGAGTGGAGCTTGAGTGTGACCGACGATCTGAGGTTCAACGAGATCACAGTAGGCATAGATGATAGGAAATGATGCTGTAGGATCAGCTATGTATGGACTTTCCACTGATTTTTTATATTCACCAGGTTCAAAACCTAATAATTCAGCTAGGCCTTTGTATAAAACGACTCTAGCCTGATCACCAAGCTTTATCTTTACCTTCTTTGTCACAGAATGATAAATAAACTCGATTTTATTTTGATGCAATTCCAAATGCATTCCTTTTAAAATATCTGGCACAGTTTCATAACAACCTGGTGGAACTCGTCTCACAAGTAATTCTCCATTACCTACATCAAATCCAAATATATTATTATCGTTTCTTATGTTATACCATGTGTGTGGATATATTAAATCTACTAAGCCAACTTCCCACTCTCCATTATTCAAAGTAACGGGCAATGGAAGTTGAGTCATGAAATGGGATATTTTGTTTTCTGGAAAAAAAAAAGCTTGGAACTGTCACTAACTAGTGTAATGTAGAATGACATCTTTCAAACTAAGGAAAGAGTATTATGCGCTCCCATTTATATCATTCTGACATCACTTACCCATGCATTAAATTTATCTGGGTATCCCTGAAATTTTACTAAATATTCGCTTTTACCATTCCTTTTCCTTGTTCTAATAACTTTTTCAACAGGATAAAATCCAGAATCGGATACTTTTTGCAGTTCTTGGGGATAAAAGGTGCCCTGAATAATTTCACCAGATAAATCTTTTACTCTGTAAACTATTGGATTTCTAGAAAGGATTTGGTGAATCGTGAAAATTTCTCTCGTCCAATTTTGTGTATAACCTTTTTCAAAATTAAGTTTTTCTCTGCTGATTCGCACGGTATCACCCACTTTGAATATGGATTTTGATTCTTTCAGAGACTGTCCGTACAAAGTTAGCCACACTTGAGTTTGATTTCCTTCACTTACCGAGCTAGGTTCCATGCGAATGCTCCGATGCCACGTATGATTATAACTGTACACTAATTTTCCAAGGACATCAATGTAACACTTTGTGTTCATCTCAGTAAAATACTTCCACATTTTAGTCTTCAAAGTACGATTGAATCGTTCTACAATGGAGGCCTTTGCCTTATTATTTGTTGTAAAAAATCCAACTTTCATTTTCTTTAGATATTTTTGGAACACAACGTTCACAAATTCTTTCCCAGCATCTGTTTGTAATTTTTTTGGAATGCGCTCAGAAAAAATCTTTTTAAAAGCCGATACAATAGATTCGGATTTTTTATTCTTCAATGGCATAGCCCAAGCATACTTCGAAAGAACATCGATACAGGTCAACAAATATTTGTAACCGTCATTAAAAGAAGATAAGGATTGCATATCGACTAGATCTGCCTGAAATTGCTGATTTATTCGACCAACGATTACTCGATTCGTATCAATTTTTTTTCTAACTGGTTTATGTAAAGTGTATGATTCCTTTGTTTGTAACCAATTTTTTATATCTTTTCTGGAAACCTTCCCTTTTAGAGAACGATGTACAGCATCGATACCACCGAAACTACCTGCGTGTTCGGGAACCCGATAAATGTTTTTCCACTCCATGTTTAATTCAAATACTGGTTTTAATCATTAATACCGTGTTAACTTTTGAAATTTTTTTTTTAGATATGATTCAATTTGGGAATAATTTTAATATTTATAAACACGAGAGCAAAGACAAGGGAAGGGGGGTAAAGTGCCACGGGTGAAGAAGGACGAAGAGGGAAACGCCGGAAGGGTTGGATGGGGAGAACCGCGGGAAGGGGTGGAGGGGACGGAGAGAACAATGTTTTGAATCAATATGAAAATTCATGTTAGCCTTGAAGAAAAAACCCTTAGAAATGAATACATTTTGAGCATATTTTTTATCATTTTTACAATCTTAGGTTTTAAATTTAATGAGAATAATACATTTGTACGAATTGTGTACCTATCTCTCTGTGTGTGTACTTTACCACTTTTTTCTTAAAAAAAAAAAAAAAAAAAAGAAATACACTTTGAAGAAAAATAATACTTTTTATTTACAATAATAATAAAGAATCTCTAGCAACATACATTTGTTTAGCATTTTCTATCAGCACATTCATATTTAACTTATTGAGAAACATCTCATTCATGTAATTTACCATTTGGATGTTTCGATTGACAAAATCTGCAACCAGTTTATCCCAGTCCATGTTTAATATGGCTAAATCACCATATTCGGAAATTCTCTGTCCGTTTGAATATGTCATACATTCATGACCTAGTTGATTTTCGTATCCTTCCAAACATCCGAAGCATACGAACAATGATGAAATATTTTCTTCGATATGGTTACATAAGAGTTCGACCATTGATGTAGTGAGAACCATTTCTGCGTCGATACAATCGATGCAGTCAGATTTTGGAAAAGGAATGTGTTTAGCCACTTCTTGCCTCAGAAGTTTCAGAAAAACACGCCCGAACATGATTGAAACAGTTTTCGACGTGATCTGCTTATGGATATCTTTTAATACATTCCATTCCGTTTCTTTTAGCATGGAAACTGGAGTCAAAAATTTACGAGTAAAGTCCTTTCGTTGGAAATAACGTTGTATTATGATATGAGTGACATTCTCGATAACAGTTCGGGAAAGTAAGAGACAATCCTTGATAACAAATACTTTTCCATCCTCAAAGGCTTGATCGATTGCAGAAAATTCTCTTACGAGGGCTAACCATACGGAAGGTGTTACAGTGATTCCATCTTTGGTAGGTAAAAGAGATCCAGTGGCATCGAGCTTGTATCGGCGCAAGTGAATTCGTGCAACGTCTGCAAAATCAGAAACAACGGCGTAGTTGTGACTTCCTAAATGGAAATGATTCTCAGGAACAGCATCTGGTTTAAACGAAGAAGTTTTCCCGTTGTCTTTATCAAAACACACTCTTTTGGCTCGAGGATGGGAGAAGGCGAGAGGTGTAGCATGTTTCATGGTTAACTAAATAAATTTCAATTTACTAATCACGAAAGAAAATATCTTGAAATTTTGTGGTAGGGTTGGAACGTGATAATTCTTTATCGAGAAGCAAAGTATTCTACCAACTCAGAGCTTGAGAAGAAATGATACACAGAAAGAAAAAAAAAGTATTACAAGGTGGCAACAGTAAGCTGATTGGTTCATTTTCATGACGTAACTTTGGAAGCAACTGATTGGTAGAAAAATTACTGATGTCACTAGTCATATGACATCACTATTATAATCAGATTCACAAAGAAAAAAAAACGCGCTTTTTCAATATGGTTTATTTACGAAATCTATCTTCCCATATTTAATCATATCTATAAATGAAAAGCAATATTTCAGTATTGTAGCCTACAGAAAAAAAAAAAAAATTATTAGCCTAAAATTATTTATGCTTTGTTTTTCTATTTTGATTGTTTATGCAATATCCCGCTAAGAGAAAATAGAAGGGAAAAGGGGGGTGTAAAGTGTCACGGATGAAGAAGGACGAAATCGGAGGGACCGGTTGGAAGGGGTGGATGGAGGGAAACGCCGGAAGGGTTGGATAGGGGAGAACCGCGGGAAGGGGTGGAGGGGACGGAGATAACTCGTTCGGGGAGGCGGGGACCTCAAGCACCTCAGCGCCTCGTGATCCAGAACCCCCACTTTTCTACTACTGACGTTAATATTCACTCACTCACTCTATAAGATAGATATTTTTTTTAAATAAAATATTTGTCTGTGTTCTAAAGCCTTCCAAAAAATTAAATGCGTTTTTCTCTTTATTAAATAAAATGAATAAACATATATTACATCCGAACAGATTTACTTACAACTTTTCGCATAGCGTGACTAGATGCTTAAAAAATTGTATACACAAACTTAAAGTAAAATATAATATTATAATTAATACTTAGCTAGCATAGCTGTTTTGTTTTCATTTCATTTCCTACAAAAAGGACAGAAATGTAGATGTTCTAAATTAGGGGTCTTCAACCCGTGGATCACGAATGGAAAGCTGAAGACATTTTAGTGACCCCTCATTTGAATTTGAGGCAATTTTTCCGAGCTTTTTGACGTAAAAAGCGTCATTTTTTCTGTCATTCTAGATAGTTAAAACATTTCTCTGATGTGTTTGATATCCATTATGGATAAAATTTTCTGAAAATGACGAATTTTTCAAAAAATTTCACTGTATTCTAAATATTATTTGAATAAAAAAAATCTTATTCTGCATAAAGTCTCAGTAATTTTCTTAAGTAAAGTGGACTCTGATCTTTAACAGATTTGCAAAGTGTTTTGATTCGGCTTCCATTTAACTTTTTTAAAATTCACGCACGCACTCACTCACACTTGCACCTACGCTCATATATATATGTAAACACACCATCTCTTCCCTTAGAATCAATTGTATTCCTGTGAAACAAACTTCTCTTTTTTACATAAATTTTTATTATAAGATTTTTTTTCGCTTTAAGTTTATTATTTTAGCAATACATTTTATCTTGAGAATTTAAGTTAAAAGAATCTTATCATTATTTTAGTTTTGAGCTCATGGGCACCAAACATTTTACCGCAAGGGGCCTCCAACTACCTTAATCCGCCTTCGTTTCTACTCCTTGATGGTACATTTTTAATATGTCAGGTAGTATATGTTTGACTTTAAATTAATATAAAATTGCCTGTATCATCAAATTTCATTATAAATTATTCATATGTAAAAAATAAAAAAATAAAGCACTTAGAAAATGTAGATATTTAAACTAAAAGGCTAGTTTGTACACTAATGGACTTAAATGCAATTCTTAGAACCAGAGTTAAATTTACATTAAAAGGTAATTTCTTCGCTACCACGACTTATAAAATCGTAATGAAAACTGAAAATATCTCCTTTCTTTATGAGTGAGTGAATATCAACGTCGCACTGTTCTGCTACTCGAAGGATTTTGGCGGAGGGCCTCGTACTTTTGAAGCGTGGTCAAGTGACAAGGACGACACATGAGCTGACACCCCTCTCCTAACTTCCACACCACATCAACGGGAGGACGCTTGAGCTCTCGACATATTTAACATGCATCGCTTCCCTACACGGCAGGTCTTCAGCGGGACGAGTCTCGAACTCATGACACGCCGACCACGAGTCCATTACCTTGACCACTAGGCTATCACAGCCACACTTTCTGACTGGGAATGGGGTGAAAAGAGCTATGTTGTGTGTCATACTCTCAAATACATATAATACTTTGAAAGTACAGTCCATTCGGACCTAGCTCATTCGACCCCTCTCTATCTGTTTTTCCAGTTATTATAATTTCATGCTCATATGGCTATTTCTTCCATAGATTTTAATTGTTTTAAACTTTTTTAAATTTGTTTCAATTCACAATATCTTGGCTTCTGTTTGAGTCTCGAACTTGAGATTTGAACCAACTGTTCCACTTGTCGAGACCCACATCCAGTCATCTACTTCATTCCCATTGTGTAGGCATGGGGAGGGCTTAAGCACTAAAATATCATTTTCCCATGTTAATCCTTCGGGAACTGGAAACAAATTGCTCCCCCCTAAGGAATTGAGCTTGGGACTTGATTTTTGGAGGTCCGCCATATTTTGGTGAGCTTTACGTGGAATGGGTCCCCTCCGGTCCCTCCTCCCCTACAGAGCTTCCCCAGTAATAACACGAATCCTCTGCCACCTTGTTCGATCGCACCGGCTGGATTTGATTGTTCTCTATGAGCATCTAGATATATTTTTTCTGGACCATAGCCCCATTTCTTCACCTATATTTAACATTTTAAAATTATTTTAAAGTTTTATATTTTTTTTAAAATCCCTCATAGCTCCGAGGATTTTTGAGCTTCGTTAATGAAACTTGGACCATAGGTTCTCCTCGTTGAGCTCTTTCATCTGTTATAATTCGTGTGTAGATAGTGGGCCTATGGGGGCCTTATCACTAAAATTAGAATCCCTGTCTTAGTCCTATGGGGTTCGATCTTTTGATGACGTCACGATATTACAGTGATACAAGGATGAAACTTTGGGATCACCTACTACTCTGTGTATCGTTGGGATGTACGTGACCATCTACGTCACACTTGTCCCCCGGGGGGGTTCGTTTTCTTTTCCTGAGCTAGCGCCGCCCCATTAGCAACTACAGACTCCGGACCGGTTCGAATGAATTCCTCATGTGTTTCCTCACAACCAGGCCGAGTTTCGAGTTGCTGGGTGCCCTGCTTTTATTTAATTGTTTTAAATGTTTTAATTATTTTAAAATGACCATAACTCGGGGGCTCTTCAGACGGATATCTTAATTTTCTCATGAACGATTCTTCCCATCGAGATATTTAATATGAGGTCTCAGGTGTCACATTAGGTTCACCTCATCTCCAGATACAGTCTGCCGGAAACCCCCATGTTATTGGTCCTATTGCATTGGAGGGATGCACGGATGTTTTGCAGGGATGTTTAAATTTATTAAACATCCCTGACAAATTGACTTAAGGTTAGTATCGTTCAAAACTCTGCTCATGACCACCTATCATCCTTGGCCTAGCTAGCCCTGCTCAAGATTTTTAGAAAGATTTTAATCTTGTTACGCCAAAGTATAACTTCTTACGTGCGTACATAAGTACACACACACACTTTTTTTCCTTTCTTTTTCAATTCCTACTATTAACTCACACTCTCTATATATTTATCTTGGTGGGATTTTCAGTCGTTAGTAAAATACATTTTAAAGCGCTCAATTGAGCTGAAATTTTCTATAAACTGTTGTTCTGGTTAAAGTACGATAATTTAAATATACTTAATTAAAATTAATTGACTGAAACTAATGATTTAAAGAATTATAGATACAGCCACGTTGGTTTCATTTTTAGCGACTTGGGTCAAAACTTTAAAAGATTTTATTCTCACGTTTTAAAGCATTCAGTTGAACTGAAATTTTATATACATGGTTGTTTGGGATGATAATACGAAACTTTAAGGATAATGAATAAAAATTAATTACCACTTAATGTTGTGATTCTGTCATATGTAAAGTGGTACAAACAATTGAGGATACACCTTACTTTTACTTAATAAATCCAACTTTCAATCGAAATAACACATTAACTAGAAGTGCAAACGTGTTTTTATTTTCACACGTAACAAAAGGGTTAATTTACAGTAAAAATAACGAAAATCAACAAAAAAATATCTAAAATTAAAAATTTCACAAGTATTTGAAATAAACATAGGCAGATCTTTACCTCAAAAAATTGAGGATACACCAATGAAATGTTTGTTTATAACTACCACTAGATTTTTTCTGCTTGCTACTATAATAGCCCAAATTTGGCCAATTTTATCTTAAACTTTTTCGACTGCTACTTTTGTCTTTTGAAGTTGGTTATGTGAATTTAAAGTCGCAATCTTAAATGGAAAATGGTTCCTCGGAGAGAGAGACCAGTATTGATGTAATGAAATTTATATTAAGGTTATTTAAGAAAGGAAAATCTTATCGCGAAATAGCTAAAATTGTTGGTAGAAGCCACTCGTGTGTCCAGAAAATCATTGGAAGATTTAAAAGCGATGGATTAATTGAAAATAAAAGTGGAAGAGGAAGGAAAAGTATTCTGAGTGATGTAGCCAAAAGGAAAGTTTTGAAAGATATCAAGATTGATTCTAAACTAAGTGCAGTCAAACTAGCTGCAGAAACTTCTCGAATAATGGGCAGAAGTGTAAGTGCTGAAACTGTGAGAATTGTGATTAGACACATGCTGGATATACCAGTCGAGTAGCTAGAAAGAAACCTTTCATAAGCTTACAAAATCAGAAAAAGCGTTTGGAGTTTGCAAAAACTCATCAATTGAAGACAGATAACTTTCGGAAGAAATTTATATTTAGTGAAGAAAGTAAATTCAACATTTGTGGAAGTGATGGCCGTCGCACCGTTTGGAGAAAGTCGAACACCGCTTTGGATCCAAAAATTTACGTCCTACAGTTAAACATGGTGGTGGCTCCGTCATGGTTTGGGGTTGTATGGCTTCAAATGGGGTAGGAAATTTAGTTTTTATAGATGGCATAATGGATCATAAGCTTTATATAGATATAATCAACAACAATCTTAAAGAAAGTGCAAAAAAACTGGGTTTAGATGGAAATTTTATTTTACAGCAAGACAACGACCCCAAACATACTGCACGTAATGTCAAAATGTGGTGTCTTTTTCATTGTAAACAGCAACTACACACACCACCACAGTCCCCTGACATCAATGTCATAGAAAATTTGTGGGCCACACTCAAAACAGCGACCCCAAAACACCAAATTAGGAACAAAGCCCATTTAAAGCAAGTGTTACAAAAATAATGGGATAAAATATCTCCAGATACCACCAAAAAATTTGTCGAATCGGTACTAAGACGTTTGGAGGACATTATAAAAGTCAAAGGACATGCAATCAAATATTGACACTGTCTTTGTATGTGATATGTCACACAAATTTCTCTCATTGGTGTATCCTCAATTTTTCGAGGTAAAGATCTACCTATGTTTATTCCAAATACTTGTGAAGTTTTTAATTTTAGATATTTTTTTGTTGATTTTCGTTATTTTTACTGTAATTTAACCCTTTTGTTACGTGTGGAAATAAAAACACATTTGCACTTCTAGTTAATGTGTTATTTCGATTGAAATTTGGATTTATCAAGTAAAAGTAAGGTGTATACTCAATTGTTTGTAACACTGTATATACATATTTATATTAATTGTAAATATTTAATGAAAAGTAGCTAAAATAAAAATTTTCTTTGTTGATCTAAGTAGGAATTGACTTAATTTTTTTTACTTGTTTTCACACACACACACACATTTATTCTGGTAGTTTGCGTTGAGTGTACTTATATGTAATACTTTAATCCACTTTTTGTTTATTCAAATCTCTTCTGTAAAGAACCACATTTTTCTATTCAGCGCTCAGACATATCTAAAAGTTAGCAATGACTGTTTTAAATGATGAAACTTCGAACGTCAATTCTTGCGGCAAAAACATGCAATCAATATTCGAAATTCCACTTATTAAAGCTCTCGTCATTTCGTGAATTAATACTATCGAAACTTCATGAATTATATTTAAATTTAGTTTGCTTTATCCTCTGAGATTGAATCATTAATTATCTTCCGCCATCAAGCTCTTGTAAGAGGTGAAACCGTACATTTTCTCATATATGAATATTGCGCGCCCGTCGAGGGAGGCGTTTTCACAATACCCCAAATGACCTCATAATTGAGATGAGGGAAGCAGTACAAGTTCTATACTCCTAAATCTTCCGCAGTCTCCATTGTTTCCAAGTCCAACTTACCAATTATCGCAGAGAACCAAACGATTGTTCGAGTTTGGAACGCGGAATTCTTAGAAATGACTTCAGCTTTGGCTTACGATTCGAAATTCGAGAAGTGAGTTATTGTGGACGAAGAATTTTATTAGCAGTAATTTAATTTAGAGGCGGTTAAAGTTGCTACATTTGATTCTTTTATCTTATTTTCGAACAAACTCGATATTGCCAGACCTCTAAGTTTTCGAATCCGGAATGTTTTATTATTTCTGGCTGTAGCACGAGTAAAGAGAACGCTGGAATAGAAGCAATGGCTTTGACGTCTAGAGACACTACAGTTACGTGACTGAACTAAAAACGATTATGGAATACATTAATTGATTAATTAAGGCGATTTACTATTATATTCACTTAATTGAAAATAAATATTTTGTTGGTTCGTACGGATGAGTGAGTGTATATTAACGTCGCACTGTTTAGCTACACGAAGGCTTTTGGCAACGGACCACGTAAATTGAACCATGGCCAAGTGATGTGGATGACACCTGAGCTGGCGCCCCCTCTTCTAACTACCACATCATACCAGTGGGAGGTCATTTCATATCTCGACAGATTTAACGTGCATCGCTACCATACACGGCGGGTCTTTAGTGGTACTGGGCTCAAACTCCTGACATGATCTGATACCTTGACTACTCGGCTACCATAGCCCCAGGTTCGTACGGGAGGAAATCGTTTTTACGTTACAAATTTTAAGTCAATAATTTAAAATTCTAAGCAGTACTTATTAGGGTGAGATGATTTCTTATAAGTAAAAGCTGTCAAATGAAAGCTTTAATTTTGATTTGATATCGTGATGAAGGTTTTTAAGGCAGGCCTAGATATTTCGTGCCCCATCCAAGTGACGCGAACGGTATCCCAGCTGGTATTTCCTACTCCTAGTTTCCATATTACACCAATTCAGAAGTTTGAATTTTTGACCCATTTAACAAGCAGCAGCTTCCCTCCACCATTATTCAGTGCGATGAATTTTTTATGTTGTTTATTAACGTCGTAATCTAGAGCAACGTGAGGGCTACTGGCGATGGACCTCATTATTTTGAACCATGGTCAAGTGACGAGAACTTTTCCACTCTCCTAACTTCCACAACCCGCCCGCCAACGGAAGCAATTTGAACTTCGCCATGACTGTGACCTCTTAGCTACCACAGGACTCGATCAAGAGAACATCGCTAAAAATATAATGCTTGCCTTGATTAGACTCGTGCTTTCACCGGAGTGTGCTAAAAATATTGGATAGTTTTGACTTTTCAAGTGGGTTCGAGCGAGTGAGATCGTTTTGAATTTTTATTTTGTATTGAAATTTAGTTCATATAATTTTTATTCTATCTTCGGATAAGAGCTTTTAATTTAATTATTTACACAAGATAGCGTATTTATACAATTTTGAGTGTTGGAGTAGGGAAGACAAAATGGGTGACTACCCTCACCCAGATAAAAATATGGAGGTAGAAAATACAAACTTTTCATTCAATAAATATAGGTGTAATTTCAAAGATATAGAATTATTGACCAAGTTTGCGGAAAGACAAAATTTAAACACGAGTCCAAATATTACAATTTTCTTAAAATCAGAAAATGGCTTTCAGAATGGTAATCCACTTAAACTAAAAGAAAGTATAATGAAAGAGTTCACATTTAAAAAAAATATTCTAAGTATCAGCAAAACAAGAAACGGTGAGATCATAATTAAAACAAATAATTGCGAGATCGCCAAAGAAGCTTTAAAAATTAAAGAAATTAATGGAGTAAAAATAAGTACAAGATTGTCCTATACTGGCCTAACCAGTAGTTATATATTGCAGGGAATAGACTCAGAATATAGAATAGACGACATAAAATCGGAATTAGAAAATTACAATTACGCAATTTTTGATATCCAACGCTTTACCAAAAAAAAAAACAGAATCTGGATTTAAACCGATCAAAACAGTTAAAGTTACCCAAATTGGATGCAGTATTCCCGAAAGAGTTCCAATTGGATTTGAAATGGTTAAAACTACTCTCTACTATGAAAAACCTAGACAATGCACAAACTGTTGGAAATTTGGACACATTCAAAAATTTTATAGAAGCTCAATAAAATGCCGAATTTGTTCACTGAACCACTCTGAAAACGATTGCAAAGAAATAAAAAAAAATGTAGCTCTTGTGGAGAGGGGCATGAAGCTAATGATAAAAATTGTAAAAGATATCAAGAAATTGAAATCTTAAAAATTAAAGTACAACAACAAATCTCGAGAAACGAAGCAGTTGAGAAATTCTAAAGCAAAAAAAAAAAACATCATACTCGGCCAAAACTTATAATGATCAAACAGAGAAGATAGAAAATCTTGAAAAAAAGTTTGTGAAATTAGAGTTGAAATTTGAAGAAACCAATAACATATTCGAAAAGAAATTAGAACAAATAGTACAACGCTTCACTACTGAACTGAATACCGTGGTAGTACAAATAGATTTAAGATTTTCTTCCCTAATGAATACCATGGAATCTCTCTCTCCACCCTAAAAAAAGTTGCATCCAATATAACAATTCAAAAAGATGATGATTGTCTAATAAATAGAAAACAGAATGAAAAAGCAAAAAGATTCAAGAAAATATCAGAACAGAGGAAATGCATTAGATAGTGTAGTAGAAAAAAATAAAGGAACTTAAGTAAATAATCAAATTTTCTTATATTCTCGCTAAAAACTCAATATTAATCTACATTCTTTTTTCAAATTTTCAAACTAATTCGTAGTATCGCACCTTTTTTCCGTTTTAAATCATGAACATAATCCAATGGAATGCACGTGGAATTAAAAACAAGAGGTCAGATATTCTTTTCGCGCCAATTTTTCAAAAAGCAAGTATTTTTATAATTCAAGAAACCTGGTTCCAAATGATATTTTCACAATTCCGAATAAGAATAGATTCAGAATTGATAGAGAAATCAAAAGAGGAGGAGGGTTAATGATAGTTTTAAATAAAGATAGTTTTAAATAAAGATTATCAGCGCAATAAAAATATTCTCAGAAATTAGTGAAGACTTAGAAATTTTAATAGTCAGTTCAGATAGATTTAGTTCCTATCACAATTTTTAATACATACATCCCCCCGGATAACTTTAAAGACATCAATTTATCAAAAATAGCATCATATATTGATAATCACAGTTTGATATTGGGAGATTTCAACGCATCTCATGAGATATAGGGATCAAAAAATTCCAATGCTTCAGGAAAAAATTTTTGATTGGATTATTGAAAATAACTTAATGTTATTAAACGACATAAGTCCAACTTATCTCCATTCATCGGGAATTTTTACATCTATAGATCTTTCTTTAGCATATATAGATTTAAATTATGATTTATCCTGGTCCACAAATACCGATAATTTTGGAAGTGACCACTTCCCTATAATTATTAATTACAAAAGAACAAACAGCTCAGTAACTAACAATTTTAAACAAAAAACAAATTGCAACAAATTTATCAATATTATTCAACAAAATGTAAATTTAAATGAAAACATAAATATAGATATTATAAAAGAAATTAAAAAAGCACAAATCTTATCTCAAGAAACCGAAAAAAACAGATCAGTTCAAGATCTCCATGGTGGACAGCAGCATGCGGGCATTTAAGAGCAAAAAAAAAAAAAAAAAAAAAAAAAAAAAAAAAAGAAAAAGAAACTCCTTAATAAAGCAAGGAAAAACTTTAAAGAAAAAGACTGGATAAAATATAAAGAAATAAGCGCAAAACTTAAGCGAACAATCAAAGCCTGTAAAGAAAATTTTTGGCACAAGACCTGCGAAAAAATATCTTCTCCTAAAGTTCTTTTTAAAATAATCCGAATAATCAAAAATAGAATAAATACTAACTATTCTTCATTTAATATTATTGAAAATAACGGAACCATATTAACAAACGAACAATCCCAAGCAAACTGTTTTTTACAATATTACGCAAAACAAAACAAGGATAATATTCCAAATATTTCTATTCCGGACAATAGCCAGGATATTAAAAAACCTTTTTCTTTAAAAGAATTAGAAATAGCAATATCTCATCAAAAGAACAGCAGTCCAGGGCATGATAAAATTTCTCTCCAATCAATAAACCATCTCCCCATCAAAGCAATAAATCTCCTTCTGAAATCATTTAATGACAGTTGGTCTTCAAGTCAAATTCCAAAGGATTGGACTCACGCAATTATTCTACCTTTCATAAAACCTTACAAAAATCTCAAGGAAGTTTCGTCATTCCGTCCTATTTCTCTTACTTCAGTAATTGCCAAGTTATTAGAAAGAATGATTTTACATAGAATGCTAGATTTCAGTTTTCAAAACAAAATTTTTCATGTTAATCATCATGGTTTTTACCCTCAAAGAAGCAGCATTAATACATTACTTCAATTACAACATGACATTATACTGGCTAGAGAAAGCAAAGAATATTTCATTTTGGTAGCGTTGGATATTAAAGCAGCATATGACTCAATGTGGCCAAATGGCCTTATTTCTAAATTAAACAAAGTTGGATACTCTGGTAGATTACTACGATGAATTCAAAACTTCTTACATCAGAGAACAATTCAAATCAAATGGAGAAACATTTTTTCAAAAACCATTACAAACAATTATGGTGTACCCCAGGGTTGAATCTTAAGTCCTTTTCTTTTTATGATTTATATAGCAGATATTTCTGAAATTCAACACGACAGCCATCTTCTGATTTATGCTGACGACATATTTTTATCTAATAGTGGTACAAATTGGAATAAAACAATAGGCGAAATACAAGAAACTTTAAATAATTTTTCAGTCTGGTGTAAAAAATGGAAATTGGCCACCTCTCCAGAAAAAAGCAGTCTAATTAACTTTTCCAGAAAAAGAAGCACAATACCTCCATTACTTAAAATATGTGACAAACCTATTCCCGAAGTGAAGAGTCTGAAAAAATCCTGGGTATCATCTTCGACCCCAATATCACCCGGAAAAATCATATTAACTACCTACGTCAAAAAGGATTCAAATATTTAAATGCCATTAAAACCTTATCTTCTCCGAAAATAGGAACAGGATCTGATCATCTTTTAAATATTATTAATACCACAATCCTTTCTATCTTTGACTATGGAAGTCAACTTTTTTCCTTTTCTAGCAATAGCAACAGACAGAAACTAGAACCGATTTACAATGCTGACGTACGTTTAGCCCTAGGTCTCCCAAGAAATACCCCGTTAGATTTATTAAGAGCAGAGTCTATGAATGGAAGTATTAATACTCACCATAATTTACTTTGCCAAAAATTTATAACCAAGCAAATAGCATTAAAAGACTGGTCACCGAACGCAAGGTTATTTTTGAATATAAATAGTATTTTTTATAAATATAGAGAAAAAGAGATCAGTATTTTTCAAAAGACAATCAACCTGCTCCAAGAATTATGCATCTCTAAAGTAGATATTCTTCAATGGATCCCTCCTCCTCCAATCTACGAAAATCGCAAAATAAACATCTATACTCATGAACTACCATTTCAAAACAAGGATCTTCCAGATGACATAGTACAAAATATGTTTAATGATTACATTCAGCCAAAATTTAATAACAATATCATAATAGCAACTGATGGTTCAAAAAATACTAATCAAACATCAATAGGAATTTTGATCCCTAAGAAAAAAATTCGACAAAATTTCATACTGAAAGAAATGATTTCAATATTCACAGCTGAAGCTATAGCCATATGGACTGCGTTAAAAAATTGGGTTTCTGAAACAGAAAACTATATCATCTTGACGGACAGCTTATCAGTCCTAAAAAGCATCCAAAATATTAATAGAAAATCCAATACGATTATATTAATCGTATCGGATAATATTAAATTTAAGTTCAACTTTACATCAGTGCCTCCAAATAGCTCAATCAATTACATTCATTTGCGTACCAGCTCTCAAGCGAATAGGGATTAATGAAAAAGTCGATAAATTAGCTAAAGCTTCTCCAGAGCCGTGGAATATTATTTCTTGGATAACTTGGGAAGATCTACATACATATTTCAAAAAACAACACAAAATCAAAATTGAAGAAATATGGAAAAAGAGCAAGAGACATAAAAATTATTTTTATATTTCTCATCTTGAAAAATGGAACAGACAGGCAGCAAAAAATAGAAATACAGAAGTTTTAATCAATAAGTTGCGAGCAAAAAAATTACCATTAAATGATATATATTTCTTTTTTAAACAAATTCTCCTTTATATGCAGATTGTAAAGTACAAGAAACTAGTGAACATTTTATATTAAACTGTATCAAATACAAATCGCAGCGTGAAATTTTGAAAATTTTTATCTCCAACCACGGAGAATGGTCTTATTCCTCAATAGCGAAATGTAAAACAATAGAGCATGTTCAAAAAGTTGAAAAATTTCTGACATCATCCAATAGATTCTAAAATTCCAGTTACTCTATACTCTACTTTCATCAATCTCAGTTGACGCACAACGCGATAATTCAAATTACTGATGGACAGTGCAATCACGAACTGTGTGTTACAACTTGGATTAAAAACTAATCAAAATTTTATCGGAGCATAAGGCGTTAGCCAAAAGCCGAGCCACCTACAGAGATAGATGATTCTTTAACCGATACTCAAAATTTATACATTTTATTCTAAAAGACGCCCTCCAAAAATCTTTATTTGATTACTTATTATTGTCACATTATATGTAGTTACACGTGGGCTATTGACGAATGAATGAATGGGTGAATATTAACTTCGCACTGTTCAGCTACACGTGGCTTTTGGGGACGGACAACGTAATTTTGAACCATGGTCAAGTGACGCGGACGATACCTGAGCTGGCACCCCCCTCTCTTAACTACGACACCACACCAACGGAAGGACGTTTCAGCTCTCGACAGATTGAACGTGCATCGTTGCCCTACACGGCGGGTACTGGTACTGGGCTCCAACTCATGACAAACCTGCCATGATCCGATAGGGCTATTGACGAAGGATCTCGTAATTTATACAGCCTTGATCGAGGACAACTCCGAAATTCCTCACCACGGCAACGTGAGAACTTTGAGCCTCAATGGATTTAACACGTATCAGCCACTCTACGCGGCGGCTCCTTAGAGATACCAGGAGTCGAATCCGTTGTCCGACAGAACAATACCGTCTGGGAGTTCGCATCCATGACCCCTTGGCTAGCGTGATCCACATGGGTTCGGCGGAATGTGAAGGGTTTGTCGAGAAGTAGGTGTAGAAAGAGAATGTGTAAAGGGGCAACTCATGTGCTAATCCAGTCAATTGATTAAGGATGGAAATTAGTCGCCCAATGGGTATATTGTTTAGTGACGCTGACTGTTAAGCCGTAAGGACTAGGTTCGAATCCTGGAGAAGGCATGGATATTTGTAAATGTATAGTGCCTTTGTGGCAGGGGGGTACTCTAAATATCAGTCGAGCCTCAAGTCCTCTCGTAAGGTTGGTGGAAGGGGAAGAGAGGTGGGAGGTCTCTGACCCTCCCCAGGGTGTTCTCCCTCAAAATTGGGATGGAACCCAGCTAAATCGTACTGTCACCTTTATGGTACTCAAGGATACGGCTAACGACAAGCCTGGATCTGACGCAGTCGAGATCAGGTTGTAATAGGAACAACAATAAGTCTTCTCCTCTTTGCTCATTTATTCGAAAAAAAAAGTTTCGATGTAAAAAAAAATAAGGTAACACAGCAAAAGATCACTTTCTAAATCCGGTTAAGCAGGAAGCAAAGAGAAAACATGAAAAAAATAAATGGGAAGAAAGTAGAACCTTGCAAAGGGGATTGGTGCCGAAGCCATAGTTGTGAAAAATCCGATTTTTGATCCTTTTAGGGCGAATCGTTTCTCTGATGAGATTAACGAGAGAAGTTGTAACCCTGTTTCGAAGCTCGTAAGCGATTAGACTTACGTGTTTCGTATTCCACAGAGAATCGGTTTGCACGGTACCCTCCCCAACCTGTAGTCAGAAAATCTTTAGTGTCTCCCATATCTCTTCAATTGCATTAAAAGTGTAATTCATGTTTAAATTCCAGAGCGCTTAAGCGGTAAATTTAAAAAAAAAAATTCAAGCATTTTTTTTAAATGTTAACGCATATGCACAGTAGAATTAGCTATAAAAATAATTGACTTGTAAAAAGTCATAAAATCACAGATCACATAAAAAATTATATCAGTAAAATTTTACCAGAAGAGAAATTTCTTTACTCAGTTCTCTGTAATTTGGCCAGCTGGGTGGCGTAGTTGAATTGTCACTGGCATTGTAACATCTAAGGTTGCGGGTTCGACCGCGGCTCATGTCGGTGGATTTTCAGGATGTAGAAAATCGACAGCGTCCATGTCGTATGATTATGCAGCATGTTAAAGATCTCTAGAGCGCTTGTTTGGCTTTGGTGCACTTAGAAGGCTAAAAGTGATCGTACAATCTAGCATCCGTAAATTTCCGTATCGACGATTATCATTCAAGGGGAATAGATAAATGACTCTATAGGACAAAAATTCCATTCTTACCTTGCTTCGACCTTGAAACCTGATTGGACGTGGTATGGAAGATGTATGGGAGAAGTGACACAAGCCCACGAGAATCGTCATTTTCAATATTTCTCACAACTAAACTTGTGTGTAAAAACAGGTTTTAGCGAAATTTACTCCCAAGGGGGTGATGAAGCCAGTCTTTTCCCCCTAATTACTAAGAGTAGGGGCCGACAGACGTGGGAAAATTGCAGACATTTCCCTAATTGCTGGGAAAGAATTTCGTAACTGGGTGGTCAAAGATTTGGATCCTCTTTCCCAGGCTGTTCCGATCGTCAAAAAGAGACGCCGTAACATTGTGCTTTCGTTTGCTTACGATTCGGTGACGATAGCGCGTCTGAAAACTTATAAGTTGATGGATTACTGGAGTACCTGCTTCCCGCAGGGAAGCTCAAACTCCTTTCATGAAAAACTGGGTGGTTACATGAGTTCAGCTTATCTCTTAGCCCATAGCTGCATAATTATAAAATTAGGTGTGAGAATCAATCTGAAAACTTACAATGGGTACCGAGCCATCGGCGCCCAACGGGAAAGAGATCAAATGGGCCGAGACCGACAAGGATGGCCTAAGAATAAGAGATCCAAGAAGGAATTAGGAGGTGAGAGACGAGAGGTATATAAGGAGAGCGAGAGAGCATAAAAAGGACTGTATTTGAGGGAACCGTTTTTGAAGGCCCCTCCAGTGAGAGAATTGATCAGGGAGCCGGTAAGGTCCCTTCAGCGATAGTGAAAACGATAGTGAGTCCGCGAAGTACGGCGGATTCTGAACCTGAGAAACTTAACATGAGGGAACCGGATTGGAGGCCCCTCTAGCTAAAGGCGGTGATACAGCTATACCTGAGTCAGCGAAGTAAGGCGGATTTTGGAACGATGGAAATTGCGAAGGAGCACGGCGGATTTGGAGCCAGCGAACTCACCCACACTCAGTGTGGAATCAAAGAGAGTGAACCCTTTTTACGTATCCTATGTATAGATCTTTCCTCTAGAGTGTCAATTTAGGACATTATTTTATGCGAGAGATATGAGACATTGCAGTGAAAGAGACTCGCAATCTGTGGACCTCTTTGCTAATTAATTGTGATAGAATATTTTTTTTGATGATTTTCTTACTGAGAAATAAATAGTTTATCCCAGAGCTGTGTGAAGTCATTACAGCGGCATCATAGATAAACATTATCTTCATTGAGTTACTTGATCTATAGACTCGAAATTTGGCACACACACACAAGCATGTTTCTTTTGTTGAGTAGAGATTAATTAAAATTGGTATTAGAGGGAATCAACAACGAGGGGTGAAGGAGTTACGGATGCTTAAAATTAAATTCCTATTCTTTTTAAATCAAGAATAGAGTGAAAGCTTATTGCTAGGACGTCGATGTCAAAGTTGTATAGAGTCATACAACATCATGAAATACCCAACGAGTAAGTAAGTGAGGGAATATTAACGTCGCACACTGTTCAGCTACTCTAGGTCTTTTGGCGACGGACCTCGTCATTTTGAATCATGGTCAAGTGACGCGGTCGACACCTGAGCTGGCACCTTCTCTTTTCACTTCCGCACCACATCAACGAGAGAACGTTTAAGCATGAATAGATTTAACGTTCTTCGCTCCTCTACACGGCGGGTCTTCTGGGGTACTAGACTCGAACTCATAATACGCCGGCCACGAGCTCGTTACCTTGATCCCTACCGCGGCCACGAAATATCCAGCGAAGCGGGTGGGTAATTTTATGTAATGGTAATTTATGTTTTCAAAAATGTAATTTTACATTTTTGAATAAATTTACATTATACATTTTAAATTATATTTTTTGAATTATGTCAAAAAATGTTTTTATTTATAAGAATGACAAAACTTTAAATCCGTTAGTTTAAACACACAATCTAAATATACAAATTTGTTCTTAAGGCTATTAAATGAATAAGCCCTTTTATTAAAATTCTCGTGGTCAATGTTTTGGTTTTAGCATATCGTTGGCCTAGTTATCAGAATGCGTAACTCCACTAGAAAATTAAATTTGATGTAGGAGGGCTAAGTGCCAAGCAGCGGTTGTTGTCGAATTACGTGGAATCCAAGATGGCGGCCTAGTGGTAACAAATCATTAGGAAAATAATTGTAAAGAACTGTTTTGAAATATATTTCAAATGAAGAATATAGGAATAGATTAAAAAATAATGAATATCAATATAATATAGTAAAAATTTTATATAATGATAATAATATGTAATATAATTATTCTTATCTTAACTCGGTGGCGCGACATCCCATGAGGGACAAAGCCTACTATGCCCAACTTAATATACGCGACCTTGGGCCCTGAGGTGCTTGAGTAGATGGTCCGGTCAGGTGGTCAGTCTGACGCGAAAACCCGTTTTAAGTGCCCAAGCAAGCTTGGTATTCATTTTATCGACCCACTGAAGGGATGAAAGGCTGTGTCAACCTTGACCAGCTCGGAGTTTGAACCTCGGACCTGTGGTGCGGAAGCGCGATGCACTAACCCCTCAGCCACTGGGCTTCACTATTCTTATATAATATAATTTAACAGTAATTATGATATATGATAATATTTATATCATTTTTATGTAATAATAATTATTATGTATAATAATATTCACATAATATATTCATTAATATGCATAATAATGCTCGTATAATATAATAATAGTTATAAATAACATAATAATAGCTATAAATAACATAATAATTTAACTCTAATATACGTTATCCCCATGGCTCGATAAAAATATCAAGGTAACCATTCTGTAATGTTATCACCCATCTTGGCGAACTTAAGCAACAACTTAGTTCCTAGCACTCCTATATCAGATTATTACCCCAAAAGGAGTTCTGTAATTAATGTCGACGATATATTAATATTTGGTTCAAATTGTGTGATACAAACGAGGAAAACTTCTCTTTACATTATCAAATCTATTACGTTTTAAAAAGGATTGTGTTAAACGAAATGGATGGCCGCAGTAGCCCAGTGGTCAAGGTAATGGACTCGTGTCTGGCGTGTCATGATTCGAGCTCAGTACCGCTGAAGACCCGCCATGTAGGGGAGCGATGCGCGTTAAATCTGTTGAGAGCTCAATCGTCCTCCCGTTGGTGTGGTGTGGAAGTTAGGCGATGGGGGTGCCAACTCAGGTCCCGTCCTTGTCACTTGACCGTGCTTCAAAATAACGAGGTCCGTCGCCAAAAGCCCTCGCGTAGCTGAAGAAGGCGTGATGTTAATTTTTAATCACTCACGCGAAATGGATAGAATTTTCTATGGTCCCGTTAACTAAAAAATGTTCCAGAAATTGCAAACATCTTCTAACCACGAATTTCTGAATTTTTCTATATTTTATTATGATTATATTATTTTGTATTAATATTTTATCATGAACTTCTTGGTTTATATTATAAACCCTCAAAATGCAGTTTTTCTTCTCCTTAAATGTGATACGATTGTTACTAAACAGTTCTTCGCTTTTCCAGGGTGCCTTATTACAAACTGAGACATAGCACATGTGAGATCAACTGTAACAAAGGAAGAGGGAAGTTCAATTTTCTAGGAACTCGCATTATGAGTAGTTAATCACAAGCATGGAGAAAGAGCAAATACCTCTTTAGAAACTATAAACGGTCAGCTGTCTGCAGGGAAAGGACGAATAACCCGTTTTCTGTTGATAGCAGTGGCACACACAAGGAGGGAGGGTTGTCCCCGGGTCTGGATCCCCCCATAGCCCTTGACTTTTTTTTCGATTGATTATTACCCAATGTATTTTGTACGTAAAATTTAATTAATTATTAGTTAATGCTAATTATTTACTCAATAATTAATTTTTTGATCCCGAAAATTGATAAAATCAAATTAATATGTTGAGTGGCGTATTGGAGCATAATATGAAAATGGTGTATTTTCAATTCTGGATTCCCCCTTGAAAAATTCCTGGTGCGCCACCCAGTGGCGTAACGGAAAATAATTGACCCCCCCACAAGGTCAGATCTTGGGCCCCAAGCCGTATATATATATATATATATATATATATATATATATATATATATATATATATATATATATATAAAACAAAATTAGCTATTAAATACAGTCTTCCTATTGCAGCTTTTAACGAATTTAAATGTAAAGTGTTAAATGAATTACTGAACATTAACTATAAAACTGATAATGATATAACATACTATAATATTAAACACCAAATTGCAGACCTACAACAGAAATTTATTATCGTTTATGTTGATAAAGTACCGGGTAATTATGCAATTATTTGCAAGTGGCTTTATAATAATCTGCTAAACAAACATTTTCATAATAATTCTGCTTTTAAAAAATCTAATTCAAGCAAAAGAGAAATTTTTAATCGAATCTCTGCTTTTTATAAAAAAATAGATTTACGTATTCTAGATATTAAATTCCCACATATTTTTCTAACTCCTAAATTTCATAAAAATCCTGTTAAATTTAGAACTATTACGAATGGTTTTAAAACTTATATTACACATCCGGGCAAGAAGTTACAAAATATTATTCAATCTACATGAGACAATATTGATAATTCTATTATAGTTAAGAATAGTATGGACATTATTAAGTATATGCATGGTAAAAAAATTATTTCTAATTATACCTATGATTTTGAAGACTTATTTAACTCTATTGATATAGAAAGACATGTTTAAGATTCTTAAAATAGCATATAGCAAATATTTTTTGAATAAGATAATAAAATATGATAAATATATTTCTATTATTGAATTAGTATTAAAAGAAACTTATATTTTACATAATAATGCTCATTATCAGCAAATTAAAGGTTTACCACAAGATGGACCAGCTAGCAACTGCTTAGCAAATATTTACCTGCATTTTTATTAAAAAGAAAGTATTAGTTATGATTCTTGTTATTTTTTTAGATACATAGATGACTTAATTATTTTTAGTAATATAGTTGACTACGTTCCTAGCTTTAATTATTATCCCCATTATTTAAAATTATTAAAAAATATTATAATAATGAGTCAGGTAACTTTTTGGACCTTCAATTAAACGTTAAGAATAATTTGCTTACAAGTAATATTTTTGATAAAAGAGACTCTTTTGATTTTAACATTATAAAAATGCCTTTCTAGGGTAGCAACCTACACCTATCAATTTTTAGAAATATTATCTTAAATTTTATGAAAAGAAACAATGATTTAGTTACTGATAAAATTTTAATACATAATAATTTTGTGAAATTTTGCAATAATTGTTTAGAATACAATTATCCTAGTAAATTTAGCTTTAAATATATTTCTATTTCTAATTAAATCTAATTTTATTTTAGTTCGTTATTTTAATTAATATTTCTTCTCTCTCTCTCTCTCTATTGAGTTTATTTTTAAAAAAATATATTAAAAAATTTTTTTACGTTTAATTTATAATTGCAATATAATTTTCTAGTATATAATCCTCCAAGTAAATTTACTTTAATATATTTCTATTTGTTACTATCTATTCTGAACTCTGTTCTTTATTTTTTAAAACTTCTTTTGTTTTGTTTACTTAATTATTTATCTTTGCAGTTAGTTTAATTGCAAAATAACTATCCAGATGGCGCTTCGTTTTTTTCTTTCCTGCGCTAGAGTTTCAATCTTTTTCGCCATTTCTCGTAGGATCTCTTTCAAGTAGGTGATGTTTTCACGGACAGGATTTTTTAGTTCAGGATTTTTGTTTTACATGTAAGTTTTTCCTAATATTTTCTATTAAAAAAATTTTATTATTCCTCTCCTTGATAGATTCATTATTGTTCTCTTTTCTCAATTTCTTTTTACGATTTTATTAGGTTCTACAACCACGTGCTGTATTAGGCTTAACTTTTCAACTTGGGATTTTTTTTTCTATTATGTCGAAAATTTCTGCTGTACGGGGAAGGTGGATCCATAAAGCATTGATAACCCTAATTCACTGGCCTAATTCAGCGACCGCTTTAGAAATCACAATAGGTCTCCAGTTTAGTCCTATGACTTTTTGTATCTACATTTGTTGTGTTTGCTCAATTCCAATTTCTTACTTCTTTAGTACTGTGGGTTCTAGTTATTCTTCACTTTTATTTTTATTTATATACATATATATATATATATATATATATATATATATATATATATATATATATATATATATATACAAAGAATTGCAAAACCATAACATAATGTACCTTTACACATCACGTAAAAATATTTAAATATTAAACTTATGACTGAAAATAAAAACAACCTGTGTCTGAGTAAACAAAATAAATAACGTTTAACATTAGAGAGTATTTATAGTATTTAAAAAATGGAAAATCTGACAACAGTCGACTGATAACCTGGTAACTTAAATGAAAACGATACACTGAGAAAAACACAAACACTGTAAAATAATATTTTCGATTTCAGATCCTTATGATAGAAAAAAAGTATCACGGGAAATTCACTACATAGGTCGAGGCTATATACTTTTTGAAGATTACTGGCTTCATTATATAAGAGATCATTTGTAGTACTTACAATATTTTTGGGAGAAAGAAAACTGAATGATTTATAAATGCCATTCATACTCTCAAAGCGATTTTTAATTGAGTAGTAATAACATCAACATTAGCCTTAAAAACATCCACCTCAAACAATCGTTCTCTGTCTTGCAGTTTTTCATCAACATTGAAATCATCGAAAAACTGTAACTTTTCTATGTCTCTTTTTTACAAACTCCGGGGTGATACCCCATTTTTTAGCCAAACCAATAGCTTCTACCTTTATATTAGAAAAATTGTTATGAAGATTCTCGATTTTCTTTTATTCTAGAGCCTATAATAGCAATAAGTTCATTTTGAACTTTTGGGCTAAGATATTTTTGAATTCTTTTTTCTGACAAATGAACATTGAGAAGAGGTTCATATTTAGTCAAGAGGTCTATTATATTCAAAAAATTTCCCCCTTGAGTCGAATCTCGAGTTTCTCGATGTCCCCGAAAAGGAAGATTGCACATCGCTAGAGTCATTGTAACGTCTATGATTCTTCGTAAGATTTGGCTAACCTTATTAACTTCTTTAAAATTGCATTTCAATAATGAATCCACAGTTTTATTTTGTTTCCAGATGTCATATGTGCGACATGCTTGGATATGAATTATAGAATTTTCATGCTCTTTAATTTTTTTTTATATTCCTTGCCAGTCATTCACACCTTTACACCAGGCTTCTTTAAAACACATATTTGTTCTATCAGCGAAAAGCCAACATACCTGACAGTAAGCAACATGAAGTCGTGTTGAATAGCCCAGCCACTTCCTTTCGATCTTTTGTCCTGCCTTGGATATGAAACTATAATAAGATGATGAAAAGCTCCTTCCCTTGACATCTTTTTGGAAATTACCTTCTGGTTGGTATGGGCCCAATTTTAAAATTTGTTCCCTTAAATCTGCATCTATGGGCGTACCTACATAATGCACAAAATCATTTCTAATCAATTTTATTTCTTCGTTTTCATTTTCCGACTCCTTTGCTTTAGATAGAGTATCCTTATTAGTTGAAGTGTCCAAAAATTGTGTTTTTTTCTTGTGGATTAATTTTCACTTCCAGGATTTGTTCATCAAGTTCCCTGGCATTACTACTACTAGCACTTGCACAAGATGATGAACTTGCAAATATTAAAAAGTTAAACAATTTTGCATATTTGCTATTAATATTATACTCCTTTTACTTTCGAATTTTTCGTTTTTGAGAACCACTCAAAGTTTTTTTTAACTCCATTCATTTTAGGCCGCGTTTCTTCTTGTCTTATCAACAAAATAACAGTATAAGAACCAGAATAATTCATTCCGTTTACAAAAAACAGTTCTAATATTACAAGAGAGAAGTGAGATCAAAATGCTTTAACAGCGAAAGAACACTCCCTATATTGAAGTGCATTGAATATAAAAATATATATGTTTTTAAAACAATTTTGTGAAACATTTCTCATTATGCTTTATTTGATTGAATACTCATAAATCTACGGAAATTTCTGTGGGCATATGGGTTTCTAAATCATAAATGTAGACCATGGGTGTCCAACCCAAATGACCTTGTGGGCTACTTCGGAAAATCATTATAATCTCGCGGGTCGCACATAAAAATATGTACATTTGTATCAGATTTGGAAAAAAAACATATATTAGAGTGAAAATTTAAAACAGAAGGAATTATTATTATTGTTTTCATTATTTTTCATATATACAGACATAGATAATATAATAATGCAATGATCAAATAATGTTTAAAATATTACAGTGTGTGTGTGCTACCATTTTCTTGAAAATTACGGTGTTCCTATTGAATTGATCTTTCGTTACTCACTGTTGAAATTTAATAGGGCTGTCATTCGCAAACGATTAAGTATACATTGTCCTTTATCTTAACCGTCCTGAATATATTTTTTAAACTTTAAAAAACATATCTGACTGCCTCTTGTTTTATGGGCACTCCAAACAGAAAAGGAGGAGGAGAAATGAAAGTCGCACACACAGAGAATCATGTACACTCCATAGTAAGTAATATGCATAATGCAATTCGAAATTTATTAAAAAAAGTAATTTGCTATAGTAAAATCAAATGTAACTGTTTGATAAAATATAAATTTATTTTAAGGATATTTCTATTTTTAAAAAGAATTTATTTTAAAACAAGAATAGGCAACAGGCAAATACATTGTAGCTATGTATAAATTTTCCCTCAAATAAATTTCAAAATAAAAAAAAACTTTAAAAATCTGATATTTAAAATTTATTTTTTTAAAAAGAGTCCGTAGGCTGCAACTTTCGTACTGGCGGGCCACATGCGGTCCGCGGGCCGCGTGTTGGACACCCCTGATCTAGACCATATAATCATATAAAATTCTCTCTATGCGTTTTCAAGTATTGCAATACTATTTTTCATGAAAAAAGCATAACAGATGTACGTTATTTAAGAGTTCGCTAAATGAAAATGAAATACATGGGGGGGGGGAGAGCTAAAGACGCCAATAAGTTACTTTGCTACTTCTGGAAAAAGTAACATGTCTTTTTTCCCTCCTTATCGCTAACATGAAGTATACTAAAATAACAGTGATGAATTTCTTTTTATCTTTCTAGCATTTTATCCAATTTTCCGTCTGACTTAGTCATCTGTTAGTAATTTAGGTTTATCTGTTAGTAATTTAGGTTTGAAAAGAAAACCCTCTAAGTAAAAGTATCTCTTTCGTCGCGGGAATTACAGCAAATTAAAATGTTTTTTGATTTGGTTATTGGATCTAAGGTATTTAATAAGTGATCAAAGTTTTGATTTCGAATGGTGTTACATCGCCAATTTGAAAAACGCTTAAAAAGTGGATTAAAAAAAATACAAAGCTAATTTTGTGAAATTCTACGTTAATGGCGTCAGTCTAGCTTTGGGCCCCCCAGAAGCCTTGGGGAAGAAGTTGCGGGGGTGTACGTTACGCCACTGGTGCCACCGGTTGACTAAAAACGGTATGCCACGCGTTGTAACGTTTTCGAGGTAATTCCTCACTCTTTTAAGTGTGAAGTGGGTTTTGAGTTCTTGGTGGAGAAATTTGAGTGCCATCCTGATTGGTGCAGTGATTTCGATGAATTGAAGTTTCTCCAGATTTAGACGAGAGCAGGGAGTGTGAGACGTAGAATTTTATGACAAGAGTTTTTGTTGTTGTTGTTGACTAATTCCTCCTGTCTAGCCGCAGGCTAGACCAGGTCCATGAGCCCAAGAGTCCTCAGGAAATCGTACACCAAAACAGGACTGGAATAGATGTCCTCCCTTTCAAGTCCTGCACAAAACAAAAGATGATCTGGAGTTGCCTGTACCAAATTGCATTTAGTACAATTCTCGTAAATTTTCTGGCCTAAGTTAAAGAAAAGGCCTCTAATGTGTCCACTTGCAAGCCTACTAATAGTTGTTTGGACGACTCTATCCGCCTTGATGGAAAGGGCACCACCTGGGGCCTGCCTATTATACCAGGGGTGAGTCGGAGGAGTCTTCCATAGTTCTTGAATCAAAGATTTCGTTTTAGAAAAAATTTCCGAGAAAGTCAAAGTTCTTCTCGACATTAAATTTTCAGTGACACCTTCCTTGGCTAAACAAGAGTTAAATGTCATAAAAGTTTCTCGCTTTTAACTCATTTGGGCGAAGATTTACTTTCTTACCAATAAAGAAGTAAAAAAATATTTATTTTTTAAATCACTTTTTCGGCATAGAATGTTTCATCATTTCCAGCTGTAGATGATCAGAAATGTGAAATTTTGAGCATTATATATAGTAGTTTATCAGAAATAGCATAGAATTAAAAGTGCATCTCTGTTCAAATCTCAGCTAGAAAAATAATATAAATTTTATTGATTACAAATCATAAAATTTGTATCATATTGTAACTGAATATTTTTTTACGATTGATAGTTCACGTTAACTCACCCGAATTTTTCAAACCCTTCTGGCAAATATTTTTCAAAGTTCTGAAAAATTTGCGAATTTGGAAATATTTATCGAGGAAAACAAGAGTAAAGGGTGTTTTTTTTAGAGATATAGAACTTTAAATTGCAATAAAACAACGATGAATTATTCGATTGACATGAACTTTTTTTATTCGAAACATAATCTTGTGGCATTACATTTTAAATATGATTTCTGGCATAGGACTGCCACGGCTGGCTCGGATGTAGTCCAATCTGGACGTCCAATTTTCGATGACTTTTTTCAACATTTTTGGCCGTATATCGGCAATAACACGGCGAATGTTGTCTTCCAAATGATCAAGCGTTTGTGGCTTATCCGCATAGACCAATGACTTTACATAGACCCACAGAAAATAGTCTAGCGGTGTTAAATCACAAGATCTTGGAGGCCAATTCACAGGTCCAAAACGTGAAATTAGGCGGTCACCAAACGTGTCTTTCAATAAATCGATTGTGGCACGAGCTGTGTGACATGTTGCGCCGTCTTGTTAGAACCACAGCTCCTGGACATCATGATTGTTCAATTCAGGAATGAAAAAGTTAGTAATCATGGCTCTATACCGATCACCATTGACTGTAACGTTGTGGCCTTCGTCGTTTTTGAAGAAGTACGGACCAATGATTCCACCAGCCCATAAAGTGCACCAAGCAGTCAGTTTTTCTGGATGTAACGGTGTTTTGACATACACTTGTGGATTAGCTTCACTCCAAATGCGGCAGTTTTGTTTGTTGACGTAGCCATTCAACCAGAAGTGCACTTCATCGCTAAACAAAATTCGCTTATGAAAATCGGGAACAACGGCAATCTCGTTTTGGGCCCATTCAACGAATCTACGCCTTGCTTGATCATATTTAAAATGTAATGCCAAAAGATTATCTTTCGAATAAAAAAATTCATGTCAATCGAATAATACATCGTTGTTTTATTGCAATTTAAAGTTCTATACCTCTAAAAAAACACCCTTTACTTTTAAGTTTGTGAAAGAAATTAATCTAAGTCATAACTATGAAATGAATAAATATTTTTTTATTATTAAAAAAATCTATAATCTCTTTACTATTTTTAATTATAGCTTTATTACATTGCTGATTAATAAAGTTTTGTATAATATTATGAAGTAATTTGCCTGTAGTAGTAATATGTTTTAAAACCATTTATCACAGTTCTAAATTTAACAGGACTTTTATGGAATTTTGGAGTTAAAAATATATATGGATATTTTTTTAATTTTAGGAATACAAAAACCTAATTTTTTATAAATAGCAATAATAAGATTATTAATTTCATTATGTGACAAATCTAATTTTTTAAAAGATCCATTATTTAGAAAGTGATCATTAAGAATATTATAATATAAATACTTACAAATCACAGCATATAGTTACCAGGTACTTTATCAATGTAAACTATGATAAAATTCTTTTGTAATTCATAAATTTTCTGTTTGATATCTTTAAAAGTAGTTTCATTTTGAGAATGGTAGCTAAAATTCATAAGGTCTTTTAAAATATTGTACTTATACTCATCAAATGCCTCAATAGGTAGTCCAAATTTAATTGCAGATTTTGTAATAAAATTATCCATATCTTTAATTAATTTGTTTTTTAACAGTATTGTTGTTATTAGAAACATTTAATCTATAAAACTAGTGTCTTTACTCATTATATCTTTTAAAATATTGTCATTGATTATGTCTAAGTTGCCAGTAACTACATGTTTATGATGACCATCAATAAAATCATTATAGTTTTTACATATACAATCTTCTATATTAATAGAGGGCGAACTATTGTTGTAATTAAAGATAAGTCTGCCCATCGTTTTGTTATATTTAAATGCTTTCTTTACAACCACCTTTCTAACCGGAAAAAGTGACAAATGTCTATTAAATACATTAGAAAAATTAATATTGTCAAAAGTTTTATTCATGAATAATAAAGTGCAGTACTCTGTAATAGGTTCATTAATTTTCTCAACATTAATACTGAATTTATTAACTAGATAGTTAAGAATGTCTTTAATAATGTGTACTGCATTACAAACCTTTAAGGAATCATTATTTAAGGTTTCATATAACAATACAATTTCATATTTATTAAGACCAAAGATGAAGTATTTGATCTTCTTGATATTATTTTTTTCAAAATCATCTCAATAAGAACTTTAATATTGTCATTTAATGAATTTTTATCTCTATTTTTCCTTTTAGTTCTATTACTTCTAGATTTTCTTTTAGAATTATTATTTAATTTATTGGCATTATAAAAAATTCTTTATTATTATTCTGTAACATTATTTACGAAGTATTTTTAGCAAAATACAAAACATTAAGACCATATGGATAAATTGTATTAAAACTCCTAATAAAGTGATCTGTGCTAATTAATTGGAATAACTTTAATGATAGGCAGTTCAACATTATATATATATATATATATATATATATATATATATATATATATATATATATATATATATATATATATATATATATATATATATATATACACTGGTGTGCAAAACTTAAGCAACAGGTGCGTTTATTGCCATAACTTCCCAAAAAATCATCTGAGAGACATGAAATTCAGAAATGAGGGAGAGTATTATGTACGTAAAGGATGACGAAAGCATCGGCGCTGAAGAAAAAAAAAAATGCATACGGTATGGAATCAAACAAAAACAAGCTTTATTGAACGCATAGTATCGTGACTCATGATGGTCTATCCAACAGGAAGAACAACAAGCAGATGTTTCTTAATGTGGTAACTGCAATGGTTGCTTCGCACCGTCTCCGCATACTCAGAACCAGCTGGTGCAACATTTCTTGCAGTTGGAGTGCCCATTCTGCAATCAGGATCTGTTTGAGTTGTTGGGTGTTCTCCGGGTAATGTAAGCGTGCTGCAATACATCTCTCCAAAGCGTCCCACCCATGTTCGATGGGATTTAAATCTGAGGAGTACGCTGGCCAATCCATTCGAGTGATATCTTCAATTTCCAGCAGCTCCTCAACAGCAAGAGTCTGATGTGGCCGTGCATTGCCAGCCATAAAAATGAAGTCTGGGCCAATGGCACCACGGAACAGACGCACATGGGGAAGAAGTACCTCCTCACAATAGCGATCCCCGATTACAGACCCTCTATCGAAAATGTGGAGCTTAGTTCGCCCGTTCAGCATAATGACTCCCCGGACAAGAACTCCAGGACCACCGTAATGGTGTCTTTCCTTGATGTTACTGGTATAAAACCGTGTCCCGACTTCTCTCCAAATCAAAACGCGTTGAGAATCGCTTCTGGTACTGAATCGACTCTCATCCGTAAAGAGGACACGACTCCATTGACAGTTGCCCAGTTTTTGTGCTCTCTGCACCACTGTAAACGGTGGCGTCGGTGATCAACTTTCAACGGGAGGCAGAGTTCAGGACGGCGGGTGAATAGGCCCTCTTTGTGAAGGCGTCTGGCCACAGTAAACCGCGACACTTGTCGCCCCGTTGCTGTAGAGAGTTGCTGAGCAATGACGCTTGCTGACTGCCGTCGGCCTCTTTTCGCCTGCAGGATGATATATTGGTCATCCCCTGCAGTTGTCATCCTCGTGCGGCCACCACCAACCTTTCTAACAGCTGTACCTGTGGTTTGGAAAGCTTTCCAAGCGCGCGAAACCACACTTTTGTTGATTCCGAACTCTGCAGCTACACTGGTGACGGTACGCCCCTCCTCCAGCTTTCCGATCATTCTTCCACTTGTGAATTTGTCCAGGTGATTTCTTCTAGCCATATTTCCCGAACTGACTCACTGGCACTTGCAACGAAAAATATGTTGAATTGCGTCTCCGTCCTTCATTTTATTCTACTGTTGAGCAGTGCGCGTCGACATCACGCGTTTTGCTCCTGACGTTTGTCTGACGCGTTTTGCTTCTGACGTTTGTCTGACGCGTTTTGCTTCTGACGTTTTGTTCTTGATATTTGCATACGCATGACGTGTCTACTGACTTACTTGTTCACTGTACTGATCTCCAGACCTCCTTTTCTGCAATTGCATGGCTATCTGCTAAATTTTTACATTGTTGCTTAAGTTTTGCACACCAGTATATATATATAAATATATTAACAACATTCATTACTTCTAAAGAAGAAAACTCGATTTGAAGATGTACCTTCAAAAAAAGACGGAGGAGAAAAAAATTCTAATTTATATATATAAAGTTGTATGGATGACATTTGATGCGGGTCCCCCATCAATGATCGGCGTAGTCAATGGATCTTTGGCTATGTGTATCAGAGAAAAGGACTTACCACATTTCTTTTCTTATAATTGCATCATTCACCAACAGATCTTCTGTTGTAACATTCTAAATATGTGTAATGTTACGCAAAGCTGCATGAAAATTGTGAACTTGATTTGAAGAAGTCTTCAAGGAAGTATATTTCAGGCCTAATTAGATGAAAACGAATCAAATTACGGGGAGTTGTTACATCATGCAGATGTTCGTTGGTTATAAACCGGAGTATATTTTTACAAAGATTCAGAGACACTATAAGAGGTAAAAATGTGACGAATCTGTACGGCACCTTTCCACTAATATTCTTAGGCGTCTTTGGGGATTGTAAATTCGTGTATATTTCCAATCAATTCTAAAAGGAGAAAACGGGATATGCAAAATAGATAGGGTATTTAAGGAGAGCGTCGTAAGTTAGCGGAGATGAAGGCTATTGAGCCAGCAGCAGTAATGACAAAGTTCATAGGATTCAATTGGATTACGATAGTGAAGCATTACTGTTAATACTCAACGAAGGAACCTTAGGAAGTTCATGATCCTGAAGAGATCAGAAGTACTACCAGGTGATATATTCTATTTTAATACCGCTTATCGAAAGCGTTAGTTTAATAAAATTAGTTTCACCTAATGAAAGCTACTAATTCAAGTTGCGTGTATTTCTCAGGCCTCCTATTCCGGTAAACCTTATTGATATAGCCCGTAGTTATTGATTAATTTCATATTTCGTAATTTAATTTAATTTTAAAGGTAAATCCCTTTTGTTTGACGTAGACATATAGATAATATTTGTCATTAGAGTTTTTGATATTTGAATCAAGTGAATAAATATAAGTTATTATTATACAAATGGCGTCTGGTCATTCTTTTCCTCAAATTAATCTTAGTGTCCAAGGTGGAGCCCAGGGGGGTCACCACAAAAGACTTTTTGGAATCAAAAGATGAAACAAACGTTCAAACTAGTGGTGACGTTTGATTGATGGATTTAGCTTTTGTTGATGTAACAATACGTCTTAACCAGTTAACTGTGGTGCTCTCGTTTGAGAGCGCGCTATTATGTGTGTCACGGAAATCGAGTGATGACGAGTATACTCGTCAATCACAGAGTAAATGGCGCAGTAAAAATATTGGATAAAAAAGACGGAGTTTATAAAATTGTTGATTTTTTTCATTTCTTATACTTATTATGGGGGGTATGTACGCGGCTAGAAAATAATTTAGTTTGATCTCGGGGTTCATGAGGCTGACGGTCCTTCCGACCGTAAGTTTTTATGGGTACCTATGAATTATAGTACCGGTCAAAATTTCCGGTCTGAGAGACGATTCCATCTTTTTTGATAAAATGTTTTTTATCCGTCTTGACATTGAGAAAGTTCTGGAGTAGGTGCTGTAGGCAGTGGCGTAATGGAGAATATTACATCCCTCAACAAAGTCAGATTTTGGGCCCCAAGCCAGATTTTACAAAGGATTGCAAAATCCTATTGTATCAGACTTTGGGCTCCCCAGAATCCTGTTCTCCTCCACAATGCGGGGTTGTATGACACACCTCTGGCTGTAGGGTTGATCACAGTCCTCCAGTGGCGTAACCTACACCTAAGCAACCCTCGCATTGTGGGGGTCCTAGGGGGCTCCAAAGCCTGACTGCCACCAAGTACCAACCTTTTCTAAACGGCCACTTGGAGGCCCAAAACCTGACTTTGTAGTTGAGTCCAAATGTTCTCCGTTAAGGGCATTTACACTATTCGATACCTAAGTAACTTCGGACCATCAGCTATCAATGGGCTTAGTGTTTGGTCGGCGTCACGCATTTGTCCCATGGTCGACCATATCTGATGGAACCCTATTATAAAATCAACTTTCCCACTTTTGCCCCTTTTAGGCTAACATCTAAAAAACATTATCATCGCACATAAAGAAATTCGTTATGCGAACTTACGTACTATTTCGGTGCATACGGGGACGCATGAGTTCATCTTAATTTTTGGTATTTTTTATTTATTTGTTTTATTCCGGCCGGGTCTCAAAATATTCTAAACATCTTGAAATTTGAGAGATATGTTTTGTTTTCCTCAATAACTACAATTTAAATAGCCAATGGGTACTACTTTTTACGCAAGACGAGTATACTCGTCATGACACAAAAGGCTGCAACTTCTCCATGACGAGTACACTCGTCAATCACAGTTAACTGGTTAATGAATTAAACTTAAAATTGCAAGGAAAAGAAACCAAAGAGAATAGAGTTGATCGGATTTGCTAATACTTTCAAAAATAAATTAAAGCTGATATCTTCTCGGTTGATGAAGAATGAACTGAAAAATTTTTAAAATATTTCTCATGAGTAGTCTAAAAAAAAGAGGCACGTTGAACAAGGAGAAATATTATGATGAAATAATACTTCACTCCGAATTTTTGAAAGACGTTTTCAAGAATTTACTAGACTAGAGCTAATTGTTACAATCATGTAATGTTGAGATAAAGGATATCAATAAAATGGTTGGATATATATGGATATATATATTCAGTTATTTGTATCAGGTAATAATCTATGGAGAAAGTAACTGATAATATAAATTATATATTCTCTATCTTTTATGAGACAAACGAAGTTTTTCTCTTTCAAAATGGAGAGATGGGATCTAATGGAGGAAGTAAAATATCCTAATTTTAAAAAGTTGCATTTCATTTAACATCGTTCTTTGGTTCTGCCTACTTGTGTGAATCTGCATTTTCAACGAAGAATTTAAGAAAGACAACACACAGGGACGTCTTAAGACTCTTTGAGGCCTTGGGCCCAGAGAAAATTTTTTGAGACACTGAGCCCCTATGCAAAAGTAGACCCTACCAGATATCTTTAAAAGTAGACAGTATATAGCATGCATTGTCACTCGCTCAAACGGTAATTTGAAAAAATTAATGTGCACGATTCACAATATCAAAAATCTTTGCACAAACCGGCACAACCGATGGCCACATTTTGACTCAAGGAGTTGCATGATTGTTTATGGTATTAGGCATAGGCCTAGACATAGACAACGGTCATCACATAATAATACAGTCTTAACACTATGGCCAGATGACATGCAGTTTGAAATTCTTAGTTTTTCGGAGAATATGTACGGGATTAATATTTTGCCATTAAAATTATCCGGATAATGATCTTATTAAGACAGAGTCGAGAACGAAACGATATCCTCCCAGAAGGAGAGGCCCTGGCCCCGGGCCCAGTTGGCCCGTGCCTTAAGACGCGGGTCTCTGACAACATATTGTTCCCGTCTTACAAACGACCACTTAGAATCTAGTGCAGGATCAGCAGTTTGGTATAATTATATGCTGAGATTCAAGATTGGCTGCAAGTATACAGACTAAGTCTTCTACGAAGTGCGATAACTAACTTAAGATGAAAATGTTTTATTTTTTTACTCTTCTTTGAATCGTTTTTTAATAAATGCATTCTTTGATAATATTATGTTTTTTGCTATTATTATGTTTGTATTATATTTTGCGTTTTTTAAAAATGTTTTTTTATTGTAGTTATGTAAGTTCGATATTTATTATTAAGTTATAATAAATATTATAGACTTTTCCCAGCGCTCACCCCACCTACGCCACTGGGTGGACCGTAACACCTTGATAAAATTGCAAATAGATCGTACCCTGGAAAAGTCTGCCCACCCCTGCTGTAGAGTCTATGAGACCAAGCAACAGCAGTTGAAATTTTTTAAAAAAAATTATAAGAAACAGCGATGGGAATGATATTTCTTTTCAGAAATATTTCTACACGTTCCGTGAGCCTTTGAAAGCCCAAAAGGTGACCCTGAAAAATCCGAAGTTCTTTAACCTTAATCTACAGAAAGTTAGTCATTGAGCCTGTTCACACACACGCATTCTTTTTTAAAGCTTCTTCCAGCGGAAAGAAAAATTACTGATATCTTTTCAATTAAAACGATTACTGAAAATCCTAACCCGCTGCTCTCCTGATCTCTCGACAAAAAAAAAAGCTTCGGCGGGAGAGAGGACACAATGAAGATTTCTCCCATTGAAAATCCTCCGAGGTAGGTCGCGTTTGCTGTCAGCGAGTAGTTCCCTGCTCTTTGTCACGAAACCGCGTTCGGATTAGAGGTTATAGAGAAGGGTACATAAAAAGACGATCGACCGCTGTTGACTTTTTGTTTTACAAGCCCCGACCATCTGGCCACCTCGAGAGAGACCTCCCTGGTAGGTATTTCCATCACAAAACCGTGTTTTCCGCACCGTTTAAGATGTTTTGTACCTCTCAAATGAACAGTTCCGAGTCCTATTCTGTGTTCAGTATCCCCAAATCCCCCGGGATACACAGTTAAAGTAATTTTTTCTTGCCATAATCTCTCGCATAGAATGGAGATCAGCGGCAAAGAAAGCGTCCGATACATACCTCCGGGCTCTCCAGCGGAAAGGCTTTCAATTTAGATAGATATTTTTTTATGTATATATTTTTCTGGAATAGGTTTCAATGTATCAACATGCGCAGTAAGAAGTAATTTGGGGGAAGTTTGATTTTCAAAAGCTTGCCCTGTCTGTTCCCTAGTTTAAGGAGATTTAAACCACACAAAAGAACATTCGGAGAACTTAAAGGAACTCAGTTTTTGGATTTTGTGTCTAAGCCAGAATGTAATATATATAATTTCAAGAGATAGAAAAGGTTTCATAGATTTGACCAATGGGAGAAATTCATCAAGTTGGAGGCAGCACTTATAAGAATTATTATTACGGTCTGGCTCGTCCATAGGAGCCCATGTTGAATTGTGTACGTTTATGTGTACCTTTTTCTCAGAAACTACTTACATGGATAAAATTTTACAGTAGGTTATGTGTACTATCAACAAAACTTAAACGAAGGGTTTTGTTGAAAATTAAAGTAATTATATGAATTTTTAAAAAAATATTCAATTTTTTCCATGAAATTTAGTTTAGAATAGCCTTATCTAAAAAAGTTTGCCAGATTTATTTAATTACCTCCATTAAAATGTGTAAAAATGTTAAAAGTATGCTCACTGAAAATTTGAGGATTATATAATAAAAAGTTTTTGAAAAAAAAAGTGCATAAAGTGAAAAATATTATATTTTGAGAAAACTGGTTTTAAAGTACAAAATTGTAATTTAGAGTTTTTATATCTTTTTCAGTACTTTCCAGAAGCATATAAAGCATTTTCTATACCCTCTGCTTCTACAAAAGACTCGCCTAATTTTATTTCTTCATTATTTTTAACAATTTTGCCTTTTTTTAGGATCTCAAGATGCTTTCGTTGGGCTACAGAAATCCTACGTACATCTAATTTTTTGAAGTATGACACACAGTTATAACTTGGTTCAATTTCACAAGGTTTTAAGATCATTAATTTTGCTACATGATTTGCACTGAACTGTGCAATAGTCATATTTATGCCTAATTTTAAACTCCACAAATGTTAATCTTGAAATCACTAACCACATATGGTGTTATTAACACCATACCATGTACTCATTCACTTTTGGATAAACCCAATACACTTTAATTTTTCCACTTAATCATCATATGTATTCGCACTAATCAGAAACTTATGCAAACCTAGGTGCTCCTAACACAGCTAATTTGATACGCGTCAAGGAGTAGCTTCATTTAAAAAACAAACAAAAATACTTCTAATGATCGTATTTCCTCATATCATACATTTTAAACAGAAATATTTGAACTTTTAAAAAATATAAAAAAATGAAAATCGCGATAATTTTTCAAAAATTCACACACACATGTACTGGACCCACTTAAGGTTTTTAAATTATTACTTTATAAAAAAGACTAATATAAAATAATTATAAAGTTCACTTAAATTCGAATGCCTCCAAATATAAAATTTGCCTCCGTAAGGTTTTTAACAATGCTCTGTTCAAAGACTGCTTTCGCTTAATCATAGCTTAGGGGCTAGGTTTGAGTGAACCCAGTATCAAAATTTCTTGCACACCCATTTTAGGGGCTCCTTAATATATTAAAAAAAGTTCCTTACATATGCTGAGGCCCCTTGAAGGCCCCGTATCATTGATAGGGCCCGTGCTTATGAGTAATGGTCGTGGACAGTGTTTTTAACGAGTCCTTGGTTTGAGACTTGGGGGCCTTTAAAGACCCCATTTATAGAAGGTTGGACACTAGGGTTTCTTTCCCGGGAAATCATAAGGTTTCTGTACTTTTTCTATTCCCGGGAATCGCACGGGTCTTCAATTATCTATGAGGTAGTTATTTTTGACTTGACTGTAGATTTCAACCTCGGACATCGTTAGCTGACCCTACTGTGATAATTTGCGATCATTCGCCCCGAACTTCCTGAACGAAGGAATGTTCGTGGGGTAAGAGACAGAAAGATTAACACTTTCGTTGGATTGGTGAGAATTTTTCCAGCTAGCTGTGGGTAGGAGTATCTGTCCAAATCAATTTCTATCTCTGTATCGAGCTTCGTTAACAAGAAGTATTTGGTTTTTTAAAGTAATCACATTTCGTAGCAAATTAGCACTGTCTGATCCAAGTTCGGAGATCTTGAATTATGTATAGATAACGTAAGTACTAATACAAAAAACTATTATTTGTTTAACCTTTTAACAAATTTTTTTCGGATACTTGTCTTTATTATGAGCTATTTAATTGAATGAGCAATTTGAAGAAGGGAATGAGCCCACAAACTGTTGGGTGGAGAATATTTTTATAAACAATCTCGCGATATTTCTTATTTTTCTAAACCTAAATTTCAAGTGAGATTCTTAATATTTTTTTTATATTTACGTAACTACAATATAACAATTCCATCAACAAGAAATCGGTAGTACAAATAAAATACCTTAAATACAACAATTAAAAATTTTAACGCACATAATCGGCACTTCAGCAGCAAATGAGTTTTCACGTATTTATTAATATTTATCTCTTAGTAACAACCTTAAGGCTACAGTGGACAGTAAAAAAAAAAATTTTTAATTTTTTACAAACATGCCCCAAATTTTTACTGGCTGTATGTAACTTAGAACTAAAACCATATAAAAAATTTGGTGAGAAAAAAATGATTAGTTTTTAAGAAATTTAAAATTAAAAAAAATTTTTAACGATAATTTAAAAATTTCAAAACGTTCCATGCGTTTTAATTTTTTTTAAAATTTCATATTTTCACCTGATTTAACTTCTTTAAGCAATTCTTTACAAATGTATACATACAATGTAATGTTTTATATGATAATTTACAAAATATGGGTAAACGCAAATTTTTATATAAAAATTTCAAGAATTTTAATGATTTCCTACATAAAAAACTTTAATTTCTTCTTTCACCCTATCACTATTACTACAATGCATCCAAGAATTTATAAGTATACATTAGATGAATACTTTTGGAAAGTTTTGTTATAATTCGACAAAAATTGGAACGCATGGAACATTTTGAGTTTTGGTTTCGAGGTAAATTTTTGATTCTGAGAAAAACAGCTTTTTTATTTTAAAGGAAATTAACTTATTTTTTAAAAAAAATTAAAGATATAAATATGAATTTGAAATTGAAAAACACTAATATGATACAAATATAAGATAGATGCAGAATATATATACATAAGGTTCTACAGTATTTATTGTAACAGTCACATTGACACGTGGTATATAGAGTGATAAAAATTGAAGTAAGCTAGAACTTTCTTATAATATCTGAAGTAAATTAGTTGACATGTAATATATATAGTGATAAAAATTGAAGTAAGCAAGAACATTCCAATAAAATCTAAAGTAAATTAACAGAATGTATTTCATTATTATTTCATCAACCAGATAATATATTATGTATTTCATTAATCACAATGAGTAAAAATAAAGTATTTCAATACAATTAAATTACAAAATTCAAAAAAATAACAAATCTAATTACACATAACAAGAAAAACTGTTTGCTAAGTCTGATAAAAAAAAAAAATTTTAAAAGCACCGGCACTATAGGCTGCATTTGTATTCGTGGCATTTCTTTTCCTTTTCTTTTGTTTCGTAGAAATATTCTGAGAAATGCGTCGTTTATCTTGTCTTTCTGCAATAGTCAAAGAAAAACTGTCATTTAGACATGAGTCCTCTTCGCTTCAAGAGATTTCACATAGCCCAAATTGTGCTTTTCGATGGCATCCGTTACTGCTATTTCCAGCCTTCTTTGGAGACGAATACCTCTTTTGGCATTTTCGCCAAATGCAGCTATGCAGACTTTCATTCGAATTTTGCGTCTTGCCTGCTACGCATCTTTCAAGAATGGTGTCTGAAGCTAAATGTTGATAAACAGGCATAATTTTCTCCACTACTTGTGGAGACAAGTAAGTTCTCATGGAACTGTGTGACCCTGGGGTTTCACCTTTGGCTATAGCTCTTTTATAGAAACACCATGATGATTCCCCTTCAGGACACTTACCATGCATAGGCTTTTTGTCAGTTGACGAGCAGTGCATCAGGCTGGCATATATAGCAGTCTTCATTTTATCGGTATCAGGGACATTATCTTTTATTGCCTTTCTATAGTAATTTTGCAACTTTGTGATGTTTTTATCTTTAAGGCTTCCCTGCTTACGCCCACCAAGAGTCACTTTTTTCACCTTCCATTCTTTCACTTTGTTACGTAATGATGTGCCTAGCCTCTTTGCAGTATGATTCAGGCACTCTTCTTTTTCGATTTTTATATCAGAAACATATATTTTATTGTCCGACAAAAATTGAAAAGTTTTTGAGTCACCATCACTCAGCATGGAAACGAATCTCATTTGGCAATCACTAATTGATCGCCTCCACATAATTAGAGAAGCGTGCATCTCCATGGCTCCAGAAGTTCCATCAAAATTTTTGTCACACTCATCCGCATGTCCTTTTTTGCCATATGTGGAACTCCACCCAATCGACTCCCATATCTCGACCAGCAACTACACAATTATGACAGTATTTTCGACAATACTTCAAAGTCAAGGACAAGTCCACTAAGGATATCGATGATTATTCCTAATCCTAGGTTAGATGTATGTCCTCGCTTTTGCCAAGTACCGTCATATGATACACTCACATCAATTATTTCCTGATTTTTTAGAGAAGCATCAACTTTTACGTGAGCTTCTCTAGCAGCTTGACGTGACATTTCGAGCATTTTTTTTCTTCACCTCTTTGTTTTTCACGGATAAGTTGTGCATGCATTTGGCAAATGTTTTTCGGTCCATTGTTGGCATGTTGAGCACAGATGAAAACGTTTCCAAAGCAGCATGCCCTCTGCCTATGGATAGGAAGGCACTCCCCAGTTTGCTGTTTATATCGTGTGAATTTTTGGCCTCTTCTTGAAACTTGAAAAACACTTCCATAGCTTTCATGACATGATTCGCATAAAAGTTCCATCTTTGTAGAATACCCCATGGAATGGTGTTGTTTTATAACAAGGGTACAGTTTGTACAATATTTACAAGGAACTTTCTGCAATAATTCAGAAAACACAGCCTTGTGGTGAAAATATAGCTTGCCTCAGGTTGGGAAGATGTACTCGGTTCAGACAATGTATCTCTGCAATACCATACTATTACTGTTTTTTTCATCAACAGTTTTAGAAGATTTCTGCCATCGCTTCTTACTATTTTCAGCCAACAGCTTTCTCCTTTTGGTAGGACGACCTTTAGGTTTTCTATATCTCGATGACATAAGATCCATTATAAAAATTTTAAATAACAAAGGCAATTTAAAATGAACTTTAGTTCTGAAAAGAACTTTTTGTTTTGGTAAAATCAATATAAAGTTTGAATAAAATTGAACGAAAAATGCAAACGCAAGTTCGAACGAATTGTAAACAAATAATGCCGATTCAGGTCTCATATACAGTTAAAACAAATTGTTGCCATCCAGACCTTGATAAATTAACATTCAAAAATAAAAATTAGAGAGGCTATGTCTACAGTAAATAAAATTCGTACTGCCATAGTACATGACAGCTTTGTCAGCATGACATCAGAATGTAAACAAAGGGGCGTGGTCATGGATGACTGAATCGGAACTACTCCATAACTCAGAAAAAATGCATGAAACCAAAAATTTTTTTTTTGCGTTTGATAGAGAGGCTAATATAATATTAAAATAAGCCAAAAAAATTTTTCGATATTTTAGTCAATTTTCCACATTTTAACTGTCCACTATAGCCTTAATAATTAATAATTGATTCACCTTAAACTGGTTAATTTTCAAACGCCTATGAGTCAGTAAAGGAAGGTTAATTTTAGTAATTATTTTTCAAATGTGAATTTTTTTCCCCGAGATTTTTAATTTATAAAATCTTGAATTGTAACATTGTTTCCATGCCAACACAATTTTTTTCTTCAGTGCAAAATAAATAAATAAATAAAAAAAATTTTAAAAAAAAGCTTTTAATTTGGGGAAAGAGTTTTTCCTCTGTGTATATGATAAAGTTGAAAATGAAAAATCGAGACAGTAACAGTATCTGCAAAATAAAGATAGTGTGACATTTATTTATTATAAACTAAGCAAATTCTTTTTTGTATTCGAATTTTTAATAATTTCTTTCTTCAGAATAATTATTTATTCCTTCGAAGTACTTTTTTCTGTAGATTTCGTTACAAACTGCCTTTTTAAATTATTTATGAAAACATCTAGGGAATTTCATTGAGTAAAAAGGCAGATTTTAAAATTTTTGTTTGCCTCACAAAATGATACTAATTTTGCGGGGAGCATGGATGAAAATATATTTGATACACTATTTACTTTCTAAAAAAACCTTTATCAGGTTTATTGATAGTTATATTACATACACATTTTTAATACAAATTTAAATGTTTAAAAATCTGAAAATTAATCAGTCGAGGCTGAATTGAAAACTGAGGGAAAGAAATAGTCTTTCCGGAACAAAAACTGGAATTGATTATATATATATATACTTAACTTTTGGCATATATTTATACTCCTATATTTGATTTGCTTCTTTAGATTTATAGTATTTTAGTATATATATACACACACATACAGTCGGGTCTCTATTTAACGAAGTCGCTAAAACCAGAAGAAATGTTCATTATGTGGAAAATTTGTTAAATAGCGATTCCTCTTTCAATATTTTTCTGTTCTAGGTTCCAGGAAAAAATTTGCAATATAGAAAGATTTGTAAACTGGTGGTCTGACTGCATATATATATATATATATATATATATATATATATATATATATATATATATATATATATATATATATATAACAGAACCGAAAAATATTGTTTCAAGTTTTGTTCTGAACATAAAAATTATATTGCATTAATTAATTGTTCTGTTGATGTAACACATCCAAATATTTGAGATCTACTTATTTTTCTTACAATTTATATATTTCTTTCAGATATAAAAATTAAACATAACCATTTGAAATATGTCTGTCTCAATTACGAAGTCCTTTGTTTGGCAGTATTTCATAAAAAATAAAAATGAAGAAAGTGCAAAATGCATGAAATGTAGCAATATTTTGAAGTGTAGAGGTTGGTCTACAAGTGGTTTGCTTCGGCATTTACAAATTCTGCATAATATATCGAAAGCAACTCAATCCGTTTCGTCAGGATCACAAAATACTAAAATTACTATGAGAAAAATTGATAGTGATAATGATATCAGAATTACTTCTAAACAAAAGAAACCCTTATTATCATATTTTCTTAAAGAAAAAAAGAAACACTAGAGGAAATTGTAAGTAAACTTGTTTGTGTAGATGGATTCACGGTAAATGAAATAACAAAAAGTAACTTTAGTAGGAAGTCCTTACATGAGATAAAGGTTGTTCCTTTCCTTCAAACCCTAGTGATGTTATGAAGCTTGTATATAAACATAATGTGATTAAAGCTCGGGGGTTACTAATGAAATTTCAACAAAGTTAAACGCAGGACTTCGTTGTAGCTTGACGCTCGATGAGTTTACATCGCTTAAAAATAGACGATATTTAAACATAAACGTTCACTTCAATGAGCGGTTGAGACTAAACTACAGGAATTCGGTATCATAACAGAAAAGCATATAGTTGCGTGTGTTACTGATGGTGCTAGTATGATGGTTAAGTTCGGAAAAATAATGATTTGTGAGTATCACCTGTGCTATGCACACGCCATACACCTAGCCGTGTGCGATGTGCTTTATAATAAACAAATAGATTTGGTAGAAAACACTGTTGAAGTAGAAGATAAATCGTATGAAGAAAAAGACAATAGTGAAAGTGAAGAGCTTGTTGAAGATTTAGACAAAGCATTAGATTTAGAATTTGAAAGCGGTGTAGGAACAGATGCTTTGTTTCATGTCACTTATGCAGAAAAAAATTCCATAACTAACATAAATGAAACTACAAAAAATATTAAATATGTAGTAAAATTATTCTAAAAGTCCCCTATAAAGAATGATATTTTGCAAAAATATGTTAAAGAAGAGTTTGGCTGAGAAAAGATGGTTTGTTTGTTTGGATACCAAAAAACGCTGGAATAGTTTGTTGGCAATGCTTGAAAGATTTTTAGAAATAAAGTCAGCAATTTCGAAAGCATTAATTGACATTAAAGAAGAACAAATGATGGTCAATGTAGAGTTTGAAACTGTGACTACAATTGTAAAAGGCTTAAGAGGACTTGGCACCCTTTGAGCAAATTTCTTTATTTACGTATTTAAAAATTATATTTTAACATTTTATACAATGTTTCTATTCAAGAAAATGTTACCAGATGAAAATTTTCATATATTATTCATACAATTTTAAAAATTTAAATTTTTTGAAGAAAATTGGGAAAATTTTAAAATCCTACTCCTTTTGTAAAAATTAATTTTTTGACCTGAAATTTTTTTATAATATTCTTATGGATGTTCTTAACAACTTTAGGGATCGATTTTAGAATAACTTCATTCGTTTTTGATAAAAAAAAAACAAAATGTCGATATACAGGCTAAAAATCAACGAAAAGCCAACATGTCTTACATTTTATTTTTTTTTAAAAGTATTCAGTTTATTGCAAAACGGATCCCTAATTTTATTACATGCTTTATTTTTAACACGCAGGAAAACGGAAGTGATTGGTAAATAATTGTCGAAGGAGTAGCATTTTTGAATGCACTAAGGTTTCGAAAAACACAAACTGAGAAAACCACTTTAAAGTTTATAATTCTGAAAAATAATTATTATAAGCTTAATTAAACTTAAAATACCACTTTTAAGGTATCAGTTATACGTTTTTCTTTTTAAAATAATTGCATTTTCATATGTTTTCAACCCACACATTTTTATAAATGATCAACTTTTAGAGAGTACTAATTGCATAAGAGAATTGAAGAAAAAACGTTAAAAATTTTTTTCTGTCACGACAGAAATTTTAGCTGTTTTTCTTCTTATAATATTAAAGTATTACATTTGTATGAAAATATATCAGGAATAAGAACTGAAATTATAAATTTATTAATATAAAATGCCTTAATTTAAAAATTTTGCATGCACACATTTCACAAGGAAGAAAAAAATTACATTATTGTATTGCCTCGGAAATATTCTGCTTTTAATACTACACATTCTTTTTATAGTTATTATTTCTATTTATAAAATAGATTTTTTTTTATCATAACGCATTTTTTAGCTTTTTTTCTAAAAAGGGGGTGTGGCTGAATTGCTCAATTTGTTTTCAAATGAAGTTTTATTCAACTTCTAACTTTCCGACATGCACAAGTGATATATCAATCGAAAGATAATAATGCAAAGAATAAGATTAAATGAAAATAAAAAAAACCCAATAGGTTTGGGATTTTTAGGGTACCAAGTCCTCTTAAAGCCAGTGAAAATTGGCTTAGAAAAATTATGCAGTCGAAATGCAACTTTGCTAACTGCAGAAAGTGTATTTTCTTTCGTCATTGGAACAAAATTCAGAATTTGCAAAAAATATGAAATATTCTCTAATCCAAAAAAATATTGAGAGACGCAACGTTAATTTAGTAGGATTAATGCAATACCTGAATTTTGGGAGAAAATACGAAGCAGCTGCAGTTACTGGCGATATTTCGCGATTGCCTGGTAAAAATTGTTTGGTTAGACAAGCCCAAATGATAGGGACAAGGCTTTTATGCGAAGAAGAGGAATCAATATCCAACTCTTCACACTCAGAAGAAGAGAGCATAGAGATTTTGAAAGAAAAACCTCTGACATTAGACGAAAAAAATTAGAGAAAGCAATTTACTCTAAAACAAAAGTTTTATATTGTTCAACCAAAAAAGTACCAGTTTCAACAAAATCATGAAACAAGAGATGCAGTTGTTCGACTCGACTGAAAATCCATCACCAAACATTATAAAACTTTGGGATGCTTTAAAAACAATTCCTCCAACGTCAGTTGAAGCCGAGAGAGCATTTTCTGCTGCTGGATTGTTCGTTACAAAGCTTAGAACTAGGTTGAGTGATAAAAGTATTAATTGCTTATGCTTTTTGAAATCTGATTTTAAAAATGAATAATCAATTTATTGTATATTTTTTGTAGCTCATTATATAAATAAGTATTACTTTTGGAGTTTATATGTAACCTTATTTTATATAATTATTATTGATTTTATTTAAAAATAACTTGTTTTTTTAAATTTTTTTAAAAATTTTGATGTATTCCTGGGAATCCCGGGAACGACAATTGCATTCCTGTGATTTTCCGGACATTCCCGGGAATGGAAAACCCCGGGAAATCAGAAACCCTAGTGGACACACATATGTTAAATCTGTCTAGGCTCAAAGTTCCCTCACTGTTGTGGTGGTGAAGTTTGGAAGTGGGGTGCCAATAAACATCGTGTTTCTTTGAAGTGCAATGTTGGGAGGCCAGAACTTCCTAATTTAGAATTAGCCCCTGAGATGGCTTAGAATTTGTTTACGAGTCCCCGGACCGGATTTGGTTAAATTCCTTTTTGATGGGGTGCGTCAAGAAAGATTCCCGCGTTCGTTAAGAAAGTTCACTAAACCCATAAATTGCGAGGTGGTGTAACACTGCGCTGGCCTCTGGACCAATCAGAGACAATTAAAGTGGACAAGACAACGAGTCCGCTCTGGGATTTTTGTGTGAAAAGTCGTAAAATAAAATGGGACGCACCCCGATTTTATACACACACAGAGGGCCGATTCCAGAGCTGCAGACAATCATGAAAATAATTACGAAGATTTTTTTATGTGATTTTTCCGTTTCTCAAGATGTTCTACCCCCACTCACGGAGAAGGATTTTAACCTTTCAGGTTTGGACAGAAAATAAAAAATAGATTATTTCAACTTCTAATTTCGCATAAAAGCGCTTTCGCTCGCTCTACTGTTGAATTATCTGCGGCCGCTACTGAGCATCATAGAATTAATCTGCAACATGACTATCCCATTAAATGTCCGATTTACAAGATTCCATTTAATTTAAGAAGTGAATTTCGACGTCAGATAGCCGATCTAGAGAAGGCAGGGATTATTTCAAAATCTAATTCCCAGTACAATACTCCGGCCTTGTTTGTTAAACAAAAAGAAAAATGGCGCCTTGTTTTGGATTTTAGGAAACTGAATGAAATAACTTTGACTCAAGACTTCGTTATTCCAACATTGGACGACATTTTGCACGAAATTTCGGGTTCTAACTATTTTTCAGCATTAGACATGAAGTCAGCATTTAATCAAATTCCACTTCACTTTGCAGATAGGCATAAGATGGCATTTTCTACTCCCGACGGTGAAAAATACGAATTTAATAGACTTTGTTTCGGTTTAAAAAAACTCGCCTAAAGCATTTCAGTCCATTGCACAAGAGGTTTTGGGAGATTTATTACACAACGGAGCTTTGGTTTATATAGACGACATTATTTTATTTACTAAAACTATAGATGAACATTTCGAATTATTGAATAAGGTTTTAGAACGCTTTGAAAGAATTCACTTAAAATTTAATCCGAGTAAAAGTCAATTTTTGACAAAGAGTTGTAAATTTTTGGGGTTTGTAGTAACGCCGGAAGGTATACTTATTGATAAAGATAAGTCCGTTTCAATTAACGACTTTCCAGTTCCAACGGACCAAAAGCAAATTAAATCTTTCTTAGGGTGTTGTAATTTTTATAGAAGATATATTAAAAATTTCGCAAAACGAGCACTTCCATTAACGAATCTTTTAAGATAAGACACTCCATTTGAGTGGACATCTGAGACGCAGGAGGCATTCGATGATATTAAGGCAGCCATATTAAACCCACCTGTCTTAGCACTACCCGATCCAAACGCAGAATTACATATCACGACGGACGCTTCATCTCGAGGTCAAAAAACTGAAGTCAAACCTTTATATTTTTTTCAAAGAAATTAAATTCTTCGCAATCTAAATATAACGCAACTGTTTTGGAGTTTTTTGCAATATATACAGCATTAAATTTTTTTAGATATTTCTTATTGGGAAGAAAATTCAAAGTTTTTACGGATCATAAACCTCTTGCAGGATTTCTTTCAAACAAAAATCCTTCTTCCAAAATTTTGGTTTAGAAATTGGCTCTAGAAGAATTTAATTATGATATACACTATATTAAGGGTTCTTTAAATTCAGTCGCAGATCATCTTTCTCGTTGTATTAATAACATCACAATAGCTTTACCAGAGTCAAAAGATCTCATTAAAATGCAGCATGAGGATCCTGTTCTAAGTCTTATTATACAGAAAATTGATCAAAATGACGTAAGCCCACAAGTTAGTAACTATTTTATTAATGGGAAAGGTCTGTTATGTCATTTGTCCAAGCGCCCGTCCAGAGGTCACCCAGATCTAATACCACTAGAAAACAAGTTTGCATTTCACATTGTCTTAAAGCAAGAATTCTCGAATCAATCCATTCAGAATATGGAGGGCATCTTAAATTTTTTAAAACCTATCATCGACTCAGCGAAAACTTCTTTTGGCAAAATATGTACAAAGATACTAAAAATTTTGTTCGTTCTTGCACCGTGTGTTTATCTCGAAAAAACGCTTTCAAAATTCCGCCAGCACCTCATCAACCAGTAGAACAAAGTCAAGAACCGGGAGAGACGTGTCATATTGATATTTTCGGTCCTTTAAAAACCACGCCTAAAGGTAATAGCTATGTTTTCTCCATGATAGATGCATTTACAAAATACATTCATATCGTTCCACTTCCTGATATTAAGTCGAGTACGATTTCTAAAGCTTTCTTTGATAATTACATTGTACACAGAGGTTGCCCACATAAATTAGTCGTAGATAACGCTACATATTTTAAGGGTTCAGAATTTTTTGAATTTTGCAGAGTTATGGGCATTCATAAAAGACACATCAAATTATTCCGCTCACGTCAACGGGAGGGTAGAGAAACCCAATCAATCGCTAGCCAATATCCTGGCATCATTTATGCAAAATACAAACGACTGGGATGAGCAACTCCCGCCCACCATGTTAGCATTAAACTCAGCGATTCATGAAGCTACATACACGTCGCCCTTTTTCCTAGAACATGGCAGGGATATTCGATTGTCTTACTCTTACGAGAAAAACTCCGACACACCACAAAATAAGTATGAATATGTTGAGAAGCTTTTACTGTCTTTGGAACAAATTTTTAATAAAGTCTTAAAAAATCTAAAAGAGCAGGAGGCATCGCACATTAATCTGAGTACGAGAGCGACAAAGCAACATCATTATGATTACAAAATCGGGTCCTTGTGTTTTATTAAGACGCCTAATATTAAATCTAATTTATCTCCTAAACTCAGACCTAAGTTTGAAGGTCCCTACAGAGTAATAGAGCGTTTTTTTAACATCAATTATAGGGTTCTACATGTAGAACAATTGAGGAAGAGATTTAACACACATGTCAATCGGATGATTCTATTTATTAAGAGATTCTCATATTTGCACTTAAATAATTTAGACGATTTACAAGCAGACGATACGGAGATTAAAAGTATTGTTCCAAGTTCACGGTATAATTTAAGGGCCCGTGCAGGCAATTCGGCTGATTAATTTACTTCTTGTCACGCTAAAAAAAGTTTTTGAGGAAATCGAGAATTTTTTTTTTTGCATTGTTTACGCTTCGGCACTTAGAGAGTCCACACCTAGGAACGGTACCTGTTTCATTGTTGCACCTTGTTTTATGTCATGTTTTGATGTTTAAGTGAGACATAATTTTGTACTTAGTTATTTAATGAATTTTAGCTCATTTTTTTTATGCAATTTGTTTCATGTCTTGATTTGATGCTTAAATGAGATAATGTTGTATGTGGTTAATATCAATTTTAGCTCTAGATAAAATATTTTTTGATGCTATGTGTTTTATGACAATATATAAATTTTGTTGTTTGTAATAAGATGGATAGTTAATTTTGCTATGCGATTCATGTATGCACGTCAATTTTAATTTTATAAATTTTAAGCTTTAATTCATGTTTGCAAAAAAAATCAAATTTTGGGGTCTTTGGACACCTGTCATGAAATTTGAATGTTGTTACTATACATACATATTTGAGATTTTTCATTTATTAAATAATTTTGCGTTGCGGTTATTATCTAGTATTTTAAATTTTTTTGTTCATACAAAAGGTTCCTTTATTGAATAAGTCAGTTCATACTGATTTGATTGTGTATAACTGTGTACTTTCTTGTTAAATTTTGAGTTAAGTTTTTTTGGTAGCGGTATTTTGTCAGAAGCAATTTTAGTGATAAGTTGTGTTAGTGTATTAATTTTAAGTGGCTGTGTATTACTGAATAATGATATCTTTGGAATTTATGCTTGTTAAGATATGGATAGAGGTGGTTGTTTGAATATTTTCCCTAAGAAATTATGTTGAAACTTAACTTTGTTTTGCTCAAGTTGTTTTGTTTTCTCATATGATTGCTAATTTTAATTTAAAACTTTTATAGTCTTTTGGTTAGGTGTTTCAATGCTAATTTAATTTTTTTTTGTGTTTGTTTTGCTATAGATTTGGAATTTTTTTGTTTGCTTAGGGCTCTAGTTAAATTGTGGTTTGGTTAAATGAATGTGCAGTCAAAAAAATTTTGTCTCGCTTGTGTGCTAAACTGTACTAGGAATTAAATGTTTTGTTTGATGTCGATATAGTAGTTCTGTTGGTTTAGGTTAATTTTTTTTATTCATGGTAGCACTTGGGTAGATTATTGAATTGAGTATTGATATTAATTGAGTTTTTTTTATGGTTTTGTGGTTTTGGATTTTAATTGTAGTTTTGCATTATTATTTGGAAATAAGTTTATGGTCAGATAATGGTATTGTTAAATTTTATGTACGCGTAGCTGTGTTAGCTTTGAGTTTGGTATTGGTGAAGAGGAGAATTTTGATTTAGTATTGTTTCAGTTTTGGATATTAAGTTCGATAATTTTTTTTTGGTTTGAAAATGTTGAAGATGATCAGGTGTGAATTTTTTTTGTTTTATTAATTGTTGAAGGAGTTAGATAAGTTTGAGTTAAGGATTTTGTGGAATATTTGAGAAAGTTATTCGAAGGAGATAGATAAATTTTAATTTGATGAATTTGTAGAATAATTGGGAAAGTTTTTTTTAATGTAAATTCGAGAGTTGTTTGATATGGAAATGGAAAATTGAGTTATAATAATTATGCGGTATATTTGAGAAAGTTGTTTTGATGTAGAGAAGGTAATTTTGAGTTAAGGATTTTGTGCGATTTCGAGTAAATAAGTTGATGAACATAGATAAGTTGAATTAATGATTGTGTGGTATATTTAAGAATGTTTTGATATGAATCTAGGAAAGTTCGAGTTGAGGATTATGTGAGATTTTGTGTAAAAAGTTGATGTGCATAGATGGGTTTTAGTTAATGGTATTGTGGAGAAGTCGATTAATTATTTGGAAGTTGCAGATAAGTACAGGATATGAATGATTTTTGAGGTAAAGGCATTTTTGAATGATTGAGGAATAATTTTAAGGTTACTGAGAGAATTTTGGGTTAATGTTATACAGTGATATTTGAGTAATTAATTCGATGGTTATCGATGAATTGAGTTAGCGGTATTGTTGAAAATTGAGGATCTTTGTTTCTTTTTGTATATTTGTTGCGAGTATAGTGAAACATTGTGATGAGTTCTTTTTTTTTAATTATTTAGAATTGATACATTGTATTACGTGGAATGTTAAAAAGTGACGTTGATTAGTGCAGTGAAAATTTTTGGGGGAATTATGTTGTTTAATTATGTGTAGCACTTGTAATAATTTTTGTTTGCTTTTTTTGTTTTAGTTAAAATTACTTTACTCTGTATATGTCGCCTCATATGTCATGGGTTGCATTATCAATTTTATGTTTATAAATTTTTTTTTCTCTGAAATTTTCAACTGCATTTGCGATTTCTGGAATTCATTTCTCAATATGGAAATTCGCATGTATTTGAATGTAGAAGAAATTGTTTTTTTTCTCTAAAATTTTTTTTAAAGTATTAATCGATATAGTTATTTTTTTTATAATCGGATTTGCATGGTTTTTTTTTTGTCTTGATTGCACATTCTGTTTCTTGTGTTAGCGTTTGCGGCATGCAGCAAATCGTTTGCGCAGGGAATGGCATGTACAAAAAATATTTTTCTGCCTTTGTAAACTTTGGGGGTGCATCCTGATCAAATACACACTCATAGTTTGCAATTCAAAATTTAATCGCATTAATTTTTTTTTATTAATGTTACGGATGTCAATGCCTATAGTGAATTTTTTTAAATTTCTTAGGCTATTAAGTATTCTCAGAGGTTATAAAACATTTTTTTAGCGTGTACACTATTCGCTTGAATTTCTAATTTTTTATTTTATAATGATTTTTTTCTAGTTTTTTTATTTCTACGAAAGATTGTAATCATTACTCTTAGTGAACCATTGCAATTTCGTATGCTTTGAGTACTGTTAAAGGTTAAAATAATAATATTTTTTTGGTGGTCTGATACATGCACATCATATTAGTCGTGTCAGGATTTCGATGTTATACGGTGGCCGCGGTAGCCGAGTGGTATAGGTATCGGACCGTGGCTTGCTTTGTAACGAGTTCGAGCCCAGTACCACTAAAGACCCGCCGTGTAGGGCAGCGATGCACGTTAAATCTGTCGAGAGCTGAAACGTCCTCCCGTTGGTGTGGTGTGGTAAAGAGAGGGGGTGCCAGCTCAGGTGTCGTCCACGTCACTTGACCATGGTTCAAAATTACGTGGTCCGTCGCCAAAAGCTCTCGTGTAGCTGAACAGTGCGACGTTAATATTCAATCAATCAATCGATGTTATACGATTATGAGGTGTCTGTTTCTTAGTGCCACGTTTGTATTGATTATGTATGTTTCACTTGTAGTTATTTCTTATCACGGAATAATTTGTTCGATGCTCGTATGTGTGGTTATTGTGAGTATCGAAGCTGTTATATATGCAATTTTTGAATTTACTATGAGTTACTTGTCTTATTTTTTTTATTATTTAGTGGCACAGGATTCTTTGTGATTATTCAATTATTTCTATTCGTTATTTTATATATGTTGTCCTTGTGAATTGTTTGGTGACCCATTCGATAATTATTTTTTCGTAACATTAATTTAATTGTAGTTGTTAGTAGTTAATTTTTTCCCCTCTCACCTCTAAAGGAATTGGGACTTAATTTTTAGAATTTACTTTATAATTTTTTTCTTCCTTTATGTTACATTTTCAATTGTAAGTTGTGGGAATGGCGAGGTCGGTGCTTGGTCTGCGGCGGATGTCAACTGTGGTTGAGTTTCTGTTTTCTTCACACTGGTTTTGGTTCTATGACTAATATGGTTTCCCTGGGAGACAAATTTTTTTTTTCTATTGCAGCGTACATGGAACATTTTATTCCGCATCTGCCAGAACCTACGGGGCCAGCTAAATTTTTACTCATCGTGGATGGACTACAGACTTTTGATGTGTTGCCTAGCTCTACAGGAAATTTTCTACTCATCGTGAACGGACTACAGACTTTTGATGTGTTGCCTAGCTCTGCAGGAGATTCCTCTACTCATCGTGGACGGACTGCAGACCTTTTGATGTGTTGTCCCGCCGGAGCGCCTAACTTTCTTCGCAGTATCGATGCATCAGCTATTTTTCTGGTCGGGACACACATGATCGCCGAACTCTCTTCTCGTGATGGAACAATTTTTTTTTCTCTTTCTTGCTGGTTGTAATTTTTTTGTGGTGTGTATTTGAGAGAGGGGAGGAGTGATGGGAGGCCAGAACTTCCTAATTTAGAATTAGCCCCTGAGATGGCTTGGAATTTGTTTACGAGTCCCCGGACCGGATTTGGTTAAATTCCTTTTTGGTGGGGTGCGTCAAGAAAGATTCCCGCGTTAAGAAAGTTCACTAAACCCATAAATTGTGAGGTGGTGTAACACTGCGCTGGCCTCTGGACCAATCAGAGAAAATTACACTGGACAAGACAAAGAGTCCACCCTAGGATTTTGGTGTGAAATGTCGCCAAATAAAAACAGGACGCACCCCGATTTTTGAGAGACAGAGACAAGGAAAGAGCCGATTCCAGAGCTGCAGACAATCACGAAAATACTCCGGAGACTCCGGGCATCAACCACGTCCATCCCTTGCACTTTCCCTCTCTCAAGCTAAGTTAAATTTTGATCTTCTTGTAGTGAAGTAAATTTCCTTATACTTGTGCTTAAAATAAATTTAATAATGTTTAAAAACTATACGATCAGTGTATGATTTAGTGTGAGATGAGTGTTTTAATTTTAGAATTAGTTAACTTAATTAATTGTTATGATGCGATGTGAAATTAGGAATCTGGGTTCAAAGTTTTAGAAATTAAATAAGTTTAAAATAGCGTCGCATCAGTATATAAAGGTCTGTAACTCTAATATACGAGCGTAAGAGAGATGTACTTTGGAATACAAATCGTCTGCTACTGGTTACAAAAAATTTACTTGTTGCCTGCACAACTTTATGTATAGGATAAAAAAAATCAACCCAATCGTTCAAAATATTGAAAATTATTTAGTTATAATAAAAAAAAGCTTATAATTGCTTAAACTTTAAAGTAATAAAATGTGAATTTTAAATTTATTAGGTTGTTGCGTATGAAATGTTGAATTGACATGTGGACGTTATGTCTCCTTGTTTTCAGTATGCTTTTGTTTTTTGGCATCACCTCCTTTAGAGTCGTACACTCACGTTTCAACAAAGAAGATTTTCTCAAAAATGTTCCATTTGGATATTTGCCTTGAATTGTGCAAGGACATGAATTTAACAGATATTAGCACAATTTTTTTTGTATGAATATTAACTCGACATCACTCACGCGAAAAAAACGACTGAAAGCTCTCGCGCAAGGTATCTCATACCCAATGGGGTTTACATTCTGTTTTTACCGTAAAATTTCTGTACAAAAGTTAAATAAGAAGAAAAGTAGAAAATATATAAAGTGTTTTACATTTTTCACGTAAATTTAGTTTTTCTGTTCTTTTTATAAGGGCATTCAGTACATTGTTTACACACTCCTTTAATCTCGTCGTGAGTGAATGTGATGTTTTCACTTGATCTTAATTTTTTTTTAATCTGTGTCTTTTAAAACTAAACATATAGTAGTAAACTTCTTTATTCTTTAAATTCTAAAATTTCGGATTCTCTATTTTATTTTCTCTTATTGTTCCAGAAATAGTAATTTTCTTTCAAAAGTTCATCTGAAAGTGGATAAGATGTGTACTAGTTGTCTCCTTTAAAATTACGTTCTTCCCCAATGTTTTTGTGTCTCTACATATAAAACATATATTTTTTTTTCCACAGTGTCTCCCTCTTCTATATCTGGATCGATTACAGTGGAGGAATCATACTTGCTGTTATACTCTTCATCATTTGATTCTTCCTCATCATAACCGTGAAGAGAATATCTTCATCTGAAAATACTATTGTACTATATAAATATATCTATTGAATACTGTATCTATTAAATTACTGAAATATCCCATTTCTTCATTATAACTACAATAAAACGCCATAGCATAAGGAAGATTTAAAACGTGCTCAAGCATTCAGAACTGTAACGGTCATTCACTCGCAGAGTATAAAATGCCCTAAGAGGCGGTATCCAAAAATATATATTTAGAATTCGCGTACAACCTAAGGCCCCTCAAAGGATATGACTTTAAAGCCATCTACACGAGAAACTATCTATTTTCTAAAAAAGGTTTAGAAGGAGTGTTGAAAAAAGTTCGACGGTGGGTATGACATACCCTGTGCGAGAAGTGCCGGGTTAAACTTGTAATAATGCTACAAAAGCGGCACGCCATATGAACCAAGCGCTGTAGGAAATTGTTAACGATTTAAAAGCGCAGTTTTAGTTTGAAAAATTTTGGTCTGGGGATTTTTTTCTACAAAATAAACACAGTGAAAAACCTAACAAATCTGTGAAAAATAATGCTCTAAAGGCATTGCGGGAAAGAAATCGAACTGTATGTACCATACTGCCAGCACACTGATATAGCACATGAAAAACTGAAAATTATATGCCCAATACTTCTTCACGGCAATACTCGACCGCATCCTTCGTACATAGCAATTGCGAAATTAAATGAATTAAAATGTGGAAGTTTGAAACATTCAACTTATTCACCGGATCTTTCACCAACTTTTTTTTAAGCATTTAGAACAGTTTTTACGGCTAAACAGAATGAAAATGAAGGCAATTTAAAAAATTCCATATCAGAGTTTATTGATTCGCAGAATGGGTGGCGAAATCGGTTTGGCGCAGGCCTTTTACGCCTCAGTTTGCGAGTTTAACCTCAGCCCAAGTCGGTGGATTTTTCTGAATCAAAAAATCAACGAAGTCCATGTCATGTGATTAGGATGCATGCTCTTGAGTGCTGCTTTACGTGGGTGTTCCCGGAAAAATTAAATTCCTAGTACGGTTTCGCATCGTCGGAGATCAGGTCTCTCCCTCTGGGGGGCTATTACTAACTGGGTGCCAAAACTACTTGCGGTGATTGGTATACCTCCTTTTCGATGCCGCACTAAATAGAGATACCAGCTCACGGGGAATGCACTAGTTCTGAAAGCAGCCCTTTTAAAAAAAATTAAAAAGCTTGATTCTAAAAATATCGGAATTTCCTTAAGATTGGCATCTATGTTTTAAAATCTCGCTGAAAAAGGTATATTGAAGCAGATGGAGTCTATTTCGATTAAATAAACAGCTTTGGAAAAAAGATAAGTAGTTTTAACATTTACTTAAAAATTCGACATTTTCTATACACCAACCTAATAAAACCTTTGTATGCAAATTAATGTTCATTCAATAACGTCGTCTTCAAAACAGTAAATTTAAATACATAGTCTCCGCTTAACATAGTACAATGCTGATAGTTTTTGATACAACGTTTATTTATTTTATTTTTTTTAGTATAATTCTTTAAAAATGCTATAAAAGTCTGTACGTATAGCTAAAGTTAACCGGAAAATAAAGGTTAATCCAGACTTTTCTATATGTTTTTAATACGAAACTATTTTTTGAATTCACTTCAGTTTTAAAGATGAAAGGAGTTATTAAAGTATGAAAGGGGGTTAATTAAAGTATAATGTAATACTCTGTGTTTTTTAATATTTTTTCTGGGTTCAAAAAGTTGTGAAATCTAAAAATGCGAAGGAAGTAAATAATTACTATTAATTTTGTGCGCCCCTTTGTGTTTTGATAATGATTTATACACATATATAGTAATCTGATTGCGAAAATTTTTGGTAGGATTATCGTATCGGCCACTTATCTCGCCAAATCTTTAAAGGGTAAAAATCGCCAAATCGTGGGGGTGTTTTACTCCAAAACACAACACGCAAAAACGTGCACAATTGGCAATTTTTCAAAGTTTGGTGGACCAGTGGTCGATTCGACAATTTCTACATCCATTATTTCCATTCGTACAGTACATCCATGTGTACAATACATCCATTGTTTCAGCAATTATTTTTTCAAGAAACAAAGATTAAAATCCGACACCAGGCAACAATATGCAAAAGTTAAGAAACAAAACTATCAATAGAACAAGTTAACATTGTCAGTATAACATACTGTTGCAACATTGACTCAAAAAGTTGTTAGTTTCTTCAGTCTGTTGTTGGAACTTAAACAGCCGAGGTTGACTTTTTTTTGAGAAAAATATTAATCGGATATAAACTAAGCTGTGAGTGCTTTATTTGGATTCTCAATCGCTTACTGCGTTCGTGCGATTTATTGGAAAGAAACTGAAGACGCGAAACATGGAGTCCGTTTCTCTGATAAATCAAACTGACTCGAGCAGACGCATGGAACCTGATTTCTGCTTTCGAGCTCAATCACCACAAACAACTTTTTCGGTCTCTGACTAAGGAAAGATTTCTCCCAAAGAACACAAAAAGTTCAAACCTTTGTTGTTTTTTCACACATTCGATGATTTGTCAGATTCACTACTCAACGTTCTCCAAGCTTTTAAAAATATTCGTATCGAATTTGAAATCTCACCAGAGAAGCAATCAAATGTTTTGGAATCAATGGAAACTGATGAGGATTTTGCACCCCCAGAAATAACGGGCTTTACAGATGAGGATAAGGAAAGCCACAGAGCTTACAGAAAGGAACTCTATTTTGTACCCTCCCTGGATGAGATACCTGAAGAGGAAGAGCTCGAGAAGCAAACTGGACAAAAGCGTTCACTGCGTTGGATATTCCGAAACATGTTTCAGGAAATTCATTTGTTGTGGTGTTTGAGGTAACTATTTCGAAAACAATTTTATTCGGAAAAGAAAACTCGTTGGAGTAATAATGTCACGTCATTTGGGACATTTTTGTTTGAAAATGGTTGGCGGATTTTTGTCAACACAAGACGCCTTTCATCTATCCATTTCACCTTTAATCTCTATAAAGAAACTACCTTTCCCCGTTCAATTTCCTTTATTTCGGGAGAGCTTCCTGGTACTAAAGTTCTTATTGTTCGTATTAGACTATAGAAGGGGGTTCACACTCCCCCCCTTCAGACGTACGTGTATCCCAGGTGAAGAAACCTTGGTCTAGACAGAAAAATTCAAATCAATAAATCATTCTTTTTTGAAGCCTCTTCTCAAAAATAGTTAACTTCCTATCGTATATCAAAGGAATTAATCCTCTTAGCATAGAAAGTAAGATGATATATTTTTCAAAATCATTAGTATTAGTTCAATGTTATTGCCGCTCTCGACGACGAAAACTGAAATCAAATAGCAAAGCTTTAAAACTATCAGGCCTGTGTATTAGGATGGATCAAACATTTTTCAGAATTTCAAAATCTACCTATGCGGTAAAGATGTTCTCTGGTATAGAGATAAAGAGAAAATAATAATAAATTTTTATATTTAGTACTACCACAACGGGAACGAAATTTAGGTATTTAATTTTTTCTGTCCGATAAAAAGCCAAAGTGTAACAGCGTGTTAGCACTTTTTAATGCTTATTGTGATGAAAAGACACGTACTTAACACTTACAAGAAAAAAACATTAGTTACCTTTAACAACTTCTTTACTATTAAAGAAAGTAAAAACCAATAGTGTTGTGATTACAGTTCAGAATAAGCGGAAGACGAAAAAAAGCTTGGACCGGACTATGGGGATCGGGGGTGTTGGGAAAAAAGTGGGTTATGAAATGTTGCAATAATGTTACATAGCAATCATCCTTTTTGGTTATTTATGTTTTAGAAAAACAATTGTTTTGAGTCTAAAATCATTTAACCAAAATTAAGCCTTTTTCCATTTTTATTGAAAATTCAACCCATTTGTAGCATTATTAAAAATTTTGAAATTAATTTTAAAAAGAAAAAAGCTTTTTTTCCTAACCTCCATACCGTAGAAATTTATTCCACATAGCTAAGTTTCGATTGATAATTTTTTTTCTACGTGATTTCTACTGTGTATGTCACATATTCTTTAAAAGGAGATGGAGAATCGGTATGTTCGAAGAATTCCATTTCGCTTTAAAATGATTCACCGCCAGTTCTTACATTGTCAAATTGGCTAGCACCACATTTGGGTGTCATTTAATACAAGGCGAAAAAAACCAATGGTTGAGAAAATACAATTTATATTATTGTTGATTATAGCTTATATTGTTACTGTGATCTTTAGTTGACTGGATTTTCTAATATTTTATGTCAACGTTAAAGAAATTTTAACTATGCAAGTATTTAAAAAACATTAAGTAAGCGGATGTCTTTCATAAATCCAAATATATTTTCTGTTTACATACAGTGGGCCACAAAAGTGTTCGTACACTTGCAAGTTCCAATAAAACTTAATGTTTTCGACTAGCAAAAATTAATGTATCGGAGTTGTAATTTTTTTATGATATCTGCAGCTTATTTTTAATAGAATGACATAATCAAATTTTTAAAAATAGTGTTAGACATTTAAAAAGTCGGATCCAAATTTTTATGATCTCCTTGTGTTGTTTTTCCAATCCCGTTCCATGATCTCAATGAAAGTAAGCACACCGATTCGAACCCGATCTTTTTGAGTTTCGTGATTTGTGGTTGGCAGCAACTGCAATGCAAATCGAGCGAGTATTTAAACTCGGCTCATGTTAGTGTTTCTAAAAAAAAAAGGAAGGAGAAACAGAAATATAAGAAGTGTGTGAGTGGTTTAACTCTTAGAGGGAGAGAACGGCTGGTTGGCAATGCAACTGCAGGTTGCATCACCATTTTAGATTAGAAATTCATTTTACAATATTAGAAGACGGTTCGAATCGGATGTCTCTGGTAATGTTGATTTTTGAACTTATTGTTTTTTTATCGCTCCAGTAACGAGCGCAGTGACTTTATGATTGATTATTAAAGGCCAATTTTAAGAAACTGTTTTTCATCTTCATGCCTCCTCGACACATAAATTTCACTGCTAGCTTTGCAAAATTTAAATTAGTTTACCAATAAGTGTAACAAATAGTATAACTATTATTTTTAAAAATTAATCCTCTAAAAGCTACTAAAAAATTACGCCACAAAAGTCTTCGTACACTTAACAAAAATCTCAGCTTTAAATATTGTATTTCTTTCTTAATTTAGTACTAAGTAGGATATCTTTTAGTGTCCACAACAACTTTTAAGCGTCTTGGTATAGATTTAAGCAGTTTTTTGCCATTTCTGCATGATTTTCCACCATTCTTTTGTGAGTATTGTTTTTTACTTCACATTTTGTGTTTATTTGTCATGTTTTCTTTTTTCTTACATCAAAATCTCACCAAATATGTTCTACTGGGCTAAATAAAGTGATTGAGAAGGTGTTTTCATAATAAAAAGAAATTTTAAATTATCCTCCAGAAGTTTGGATATTGGAGACTACTTTATTTTTTAACAGGGCAATGACGCCAAGTGCACTGCTCTCATTGTACGCCATTGGTGTCTCTATAACTGTCCGAAATTATGAAAACACCTCCTCAATCACTTTATTTAGCCCAGTAAAACATATTTGGTGAGATTTTGATGTAAAAAAGAAAACATGACAAATAAACACAAAATGTGAAGTAAAAACAATACTCACAAAATAATGGTGGAAAATCGATGCAGAAATGGCAAAAAACTGCTTAAATCTATACCAAGACGCTTAAAAGTTGTTGTGGACACTAAAAGATATCCTACTAAGTACTAAATTAAGAAAGAAGTACAATATTTAAAGCTAAGTTGAGATTTTTGTTAAGTGTACGACGACTTTTGTGGCGTATTTTTTAGTAGCTTTATGATAATTATTTTTTTTTAAAAATAGTTATACTATTTTTAAAAAATTAATTATGTCATTCCATTAAGAATAAGTTGCAGTATAAAAAATTACAATTACAATACCTTAATTTTTATTAATCGAAAACATCAAATTTTATAAGAAATTGCAAGTGTATGAACACTTTTGTGGCCCACTGTATGTATATGGAACCTTATAAATGTTTCCAATTCAATATACAAAAAAGAAAAAAATCATAATTAATAATGACTAACTTAAAAGTTTACCTTGAAAGGAACTTGATTTTCCCGTTAACTTCCTTCTTAATTTAAGCTTTCTATTGACTTCTATATATAAACAAATAATCTTCAATCAATGGAACAAGATATTCAAATTCATTTTAGTAGTAACCCACACAAACTTAAATGTGGGCTTTGAAAGTCTCATATACTTAGAATAATTACAAAGGATGCCAACTTCAGCGACATAAATCACAACAGCAGACGATTTTTCAAAAGTAAATAAAAGAAATAGATAAACTAAATTTCGCAGATTATTAAATTACAGCAGACGATAATATGAAAGAAGCCTAAATATATGTTTTTTAGCATCATTTTTCTCGGATTTTTGTATCCATTCATTTAATAACAGAAGTAAAAGAAAATATTGAAATCTGATTAAGATATGAACGATTTTATTCTGGGTGACTTTAAATAGTTCCATACGAAAAATGTTAAACATCGTGCAATGAAATATTGCAAATTTTATTAAAACAAATTAGAACCGTTTGATTCAGATTTAAAAAAAACAAGGATATCTTTTCTCATGCCATATTTCAGAAATTTGAAAATCTTATTTTTTTCAATCTTATTTTTAATTATGTCTACGTTTGGTAGATATAGTGCACACTAATACAAAAAAAATACTAATATAAATAAAAATACAAACATAAAATCAGATCTAAATATGAGATATTACAAAAATTTTATTCGTGTATTCACACTTTTTTTTAGTTAAAAATCTGCATAAGTTTATTCCAAATGCTTCTGAAACTTTTTATTCAGGAAGTTTTCCATTGATTGTCTTCTTTAATTTTACTTTAAATAAAAAAAAAATTATTTGCAAAAATAAAAACCTGTTTGCATTTCTTAGTAATGTATTATCTACATCGAAAATTAAATTAATTAAGTAAAAGTAAGGTGTACTGTCAATTTTTTTGACCACTTTATATGTTTTAGAGCAATCTGATGCTTCGATTGAAATACTAATACTTCTCCAAAGTTGCGTGTCTGTGTGATATTCTTTTGATGTAATTTTTTACTATTTCTTCCTTGCGAATCAATGTGAATCAGTAAGAAAAAGCTTCAATGATTTTTTATACTGATCATAAATATTTCAATCGTCAATGAGGATTAAATACATTGCAATAATAAGAATACACATTAAGTTAGACGAGTAAAGTACATGATCTGCCTAAAAAAAAAAATAGAAAAGACACCTCACACATAAAAGACAAAGAAAAGACACATCACACTGCAATATAAAAAATTTTCTGGAACCCAAATACGCCAAAAATTAAGCCAAATTATTTATAAAATTGAAGGCATCCAACAAATATGGCGGCCTAACAGTTGTCTTAAAATTCTGAAAATTTAAAGTTAATTTCAGTTATTTTCTGAGAAAATTTCTGATACGTAATCGGGAATGAAGATAATATACTCAGCACGTAGTCTGCACAATACCTAGGTAAAGCGCATGCGCATATATAGTGTTGCAAGGAATGCCCGAAACTGATGAAAAGATTCACTAATTAAGTTAAATTCACAACGCTCGGCGCTGACAGAATCAGCGCCGAGCGTTGAGCGTCTAACCAATCAGAGACTTCATCTCGGGCGAGATGAAGTCTGTGATTGGCTCGACGCTGACAGCCTTGGTGTGAATGCAGTTTTAGAGCCGCTTCCTAATTTCCAACTAAGGTCGATATTTTAGCTTAACCCCCTCCTACATCAACATCATAGTCCATTGGTCAGCGATTCCTTATCCCCACTTCACGACGAGTCTCCAGGAATCAGAATTGGAACAATCGGGCAGCAAATAGAATGTTACGAACGGGTGACCTTTCATCTCACGCTTTCTTCAGTGTTGCAACAATTTAAAAGTTTCTCAAGCGAGTAAGGGAGTGTCTGTTGCTGATGAATTTCAGTCAAGTGACGAGGATGAGACCTGAGCTTTCACCCCACTCTCCTAACCTCCACACCACGCTAACGTAAGGACTTTGATCCCTCGGACAGACTCAACGTGCATCAACCCCTCTACACTACGGGTCTCAAGTGGCCTCAGGACTCTAACCCTCAACTCGACTACGCTGGTCACGAGTTCATGACCATAATTGACAGCCGCGTAAGAATTCTCCAATGCAGACGATTGTCGGGATGAAAGTAAAATACAGATGCGTATGATTCCAAGTATGGATTCATAATAGAGAATTCTTCTAAATAATAATAGTAATAGCTCCTCGAAAGCTCAATAAATCGATTGAAAAAAATATGCCTAAAAGCGGAAAATGTTTTAAAATACATAATCGCAGTGGGGGAAGGGGAATAACCAAATAAATATATTTGGGAACCAAGGTCTTAAAAGATTCTACGCGAAGGACTTCATTCGGTGATGATTGTTGGTCTCATTGGCCGAGTAATTAACTGATTTCCTAAGAATACCTTGTACAAAATTTGGTCGAGTCTATGCCGACGCGAAGAATGTGGTTCCATTTCGGGTGTCAATCTCGTTACTTGACCATGGGTCTAAATTACGATGCATTAGAAAACCTTTGCGTAAAGTGGAAATGGACAGCTGAAATAATTTATAAAGGAAAGATGGTGTGGTAAGCATTTAAGCTAATACCTCATTCTTCAAATTTCCACACTGCTTCAAGTGAGAACTTGGAATCTTTTTAAGCAAACTTTTTGAATTACCGTACAACCTCCTGTTCTAATTAGTTTAAATTTTTCCCGGGAACTCTGCCCTGGCATGAGTTCTGAAACTTGTACCAATATCGACCCCTTTTCAGGAATAATTTTCATCACAGCCTCCCCCCTCCCCCTCAAATGTTTCCGTCAATATACCCATAATATAATCATAGTAATAATACATGTACAAAAAATAATGAAGTTTACATTTGAACTAAGAATAAGAACATAAAATTGGAAAAAAACTAGTTTATTAGGTTTGTTTTACTTTTTATACTATTATTTCATTGTGGTAGTCCAATGGTCAAGGTAATGGGCACGTTGGCCGGCATATCATGAGTTAGAGGCTAGTACCACTGAAGACCTACCGTGCAGAGGGGGCCGTTGCAGGTTAACACTGTCGAGGCTCAAACATCCTCCCGTTCGTGTAGAGTAGAAATTAGGAAAGGATGTTGCGTGTGCCAGCTCAGATGTAGTCCGTGTCGCTTGACTATGGTTCAAAATTCCGTTGCCAAAAGCCCTCGAGTGCGGCTTCAATATTCACTCACTCACTCCGTTTTAATCCCACTTCTCTACACGCATCTGTGTTACATCCATGCTCGAGCGCGCGCGCATGTGTGAAAACAGATATTATTATTTAATGTGACCGCGGTAGCTAAGGGGTCAAGCTCGTGGCTGGCAAGTTAGGATCAGGCACGTCTTAACACTTGTCCTGGGCTCCTTTTAAGTAACACACTCCTACAAACGATAATGAGAAACAAATCAATGTACATGAATTACAATCGGTTCTGTGACCTTTCGACTGAAGGAGTAATGAGGGTGGTCTAACACAGACGAGGGTCATCCCATGTAGCCAATTGACATATTGTCCGAAATTGCCAGTTTTTTGGAGAATATAACCGGAAAAAACATTTGACCGTTGAAATCATTCGAATTCTAATCTTATTGACTGAGTCGAGAACGAGACGGGCCCTCATTGCAGCTGAGGCCTTGGGCCCGGGCCCAATTGGCTCATGCCTTAAGACGCACCTGGCCCTGAGTTTCGTGCCATTGAAGACCCGCCCTATTCAGGGACATGTCAAGTCTGTCGAGGTTCAAAACTTGGCGTGGTGAGGAAGCTAAGAGAGGAGATGCCAACTCATCTGTCGTCCTTGACTGAAGTTCAAAATATACGAGGTCCATTCCATACACTCTTTTTCGTGTTGCTTTAAAGTTCAACGTTAACCAAGGATCAAACCAAAATGTTATTTAATAATTGCATAAAATTGAAAAAAAAAGCTGTCCAAATTCCCACATAGACATCTAGTACACTATAAACCCTTTTTAAATTTCCGAAGATCCCCAAGGGGTCCACCTGAACCTGTCAGGTATCCCTGGTTTGAAGAAACAAATGATAAATTGAAGTCATATTTTTCCACATAGTATAAGGAAAGTGTATTAACGCATCAGGGACGTCTTACTTGTTTTGAAATGTTATCTGTCACACATAGAACACGCAATCATTAAGCAAGAAGTGTGGGAGGGATGGAGTCGGGCCATTGGCGCACGCAGAGGAACTTTTCAAGGAGGGGGTCCAAGCTAGGCGGATCCTAGGGTATAGACCGCCCTCGTGCAAACACCTAATGTGCCGCCCCCTCAGAGAACTTTTCATAGTATGACTAATACTTAACGTTGAAGTTAAAAATTGATCTACTTCTATAAGAATAAAAAGTAAAACACATTAATAAGAACTTCGTTTTTTGGCCAGGTAATGAGTTATAACAGCGACAAAATACTTTGACAAAACTGACAAAAACATAACCTTTAAAATAAAAATAAACATTTAATAATTATAAAGGCAAAACAACAGAATTTACTCAAAAAATACAATCTAATAAAAATAAATACTAAGGCGCAAATCTCGTGAAACGAAAAGTATATATAAATCAGTCCTTTTACTACGACTAAGTAATAAACTGTACCGTAAAATCCGGCGTAGAACGCGCACTTTTAACTCAAAAAATAAGACCGAAATTTCTGGGTGCGCCTTATACGCCGGGTATAAAAATGAGAGCTTTAAGAATACAAACAGATGAGAGCATAGAAAAAGATCAGACTTATACATATATCGAAATACTATTTCTGAGAAAGTTGAACTCTTAAAGGGTTGTAATTCTGAAAGTACACTATTTTTTACTAAAGCTTGGAATAATACTCAAATGAGGGACTTCAAAACACAAGATCACTGCGCACATGCATTTCAGGTTTCTTCGTAAAAGAGGGCGGCGTGTTACACGGCGAATGTGTGTAGGGGCACGTTATACGCCGGATTTTACTGTAACTACAAAAAAACTTTTCTGGCTTTCTGAGAAGCACATTTGTTAATAGTTTCGGTTAAATCAGTTTTTTCTGAGATTTCGGATTCAATTGAGATTATGGCCAAATCTGAAAGCCTTTCTTGTGTTCCATTATTTCTCAAGTAATTTTTAATGATTTTTAATTTACTTCTTTTACCGGAAGCTACAGAAACAGGTAAGGTTAAAAAAATTCTTAATGCTAGAGCGAAATTGGGAAAACATGGAATAAGATCATTTTTCACTATAATTTCTAATATCTCTCTCAGTCGGCTGTTTTTTACCAGGAAAAATATCTTCGAATGTTATTATTTCATTGAAGAGCTGTATACTTTCTATATATATATATATATATATATATATATATATATATATATATATATATATATATATATCTTATTTTGGAATTTCTTTTTTTTTTCTCTCTTATTGTTCCAGCAATAGGTTGTTTTTTTTTTTTTCTTTTCAAAATTTAATTTGAAAGTGAATAAGGTGTGTACCAGTTTTCTCCTTTAAAGTCACGTTCTTCCAAAATTTTTATGTGTCTACACCAGTCAGTAGCGCACACTGAAATTTTCAAGGGGGGTCCAGGATCAAAAGTTCACCATTCTTGTATTATGCTCCTTTTGATTTTGTTGATTTTCGGGAACAAAACACAGTAAAGAGCTAATTATAGAATAAATAATTAGCATTAATTAATAAAATTAATCATTTATAACAAATATATAATTAAATTTTACGTTCTATATACTTAGAATTATAATCAATCAGAAAAAAATTCAAGGGCTTTGGGGGTCTGGACCCCCCTGTGTGTGCCACTGATACCAGTGCTTCTCAAACTTTCAATACTTGCGACCCAATTTTCAGTCATAATTTTCTTCGCGCCCCCTTCCCCTTCCAAGCAATAGCAATGTATTGAATTCAATAATGATTTACTTGGATGCACATGCACATCTAAATACGAAATTAGTTACAAACCGTAAAAATTATCAAGATAAGTATTACATTTTATATATAATTTTATACATGACAAGCCCATAGGATCACTGTTAATTGTTAAAATTGTTCTTAACTTGGCAATGTTAAATTAGTTATCAAATACAGTGAGCAGTACTGATACATTTATAAACATATTATATCAGTGTAAATGTGTATTTTATTTTTTATTAAGAGAACTTGGTACCCTTTGAGCAAATTTCTTTATTTACGTATTTAAAAATTATATTTTAGCATTTTATACAATGCTTCTATTCAAAAAAATGATACCAGATGAAAATTTTTATATATTATTCACACAATTTTAAAAATTTAAATTTTTTGAAGAAAATTGGGAAAATTTTAAAATTTTACTCCTTTTGTAAAAATTAATTTTTTGACCTGAAATTTTTTTATAATAGTCTTGGGGATGTTCTAAGCAACTTTAGGGATCGATTTTAGAATAACTTCATTCGTTTTCGAGAAAAAAAAATAAAATGTTGATATACAGGCTAAAAATCAACGAAAAAGCCAACATGTCTTACATTTTTTTTTAAGTATTCAGTTTATAGCAAAACGGATCCCTAATTTTATTACATGCTTTATTTTTAACACGCAGGAAAAAAACGGAAGTGATTGGTAAATAATTGTCGAAGGAGTAGCATTTTGAATGCACAGAGATTTCGAAAAACACAAACTGAGGAAAACCACTTTAAAGTTTATAATTCTGAAAAAATAATTATTATAAGCTTAATTAAACTTAAAATACCACTTTAAGGTATCAGTTATACGTTTTTCTTTAAAATAATTGCATTTTCATATGTTTTCAACCCACACATTTTTATAAATGATCAACTTTTAGAGAGTACTAATTGCACAAGAAAATTGAAGAAAAACGTTAAGAAAACTTTTTTCTGTCACGACAGAAATTTTAGCTGTGTTTTTCTTCTTATAATATTAAAGTATTACATTTGTATGAAAAATATATCAGGAATAAGAACTGAAATTATAAAATTATTAATATAAAATGCCTTAATTTAAAAATTTTACATGCACACATTTCCCAAAGAAAAAAAATTATTGTATGTATTGCCTCGGAAATATTCTGCTTTATATATTGCCCATTCTTTTTTTAATGTTATTATTTCTCTTTATAAATTAGATTTTTTTTTATCAAAATGCTTTTTTTTTAGCTTTTTTTTCTAAAAAGGGGGTGTGGCTGAATTGTCTAATTTGTTTTCAAATGAAGTTTTATTCAACTTCTAACTTTCCGACATGCGCAACTGATATATCAATCGAAAGATAATAATGCAAAGAATAAGATTAAATGAAAGTAAAAAAACGATAGGTTTGTGATTTTGGGGGTACCAAGTCCTCTTAAGTTAGAATGTATTTTGTTTTGTTTCCTTCCAGTTAATTAATAATATTCTTAAGTTATGTTTTATTTTCGACTTTTCGATAAGTTCACGCTCCCTTGTTGGGTTATCATGCCCCCTAGGGGGCGCCCCACAGTTTGAGAAACGCTGATCTATACATATAAAACATTTATTTCTAACAGTGTCTCCCTCTTCTAAATCTGGATCGATTTCAGTGGAGGAATCATATTTACTGTTATACTCCTCATCATAATCACGAACAGAGTTTCTTCATCCGAAAATATTGTTGTAATATGTATCTGTTATAAATACTGCATCTGTATTAAATTACTTAAATATCACATTTATTCATCATAACTACAATAATACGGAAGGGATACATAAGGAAGATTTAAAATGTGCTCATGCATTCAGAACTGTAAAGGCGATTCACGCGCAAGGTATGACATACCCGAAGAGGCGATATTCAAAAATATAAATTTAGAATTCGTCTACAAGCTAAGGCCTCTCAAAGGATATGACCTTAAAGTCAGCTACACGAGAAACTATACATTTTCCAAAAAAAGGTTTAGAAGGAGCGTTGAAAAAAGGTAGACGGTGGGTATGACATACTCTGCACGGGAAGTGCCGGGTTAAAACTGAGAAAGATCTCACACCTGATGCATTCTATATCTCGGTATAGATAAAAATATTTTTAAAAGTATTTCTACATTAGGGAGTCGAGACCATTTCTTTTGCAACTTCGATGCTTTCACAAAGCCTCGGGTCTGCTCGAGGGAGGATTTCCGATTCCGAATCATATAATTTATTTCTCTGTAGCAGTGTGGAAGCAATTTCTGTGAATACTTGAAAATAAAGTTATAAATTTTGAATTAAAAAATAACTTAATTCCTTTTTAATCGAATTTATATTTTCAAACTTTTTAAAGTTTTCAATTTATTATTGCAAACTGTAAATTTTTCCATGAAATATTTAGAAAATTAAAATAATATGTAAAAAATGGTAATATTTATTATTTATTTATTGTAATGATTAAACCATTTATTCCAGCGTGTTAAAAATTTCAATTCTTTATTTCTCTCGTGCTTTATATTAATGCTTTTATTAATGCTTTATGTTAATGCTCGTGCTTTTATTTATAAAAATTAACTGTAATTATAATTATGGAAAGTTCTGAACTTTCGATGGCAATAGATAAGGAGATGGAATATTTAGTTTGAAAAATAAAGTCTTGAGTTGTATGTGACAAGAGTTGTTGACATTTTATTTCGTGTTAAAACTGGCGCCCAACGTGGGGCCTAAGATTTACGACCCCGTAGAAGCAGAAACCGCCGCTGTGACGAAATACCGCAGAAAAATTAAAATTTAACCGGCTCTGTAAACCTTACTGTCACGGAAGAAATTACTGGTATTGCGCCGCAATCCTTCTAAAGCAAGAGAAAATCCCTGGAAATTGAAAGAGACAAAGTGAATCATCCTGACTTCAATTGTCTGAAGAAAAAAAAAGAAAATCTATTTTCCGTTAAAAGTTTTTGCAATCGTGTTTTGTGCATTTTTTATATACAAGTGATAGCAATCCCGCTACAGTGTGTTAGTGCTAGAAATAATTTTATTATTTTATTTCATTGATTTTTTGGTATTCTTATGCAATGATAATTCTTAATTTTGCTGTATATTAATTTATTTCTTGTGAGATAACGTTTCCTGACTAATATTTTGTGAATTGCACATTAATAATTACTATTTTGCTTGATATTTTACTGATTACTTATTGAATATAGGTAGCATTACATGCCTGATTATTTTAGTTTTGTTTAGTATTTTCATTGCATTGAATTTTTGTATCATTACAAATGATGATTCCTAAATTTTCTTTATATTATTTTATTAATTGAATTAATGCTCCTTGTTGGTATTTTGAATATGTTATTAATTTATTATTTACCCATTTTAATTGTTTTTTGAAGTGCATAATAATTTATAAGGTTTTAAAGCTAGCCATATTTTAAAGTGTATTGCCATATCTGTAAGAGTTTGGTGGACAATAAGGCCTGGACCTCAGTTATTTATTTTATTTATTTGCAACTCTTAAATTTCTCAGTCATGTCATTTCTAGGAAAAGGGAAAAAAGCTGATCTCATTAAGCTTGCTATTGAGTTAGGTGAATGTGAGTCGAATGGGGAAGAGCTAAAAATAATTGAATTAAGGACAAAAATTTTAACAAATGATGCTTATAAGGAAGACCCTGAATTTGTGAAATGTATCTTTGAGGGAATCGTATCAAATAGGATAGACGAGGAAAACAAACAAAAAGAGGAAACACTGCGTGAATTTGAGCTGCAGAAAATTAGATTGCAAAATGAGACTCAAAGAGTCGTAGGTCCACAAACCCTACCTCAAACAAAAATTGAATTAAAAAAAGTTGCTACCAACATTCAATCCTGATGTTGATAACATAGACCTGTTCCTCACCTTATTCGAACGGCAAATGAAGCTATTGGATTTTGGTGAAGATCTGTGGGTACCCTATCTCATTGGTGCCCTACCTAGTGATGTAGCCTCCCTCATTGCCCGTGAGCCTGAGGAGAAATGCAGGGCTTACTCCCACATTCGAGGAATGCTTCTGCAAAGGTTCAAATTAACCGCAGAAAAAATCGGGAGCTGTTTTACCGTCACAGAAAAAGCCCAAATGGGAAGTGGAAGGATTATTATTTTGAAATCCGAGCATATTTTGAAGGTTGGCTCAATGAGCTTAAAATTGATTCATTTGACGGATTGAAGAATTTGATGATTGCCGATCAAATGAAAAAGAGATGCTCTCCAGAGTGTAAGGAACATTACCTGGATATCTGGGAAGAACTTATCTCCCCAGAAATGTTAGCAGATAAGCTGGAAGCTTTTGACAACATCCGACGTTCCCTACCCAGTGGAACTAGGAGACACGTGAAGGCAAGTGAAACCGTAAATGATGGAAGACAGGTATCATTCAGGAAACCTGAACGCCCTCCCAAAAGAGAATATTCCCATCAGGTACCGAATGAGAGATCCCCTCTCAGAAGCTATGGCTGTGGGAAACAAGTAGTGATAAAATCTAGGTGCCCCACCTGCAACCTCAACGCCTCACAAAGAACAGACGTAGCAACCAATCACATCAATGCTTACACAGCTCAGACCAGAAGCCCTCGATTGAAACCTAATCGACATAACTTTCTGTGGAATAAAAGGACGTGTATGTGCAGACACAGGATCTTCACATTCAATTGCTGGGGAAAGGATGTACCAGATATTTAAGGATAAGGGACTCCTTTTCCAGGAAACCACATTAGCAATGAGCTTAGCAGATGGTCAACAGACCAAAGGTGAGGTCCTCACAACCCAAGTAATGGTAGAAATTGAGGGAAGATCAGTCTTGACCAAATTCATAATTCTCCCAAAGGCAAAGGGAAATAGAATACTTCTAGGGAGCAAATTTCATTAGTTCTGCTGGTTTGGTTCTAGATGTGAAGAATACTTGTTGATACTTCTGGGACAATCCTACCCACAAATATCCATTTGGTGAAGAATTGGACACCCCGTCCATAGTTGAGAACATGTCCAGCAACACCTGTGCCAATTAAGAGAAGGGGAAAGTGAAAGTTTGACCTCTGCCCAGAAGGAGAAACTTAAACTCCTGTTGGAATCCTTCCAAAATGTCTTTGAACCAGGGGGAAAAGCAACAAATATATTGGAGCACCACATTAACACGGGAAATAGTCCTACTATCTTTGTACCCCCATACAGAATGTTTCCTGTAAAGAAGTAAATATTGAGAAAGGAAATTGAGCACCTTCTCGAAAAAGATATAATTGAAGAATGTGAATCTCCTTACGGAGCCCCTGTTGTACTGATTCCAAAGCCAAACAACCAATTTCGCCTGTGTATCGACTACCGGAAGTTGAATGAAGTCACTGTCCCTGATACTTACCCACTTCCATGAATGGATAATTTACTGCAGGAGGCAAAACATACTGTATACATCTCCACAATTGGCTTAAAGTCTGGTTACTACCAAGTGAATGTTAATCCTGCTGATAGGGACAAAACAGCTTTTGTTTGTCCATTTGGAACCTACCGGTTCAAAAGGATGTTCTTCGGACTTAAGAATGCACCCGCAACCTTTCAGAGACTGATGGATATTTTCCGAAGAGGGCTACCTGTACTTGCATACCTAGATGACATTATAATTATGTCCCCTATATTCGAACAGCATCTAGCAGACTTGGAGGCCGTGTTTAAGCGCTTGATGGATTTCAAGTTACGAGCAAACAGGGAGAAGTGCTAATTTTCCTGCTCACGTGTTAAATACCTGGGCCTATGGATTACTTCAGCTATTTTAGGGATTCCACCTCCTAAAAATGTGAAACAACTGCAGTCCTTCCTGAAAATCTGCTCATTGTACCGAAAATTTATAGCCAATTTTTCTGAGATTGCCCGACCCTTGGGCAACGTAACTAAGAAAAAGGCTTCCTGGAAATGGTCAGAGGAAGAGGAGAAAGCATTTCAGACCTTGAAGCAATGTTTGGTGTCTCCACCAATTTTGAAGCAAGCAGACTTCTTTAAACCTTTCCTGATAGGAACTGATGCCAGTAACTATGCTCTAGGAGCAGTCCTCCTACAAGGAGAAGACAAAGAAGAACATCCAGTTGAATTTGCTAGCAGGTTGTTAAACCCAGCTGAAAGAAACTACTCGACCACTGAACGAGAAGCTCCAGCTGTGGATTGGGCCCTCAACAAGTTTAGGGGCTACATTGATGGGGCAAGCATCACTGTAGCATCTGACCACCAACCCTTAAGGTGGCTCATGAAACTGAAATCTCCTACTGGAAGACTAGCCCGTTGGGCTCTGCAATTGCAATCTTTCAACCTCAACATGAAGTACATACTCGGAAAGAGTAATGTGGTTGCAGATATGCTATCTCATCCTGCGTGTCATGAAGAAAATGAACTGTGTGAGGTCTGCACTGTAGCCATTGATGTCCCATCCAGGTCTCCCAAGGAGATACCTGATGAACAAATGAAGGATGAGGAACTGGTCAAAATTATTTCTTGCCTCTAAAATCCTGACAAAAATGTTAACTATGTCAATTGGGTCGAACGAGGTTATTTAATGAATCAGGGTGTCCTATTCAGATATGCTCCAGACTCTGAGAGTGAAGAGGCCCAGTTAGTGGTACCTAGCCATGAAAGAACTTTGATCCTCAAAAACCATCATGATGCCCCAATGGCTGGTCATTATGGCGCCGAAGGCACCTATACTCGAATAGCAAAGAACTATTATTGGACTGGTATGAGGAAATACATAACTGATTATATAAAGAACTGTCCTGACTGTATTATATACAAAGCTTCAAATCAGAAGCCTTCCAGGCTATTACAGACACCTGTGCCAGCCCAACGTTTTGAAACCCTGGCCATTGATCTCTTCGGGCCCCTACCTGAAAGTAAAGATGGTAAAAGATGGATCCTCATCATTGAGAATTGTACCACCAAGTGGGTCTAACTGTTTGCACTACCCAATGCCCCAGCTAAAGAATGTGCCATTACCTTGATTGAAGAGGTTCTACTGAGGTATGGAATTCTTCGCCGCCTTATCAGTGACAATGGAACCCAGTTTGTGTCAGCAGTGATGTAACAAATATGCTACCTATTAAACATCCATCAATCCCTGATCCCTGTATACCATCCACAAGCTAACCCAGTTGAACGAAAGAATAGGGATCTGAAACCACGGCTGGCAATTCTCGTCCAAGACAAGCATGACTTTTGGTCAGAGAAGCTACCCTTCATCCGCTTTGCTCTCAACACAGCCAAATACGAAACGACTGGACAGACGGCAGCCTTTCTTAATTTTGGTAGAGAGTTACGCACTCCAAGTGAAGTTGTTAATGATATCCTAGTCGTTTTCCAGAACGATAATTTTGTGCCAGAAATAACTCCCTATCTCAAGAAATTTGCTAAATTTTCCACTCAGATTAGAGAGGTGGTTGAAGAGCTACAGGATAGTAGGAAGTTTTACGCTGATAAAAAGAGAAAAACTGCTCCAACATATCAACCTGGAGAACATGTCTTTGTAGCATCACATCCGCCGAGCCAAGGAAGAAGTGCAAAACTAATGCCACGCAGAGACGGTTCATACGTAATTTTAACACAAAGGTCACCATCATCTTACGAGATTGCTAGTCTTGATAATCCGGGGGAACCTCTTGGTGTTTACCAATCCTCTGCTTTAACTCCTTGTACTAATGACAAAGTAAAACCCCTTATTCCTCTTCGTAAACGTGGCCGTCCACCAAAGGTCCCACAGACTCCTGGTTCCTCGTCGGGACGCCGTCAGAAACAGAGGGGGGGGGATGTAACAAATGGTAATATTTATTATTTATTTATTGTAATGATTTAACCATTCACCCCAGCGTGTTAAAAATTGCAATTCTTTATTTCTCTCGTGCTTTATATTAATGCTTTTATTAATGCTTTATATTAATGCTCGTGCTTTTATTTATAAAAGTTAACTGTAATTATAATTATAGAAAGTTCTGGAACTTTCGATAGCAATAGATAAGGAGATGGAATATTCAGTTTGAGAAATAAAGTCTTGAGTTGTATGTGGCAAGAGTTGTTGACATTTTATTTCGCGTTAAAAATATATATAATCTTAAGCTTTTTTATTTTTTTTCCAAACTATGAAAAAATTGCATTTCATCTTTTTTTTTTCAAATTTTCTGACTGAATTATGAAATTTCTGATTTAATACAAACATATTTTGATTAATTCCTTATAGAAATCATAGTTTCATTTCTAGAACAAAAACGTAGCTTAGCTTTCAAATTACTTATAGTCAAAATTATTAAGATATTTCCACCAAAATTAAGCTTTCAAAAATTCTAAGGTTTTTTTTAAAAAAGGACTAGAAACACAATCACAATACTCTGAATTTGTAAAGTTCCCTTTTAAAGTTTTTAAAAATATAATTTAATAAAACATTAATACTATTATTTTACATGTGTCTGTTTGTTAATTCAAATATCTTAAAGCTTTGAGATTAAACAGAACAATAAAACATTTCTAGAATAATTTGAAATTTCTAAGATAAGTCAAAACTTTTTGACAAATGCCACATATCACAAAAGAAATCTAAAATTTTTTAACTAAATTTATATCTTAATTGCGTTAAAAATACTCAAGATTATACAACCTTACTACTTACTGAATAATTTTTCACATTTCTGTTTTGTTTGAAATCACTTATCTACTTTATATAAATTGTGTTTATATTTTATTTCTGTAATGTATTTTGCTATCACTTTAATTAAATATTTTTATACTACTAGGAGCAATTAAAAAAGTATTACAAATAGTTTTCAACATTTATTATTGTTCTGTAAAAATAAACCTTTCATTAAATGCTTTTTATAAGAAATTTCTGCCATAGCTCTCTCACATTCTTATTGTTGCCTTTTTTAAAGATTTTAAATATTGCTATAGATTCTTATAGATGAATTTTGATTAACTTTATTAGAAGCATACAGAGTGCTATACAATATTTTAAAGAAGTTATACGATTTTTATGTATTTTTATAACTAAGTATACACATAATTAATTATTAGGTTGCATTAGATATTCTTTCAAATTCTCTGAGTAAAAGATCTTAATCGAGAAGATATCGTGCAAATCACTCTTGAAATAGCAATAAATACAAAAAGAAAAAAGAATTTGTGCTTTTCAAATTCAATCTTACAAAACAATGGTTCTCTTAGCAGTCTTAGAGTTAATTAGAAAAGTTATTTGTTTATTTCCCATGATACCTCAATAAAAAAAAATATATGTGTGTATCTTTAAGTAAACTTAACACATACTTTATTTCTTTGAAAATTCTTTTCACAGTTTGAAGCAATTTAAACTAAATATTTAGAAATTATAGATTGCTTCATTTATTATTAAACAAAATTATCGCAATACGTTATGATTACAAATAAAATCATCAAAATAAATATAACTACGTTTTATTTCAATTTCGAGAGCTGTTGTTAGGATCCTTTCAAGTATGGTAAATAATGAATGAATGTACTCAAAGGCTCATTAGTGTTTTGTATTTTAAATGAACTACTACCATTTTTCAAAAGTGACTAAAGAAATTATTTTTATACGAGATAAATAATATTGTTTCATTTGAATAAGAATGTCAATTGCAAATGTTTTAAGAAGATTACGGTACATTCAAGCTACAAAAACATACACTTAAATATGTTAATCAACATGAAAGTATTCTAAGAAACTGATGACAGTTATTTATATTTATATAAATAAATAAAATAGTTATAGCACAAATGCAACCAGATACTTTTTTCACTTTATCTTACGTAATGATTAAAATACTTGGGCAATAAATCTTAAAAATCGAAAAGAGAATTTTGAAAGTGAAAATATAGTTACCTTTTTTATTGTTTAACGGTTTATGTTGTTCCGATTTTTGTCTGGTCTAAAAGTAATTAGTTCGGAAGTCAAATTGACGCAAAATTTCCTCAGTTTTCTTCAAAAAGGGGTCTTTTTTTTCTGAGGGTCATTCTGCCCCATTCTTTTGATTCGTCCTTAAGCACGTCATAAATTTTGATCGTGATGTTCATCACTTTTGTCCGATGTGTCGAAATTCTTCCTTAACGCCCCCTCCCCTTCCCCCATGGGACCAGCGTTAAGAACTCCTGATATTCGTTAAAAAATCATTAACTATAGACTTGGAGGGTGACAGAAGACATCTGGCGCTCAGATCTTTCTCGGAACGGGAAGCTGACTGAATGCACATTCAGTCTTTTGGTTGTTACAGAAATAAAAGAGAACCGAGATAGATAAAATCTAGTATTCTCTTTCCCTTGACTCCTTCTGAAAAAAATTCCAACTGCCAAGCCTTCGTGTAGCTTCATAGTGCGACGTTTATGACCGTCAACAGACGAAGAGGGTATTTTCATTTACAAGCGAATAACATTCTGAATGGATTTTTCCCATCCCAAGTGTTATCTGTATTTCACTTCAAACGATCTTTTTGTCGAACCGCTTTGAAGGAGAAGTTTTTCCTGCTTTCTGACCGCATACCGTTCTTTGTTTTCTCATTATATTGAGTAATTTTACCAACTTTTAAACTTTTTTATTGTGGGTCTTGAGATTCAGAATAATTTATATCGTTTGAAGCCAGTAACATTCTATCTTATAAACGTAGAAAGGAACTCTTTAATAACAGTTTACGACTTTTTGCTTACATACGTTCGGGGCTCCTGTAGCTAGGGGCCCCGGATCATTGATACTAGTCCCCTGATAAGGCAGGCTACACCCCTGATGAGAATGAATGTTCCTCAGAGTTTGAAATCCATTCTTATTTTCTCGAACCATGTTATGCTATCAGGAAATCGGGACTTATTTTGATTTTTCAATAACTATTTAAAAAATTCAGCATATTTATTCCTCTTCTTATAAATTTTATTTTGAAAAATTCACCAAAATTTTGCTTGATCGATAGAATTATAGGCTCTGAACACCTACTAGGATCGGTCCTGTGTCCGAGGTCGGAAGTCCACTATTCTCGTATTATGCTCCAATACGCCACCTAACATATTCTTTTAACTCAATCGATTTTCGGGAACAAAAAGCATTAAGGAATTAATTATGGAGTAAATAATTAGCCATAATTAATAACAAATAATTAAATTTCAGGTACTATATGCATAGGATTATAATCAATCGGAAAAAAAATCTGTGGCTTTTGTGGGGTGTCCGGACCCAGGGTCCCCTTCCTCCCTCCTTTGTGTGCGTCACTGTGTTCGTCACATTACTCATCTAAGAGAACATTGGAACAAAAACATTTGGAACCCTAAATCTAGTGTGTCGTCTGCATAAAATAAATAACTTGAACTTCTAAATACTGTTGATGGATATTCACTGAAACGCCACATGTCAGCTAAGCGCTCATTCAAAACAAATAAACAAAAGTTTCTTTTTTTATAGGGTTTCGTACCACATGAGTTTGACATTTTACTTCACTCGTCGATCCCGCCCACCCGATTTGTCGTTCTGATCATCCCCCCCTCCCACTGTTGTCCGAAAATCGCCAGTATTAATGAACCCCGAACTGTCTCCCGCACCCTGTACGACTTTATTATTCGAACCACCTCCCCCCCCGGATCCAATCACAAAGCCCCGAGGGAAGGACCGTAATAGAGTGCGAATTTAAAAGAGCAGCAACCCTCTTCTAATCCGGAAGCGAGCGCCTGGGTGGGCCCCACAGATTAAATGGCAATCGAGGGAGCCCCTAATCTGTGCTTACAACATGCACATGACACAAATCAGCTTAAACTGGTGGGATGGAAACAGTGACGGGTTGTCGTAGCCCCTTGGCGGCAACGAATGATTGGCGATATTTTGATATCATTATGAAGTTTCTCTTTCGTATTAAAAGGGAGCAGTTTTTAGGAAAAACTGAAATCTCAAGTTTTGTGTTTTAAAACAACGTTTGTAGTTTTTTTTTCGTTTAAAATTGTCCAATATCATTCGGAGATCTTCACAATCAATTTAATTTTAGTACCTTAATTTTGGATCTATTACAGCTAATTTTGCATTTAAATAGAGTCCGACCTCTATATTTAACGAAGTCGCTAAATTCCTAAAAAACAAAGTTCGTTAAATAGAGATCCATATTTTAATATACTTTAGAACCTATACTAAGAAAAATTGTAATTTATGAACACTGTATATTACTAGAAAAAGTAATTATTCATTCCTTTTTTTAAAAAAATTAATATCTATTTATTTTATCTATCTCTCCCATCAAAAAGAATTCTGCATGGAAAACAAGGATTGTGTGTCTAAGAATACTCTGTATTTCAACTTGAAAAAATAAATTTATGTAAATTTATGAACTTTTTAACGACATTTTCTAAGCCTAAAAGTAATTTTAAATATACATTATTTATAACCTGTAATTTTAAGCATACACAGCCACATGCATCCGTATAAGTTTAGTTTCTGATAAAATCTGTTAATTTCATTTGAGTGTTTTGTTTGAAAAGTTATGGCAATTACATTGCTTTAGATTAGTTAGGCTTCTGGTAAAACTAGTTCAAGGTTATTGATCACTATAAAATGCGGGGTTAAAAGAGAGAGAAATTTGAAAAATGTTCCGAAATATTTTACTAATAATGAGAATAATAAATCAAATCACAAGAGAAAAGATCGTTATACAGAAAATGCACTTTGCTATTGAGAGGTTACTCTACGAAGAAAATCGTGAAATGTTCTTGGTTCTAGAAAAATATTCGCAAAATAGAGAAATTCGCAATATAGAGGTTTGTTATAGGGAGGTTTGACAGTATATAGATTTTTTTTTATATTTCTCTGATAAAAAAGTAGTTTAACAGGAAAACAAAACTTCAATGCATCTAACTTTGTATTATTTTTAAGTTCTATTGATATTCAAGTCCTATTATAATTCTTTCAATTGTATTCAAAAACATTCTTAATTCTTATAGTCAACGCTTCTTTGATAGATAGGACGTGGATTTTTGAAACGTAAACCAGACTTCCCCACGACGCCTCCTTCGGTCACGGGAAATCGACTTTCAAAAAACGCATTCGCGACAAAACAAAAATGCGCATTGCTTTTCAACTACGTAGATCGAGTGAAATTTAACGTCGCACTAAAAGCCCTCGTAACGCTAGACGAGGGCTTTTGGCGACGGACCACGTAATTTTGAACCATGGTCAAGTGAAGTGGACGACCCCCCTCTCCTAACTACCACATCAACGGGAGGACTTTGAGCTCTCGACATATTTAACGTGCATCGCTCCCCTACACGGCAGGTCTTGAATGGTACTGGGCTCGAACTCGTGACAAGGCCAGCCATCATCCGATATCTTTACCACTCGGCTGCCGTGGCCATACTACGTAGATCGAATAAATAAAAAAATGGAATATTTATTTATCATGCCCCTTAACCCCTTGCTACCCCCTTTCAGAGTCGATATAAATCTGTAGTAGCCTAGTGGTCAAGGTATCAGATCATGACCGGCTTGTCCTGAGTTCAAGCCAGTACTACTAAAAACCCGCCGTGTAAGGGAGCGATGCACGTGAAATCTGTCGAGAGCTCCAACTTCCACCTGTTGGTGTGGTGTGGTAGTCAGGTGAGGGGGTGTGCCAGCTCAGGTGTCGTCCTCGTCACTTGACCATGGTTCAAAATGACGAGGTCTGTCGCCAAAAGCCCTTGTGCAGCTGAATACGGTGGCGTTAATTTTCCCTCTCTCACTCACTGGAACTTGTGTGTCACGAGTTCGAGCCTAGTGCCACTGAAAACCGTTGTTGATGCATGTAAAATCTGTCGGGGCCCAAACGTCTCCCCGTTTGTGTGGTGAAGAAATTAGGAGAGGGGGCTGTCAGCTCAGGTGCCATCTTGTCACTTGACCATGGTTCAAAATGACGAGGTCCGTCGCCCGAAGTCCTCGTGTTGTTGAATACTGCGACGTTAATATTCACTCACTTGAGAGTCGATTTCCGTAAAACTCGTGATAAGAGAATCTCTAATCACCGAAAGAAACATGCGTACCAAATTTCAATCCTGTAAATAAAGTTAAAGGAAAGTTTGTGATTAAATAGATTACTTAAAGTGAATTAGACCAAAACATTTCTAGGATTTTTTTTTTTTTACAAAATTTTTTTTAAAATTATTATATAAGTGATCTCTCAACTAAGTTTGCCAATATAAAATGAAATCAGTTTCAAGGATCGTGATAAAACAAAATAATTCGTTTAAAAAATCCTAAAATTTGTAAAAAAATAAAAATTAAAATAAAAATGAAATAACTCTCCCCTCGACCATTTAACACCTCAATAATAGAATAAGCATAAAAATAGTTGCACATTCACAGTACAATCAGAACCGATCCTAGGGTGTCGGGCTCCCGCATTCAAAGACCTAATATGTCGCCCTTCTGGAGAATTTTTTATGTTTTGACATACGTAGGGGATGACGTCATAAACTCAAAAACCTGTATATGAGTGAAAAGTAAAACATTAATAAAAATGCAAAGATATAAAATCTTCTATTTTGTTTTTCTACTTTGTGAAGCCATTTTTCATTTGAAAATTTTTAATTTTCCCAAATGCATATTGAATTTAAACCCTCCAGCGTTTCAGATAATATTTACCATATTAGATGTTTTCGAAAAGCACAACTTGCTCAAAAATCATTTTTGAGATGCAAGATCAGCATCGATCCATAGTGCACCCCAGTGCTTCTGATAGCCTTTTATATTGCGGTATTGCCATCTCTGCAGCGAATTTTGCTATCAAATGAAGGATGTGAGTAAAGAATAGAGGAAATCGCTCAGTAGGACATATACTTGTATCTTGTGGCAGAGCAGAGGGGTTTTTTTTTTAATATCAACTCAAAACTTAAAACTAAGGCTGGTTTCACTCGAGGCAACTGGATCAATTCATTTTCCGTCACTACTCCTCTACAAATCCTTTCACACCCGACACTCAAAGTCGACTGAAAAGAGACAATGATTTAGACCCAAGAAGCTTTCTTCATTTCCAATACACAATTAGCCACAGCACGTGTGAAGGGAGCCGATTTCCATTCAAAAGTAGCTCCCAAACATGCTCCTTTTATTATGTGTGGCACAAATTGATTCGTGTAAAAAGGTCCTAGACAACTTCTTTACTCGTTTTAATTTCTGTGTCTGTCCAGCGGCGTAGCTACCAGTGGGCTAGGTACCGAGTGCTCCGAGGCCCTCAAGCTCAGGGGGGCCCTAGGAATCTGACCACCAAGTAAGCCGAAGTTACGATAATTTCTCCCAAATCTAAGATATGAATATAAAAGGTTGCAACATAACTATAATCATGGCAATTCAGCTGAATTGTGAACTTGTAGGGAATTCCCCTAAATTATTTCTGTCGTTTGTTTAGTGTTGCGAACTGAACTTATTGGAAAGTTCGTATTCAATTTTTTAAGTTTTTCTATAATCTGTTACTTGGAGAGTTCCATGAAAAATATTATCATACTTATTATTTCATCTTAAAAAACTTACACAAGAAGCAATTCCTTCCTGGTTACATTCTATTTTTAATAACAATATGATTCATAGTAAAAGTTTCCTGATTCAGTATTTCCCAATCTTCTCGTATCTGCAATAGACTGATGTAATTTTGTCCCCCCCCTCCTCTGCTCTTTTGTAGAGGTGTGTTTTTTTAAAATAATTATAATATATTGCATTATATTTTTTCTAGATCATGCATATTTTTTTGTACCGTTTTAAGTGCCAATGCCAAGAAAGAGAAAGCAGTAAACAAAAATTGTGGCTTTACTTTTTTGCTTAATATATTCCAACCAAGATAGTGTCCTCATTTTTTTAGCACCAGGGCCTTTGGATACCTAGCTACTTCGTTGTGTCTGTCTCTCACTTTGTGCAAGGGTCTGTCAAGGGCACCCAACGATCGTCATAGCTGGCAACTACTGAATGAAAAGTCACTAGAAAACCAGCGGTGTAACGGTGAATATTAGATCCCCCTGCAAAGTCAGGTTTTGGGCTTAGAGACAATTCCGTAGAGCAGCCCAAGTATGAAGCCTATCGAATGATGTTTTAAAGTTTAATTTCTTTTCCTGTGAGCGCCAAGGAAAGGATACGTCTTCCAATGTGGCAAACAGCACCTTTCAGAAATAGCCTAAACCGCACCATTCAAGATCAACATCCATAAACCCTGTTTCCACCCCCTTTCTACGACTCGAGCCCTCCTTTCTCCCGAAATCCGTGAATTTTAATCACTACTCCCTCTCCCCGCCCATCCCTTTTTAAAAAGGCGAACGGGAGGGGGCAGAGGGGTGGACCTTAGATCCGTATCGTTTGGTTACGACGTTTAACTGTTGATCGGCTTTGGCTACAGCTAAAAAGCACCCCATTTATTGACACAGATGTCTGCACCTCGCACTTAAGCCGATTCGTCAAAGGCGCATTAAAAGGGTTGGCATTAATTTCTTCATGGGTTAATTCCAGAGAAGTAATTGCCCATAGTTTTTGAATTCATATGACGTTCTTTATAAGGGAGAAGAGATTAACAAATTCCCTCCCCTTTTAGGATTCTTAATCAATCCGGCTTCTAAGCCTTTAGTGACAATTTCAGATGGGTGTTTTTCTCTGTGTATGTTTGAGGGATACAATGTGGTTTGGGTCTTCTAAGATTCCCCTTTTAAAAGAATTCAATTTTTGAAGTGATAACTTCTATTGGCGCGATTTGCTTGAGAGTGAACTTGAATGAACGTCACGCTCGGGAATGTAACGCTGATTCGGCTCTTTTCGTCTTCAGTTGGACATAATCACCCCTAAAAAGGAAAGGAGGGATGTTTCCCCGAGTCACTCTGAAAATGGTAGTTTGTACCCCCACCAATAAAAGTAAAAGTAAAGTTCCTAGCTTCGATCTAAGTGGGGCTCCTCCCCCCTCCTCACCTCTTTCTAGGGCAGGGGTGTTCAGCCCAAAAGGACCTCGCGGGCTACTTCGGAAAACTTAACAATTCCGCAGGTCGCATATAAAAATATATATCTTTATATAAGATTTGGATCCATTAAAAACATTTTTTGGAGTGAAAATTTTAAACACACTGATATATTATTACTGTTTTCATTGTTTTTCATGTATACAAACATAGGTAGAAAAATAATAATACAATGGTCTAATAATGTTTAATTTATTTAATTAGTGAAATACCTGTTTCTCAACTCTTTCACTTAGTTTTTGCAAGTCGATCTCAATGCATGTGTATTTGCGTATCGTAATTGATGTTGCAGATTTTCATGCGTTAAGTTTGAGCACGATTTATGTTTGATAAATTTCAATATAGAAAAAAAAAGAGATTCGCAGTAACAGAAGCAGCGTGATAAAATAACTACAGAGTTATGGGATTTATTTTTTACAAAAATAAATAAACAAATAAAATAAAACACTTTTTAAACAAAAAATATTGTACAAAATAGTCGAATTTTGTAAAGTTGTAAAGAACCTCGCGGGCCACAAAATTATTCAAGGCTGGCCACATGCAGCTCTCGGGCCGCGGGTTGGACACGCATGTCCTAGGGTAATGAATGTGGGATTCTTTCTAATCCTAGTTGAAGCATGAAAATGAAACGTAATATCATTAAAAAGTAGGCTTAGAGAGAAAAAGAAATCCTACACTAAAATTAAACATAAAATGTAGAAAAAGGACAAATTTTTATAGAACTAATTAAATAGTATTATTATCATTAGGAATATTGCAGTGATCTTAAGAATAAATATCTAAGCGAATCGGAATAGCAATGAATAAATAGTTCTATTAATTACATTACTTAAATATACTTTGAGTCTAAAAAGAAAATTAAAACAATTAAAAATATAAAATAACTAGCTAGTATACCCGTTCTTCACACGGGTGAACTGAAAAATTAAACAACACAGATTGAAGGATAAAGAAGTTTTTAATGAGTTAATTTTACGTGAATTTCAAATTAAACAAAAAAAGCTTTCTGCATATCTCAGCTGAAGAAAAGAAAGAAAGAAAAAAACACACACACACTTGTTAAAGTTTAAGCCTGTCGATCCAATAGCTGACAAAAAGGATTTTTTTATTTATAAATCCCCTTAACACTCTTGAGGGTCGATTGTTGAAAATACCTCCCTAAGCTGATTTCTGCTCAGCAAAAGTAACACATTGTTAAAAGTTTTGTGTAATGAACGCTTAAAATAGTGTAAATAATTTATATCTGAAAGTATAATACATTAATATTACTTTCTGTTGTATTTATTTTTATGTTAAAATTGTAATATTCGCAAGCAACGCCGTTTCTTAAAATATAATGGCGATTCAATGAAAAACATAGCAAAATGCTAACGATAGAGTCAAGTTGGCAAATGCCTAGCTACTTTCATAGCTTGAGCTTTATTAGAGCTTTGTAAGACCCGCCGTGTAGGGGTGAAATGCACGTTAATACTTTATCCAACCGCATTATGATTTACAGCAGTTTTTTTCACACAATATTTTTTTTATCACTACATTTAAAATTAAGGGATATACATAAACAAAATACTCCACGTTGGAAAATTTAATCAGTTAGAGCTAATAAATTAATTAAAGATATTACACTGTAAAATTAATTATATACACCGTTCACTTAAAATAAGTAGTCAAATCATTTTCTAAGGTCTTCATTAACATACAAAAAAACAAGACACTTAAATTTTGATATAAACTATTTTTTCGGGACAAAAATAATAATCTTTGCAATCCACTGAAAACGCCGTCAGCTGAAAACGCAATATCTGCTACAAAACTATTCGCCTTCCCCGCTTAAATACTCATCATAGAACACGTGCTGCCATATATCTTGGAAGAGTGGATTTCAAAGAATATTCCTGCTTATTGGTGGAATATTCCTTCTAAGTTGGTGTGGTAGTTAGGAGAAGGTGGTGCCATCTCAGGTGTCGTCCACGTCACTTGACCATGGTTCAAAATTACGTGATCCGTTGCCAAAAGCCCTCGTGTAGCTGTACAGGGCGACGTTAATATTCACTCACTCACACACTCCAAAAAATACAGTACAGTATTTATAATTATTTTTATACTTAAAAACGCAATATCTGCCTATTCAATTAAAATTATAGCGTTATAATTAACTACCAACCACAAACAAATTTTGAAAATTTGTTCAAATGATGCAGTGTGAAAGAGAAAGTTTATTTACTTTAAGTACTAGAACTGATAAAAGCATTTATTTTGAAGAAATATCAATTTCTTACTACCAAATGTGCATAATAAAATCATAAAAAGCATTAAAAAAAGAGAGATTTATAACAACCTCTCCCTTCAAAAACTCCCTTAGTTTTATTCTGACATTAAAAAAATAGGCATTAAGTTGATCACAGGAATTAATTAGAAGCGAGTGCCTTGCGTAGCCAAAATAAAAAAGGTTTTTACCAAACAAAAGATAGATATATGCTGTGGTGGGCTTTTTTGCCGCGCACGCCAGAATTACTTGCAGATGGCAGAATTTTTTCCTATTTATTTAACAAATATCGTTTTACTTTGGACACTTCATACAATATCTTTATAAATTATAACCTATGCTATAAATCAATTTGTTGAAACTTATATAAATGAGTTGAAACTGAAATCCTTCCATCTCTCAGGAGTTCGATTGACCAAAACTCGGAGATTCTTTGAAGCGAACACGAAAAAAAGGAATGGCCCCATTCTTGTACAGGCTGGGACAAAAAGTCTAAGCTACACATCGCTTAGGGGTTTTTCCAAAAGTTATGGCTTATTATGCGCGCACACACCGTTGTCTAATATTTTAACATGCCACTTTTTTGGTGCTAGGGGACTGATATTTGGGGGATAGTAATAACTATTGTTATAAACCATATCTGTTCGGACGCATTCCCCGACCCCCTCTCTACAGTTTTTTGGCCAATATTTTGGCACCCGAGCCTGACAGTCCATTCGAACCTGGCTCGTTGGATCCCTCTCTATCTGCGTCTCCAGTTATTATAATTTCATGCTCATAGGGCTATTTCTTCCATAGATTTTAATCGTTTAAAATTTTTTAAATTTGTTTAAATTCACAATATCTCGGCTCCTGTTCGAGTTTCGGACATGAGATTTGAACCAACTGTTCCCCTTGTCGAGACGCATCCAGTCATCTACTTCATTGCCATTGTGTAGGTATGGGGAGCGCTTAAGCGCTAAAATATCATGCTCCTATGTTGATCCTACGGTGACTGGAAAAAATCTCACCCCCCCCAAGAATTGAGTATGGGACTTGATTTTTGAAGGTCCGCCATATTCTCGTATTAGCGCGAGCTTTGCGCGGAATTGGTCCCCTCTGGTGCCCCCCTGCAGGGCTTCCCCAGCAATAACTGGAATCCTACGCCACTTTGGTCGACCACACCGGCTGGATTCGATTGTTCTCTCTATGAGCATTCTAGATATATTTTTTCAAGACCATAGTCACATTTCTCTTCACCCATATTTATAACACATTTTAAAATTATTTTAAAGTTTTAAATTTTTTAAATCCCGCATAGCTCCGAGGATTTTTGAGCTTCGTTAATAAAACTCGGACCATAGGTTCTCCTCGTCGAGCTCTTTCACTGTTATAATTCATGTGTTGATAGTGGGACTAGGGGAGCGTTATCACTGAAATTAGAATCCCCATGTTATTCCTATGGGGTTCAATCTTTTGATGACGTCACGGTATTACAGAGTGAGTGAATATTGACCTCACACTGTTCAGCTACACGAGGGCGTTTGGTGACGGACCACGTAATTTTGAACCATGGTCAAGTGACGTAGACGACACCTGAGCTGGCACTCCCCTCTCCTAACTACCACACTACACCACACCAACGGGAGGATGTTTGAGCTCTCGACAGATTTAACATGCATCGCTGCCCTACACGGTGGGTCTTTAGTGGTATTGGGCTCGAACTCGTGACAAGGCCAGCCACGATCCGATACCTTGAACACTCGGCTACCACGGTCACACGATATTACAGAGATAGAAGGATGAAACTTTGGGATCTCCTACTACTCTGTGTATCGTTGGGATGTACGTGACCATTTACATTACAGTTCTAACCCCCGGGGGGAGTTAGTTTCGTTGTCTTTTCCCGAGCTAGCGCCACCCCATTTGCAACTACAGACTCCGGACCGGTTCGAATGGATCCCTCACAACCAGGCCGAGTTTCGAGTTGCTGGGTGCCCTGCTTCAATTTTATTTAATTGTTTTTAGTTATTTTAAAATGACCATAACTTGGGGGGCTCTTCAGACGGATGTTTTAATTTTCTAAGGAACGATTCTTCCCACTGGTCTCAGATGTTACATTCGGTTCGCCTCATCTTCAGATACAGTCTGCCGTCGCCCCCCCATGTTATTGGTCCTATTGTCCCTGATTGATTGATTGAATATTAACGTCGCACTGTTCAGCTACACGAGGGCTTTTGGCGACGGACCACGTAATTTTGAACCATGGTCAAGTGACGTGGACGACACCTGAGCTGGCACCCCCCTCTCCTAACTACCACACCACACCAACGGGAGGACGTTTCAGCTCTCGACAGATTTAACGTGCATCGCTGCCCTACACGGCGGGTCTTTAGTGGTACAGGGTTCGAACCCGTGACAAAGCAAGCCACGGTCCGATACCTATACCACTCGGCTACCGCGGCCCCTATTGTCCCTGTGCGGAGGTGTTTAAATTTATTTAAATTGTGATTATCTCGGGTTTGGTTGGTCCGATTGAGTTAAGATTAGTGTTGTGCAACTCTGCTCGTGACCGCCTTTCGTTCTTGGCCCGTCCTGCTCTGCTCAAGACTTTTAGAAAGATTTTAATCTTGTTACACCAAAGAAGTATAACTTTTTACGTGCGTACATAAGTATGCACACACACTTTTTTTGGTTCTAGTTCGATTGGCCGCACGTGTGCGCAATATTCGGTAATCACAGATGATAAACTTGTTACACGCTCTTCATTAGTAAATATGTGGACGCCACAGCAAAAGATTCAGTGCATACTTTGGTTAACGAAATTTAAATCAGTCACACATGTACAGCGACGTGTTCGAACAGAATGGAAGGTCGTTACTGGCTTGCGTAATAGACGTATCAGGTCTCCTACAAAATGAATCGCGCACACGATCAACAGTGTCTTCTATCACGAAAACTTCAGGATACTTCAGGCCAGTTTGTGAGACTTAAGTTCCCGTCTCCTTTAAAGTTTTCCCATTGGTGGATAGATTTTGATGTCAGAGGATCGATATTCCATTCTGTTCGAATACGTCAATGTACACGCCTGACTGATTTAAACTCCGATTACGAAAGTATGCACTGCACATTTGCTGTGGCATCCACATCTTTACTAATGAAGTCAGTGCAACAAATTTATCACCTGCGTTTGCCGAATAATGCTTACACGTGCGACCGATCGGACTAGACCCAAAAATTCTGGGAGGGTTTTCCAATCCACTTTATTACATTGTGATGGGTAGTTCCGTAATAATAAGCCATAACTTTTGGATAATTTAAGCACGGACACCCTGTATTTTAACCAAAAATTTTGACCGATGTTTTTTTTTATTTGTTTGAAGTCGTTGCTTTCGTTATGATGACGTTTATTTCTTCTTATGTTTAGTCTCGAAAATAGTAGTTTGATAAAATATAGGGTGAATCGTGAATAGTTGTCATTGTCAGCGGGTTATGGCTCCAAGTCCTGGTGCCATTGAGTGAGTGAGTCGCCTTATTCAGCTACACGAGCACTTTTGGCGATGGGCCCCCAACTTTTAAATCCTGCTCAAGTAACGAGGACGACACCTGAGCTGACAACCCCTTCTCCCAACTTCCACTCCAAACCAACGGGAGGACGTTTGAGCCCCGACACATTTGACGTGCATCAGCTCCTCTACACGATGGGTCTTCAGTGGCTCTAGGTTCCAGCTTATGACACGCTGGTCATGTCCATTAGCTTGACCACTAGGCTACCTGGGGCCATTGAAGACTCGTCGTGTAGAAATGCTTCCAACTGTGTCCTGACGATCATCGAAAACGCGTCACCAGGGCAGCGTGCCTCTCCCTATTGCACAAGCCTTCAACTAGGACTGGGTTGCCCTTTCTTTTGACCCTTTGGTCGTCATTAGACCTACCACTTACAGCACAGTGGTACGTGGACGGCATTCTGAGAACTGTATTGCTACCGTTCCTTTTGCAGTACCCTGGCCTTATTTTTCGGCAAGATAATGCCAAACCACATACGTCACGCTATGAACTGTCTTACAGCTTGTCAAACACTTCCTTGGCCAGCCAGATCTCTCTCCAATCCAGCATGTCTGGGATATGATGGGAAAGCGACTGCACTCACCAGGGAATGTTGATGACCTGGCCCGACAATTGGAGCAAATTTGAAAAGATATACCGCAGGAAACCATCAAGGTGCTTTATCACTCGTAGCCAGGTCGTGTGGCAGCTTGCATCCAGGCTAGAGGTGGATCAACACAATATTGAACTCGTTACTTTATAACTCTGAAATAAATATCCTTTGATTTTTCTGAAATTTTAATCATTTTCTATTTTGTACATAATGTTTCTAGCCACCAATTTATATCTCTATCGGATAAATCGTTCTTGGTGCGTCGTGTTTTTTTTTGTTTTGTTATAGAGTGTATTTATGTACAAATCAGTAACTCTTCCCTTCGAATCAGTTGCAAAACAAACTTTTCTCTAATTTTTTATATATATAAATTTCCTGGTTACAATACGTTTTTTTAATAGTAATAGTCGTGTGGTTCGTGGATCACTATGAGTTAGTTGATGTGGCTCGCGCGGATCATTGTAAATTTATTAATTTGGCCCTCCTGCGTGAAAGGTTCAAGACCCCTAATTTAGTCAAAAGGCAGCAGTCGGTTGTGATTCAAGCCCATTTATTTTTTACGGGTTTGTACAAGTATTTGATATGTGCTTATACAATCTACTTGAAAGGGTGGCAGGTGGGGATTACTTTCGCATAGGGGCCCACCCACGGTCTCAAGAAATCTTAAGACGTCACTGAAAATACGAGATTATTTGCCTAGTAACCCTCGTGTAGATTCCAAGTGAAATTTTGAGAAACAATCAAATTCGGTAATATATGTTGAATAAAAATATTGTCCATGTTTGTCATTTTATTTTTCCCCATTCGTCATCTATAACATGACCAATTTTAAAAAAGTCATATTAAACTGAAGAAAAGTCAAAAAATTTTGCCGAAATGATTATTTTCCTGTAACGAATATTTATGTCCGGAAGTTAAAGTCCGTCACCTGTGACTTCTTCCTGTGCATTAGTACGAAAAGTATCCTTTACTTAACTGAATTATTTAATACTTAGTTACTGCTGCAATCAAAACCAGTTGAAGTAATTTAAAAAACCTTTCAAATAAAATATAATTTTCGTAAGAACACAACGCTGTATTTTATTCTCACCAAAAGAGTGTATTTACACCCTACTTTAAAAAAAGCTTTGTTTATAATTCACACTCTGAAAAGGAAAAAATAAATTTATTACGGACAAAAAATCTTTTTTCATAGGCGCACAAATGTTATTATATATCGTTTTTCAAACAAGGTCGAAGCTAGTTAAATCTAAAAAAAGACTCAATTAACTGAACACCGTAGTTTTTCCTTCAGTTCAGTTTTACGCAGAGAGATGTTTCGAAAGAACGAAGAGTGTGTTGAAAGGGAGCTTCAATACAGGCGGAGATGGCAAGCCCCACAAGTGCGCCAGCGTCTAATACGATCAGCATTGGGCATTAGTCGCATTGAGGAAACACTGTGGGTCACGGCACTTGGCGGGCTTCCTTGAACATTGGCGATCGGAAGCGACAGCTTGGCGAGAGAACCTCCTTTCTCGTAAAGTAACTACTTAGGAAACAAGAAAGAAGGGGGGTTCTAGATTCCCATTTTGTGTTTTTTACATTTAAAATTCTTTTGTAGAAAAAATTTCGAACCTTTAAAGCAAATTGGTAACAAAAAAATTTTTTAAGGAAAAAAGAATAAGTCGCACACAAAAGGAAGTTTAAAAAACTTAGGTTTTGTTATATTTATACTCTTCGTTCATAGTGTTTTAATGGCGCTAAATAACATTTTTTTGGTGTGTAAGTACAGAGTGTTTTTTTTCCAGGTATAGAAGTTTAAGTTGGCATTACTTTCCAAGATGGAGACCGATTTAACAGCTGTCAAGTGATTTATTCTCAATTTGGTTTGGCAATTCATCAAAACGATCATCAAGCAAGGCGTAAATTCGTCGAATGGGCCCCAAACGAGATTGCCGTTGTTCCCGATTTTCATAAGCGAATTTTGTTTAGCGATGAAGCGCACTTCTGGTTGAATGGTTACGTCAACAAACAAAACTGCCGCATTTGGAGTGAAGCTAATCCACAAGTGTATGTCGAAACACCGTTACATCCAGAAAAACTGACTATTTGGTGCGCTTTGTGGGCTGGTGGAATCATTGGTCCGTACTTCTTCAAAAACGATGAAGGCCACAATGTTACAGTCAATGGTGATCGGTATAGAGCCATGATTACTAACTTTTTCATTCCTGAGTTGAACAATCAGGATGTCCAGGAGCTGTGGTTCCAACAAGACGGCGCAACATGTCACACAGCTCGTGCCACAATCGATTTATTGAAAGACACGTTTGGTGACCGCCTAATTTCACGTTTTGGACCTGTGAATTGGCCTCCAAGATCTTGTTTTTTAACACCGCTAGACTATTTTCTGTGGGGCTATGTAAAGTCATTGGTCTATGCGGATAAGCCACAAACGCTTGACCATTTGGAAGACAACATTCGCCGTTTTATTGCCGATATACGGCCACAAATGTTGGAAAAAGTCATCGAAAATTGGACGTCCAGATTGGACTATATCCGATCCAGCCGTGGCAGTCACATGCCAGAAATCATATTTAAAATATAATGCCACAAGATTATCTTTCGAATAAAAAAAATTCATGTCAATCGAATAATACATCGTTGTTTTATTGCAATTTAAAGTTCTATACCTCTAAAAAACACCATTTACTTAATTTGCTCTGCATTAACCATAAATTAAATTTCAGGTTTTTTTTCTTCGAATACATGTTTAATTTTTATAAAGGAAATTAATTTCATATATGAAAAACTAAATATTTAACAATTTGATTTTGTCATTTCACTGTAAAGTATTATTACTTTGGATTCTTAAACTTCGAATTTTTCAAAATTTGTCTTCTCATATCTAATTTCACACAGAAGTAAACCTTTACAAAAAAATTCTGTTCTTTTCCGAGTACATAAGATTTAAACTTCATAAAAAATTCGAGGATAAATGTAGCTCAATTTTAGAAAAGTTTCTACTTTATCTTCTCTTAAAAATTAATCTGATGGTAATCGCGTTTTCAAGTAAATCGGTTCCACACACACACACACAAAATTCTCAAATACCTTCAATTACTTTTTCTTCTTTCCCAAAATTTGAATTCCATAAAAGGAATGGATTAAAAAATTTTAAAAAACATGAATTTTTTTGTAAATATTGTCAGCAAAAAAAAAAAAAAAAAAAAAAAAATGTGTAATAATAATAATAATAAATAAAACTTAATTTTTTTTTATAAAAATATTTCCCAAAAGGTTTGTTGTGCAAAATTATACCTTCAGTAATATACTAAAAATTACCTTCAGTACTCATTACTAGCTCTTAAAGGGGCTGCGGTAGCCCAGTGGTCAAGGAATTGGATCATAGCAGGCATCTCATGAGTTCGAGCCCAGTACCACTAAAGACCTGCCGTGTAGGGCAGCGATGCACGTTAAATCTGTCGAGAGCTGCAACGTCCTCCCGTTTGTGTGGTGTGGTAGTTAGGAGAGGGAGATGGCAGCTCAGGAGTCGTCCTCGTCACTTGACCATGGTTCAAAATTACGTGGTCCGTCGCCAAAAGCCCTTGTGTAGCTGAACAGTGCGACGTTAATATTAACTCACTCACTCACTCAGAAACAAAAACAAAAAAGTGTTCAAAAAGAGTTTGCTCACAGATATTTGCTTTTTTAAATAGCATCTACTCTAATCTAAGTCGCACTCTTTTTTTCTTTGTTAATGCTACTGAAAATCGGGTGCAGCTTAGAATCGAAGGCAAAACATTTGTTGGATGGAGGAAATTAAGTTTTTACCCCTTCAAAAGAAAAAAATGTAGCCGTTCATTCTCACCACTTGCATCGATGAATTCCGCAGCTTATCTCTCCAGTATTCAGTCTAACCTAAACATCGTTGTCTGCTCGTATTTAGGAAACTGTTTTTGTGTACTCTTCCTTCTAATCACCCAAAGATACCGGTAACAGTTCAAGATGATGCATGAAAAGGAAGGCAATTTTATATGCAAAAAAGACAAAAAAAAAAAAAAAAAAAAAACAACCCTGGAAACCGAACAGCGGGCGTTGAAAACTTTGACACAGATGATAAATTTTACGTCGATGGCGTAAGCAAATTGACATAATTTTCGCTTGTAAATGTTCAACAGTTTTTAATAATTCTTTTTAAAATGTTCATAAAAAATGCACTGGGTGGCACAAAAGACAAGACCGTGTCCGGAAGTGGTGACAACGGCACCCATCCCGAAGTCAGCTGTGACAATGGGAGAGACGAATCATGAAATTGGCGGTTAGAGTAATTATAAGTTCATGTATGTATTTGAAAGTTTTTGAAACTGCTAAAATAAATTAGTTATTGACTTATTTCTCATTAAAATTTATTTTTTAAAATTCGTCGTATTAATTAAATATTAAGATTAGTATCAGATATCAAGGAACTCTTTGCATTTTTTTTATTTCTTCTCAAAAACGAGTAGAGAATTTGGGGTGCGGCTTAGATTCGAGTAAATATGGTATTTATAACATCTTCAAAGCACTGGGAACCTTGTTGAAGGGAACTAACAATGCATGGATAAAAGGCGAAAAGCGAGACTGTACAAATTGCATTATTATGTTACTATACATGAAAACAATAATAATAAGTTAATCTGTTTTAAATTTTCACCAATAAATTCTTGTAACGGGTCCAAATCTAATATAAGCATAGATATTTTTATATGCAGCCCGCGGGATTATAATGTTCTTCCGAAGTGGTTCGCGAAGTAATTTGGGTTGGCCACCCCTGGTGTAAAAACCTCCGTGAGAATGGGGTTCCACGTGAACATTGGCGGACGCCATTTGACTCACTGTGTTGTAATTTTACATATTCATGTTAGCAGGGCTGTTTTTCCGCTTAAGCACATCAGGGAAATGCCTAGACGTCAGAAATTGGAGAGCGAACGTACCACCGCCTAGCACGTCATGAGGGAAGTCTTTCTGCCCTTAAGAGGGTCAAGCTACATTCCCACCAAGGCTGTCATCTCGCTCGAGATGAAGTCTCTGATTGGCTAGTTGGTGTGAATGTAGCTTAAAGACTGAAAAGAGATCTGCCGTGGGAAATGAAAAGCTTAACAGTTTAATGTAGCTATGCCCTCGATATCATGTTACCATGAAAATTGATTACAGTGATGTTATTAATGATATTGCAATAATCAAAACACTCGAAGAAAAGCCTTTGTTGCAAAGTGACTCAACAAAGAATAAGGATGTCTAAAAGTAGAAGATAGTAAAGCGATAAATTGTGAAAAGATAATAATAAACAAGTTGAAAACAATTCGTACAGTAATGTATACTCTATACTGTAATGGAAAAAAAACACACACACAAACCGATTGCATTAATTTTCAAAAGAGTGGTCCATCATTTCGTAAGGTAAGAAATGAACATGAGTGGCCAAAATATTCTTTCCTTACGGTTGCCAGTCTATCACAAGGCAGGTCCATATAGTATGTGGTGGATATTGAAAACTGCAAAAACAAAGAAAGGGAAAAGAGTAAGAGAATTAAGGGAAAATCCCTCCAAAACAGGCAAGTTAAAAGCTGAAGAAAGGGGAGGGGTGCTCTGAAAATAGTGGGGGGCATAAAAATTTCAAGCGCGCCGAGGAGTTTAAAAACGGCCCTGCTTGTTAAGGTTTTTAAAAGACAGAATTCCCAAATTTCCCCTCTCATTTGTATTAATCGACACGACTTGATAAATACAGTATTCCCCACTTTCCGTGCGGCCGCGGTAGCCAAGGTATCGGATCGTGGCTGGCCTTGTCACGAGTTCGAGCCCAGTACCACTAAAGACCCGCCGTGTAGAGAAGCGATGCACGTTAAATCTGTCGAGAACCCCTCCCTCCCGTAGGAGAGGGGTGCCAGCTCAGGTGTCGTCCACGTCACTTGACCATGGTTCAAAATGACGTGTCCGTCGCCAAAAGCCCCAGTGCAACGTTTATACTCACTTACCCTCCGGGGATACTTCACATTGACACGGGGGTTTAGAGATGTATCGTCTTCGTCGCCAAAAGTAGTGCCGGTCTCGTTTTAGGCCCTGGGCGCAGATCTACGAGCCCCTTTGGCACTGGCAAATCAAAATTTATAACCAGAAAATATGGTAAGTCCAGTTTATCCGGGCCCCTGGCCGCACAATGGATATATCGCAGGGAAATGACGAAATTAGGAATTTCATCAAATATCCTTAAGGGATATGATCAATTGACGGCTGATGTTTTTAACGTCTCTTCAAGGTCGTTTTCCTGATGAAAGTGAGTGATTTTATCAAATGACTGAATTGTTTCAGTGAGTGAATATTAACGTCGCACTGTTCAGCTACACGAGGGCTTTAGGCGACGGAACACGTCATTTTGACCCATGGGCAAGTGACGTGGACGACACCTAAGCTAGCACCCTCCTCTCCGAACTACCACACCAACGGGAGGACGTTTCAGCTCTCGACAGATTTAACGTACATCGCTGCCCTACACGGTGGGTCTTTTAGTGGTACTGGGCTCGAACTCGTGACCAGGCCGGCCACGATCTGATACCTTGACCTCTCGGCTACCACGCCCTGAACTGTTTCAGCGAAATGATAAACTAGTCAGGATTTGCATTGGCAAAATGCTGTCCTGGGGGTGGGGGAAGACACCTGGGGCCGAGTCCTTGTACTTCCTAACCATACAGGTGGTACCTATCGATCTCCTAAATATCAACCCTATATCTTAAAAAAAAATGGCACCATAGGATTAACATAGGGATTGATATTTTAGTGTGTAAGTAACCGAGAGGAAAGATATAACACATAAAAAAAATACCAGCCTAATTTTCTAATTATTAGTTACGAATAAATATATTTTGTATTTCATTAACTATTGTTCTATTACTTAGTTCTACGTTTAATAATGCACCCTATTTGTTCAATAAACACTTTTAAACTGTTGACACTATTATTTGATCAATTCACTGAAACAGATGAGGGATTCTCGTTCAAATCCCTTACTTTTATCAGGGAAATGACATTATTTTAACAACTCTCGTCAATTGATCCTCTCCCTTAGGGATTTAATGAAGTTTCTTCATTTTCCTGAGACAGGCTAAAAGCCCTCGTGTAGCTTGAGAGTACTTCGCTCATAAAAATAAAGGGATTCGAATGAGTGCTTCCCTCTATGGACATTTATTTCAGCACGCGTTCATCCGATTTCGTAGCAGAAATCGCGAAGGATTATTTTACCTCTAACGTCGTTGAAAAAATGCATTCAGAATCAGAACTTGATAATTTAGCTATTAATGAATTTGTTAATATGTCATATACTTATAGTAATAATCAAAAACAATCCTATCGATTTTTTGAAAAATAAAATTTTTTGGTTAGTCGAAAATATTCTTAAAAAAAATTTCTAACCCAAGATTTTTAAAACCACACTACATGAAAGTTACATATTTTGACTCCTGCACACTAGTGTTAAATGAGTTTATACTTAACATCTTATTAAAAATTGCACTTGCACGAACCCTACCGTTGTAAATTTTCAGGACATTTTTCTGACTTAAAACGTCCTCCCAGTTGAGCTTTTACGTTTGGCGCAAGCAACCTTAAAAAAGTATGCGCCAAAAACGGCGCTTTCCTGCCATCCCTGTCTTCTTTGGTGATGCTGTAAAGCGGCTAATAGTCGCATATTAGGCGGATGAAACAATGTATTGCCGTGAAGCCCGCCGTCTGTTAACAACCAACTAAACCGATCAATTAGAAGCCGTGTCGAACGTCTTGTCGGGAGAGGACATTCTTCCGGCTACTTGGAAGCACTTGCAGTGGCTCTGAAGGGGCGGATGTAATAAAAGTTTATAATACACGGACATTGGTCAGGCTTCTTTTGCCCCCACCGTACGGATTTGTTATTGCCAATCTCTAACAAGAGGGAAAAAACCATTTGTTATGATAACTGCTTAGGAATAATTTCATTTTCTAGTGAATATGATTGCAGATAATTCAATGAGTACGCGGGAATTCTTTTTCAAAAGAAATGTTTTCGTTGTAAAGAAAATCGCACAGTATGTAAGATGGCAGGAAAAATGGTTTACAAAACAATCTGACGGTTGGAATGATTGCCGAAGTAACAGTAAAAAGGAAACTATAAGCTATTCCCAAAGTAGTCTAACTGGACCCCCAGGGTCTATGACGACCTTTCGGGGGCAATGAGGAGTAAATGGAGGTTGACGGCAGTGGCTCGCATTAAACCAAATCAAGAGTTTAATTTTAAAAGCTAAATTTGCAGTTACAAGGTGGCAGAATAGGTTTTATTTAAACAAGGACTATCAATCCACTGCTATATCTGTTACTCTTCAGTTATTTCTATATATTAATTAAATTTTTATTTAATTAACACGTGTCTTAAATTTTAATCACATTTCTTCACTATAGTTAGAAATTGAAATCCTTTAAAGTTGTTCTGTACCAGCAGTCAAAAAGACATTTAAGTTGATAAATTCGCAAAAATTCAATATTAGGTAAGCAGAGGTCTACCGCAAACCAAAAAGCATGGCAAGGGGTCTATGACACAAAAATGTTTGAGAACCTCTGAGCTATTCTCTTTTAAGATTATTTTTTTAAGTGTACAAAGATCATTCCATATAAATTTCTGATGGATTTCTTATTTACACATATTTTGAAATTACACTTGAATTATTGGCAATGGACCTTGTAATATTGAACAACAGTAAAGTGACGAGGATGACACCTGAACTGGCACCAAACATTAAAGTGAAGACTTAAATTTGTTGAACTTGTATCAGCCCTACATAGTGGGTTTGTAATGACACTAGGTCTCGATCGAAGTAATGCAAATTTCGTGACTTGTTTGGCGGTATTTACGTGCTACCAAAATTTTTTTAAAAAAACTAATTAACAATCAGCGGGGTGGAAAGCAAAACATTTACAAAGAAAATTGGCCGAAGAATTACACTGCTCTGCATTAAATTTGCAATACCATGAAGGAAAGCAAATACAAAAAAAGATTTTTATTGTACTTAAACAGTATGACACGAAGACAAAATGATTAAATTTGCAAGGAGTTTGAGGTTATAAAATCAGTAGAAATAGCTGCTACTTCTTGCAGCTAGAGCTGTCCTAACCCGGTTAGGCATGGAGTCGAACTTATCACATGCTGCTTAAGTCTATATTACACTCCATCCACCATATTAGGAGAGAAGAGGCGGCGCAGTCTGAGCAATCCATGACCAGATGTTTTAATTGGATTTGGAGATGATGCAGGCCAAGGCAACAATTGAATAGAAAGGAAGGTCAAAACACGACATGCGATCTTGTATTACCTTGTTGGAAGATGGTGTGACCAATCTGTACGGAACTAATATTCTTAGGCGTCTTTTTGAAGATGTTTATCGCCTAAAACAAGCGTTAGTTTAATAAAATTAGTTTAAGTTAATGAAAGCTAATAATTCGAGTTGCGTGTATTTCTCAGACCTCCTATTTCGGTAGACATTATTGATCTTGCGCATAGTTATTGATTAATTTCATGTGTCGTAATTTAATATATTAAAGGTAAATCCCTTTTTGTTTGACGTAACATAGAAATATTATATGTCATTAGAGTTTTTAATATTTGAATCAAGTGAATAAATATAAGTTATTATTATACAAATGACTTCTGGTCATTATTTGCATCAAAATAATCTTGGTATGCCGGGTGGAACCAAGGGGGGTTCTCACAATGGTGTTTGGCAGGTCTCGGCAATAGAGACAATCGAAGGACGTAAGATGTCAGAAATGTAACCATCGATCCCAATTACAGATCTTTCTGCACATGCTCCATAAACCTCAAACTTCGGAGGTTTATTACAATTCATTATTACTGCCATTTGGTGATTTTAACAATTTTTATGGCTCCATGAAATGGAAAAGTGCATTTCTTAAAAATATTTTATGAGCAAACAAATTATGAAATGTCAAACTTTTTAAAGAAGTTTTACAATATTCCATCTCAGCCTAACTTGGCAGCTTTGAGAAAGATATCCAGTGTAACAATCTACTTGAAAAATAGTTGTAACTTTCTTTTTTTTTTGGAATTTAAATCCAAGGAAATCCATAGAAATTTATAAAAATGTAAAACATTCTAGGGATTGGGATTTTAATAACACATTTCAAGTTAATCAAGCCTTTATTTTTTTAACAAAGTTAATACAGTCAATAGAGCTAAGTCATGAAATTCCAGTTTGGCTGAAAACTGATTTTCTGCACCAAATTTTGTCATTGATGCAAGTCTTTTTTGTGAAAGACTTTATATTGTTACAGAAAATTCTGATCCATTGTTATGAGCGTTACAATGCTTGGTTTTTTAAAATCGTTTCATTCAAGAGTTCACTCTTCAGCTTCTTTTGAAGTTATCACTTCAAAAAAAAAAAAAAAACCATTGAAGTTATTATTGCTGCTTTTGACCCAATTACAATCAAAATCTGACTTCCGCCATCCAATGTGGTGGATGGGCTTTTACTAATATTGCAACAACTGTTGAACGACTTGGAAGTAATTTTCTCTGTCGAAAAACCTAAATAAGCATGCACGTTGATGGGTACAGTTGGTTTAATGTGCAATTCGATTTAAAATGTCATTTGTAGCAGATTCTGTTTTCATTATGCTGCTTACTTTGCCTTCTCTCTATTGATACACTTCGGAACTTTTTTTCTAATGCCATGCCGTTTTTTCCTCTTTTTAAGAAGATTCAGTTCAAATTTGAAGTCATTCTGACTAGTAGTTCTTTTTCACAGCTTATTGAAAGTGGAACTTTAATTATAATCACTTTGTATATTAGACTAATGTAATGGAAGAAAAGACTGGACGATTCAGCTTTATTATGACAGGTAGGATAAAATATTTCAAATCACATGACAAATGGCAAGAGTCACAGAAAAATTTCAAATAAAAAGTAATAATGCAATATAAAACACACTAATAATTTTAAAATGTTGCCTAATTCCATATTGCTCTCCTGAAATTTATTTTTAATAGAGATCTTGAACAACAATTTTTTGAAAAAAATTTAGCTAGAGAAATGTTAGCAATGAACCACGGTCAAGTGATGAAGTGTGTTGTTGGTATTTCTTCCTAAAATTCTAAACTCACGTTCCAAATTATGGATTTTTTCAATAAAATATCAGTCGAAAAGCTTACAGAAAAAAAATTCAAAGTCTTCATCTAAAAATACTTCACCTCAAAACCAATATCATCGCATCATTACACAACATTTTGATAACCAATTAATAGAATGACAAACGAAATTCCAGAGGAATAAATCCTAAACAAATAGTTATTTGTGTTCACATATTGACTATGATTCAAACAGATAGTGCAGGAATAAATTAACAGATTTTCATTCAAATCAGCTCCAAATCCCCTCTCTTCAAAAAACGATTTTTTTTTTAAAAAATAAAACCTTAAAAATAAAAATTGAAGCCCCTGAGGAAGCAGTGAACTTTAAATCAGTGTTACAGATGTCGGTCTTTGAAAAATCTTCCAGAATCTTCTCCAAATCCCCAAATCTCTGAAATTTTAAGCACTTGCCACTTAAAGCAGTAAATATCAAAGAGAGAGAGAGAAAGTAAAAGCATACCAATAACACATCCACATTCAAAGTCAAACACTTTACAAAAATCGAGCAATAACTCTCTCAGTCAACAGTTTCTTTTCCCTTTGAAAAAAAAATCTCAAATTCAACTTGTACAAGAATAAACTTAACAAATATATGGAAAAACATTTGAAGCATATAAATATTTCTTAAATCACAAGAAATTTTATTAAAAGCTACAGTAAATTTGTCTCTCCCTATATAAATTGAGATAAAATCTCATTTAAGGTCATTTTTTATATATGGAATATACAGCTTTATTAGTCTTATTTATTTAACATAACAGCAAAATACAAATTCTAACTCATGTTCCATCTCACTATGTATTCAAATTTTGAAACTATACACTAAAAAATGTTCCCCATTAACATTCACATAATTTTTAAAAATTTGGACTTTGAGAGAAGAGGGGAGGGGAGTGAAAAATAAAAACCTTTAGTATGCATAAATGGATGGCACTCTAAACACTGCTTAGCTTCACTTAAAGTTTAATTAATAATGAAATATTTAATTTATTCTTCAATGATATGGAATTCCAATATTTACAAAAATCTGAATCTGTTCCTAAGGGATGACATAGCACTTATAACCACATATATACTGCAATATTAACATTTTTAAAAATTCTAGTTAAAATTTAAAAACAATGTAATTTAAAACACATGTTACTTGAATAGCACCATATTTTTTTTCACTTTGACTAGAAAGAAAAAAACCAGTCTTAACAACCAGTGTTTTTTCATTTACTACATAAAAATTTGAATTTTCTCTGTTAACATTTTTTTTTTTTTTTTTTTTTTTTTTTTGAGAATTACCATACAAAATTATATTTAAGTTAACTATTATGAAAATATTATCTGCACTATAGATAAATAAACGATCTGGAAACCGAAATTTCTTTATAAGTTTTAAGCATTCCCCATATAACAAAGAATGTAAAAATGTTCGCATCTACTTTTGGAAAAATCTTTTGATATGTTAAAAAAAAATTGATTTTATATATTTTAATTCCTTTCTTTCTCAGTGGCACGACAGCCCAGGATGGGCTTTGGCCTTCTACCTGCTAGTGTGTTCGATTCTTCGTTCTCAAAACTAGAATATCTTTTTCTAGGCAATCGATCCATCTAAGATTCTCCCTTCTTCATGTGCCAATTGGTTGAGGATTGAAGACTTTTTTAGTGGTACGGTCTTTGTTCATTCTGACAACGTGACCAGCCCATCTAATCCGTTGTATTTTGATGAAGTTAACAATGTCAGATTCTTTATATCAGTGATCTGCAACCCCTGGTCCGTGGATCAAATGGTGCTGGACCGCCTAAAGAACATTAAACTATTGCCATTTTATTTAAAGTGGTGCATTTCTCTCGGATTTGCACAACTTCCACTTAAATCACTTTATATTCCACATTAAATCACTTTTATTCATTTTTGGTGTAACTATATTTCATTCTGAAGGCATATTTAAATGTAACTAAATTAAAATTGTTAAATCAAAAAATCTAAAATATAAGCAATCACCGTGCAAGCACCGTATAAGCAAACCCTCAGCGAGCCGCAGTAAAATTATCAAACATTGACCGATCCACAGTGATAAAAAGGTTGCTGAGCACTGCTTTATATGATTGATAGAGCTCTAAATTTGATCCTTTTCGCCATGCTCCATTTTCCCGAATTCTTCCAAAAATAAATCTTCCTTTCATAGATACTTATCACGTTCTCATCTGTTCGAGACATGGGCCAAGTTTCACATGCGTAAGTTAATACTGATCTTTAAAAGACTTCTATAAATTTTAATTACTTTTATTTATTTATTCTTTAATATGATGTTCCACTGAATTCTCATGAGAAATAATTCTTCAAATAAGTAATATTTAGTGTGTCTTAAAATTTGAACATATTTCTGGGAACTTTCAAAGTAACTTTTGTAGATAACGTCTTATTTTTAATAAAAAGCTATGATTTATTTAAAGAAACAATTTTTACTTGTAACATGGCTTACTATATAATGTAAGGATGTATATGTGTCTGATAGTCATACATCAAAACCAAAATTATATTTCTATTTTACTGTTTTTTAGCACTTTCAGCTCAATTACTAAATGAAGGACAAATTCTCTTTAAAAGAGACTTTTTGAAAACATGAGTTAAGTAGCAATTTTGAGAGCTTTTAAAGTTAATACACAAAGATGAATTCTAGAAAAATTTCTTTTAGTATTCAATCATAGCAGCACTTTAATTTATATGAAAACACTTCAAACAAGTATTATGAAGAAAATAAGAAGTTTCATTACTTAAATTAATAGTTTTAGTTTACTTCAACAAAATAATTAAAAAAAAAAGGCATTGAAGCAAAAACATTATTTGAACCCCCTAATTTTCACTAATTAGGCATTTCAAGTAATTATAAATGGAATAAAAAAAAATTATTCCTTTTTACAAAACCTAAAAATAAGTTTTGTTACACAATATTTACAGTTTAACACTATTTATGGCATTAAGATTACTAAATTTTGCTTTCATCATAACACTTCCCCAGATAAAAAAAAAGGATTGAAAATAATTTTTGCGCAGTAACAATGTATCAATTGATTACAAAAATGAGTTAAAATTCCTTATAAATTATAATTCATAGCTTTCTTGGTTTACAAATTTATTCTTCTCTGGAGAAATTATTTAATTTTAAATGCAAATAAATTCTAAAGTCAATCAAAATATAACACAATAAAAAATACTTTATTAAATGTTTATACAGGATGAACTCCATAAGCATCTGGCATTCTTTCAATAGAATATCTGAAATGAAAAAGTATTCCATACAGTTTAAAGTTTACTACTTTAAATTTAAATACACAAAATACATTTTAAAGCTTTCTTATTCAATTTTAAAAAAAAGGATATATAGATGAATAAAATTCTTAAAAAAGAAATCCTTATTAAGAATTTAATATTCATAGAATTCATAATAGAATATTATTACCTGCATAAATAGTATAATTGAATTATATATACAATACAAATTAACTAATACAATATAAATTAAAGTTTTAAATCAATTTTAGAAAAAAGGATGATCCAAAAAGGAATAATATATTCAAATTGACACATACTTGTACCCTTGTATATACATGATGGGAACTCCTGGAATTTTCCTTATTTTTCTTTTCAGACCTGCATCACAAGTGGCAACAATGTAGCATTTTGACTGAAAAAATAATTTAATAATCAAAAAACAGAAAAAAATAAATATTTACTTGAGCTTCAAATTTGAACATTTACAAAGAGAGTTTATTCAGCAAGATACATAATCTTTTATCTATATAGACAATAATCTTATAGTGAAACAATTACGAAAACATTTCCCTACCAAAAGTAGCAATTTCAAAAATTATGAAAACAGCAAGCATGACTTACTAAACTCAACCTCATCGAATAAAAAATTACACAATTAATTAAAACAGTACAAAAACAAAAAAACTTTGTTCAAGAGTTTTATTTTGTACTTTCTTATTTGAAAATGCTGGGACATATTAAATTATGTTTCCATGTAATGCACAAAAATTACCATTTGTTCTTATTTAAAATTATTCTATAGAAGCATTTAACATTTCTTTAAGAAATTTTTAAAAATTTGAATTTGAGGCCTTTTGATGCAAAGGCCAATTTCCATGATGTGCCAAACAAAAGATAATCACATACTGTAACAAAAATAAATTACAAAAAGACAGCTTTCCTTAAATGCCTATTTTTAAAAGGGAAAATTTGGAAGGGAAAAAAACAAACATAAAACCAATATGTACAACAGTAAAATAAGTTACAAAACAATATTTTTAAATCAGATGTGTAACAAAAAGCTATGAGATAGCAAACAGATTTGTATGAAGGGCCTCTTCAACCAAATCAGACAAAATTAAAGGATTTGTCTTTTGGATCTTTGTACTGGAAAAGCTGCACAATGAGCCATGACGATGAATATGGTGCAATTTCTTGATCACCTGCCGATCTTAAGTCTTTATGTATACCAAGTCTCTCAATATATGGTGGGTACAGTACAGCATAGAAATTCTCAAATCCTAGTAAGAGACAGGCTGCTATATGAGAATATATACAAGTTCTGGGAACATTATCAGCCGACCTATTATCAAGTATACTTTAACAATTTGAAAAAGAAACTTAAATAATGAAGCAACTAGTTGTTAATAATAACAAATCTAAGTGGGGAAAAACAATGCACATATTTAATACATAGCATTTAGTTCTACTCTTTTATTTATAACATTGTTTTCTTCAGATACAATACTGTCTTATTTTTAATATCAAGATCGTTTTTAAATACAGTAATACAAACTAATTTCATAATATTAAATTATATTACAAATTATTGAATAAAATAATCTTTATAAATGATGAATGCTTCAATTTTTAAACACATATATACAAAAACATATTATTTTATTTCTAAAATTGGAGACAGGAAAAAATTTAATTTAAAAAAGTTATAAATATATTTTTACAGTTACACATAATATCTGGAAATTATTTTTGACATTTATTACACATTATGAAAATTAGTGTTTAGAACAGTGTACCTCAATTCCTCAAAATTGTCTTTTTTGCTGTACAAGTAGCTTGGCTAATTTTTTTTCATTCGAAAAGAAAGGAAGACATCTATTATTTAAAGTAAAAAATATCTAAATTTGGTATAACTCCTGAATAAGTATTGAGACTAGTAAAATTAATTGTCAGGAACACACAATAGCATGCATATAATTATGACAATATTTTACAAAATATGTAAATAAAACATTACCATTTAAGTAATAATAATGTAGAATAGGTACAAGTAATAGTTCTTTTTTTAAAGTTAATAACATATCCTCTTGACATAGTTAAAATGTTCATTAATTACTTTAAATAGTATATTACAATTGAATTCCTTGGAAACTTTTCACAAATTCCCTTATTATGAGCAAAAATGAGATGAAGCAAAAAGTTTTGGTACACTTATAATTCTTAAAACATTTCAGATAGATATTTTCACAACATGTATACCATTTATCTTTTGATTATTATGTGTGTATTCTATTCAAATAATGAATCTGATCTATAAGAAGTTTTACTGCTGCTGTCATGTCCTTCCTGTAGGGAAGAAATGAAAGTTGCCAGAGGCTGAGACAGGTTGGACTTCTTTATGATAGATGGCGAAGCCACCTATCTTCACCTCCACAATTTAGGCATGGAACTAGAGAGGAGAAATATTCTCCAGCCCCCTATATACACCTGTGGTTTCTCCTATGACCGCCCGCAAGACTTTCAGACCCACTGATTTGATGAGCATGTACTTCGTGTGTACTCGGAGGGTATTTGGTGGCATAGGCATCGAACCCCGGCCTTCTGGTCTGAAGTCCAATGCTCTAACCACTAGACTACCCACGACCCTAGATGTTTTACTATCTTGTGAAAATATGAAATCAAAATAAATTTTAAATTATACTAATTTAGTCACAAAAACATACAACAAAAATTTCTTCTTCACTAATACTTCCACATTTCAGCATTTTTAATAACAAATATTTTTATTTTTGTAAGTCTATATGCATAAGTATAATTAATTACTATAATTTACTTTATATCATATAAACTTTCATGCTATTTTAATAATACAAGCTCAAATAAATTAATAATGAACTCTGATTTCAATTTACTGTAACATTTGGAAAAGATACTGCAGATCTCAAAGAAATAACAATTAGGAATATTTCCCCCTTCCTAGAGAACAACACATTGAACTTGATAAAATAAAAAAATAGAGCCCCATTGCACAAATTCAAATATATATACATAAAAAAATTCAAACACATTTGATTCATGCCCCTCAAATGTGTATAAGAAAAATAATAAAAAATCACAATTTCAATGCTTTATGAATTTTACAAGCTCCTTAAAATTTCTGTAGAATGCATTTATGTAGCAATATCAAAACTTGGGTAAGAATAACATAGGATATTTACATACTACATTTAATCACACATATTTTTTTCACCAGGAACTAAGCACACAATAAAACATGAAAATAATCATGTAAGTAGGACTCTACCAAGATTGCTGGTACATGCAGGACTTGTAACTTTATTAAAAATATCAAAAATAAAATAGATGTATCTTTCATATGTATGCAATCTTCACAATCTAAAATTTATATATATATAAAGCCTGATGTTACAATAAATATTTAATTCATGAGATAGTTCTACAATGCATCTTATCTTGGAATAAAATTTTATTAAATCAAAAAAGAGCAAGAAAAAAAGGCTTGGTTTAATTATTGGAAAAATGTCCACATTTAACACCTTTTTAGAAACATTTATTTCAAACATTCAAATTGAAGGTAAAAAATTCACAAACAATTAATTCAAAAGAGAGGAAAAAGATCTTACTTGAATCACCCTTTGTACTATGCAGTCATCAGCATAGGTTCCTTTATGCATACAATGAAGTCTTTGAATTCGTGGATCTTTCACTACTCTATAAGCCAAAGTTAAAAATTGATTATGTAAATTGAATTCAAACGATATTTATTAATTAAAAAAACCCCTCATATTCATACAATATCTTTCAGTGTTTATATTTTGTGCAGTAAGAACTGCTTTTATTTACATATTCATCAAAAAATTGCATAGTATTTTAAGCATTTTTAGAGTATCAAGTAGAAATCATTTCCTTGATAAATTTGTATAGCATAGACAAAATGGATTTCCATTTTACATTTTGATACAATACTGAATAAAACTGTGTACAAAATGTCATTATTTTTCTTTTTTTGTATATTGTCCACTTTAGAGGAACAATGCATTGTATTCTATAAGGGAAATGCATCTAAATACTTATCAATACTGCAATTAAAGGGAACTGACCTTCTTCAGTTCCTTCAAGTATCCAAATCAGTAGAGTAAAAAAAAAACATATTCAGGGTTATCAACATTCATCCATAGTTTCTCTCTCCTTCTTTATTTATTCTTTTAAAAAATATTCAACTATTATGGACATTTTGAAAGGACTTCAAAAATTAAATTTAAAAATCTTCAGCATTTTTTCTTTTGCACTCCCTTCATTTTCTACAATAAAAAAGGGTAATAGTTCTACCAATGAATTTACCAAAAAATCCGGCATATAATGCACACCTACACTTTTAAGCTGAAATTTTTAGGCATATCCGACACATAACACACAGCCCCTTTTTATGAAGAAACTTGAAATGTACATGTGCAATGCTCTAATGTTTTGAAGTCATTTATTTGTTATTTATTCCAAGCCTTAGAAAAAAATAGTAAACTTTCAAAAATACAACCTTTTTAAGTTCAAAAGGAGAATGTCATTTCTTTTAAATAAACAGTATTTTCATGTAAGTAGAAGTCTAATTTTTTGTGCTCATCTCTTTTGTTATTTTTTAAAGCTATCATTTTTATACCCGGCATTAACGCACACCCAAAAACTTTGATCTTATTTTTTGCATTAAAAGTGTGCATTATACACTGGATTTTACAGTACATAAAAGGGATGGGGGTAGAATTAAAATTAATTATTTTAGAATTCAATCATTTTCCCTTAATGTTAAAATTTTAGACATGAAGAAGAATCCCGAGAGTTAGACATACTTTCTGTATAAAAGCAGTTTATATTTTAGCTACCTTTCTTAAGATAAAACAATCAATTATATATTTTGAAAAAATATTTTCTTTAATATTATTAGGCTCTCTTTAACACTTTTATTTTTATTATTAAGTTAACATCTCCATTACATATATTTACAGAAGAAAAGTTTAGATATTTTTGAAGCCACTCATTTCATACTCAGAATGCTGATAAAGGAGGATTAACTGATAAGAGTATTAAACATTAAGATATTATAAAGGAATTTACATGGAAGAATTCTACAACATTCTATACACTTCTAAAACTTTTCTCCACATTTTAACAGTCTCAAGTAACTTAGAGCTTAGCTTTTTTCCCCCTACCTAAAAAAAAATGACAGTTAACATATCCACACCAGCATGAAACATTGACAGTTCCCGAACAGCACACATTTGCCCCAGCTTATTTTTCCCTACATGGCCGAATGTCACCAATGTGCACCATGCACCTGGAATCTTTTTGTAAGCTCAATTTTTTGGCAATAGACATTATACGTCCATAAGTTTTGAGGTGCATGTAGAACTGACCTATTTGAAATGAGAGAAATATTACTCATATACACGTTGTTTTTGTTTTATAAGCATAAGGTGAATGGGAATGTTTCCGAACTGAATGCTTTATGACTGCTCTTGAAATGAACATGTGGTTTTTGTTTACAGAGAAGATGAGTGTTTTATTTTCGCTAAAGCAATTAGTTTGGACTTGCAGTGTATTTTTAATGGTTAATTAGATCTGGTAGACAAAATTTATATTTTTTAAAATTTTTTACAAGGTTGAAGCATCAAAAATGTTTAACTGAACTTGGAATATTAGAATGATGCAAAATTGATTCTAAATTTGAATCTGAGAGTAGTGATAGTGACAAATAATGTATGTCGATTGTCCTGTTCATTGTGAATTTTAAGATAATGATATTTCAGACATTTGTATGCTGATTTACGTCGACACAAAATGCCTCTATGGTCATCAACAATAGTAAGGAAAAGTTTTTGTTTGTTCACATTCCTGTAAAAAAAAACTCCAAAATAGCAAATGCTTTATTACAAGTGCAAAAACTGTAATAAAGGACTCAGAGTAGATTCCTGTTTAAAAATTTTTCATATTAAAAAGAATTTTGAGAAAGATATTTAGTTTTCAAATGAATAATGTTAAGAGTCATTAAATGATAAATAAATACTGACAGTAAAATGTTTAAAAATTTGTACTTAAACAGAAAGTAACTTAAGTAAATTGAGTATGTTTAATACAAAATATAGAAAGCATGTGTTAATTGTGTACTCTATAGAACTATATTAAATAACATGTTCAAGTTTCGGTATTTTCATAGGTTCAGGCTTAACTACACAAAACCATGTGGCCTGTGAGTGACACTTGTAATACAAACCTCCGGCCCTGGCGGTATGCATGTGTTAGTGTCTTTTATCCCGAAAGGGTTAATATAAAAAACATTGCGAACAGATAAAATATTATGATGATTGGTTACGTTTCATTTATTCCTTTATTAGATTTATATTCATTTTATAACCAATATTACAGAAATTTCTTTAACAAATACAAAATTACGAGTATAAGAAAAAAAATTTCTAAAGTGAATTTATACAATACTAAATTCCTTTCATTTCTTAAATATATAATTTTGGATTATACACAAATATATTAATTTTGAATAGCTGAATGAACCTTTTAATATAATCTTCAATGGCATTCAATTCCATGCATATGCTACAAAATATTTTAAGATTCTCCTAAAAGTATTCTAGTACAATTTCATTTGTAAAATATACATTTTAAATTTAGCAAATATTGAATGAAACCATGGCAAATGATGTTTGGGAAAGTGGTCGAGGGGGGGAGAGTTTATTTATGTCACGCAATAAAGAAAAATGTGAGCGACTGGTAATGGACCTCATGATTTTGAACCTGAGTCAAAATATGAGAATGACACTTGATATGGCATTTCCTTCTCCTTACCACACCAAGGGGAGAACCTCGAGCTTTAAACAGATTTAACTAGTATCGCCCCCTCCCTCTACATGGCAGGTCTTGAGCAGCACTTGGCTCAAATTCACGATACCATAATTACTACGATATCAGTCACATGATCTTTGGAAAAATAATGATAATTAAATAGAAGAGAGAATTTTAAAATATTTCAATTAAATAATGTGAAAAGACAAAAGAAACTCTTGCCAAGTAATTTTGGCAATTCAGCTCATTGTTCATTCCCCTATGGAATGTTCACTTGCATTAACATTAACCACTAATAACACAAATGAACACACTAAAATTAATCCAAATATAAAAAATTTATAGATTACAGATCTCAATGAAAATCAACCACTATCTATATTTATATATGAAAGTTTGTTGTATGTGTATTAAGCAACATAGTACTAAAATAAAAAGAACCATATGCACAAAATTTGAAATACTGTAACTTTATAGATGATGATATTGCAGCCACATTAGCGCAAAATTTGATTTAAATCCAATATTGAAAAGTTATTTTTAATACAACCTGCAGACTAATAGTTGAACAAAATGAAGCAGAATTACATATGCACTCTCTAAGAAATTTTAATTGAGTGCTCAAACAGTTTCTTTCCAATCCAATTGTTTTATCCAAATAACACAATATTCTTACACATTATCTTTACTTTCAACAACTTAATCTTCCTTTAGTTTTTTGAACATTAAGTTCATTAGTTTGTGTCAGAATTATGATTTTTTTCTAAACAAATTTTTAGAAAAAGTATTTGCTATGTTATCTGTTGAAAATTCTTATTAAATTTTTTTGTAAACTTTTAGATATATAGTCTAAAACATCAGGTTGATAATGGGTCTTTATTTAAAAATAATAATTTATGTTTAATAGCTGGAGATTTATTTATAAAAATTAATCCATGCGAAGAAAAAGTACCACAACTAGTACATAAAGCTAATAATTGCATACAAGAAATTAAAATTTCAAAGAATTATTTCACAGAGTTAAATAATTTCTAATGAAATTTAAGATAACAGACTTTTTCATACAAACGTATTCCTCGTAATATAAAAGATAAAGTTGAAGGAGTGAACAGTAAGATTCATCAATTATGGATATTAAGAAACAGCAATGGGAAAATATTACATACATCACATAAATACATATTCTGAAGCCTGTATATTTTCAAAATTAAAGGTTCATATTGTAACAAAGTAGTTGATTTTAGCTTAAATTGCATCAGAAGCTACACAAGAGATATTTGTGTGTGTGCGTAAAAAAATCTCCAAAATTCTATTCTCTCTATTAAACAGGAGTTGCTTCAGTTATATATAGCTTCACATTGTCTGCTACAGCCATTTAAAAACAAAATATGAATGCTTTCAACTCAATACAAAAAAAATGTAAAGCACTTATCTTAATTTTAAAAAACAAAGCTTTTTTTAAAAAATACTGTTAAACACTTACCTGTGAGCTACTCTCATTCTCCTTTTAAATTTCTCTAATTCTCCTATAACACAATCTGTGACGTATGGTATACCTTTAAAAAGACAACTTTTTTTAGAGAATAGGACATATTTCTAATCGATATTGTAACAAACAAAACTGAACACATTTAGCGCACTTCTATTTGCATGAAAATTTAAGAACAAAATACCAGCATCTACTAAATTTTAAATTTAATGATTTCATTGATGATTATCATGAATTTTAAGTTTAGAATTAATCATAGAAGGAATTTATGTTTTCAAAAATAATTATGAAAACTAAATAATTAATTCTGCAAAAGTTTTTAATAATATTTATACTTAAATTCACAACCAGCAATATAACAGTCATTTTAACATAAGAGTTTTATGCTATTTATAAATAGCAATTGTTTGCTACAAATGCAAATAGTAATATGTGGACTTTAATTACCATTTAAAGGTGTTCTTTATTTATATGGTTTTAGAAACAATTCATTGGACTCAGTAACATTTTAATAAAGTCAAACAAGCAAGAAATAATGCATATTTGGTATTTTTAGTACTTTATTCATATATAATTTTTACTCAAAGTGCAAAATAATCTAATATACCATATATTTCCCACTGTAAGCCAATCCATGTATAAGCTGGAACTGTGCTTCCTCCTCCCTCAAATGTACCCAAAATTCAAAGCATGTATTTAAGCCAAATTAGAAAGGGGTGTGAACCCTGTAATTTTCAAGCATGATACCATGAGGTCAAAAATGTTGGTAAAATGGGCAGAATGTTCCCATTCAAACAGCTGTTAAGTAAAATACCAGAAAACATCAATAGTCTCATTTCTGTAATTCCATCTTAGAGATGGTAAATAGGATTTTATCCAAATGCCAATTTTTGAGTGCAGATCCCTCACATTTATATACACAGCATTATAAAATTTTCATTTTTAATAATAAGAAATTATTTTAATGCCTAAATTTTTTAAGTAAATTATACTTACAGATTGTTAGAGAAGTTTTTTACTTCCTGTTACTCGTAAGATATTTTATATCTGGCTGGTATGTTACGAGGTAATGCATGCCACTCTGTCAATTTACTTTTAGTCATTGACAATACACGACTTAGTCCCAAAAAGACTTTTGCAAGAGTAAATGGATGTAAAAATGGTTAATAATGCAATAGCCAGCTTTTAAACTAAAGCAAAGTTGGAATACCATTTCAAATTTCACATATTGGGAATTCAATACAGAATTTAGACTATCTTCTGACATTTGACATTACAATTTTTTGATAAGTATTTTTGGGTCTTAACTGCAGATCTATAGTCTGCATTTCCCAATTTTCTAATTTTAGTCATAAGTAATGAGATTGCACTCCATTTAACATAAAATCCTTTATGTTGAATGAGTAAGGATAATTTACAATTTTCTGTAGCTTTTGAATTCTTTAAACATCTTTGAAAACTGTTTTTTAATAAAAGAGAGAAGTATATATGGTAATCTCTTTTTCTGCATAACTATACAGTTTTCAAATTTACATGAATGAAGATTTAAATGTTAAGATTACAGTAGTAATTTGATTTCTGAAGAGTGTATGAATAATAAAAATATCATCAATTATATTTTTCATAAATTAACAATAAATTATATTAAACCCAAATCATACTCAACTACAAACTATTAACAGTATTAAAAGCAATTATATGATTAAAGTTATTGTAAATGTATAAAATATGTATTACACTCATATCTGGAAAAAACCTCTCGAAAAAAAAATGGAAAAAAGGTAACACTTGAATTTCTTAAAATGGAAGAAAAAAATTACACATACAACATCTAATCCATTTGTGGCCAAATAGTTGCAACATTATATAATTGTATTTTATAAGTAAATAATTCTAAATCTATTTCTTTATAAAAATAATTGTTTACAAGAGAAATTGAACACAATTTTGATTTTACAGATAATCTTCAAAGCTATATAAATCACAATAAAGATAAAGCAAGAGTTGATATATCTTACATTTTCCATAGAGACAATCCATCATGGATGAAACAACATCCAATTTTCTTTTGATTGAGAAGTGTACAAAATTTGTATCAATAATGACGTGATATGGTGGTCCCAACTGTGTGTTGTATTTAAAGAACAATGCTGATGAGTATGGAAGACTGAAAAAAAAAATTCTAAAATTACTATAATTTCAACAAAATAAGATTTCACAATTGCAAATTTCTTCATTTAGCATAGAATGATCCTAGGATATCGGCCATCCGGGTGCAAAGACCTAATGTGCAGCCCTCTACAGAATTTTTCATATTTTGATTAATACTAACTCATTTAGCTGCATAAGAATAAAAAATAAAACATTGATAAAAATGAAAATAAAATGTGAAGAGCAAAACTTTATTTTGGGGCCAGCTAATAGGTTTTAATAAACGAAGTACTTCAACAAAATAATAAACAAATAAAAATACTACCTTTAAAATAAACGACATTTTCTAATTAGAAATGCAAAACAGTATTTACTCAAAAATGTAAATTTTAAGCAGATAGCCATGAAATTGCAGAAAAGAGACTAGTGCAATCAGCTCAATGAACATGCAATTTAGTAGAAAGGTAATGCATATGCTAGGAACAAATCATCATAGGCAACATGAGTGTACGCAAAATGCACACGGTCGGCGTGTACAGCTCAAGACTACAATAAAAGGAATGGAGGCACAATTATTGACATTCAATGCAAATGCGTTCTTTCATGAAATATGGTTGGAAGAAATAACCTGAATGACTTCACATGAGGAAGAATGATCCGAAAGCTGGAGGGGAGACATAGTTTGACCAGTGTAGAATGAAGAGTTCTGAATCAAGTGCCGTTTTACATGTTTAGAAAGTCATAGGTACAGTTGTTAGAAGGGTTGGTGGTGGCTACCCTAAGAAAACTACTGGAGTGGATGGCGGATATATCATGTTGAAGGCGAAAAGATTCCGATACCAGTTAGCAAGCACCTTTGTTCAGCAACTATGCACAGCAACAGGGTGACAAGTGTAACGGCTTACTGTGGTCAGATGTCTTTACAAAAGTGATCTCTATTCACTTGCTATTGTTAATGCTGCATCATTTTGAAAGTTGGACATTTCTTCCATGAAAGAATCATGTCATCCTTAAAGATAGAAGAGTCATTTCAATGCCACAAGCGATTCTCAACGCCAGTTGATTCGGGGAGAGGTCAGGACAGTTTAATCCAAGTAACATCATGGAAAGAGACCATTATGGTGGCCCAGGAATTGTCATCTTGGAAAGCATTATCCTGAACGGGCAGACTGAGCTCATTCCTATATCTCACAGCAGTCCCAGTACCTTTTTCAAAGTCATTTATGTATGTGTGGCAATCTAACATGATGCTTGCCCAGATCATCAAGCCTCCTCTGTAGTAATGATCAATTTCTGTGACATTTGAGTGCAGGTAATGGGTCTCTAGTTCTCTCCATATGAGAGTACAGTGAGAATAACTGATTAGTGAAGGGAACAGTAGCCCATCGATCCATGCTCCAATCTCCATAAACTCTACTTCATTTTAAACAGACTGTTCTGTTAGCAAAACTGATGGGGCACAAACAGCTGGTCTTCTTGCAAACAGCCATCTCATAAAATCTTCTGGAAACAGTCCATGTTTAAACTCAGGTTCTTGTGGACACATACAACACACGAGAGAGCTCAGAAGCTGTAAGCATCTCTTTCGCTCCTTGCAATAATGGATAAAAGGCAACCTTCTCTGGATGTCAGGGCTCTAGGACAACCTTGACCAGACTTTATATCAACAGATCTAGTATACTGAAACTATTTCCACTAGTTGAACCAAAGGCTGAGCAATAAAATGAATTTGCTACAAATAAGGATTTGAGATTGGTCTGCTTCTAGTCTACCCACAGTCCACCATCTAAACATTGGTGGTTACTCATTTTTACTGTGTGAATTTTAATTTCCCTGATTACTGCAAAAAATACCAAGAAATTTGGCGAGGTGTATTAGTGAATAAAATATGGACGTTGGTATTCATGCTTATAAATCCTTATCCTCAACTAGCTCCAACCACACATACGTACATGCTTACATATTCAACATAGATGAGATTTGCATTTTTGTTTTGAAGTAGTATTTTTACATTTCATTTAATTTTTTTTCATAAAATTTGACAACATATGTGAATTTTCTTAATTTTAAACACCAGGGTAAATTAAACCTTATACAAAGACTTCCTAATTATTAACTATAAAATAACTTTTCTGGCTTTCTTAGAAGCAAATTTGTCAACTATGGTGAAATCAATTTTTTCAGAGATTACGGATTCAGTGGAAATGATGTTCAAATCTGAAAGCTTTTCTAACCTCATATTATATTTCTTAGGCAATTAAAATAATTTGTAATTTACTGGAACTTTTTTTACTTAAAGCCACAGAAACAGGCGAGGCTTAAAAATTTCTTATTGCTAGATCAAAATTTGGAGAACAGAGAATGAGATCACTTTTGATTATAATTTCTAATATCTCAATAAATCTTTCATTTACCAAAAAGATCTCATTATCAAGAACTGCAAAATAAAAAAATAATCTTCAATTGCTGGAAGTGATTTGAAATTGGTTCATTACTGCCCTCGTAATCAAATACAGATCCCCCCCAAGCTTCAAGATGGAAAATTTGGGATCAATACCTAAATCTCAAAGAGTGTTGTTGCGGAATCAACAAATATTAAAGAATTATCATCAAATTTTTGGGAAACTAAATATTTTTTAAGAATTTCTATGTCTTCAATGCATTTTGCAATGTTTCAAAACTTTTTATAATTGATTCAGGCATTTAATGTAGTAATAATGTTTTTAGGTTTTGTTTTAGAGGTTTAATAGCATTGAATGACTTTCCCAACTTTTTTCTCTTAACAGTTTTAAAGTTAAAATTTTCATGTGTTTCTTAGTAAACTCCATCGGGATTCTGGGGAGGTAGGAAAGTAATTAAATACCTCTTGTACTAAATAAAAAAAACTAGAAATTTTGTCTCTAGAGCAGGCAGCATCATAAACAATGAATTTTAATGTATGAGCTGTACATGGCACATATAATGCTCTATCTAGGATAGATATTGAGTGTCCGTTACTGAAACCCTATATTCCCCCCCTTCATGTTCAATCCATTGTCATAATATAATGACTTTATATTTTCTGGCAAATGTTGAAAAGAATTATAATGGTAATATTAAGAACGCATTTGAGCGATATTTATATTAAAAATCTTTAAAAAAAATAAATTTCAAATTCACAAAAATAGTTTTTTTCAATCATCTATGTCAATTTAAAGTGATCTTTGATAATTTGATAAACATCACTTTATTTTTAATGTACAAGAAAAGGTAAAAATAATAAAGTCAGAGATATAATTTTAAATAATTTTTTATTACTAATTAATTCTTACTGCAAATTATCGTTAAATCTGGAAAGCAAATTCTTAAACCTGTAAATTTTTACACCAAAGACTGTATCTGAAATATGTTGAATTGATAAAAATAATAATAAATAAATAAATAACTGACTATATAAAAAGATTTATTTTCCACATGGCCAATTTCTTAATGTGGAAAAAATTTATGTCGTAAGAATGAATATATCTGAAATTATTAGTGTAATGAATAAAATAAAAAAATTACTTAACTGTATACAAAAACAGACAATTTTGTAACTTAATTTATAAATCAATGTATCAGGCTAAATATTTATTGACAATTCAACATGGCTTCATCAATTCAGTCTGAAACATGATGCACAAAGAAGGTGTTAATGAAAAATCATCAGATAGACAAATCCTACCAAAATAGAGAAAATAGTAAACATGGTAAGGGGCTAAGAGAATTAGTTTATATGAAACTACTTTTCAACTCTGAGATGAAGTAATCGTATATGTTTTCTTTTATTTCAGTTTTTTGGTTAGAATCTCTTGATTCCCCTATTTGATTATATAGAATCTTATTACATTGAAAGCTTTGAAAAAAAGCTGCATAGAGCCTGCAATTTTTTAAGAAAGAGTACCAGATATTTCAAAAGTCATGCCTATCCACATGGTAATCCTTGTAACTTTAAAACAAAAATGGTTGTTTGAGATTTCTGTCACTAGATGGCAGCTGGGCCCCATCATAAGAAGTTTTGAACGTATCAGGCATCAGTTTCAAAATACTTGTCAGCTGTAATCAGCACAACAGCAGGTACATGTTTTCTCAAGAGCAAAGAATAGCCATTGTGGAATTTTATTTCGCTACATAATCTCATTGCCGTGTGATAAATGCATTTCAGCAGAAATATTCAGGTGAACAATAACTTATTGCAACGATTCTGCGACACAGGATTGGTTGCAAACAGGAAATGATCGGGTAGAGCGTCCATAGTGAAAACCAAAGTGGCAGATGTGGAGACCGCTTTTACAAAAAAGTCCAATGAAAAGACAGTCTCTCTACATAAACATCATTATAGAATTCATATCAATGCTGAACAGTGAGGTAAGCTTGATTGCAGCAAGATGGTGCAGCGTATCAAACATCACAGGACAGTATGGAAGTTTTAACTGAATTTTTCGATGATCATGTCATTTCCAAAGACTTTGGCCACCACGTTCACCGGACTTGTCGATTCAGGATTTTTTCCTTTGGGTTTATCTGTATAAAATGTCGCCTTCAGGAATAATCCACACACACTTGATGAACTTTAAGAGTAACATCCTTCATGCAATATCGGACATTAATTCTCACACTCTTTGTAGAGTGTAAATTAGTCTTGTTAAAAAGTTTGATTGTGTGTCCAGGATAACAGACATCATTTTGAACATTTACTGTGATTTTACCACATCTGATAATAAAGATAACCATTCAACCTTTGTTTGCCCTTTATTCCATTTGTAAACATAATTCATCCGTCTTTAAAACTCAACCCCAAAGGATGATGTGTGCAACTTTTGAAACACTCGGTACTATAAAGTACCTACAACATAAAATAAAATTTAGGTAGAATGAGCAAGCATTGTAAAACCAGACACAAAAATCCCTTTTTTTTTCTCTATTTTGTTTTTCTAAATTGTAAGGTTATTATTATAACCACATTAGATATTTTCGTAAAGCAACTTTCACCAAAATCTTTGAGACGCCTTTGTTAACTGTCGATCTGCAGGGCCGCTGTCAAGTAAATAAAAACCTTTCTATTGTGGTAGGTATTGCAGGCTCTGCCATGAATTTTGCTGTAAAATGAAGGAAATGTATAAAGAGATATTGATGGACAATGTGGACCAACACACTGTAGACTAACATTCTATTTTTCTTAAACTATGATAAGCTTTTGGGAAATCGTAACTTATTTTTATTTTTAATTACTAAAAATTCAGCATATTTATTCAACTTATCATGTTTTGCCTTGAGAAATTTGTAAAAACTGCTCGACTAATAGAATTATATGTGGCGCCCTCTTTTTTTTGGCTGCCCACCTGCGGTGCACACCCTGTTACACCTGCTAGGATCACAGACCTGATTCAAGTAGCACAACATTAAAAATAAACATGTAGGTGAATTGATACTACTAATATAATCAAAACTATAATTAAACTCTTAACAAGAATTTTTTTAAAAATTAGCTTATATCTACTAAACTTTCCTATCAAAAAAGTAAACTCAATAAAAGTTTATAAAACTAATATATATTTTTATCTCAAAATAGTATCATTTTAAAAGTTAAAAAATATTAAAACAACAATGTTTAATGGTATTCACTGCATTGCCATATAACTCAAGAGTAATAAGGATGCAGTTAACAAAATAAAAGTTTTCATTCTGGTTAAGGTAGTAGTCCAGTGTGATGGCCAAAATTTCGAAGTTTTTCATACATTTTTTTAACAAAAAAACAAAATGCGATCATTTAGTAATTTTTAAATGTTTTTAGTAGTATTTTAAAGTGTACAAAAAAAAATTTTTTTTTACTTAATTTTACATTAATTTGCTTATAATTTTTAAGTCAAAGTGGAGTCCTCAAACAAAGGTGTGCTGTTTTGGGAAGCACACAGCCTTCCGTAGTCACCTGAAATAAAAAACTCAGAGATGATTGTTCTGTAGACTTTATTGTAATGAACTAACAGTATGCATATTAAAATAAAAATAGCAGAATTGTGGATAAAAGGTTTTCAAAATCTAATTCTTTTGTTGATAAATTGTTTAAAAATATTAATTTATCATTAAAGAATTCAATGTTTTAAAAGTTACATATTTAGTTATGTCTAATATTTAGCCAAATCAGTTCAATGGTCTTGAGTCAGAGCTTCCTCAAAATTTCAAAAACATAGTTTTTGAGAAAAACTGGTGCCACAGGCGTGTATACCTGTCCTGCTGAGCTGATGCCTTTAGTGCCCTGAAAGTGAAAACTGGTCCTTTCAAAACTTGTCCTTTGCATTGGGTTAGTCTGTTTAAAACTAGTCTCACGGATTTGGAATACAATAAAATGACATTGACAGAGTTTTTAAAAAATTTACTTATTTTGGAGAATGGGTAAGGAAAAAATTTGAAATGGGCATATTTCAGGAACGATGAAATTTATAGCAAAGCAGTTTTTCTTGCTTTTTTTGTTTGAGTGTGCATTTGCTCTCATTTTGGCTTATGTGTAATAAGAGCTTTTTAATTTTTTGTACGAATAAGTCTGACAATTTGGGTATCTTTATACGCTATCAATAAACTGAATGGGATACTGCTTTGTATGTTAACCATGTTTAAGGGTATACTGCACTACAGATAAGTAATAATTTTTTGATTATATTGTAATTCTAGACATTAAATTTTGTATTTTCGCTTTATTATTTTATCTTTTCTTTTTTAAAGTGAAAGCAAACAATGCTTAGGCTGAAAACCACACTTCTTCTTTCCCCCCGATAAATTGCAAAACAACGCACACGTGTTGAAAAAATGGTGGCACTTGTGGTGAATTTCTTAGCTTTTCATTATCAGTTAAGGGGTTAAAGTTTTCACAATACTTACATTAATCAACAACGCTACATATATACCTGGATTACCTGGAGCAATCCTTCTCTTTCCTCAAAGCTATCCTTTTCAGTGGCTCCGAGAGCCCTGAATAAGCTTCTGGCATCTGCAATTTTCTCTGCCCTCAAAATTCCTGCTTTGTCAAAAGACAGCATAGTCCCTAGCTTTTTGACCTATTGTGACACCCGTCACTTCTATAACTTTGAGTACAGGTAGCAATTTCCAAAAGGTTTTTCCCCCAGCAAAAGTATGCTTCCGAGCGAAACTCCATACACAGTGATTGAAATTTTCATTATTGTAGGTGTTTCTCTCAAAACATTTTTTCAACAAATTGTCAGATGCTAAAGTCTCATACACTGGTTTTATAAAAATTATAAATTGCTCATCAAATGTTACTGGGTGTTCATAGGTGCTCTCTTAATTTTCCACTTTCAATTGTTGATATTTGCACTGAGAATCTGGACAGTAAAAGTGCTGAGGGTTTTGTATACTGTACAAAATTCTTATATTCCAGTTTTGTCAATTAAAAAGGTTTGCTATAATACGCATACCTGCATATCCCAGAATAATAAGGACAATAAAAGAAAGAACGGTCAGAGCAGTTGCCACCTCAACACACTTTCATACACACTATGGCAACCTCTCTTCTTTTGGCTATAACTTTTAAAATATTACAAATTTTTGTCTGAAAATTCTAGGGTATATTTTTTAAGATGTTCTTCTGAAAAATGTAAAATAAAAGATAAAAAATTGATTTTTTTTAAATTGTCCCACCGGACTACTACCTTAATCCCTTCCAAAACATACCAAACAAGCAAAAATGCAATATCAGTAGAATATACTTACACTTCTTTGATTTTAGGTTTATCGTCTTTTTTCTTTTTCACAATGACCCTGTCTTTCTCTTTTCTAAAAAATACAAAATATTATCACAGAGCTTAATACAAAATGATATAACCATGTATTAGAATAAATTTATTAATAATAAAATAAGAACATTTTACATTAAATAATATTAAAATTATTATATCTTATTAAATATAGCAGTTACAATTAGAAATAATGAGAATTATAGAAATAAGCTTACTTTAACCCCTTCCAGGATCATTTTATTTCTGAATTATGGATAAAACATGTCAATTTTTTTATGCTTACCCAGAGAAGAGTAAGCAAAAACATTTGAAACCAAGTGAAATAATCTGGAAAGACTAATTGTGCAGTGTAAAAAAATTTTCACAGTTCGCAAGATGGTACATTTTGCCTGCCCGAGCTCAGATTGGGAAAAGCTGGGAAAAGGTCAATACTAGCAATACATGTTGTATAAAAACATAATGCATAGTTGCAAACTTTTGAAAATGACAATGCACAAAATAAGACACAATCAAAATTTCAAGGTAACTTTTATTACTCAGAGGAAACTACTTTTGGATTGATTTCAATACATAAAAACTCATACACTAAAGAGCATTTAAAAGGGCATGCATATAGTTACATAATGAAAGTAATGACTTGACAATAAAGATATTTTATAAAATATCCAGAGAAATACCTCAAATTGATTACATTTGTGAAAAAATTATTATACATACAATAGTTATCAAAAAGTTAGAAAAAGTTGACATTAAGATTATGATCAAGTGATAACCATTAAGAACACAAATCCTTAAAAACTTGAGGCTTTATTGTGCAAAGTTTGAAAGCTTTATAGATAATAGATCCAAGAGCATTTCATCAACTTTTAAAGGTAAAGAGGCAGCACCCTTTTCTGACACCAAGCTGTATTAAATGACACAGGTAAACTATAATCAAGTTTGATTTTTTGTTCTTTAAATTAGTTACATCTCCAATCCCCCCCCCACACACATACATTTAACTGTAACAGCATCTGCCATAACTTAAACTAAATGTTCAAAGGGAGCTGCCCATCCAGTATAGCTGTTCAGTGTTGAACAAATAATTCTTGTAACATCCACAACAACAAGTAAATATTTGTTGCGAGAGGGCGCTAGTGTGTGTAGAACAGTGTATGTGTAAACAGAGTTAATAAAATTCCTTTTATCTAGGTTCTAGCCATTTTATTTGTGGTGTAATCCTTTAGAAATTACAAAAACATGAACAGAGAATCAGTGCGCAAACATGGTCCGTCAAAGCCTGAAATGGCCAGGACTGAAGATAAGGAATTGTGTATGATCACAAATGAAAAGAAAGGAAGCGTCTTTTTAGTGGAGAGAAAATTGTCACTTGGTGAGAGGACAGTCTTCACTTTTCTTATTTTGTGTTTTGAGAATAATTATTTTGTGGTTTATAAGTGGTTGAAATAACTTTAATTTGTGATTGAGATAGTTATTTTGTGACTTATAAGTGTTCAAATTGAGGTTGAGTTAACTTAATTTGTGTTTTGAGATAATTATTGTGATTTATTTGTGTTTCATTTGTGGTTGAGTTAACTATATTTTGTGCTTTGTGAAAAATTATATGTGTTTCATAAGTGGTTGAAATAGCTTTAATTTGAGATTGAGATAGTTATTTTGTGATTTATAGGTGTCTAAATTGTGTTTGAGATAGTTATTTTAGATTATATGTTACATTTGTGGTGGAGATAACTTTAATTTGTGGTTAAAATAACTTTAATTTGAGGTTGAGTTAACTTTGATTTGTGGTTTAGATAATTAAATTGTGATTTATTTGTTTCATTGGTGATTGATATAACTTAATTTTGTGAAAATGAGTACAGGTAAGTTTAAAAAAGATGAATTGAGGTCTATTGCGGAAGAATTAAAATTAGTTGTCCCCAGACAATGCTAAAGTTCTAGATTTAAGAGAATTAATACAGGAGAGTGAGATTTATAAAAATGATAAGGAAACTTATCAGGCTATTGTTGATTGTGTATTGGAGGAGATAAATGATAGACTGGAAATAGAAAAAATTAAACTGTCACAGTTAGAGAAGGAGTTAGAAATAGCAAAATTACATAATCAATCAGCAAAAGTTTACTGTTACAAAATGAAAATCAATTAATTACAACGGAGTGTAATATTGAAAGCTTGAATAGAGTATCAAAACCTTAACAATCCTGGTACCTATAAGAACACAGTCATTTAATTTATTTTTTCAATCAATAGAAAAGGCATTTAAAACTAAAAATGTTCCTGAGAAATTAAAACCCGATTTTCTTTTGAATATTTTAGGAGAAAAAGCAAATAATTTAATGATTTATCTTCGAGAAGAAGGTTTAAGTGACTATAATAAATTGAAGGCAATTGTGTTAAAAGAATTTCAACCGACCCCCTACGAATGTTTAAATCAATTTAAAAAGGCTCAAAAATTACCTAGCAAGAGTTATATTCAATTTGTGTCTAGATTAAGTGCGAATTTTAATTACTATTGCCAATTATGAGAGGTCAATGATTTCAGGTCAGTTTGTGAGTTAATAATATCAGATAAGATAATAGAGACATTAGACAGAGAATTAAATGCGCATATTGGCATTAAGCAGGGCGAAATGTGGTTTAAGTCGCAAGAGCTAGCTCGTGAGTGTGATATTTTTATATCATCCAAGGGAAAACAGAATTTATTTCCTAAGTTTAAACGTAATGAGGTCTATAATCATCGTGGAGCAAAAAATATTTCAAGCGTAAATCTGTCTTCCATTAAAAATGTGAAATGTTTTTGTTGCAAATCGAAAGAATTCCACCCGCTGTATTCATGCCCAAAATTTAAATTTCTCAGTGTCAGTGAAAGAGTGGGTTTCGTAAAAGCTAATCATTTGTGTTTAAGTGCTTTTCCCCTAACTGTAATGTCAAAAGCTGCCGTGCGAAAAACTGTTTCTGAAAGAAACCACATAATCACTTGATTCACTTTTCCAACCCGGACAACAAGTCTCCCTTCGAAATTCTTGAGGAGACTGTTCTCAACCCACTCATGAGTTCCGGGGACCAGAAGAATCAGATTGCGTCGTCCCCCCCCCCAAGGTGGAAATGAAGAAAACAAGTCCTTTGTAGCAACGAGCTTTTTAAAGAATAAAAAGCAAACCATTTTACTGAGTAGCATTCAATGTCTCATCAGAGATAAATTTGGTGCCTTGCACCAAGTAAGGGGGCTTTTGGACGTAGGGAGTCAATCAAATTTTATTACAAAAAATAGTGCAGATAGATTACAATTAAAAAATGAGAAAATTAATTTGTTAGTATCTTGTTTAAATGAGTCAACAATGACAATAAATGGAGGAGTTACTATCTCCATATTTAATGGTGATTTAAGTTTCAAAAAGGAGCTAAATTTATTAGTTGTAAAAAGAATAACTGATTTGACTCCGTCTCAAATAATAAATGTTTCAATAGATATGCCAAACAAAATTAAACTAGCCGATTATAAATTTAATATTCCTGGTAAAATTGATGTGTTGTTAGGCACGGATTTATTTTTTGATTTACTGAGACCAGGCCAAATTTATTGTGGAGATTCTCAACTACATTTACAGAGAGAGAGAGAGAGAGAATACTGTTTTTGGATATGTAGTTAGCGGAAGTGTGAGATATGAGGTGATTCACTGTGGATTAATTAGAGATAGTGATTTAAATACAACATTTAAGTCTTTTAGGGAGTTAAAATCGATAGTTGTAATAGTGAGGAGGACATTAGCTTAGGAGTGTTTAAGCAGAGAGTACATTTTAAAAATGATAGATATGAGGTAGAATTCCCGTGGAAAAGAGATAGTGATGAGTTGAGTGATAATTTTAATTTAGAGAAAAGACAACTCAGAAGTCCTATGAGAAAAATGCAAAGTGATAAGGTGTTGTATTCTGAGTATTGTAAGGTTTTCAGGAATTATTTAGATGAGGGAATAATTGAAAAGGTAACAAATCCTTTTATTTCAACGAATGACCCAGTGCTTTATTTTCCTCACCAAGTGATAATAAATGAATCTCTCACAACGAAACAGCAAATAGTGTCTGACACTAGTGCATGCGAAAGAAGGGTGTTGAAAGAAGAAATGGGATCGGAAAAGTCAGATGAAGACATGGAGATACCTCAAGCAGCCGAGAGTTATTCCTCTTGAAAGTGAACGAGCCAACTTGCTTAATATGGGTCTAGATGATGTAGCACAACCTGTCACTGTTCCGAAAGAAAAGGGTTTACCTAGAGTACCGCTAATTTCTGCCAATGAGATGTGAGGGGAAAAAAGGAGACATCAGTTGATGTGATAGGGGAGACAGCTGAAGAAGATATTAATCCAGTGGTATTTAATAAAAAGCCATTGAATTTGGATGATAATGAAATGGAAGTAGAACAGAAAGTGTGTTTTAACCCGAATTTAAGGACCTCAAGCAGCGTTATATTTGTGCAACATCATTGGCGTAAATATTCGCAAGTTCAGCGAGGAGTAGGAAAACCTACTCGGAAACTACCTTTTATCCAACGATTTGGTGCTATGATAAGGCGATCATCAATGCGAAAAAAGGTTAGACTTAAGTCTAAAATGAGTGACATAGACTCTCCAAAATAGTGTTTTTAAACTGAAAGTTACTATTCACGGTGATTTGTGGTATGAGGGATAAACCGTGACCCCCGCGTTGTGGGACGGAAGAGATGGAGAGAAAATTTGCAAGAGCCCCTTTCCCCTTTGGTGGACGCTGGCTGGTGAAACGTTAAAAGGTGAAATCTGATCCGTTCTCAAAAATAACCGGGGCTCCTAAGAGTACATGAGAACTAAAGGAGAGAAACAATGCTGAATGTGCCCTCTTCTGCACCACCAGTTAAAACAGGAGCGGAAATGGACATTTGACTTTCCCCCTGCCAAGAGAACACTTTTGAGGAGGAACCCAGGAGATACAGTGATTAAGCCTTGTGGATTGGACTTGGAGAATACATAGAATGTATCCTTATTATTATTATATTTTTTTTATTAACATTGTATATGCATATATGTTAACCTTAAAATATTCATTTAAAAGTGGAGTCTTCATAATTTGCTAAGAAACCGTCTATTATGGAATTTATATACGTATTTAGTGTCTACATGTGTATTAGAATTAATTCAGTAATGCTATTTGTGAAGTTTGATATTTTATAGTAAAATAATTTTGGTTTCTTCACCTGTGTACTACATTAACATAAAGAGTGAGGAAAGGTTAAGTATCTTTCTAAACTACTACTTAATTAGATGTGGAGAAGTTTCCTATGTGCATTTCTTTGTATGTAAACAATATTTTCCTTATTATTCAACATTTTTAAGATAACTCTTAGTGATACCTTTTATGTGAATGCGCTGATTTTGTATTTACTTATGTGTTTTTTTTAGCATAGTGGTTTTAAAGTAAAATTCGTTACTTGTTCACAAATTATGGGTCAATTGCCAGCTGAGAGAATTTCTCAGTGTTTTTCTTTTAGCAAAGTGGAAATAGATTTTTGTGAAATTTCTGGATTAAATATCCTAATTAAATAAAACGAGTCTTAAATAAAGTCTATGTGTGCATTTTTTTGTGCATGGTGATAAGGGCGTGTCACCTAGTAATAGTTAGATTTATCTAGTAAAGTTTTCATTGCAGCTTTAAAGTGATTTTTTTAGTAGACGAGGAAAATCAAAGCTTGTATTTTCAGACAAAGCAACCAATGCTGTTGGCACATAATTAGAGTTAAAAGACGCAGAGAAATTATTAGTAATTACAAGAGTAATTTCTGTAATTTTTGTGTGAAGAACGTGTTGAGTGGGATATTTGATACTTTGACTCCTGGTCATTTCCTAGTTGGTCGTCCCATCACAGCCATTGTAGAGCCAAGTTTAACTGAAGTGTCTGATAACAGGTTAAAAGTGTGGTAAAAACAAACAAAAATTGTGCAACAGATTTGGAAACGTTGTTCAAATAATTATTTAAGTACACTTCAGAATAGAAATAAATGGTATTTTAAAAAGAATAATGTAAAAATACATGATATGGTAATTCTGAAAGAAGATAATTTACCTGTGTGTAATTGGCCTCTTGGTAGAATTCTTGAAGTGTATCATGGCAAAGATAATAAAATTCGAGTAGTGTCAGTGAAAACTAAAAAATGGAATTTTTAAGCAACCAATAACTAAACTTTGTATTTTACCTTTTTCAAGTGAATAATGTATGTGAAAATTTTAAATGTGTATTTTTTTCAAATCAAATTTGTGTGTCAAATTTACCTTTTGTGTATTGAACAATATTACTTTTATTGAGCATTAGTGTTTTCTGTATTGTGTATTATTGGCTATGTATTGTATCATTGGTTTTGTGTATTATTGTGTCATTCAACCCAGGGTTGGATGTTCAGTGTTGAACAATTCTTGTAATGCCCACAACAGCAAGTAAATATTTGTCGTGAAAGGGCACTAGTGTGTGTAGGACAGTGTTGTAACGCCCACAACAACAAGTAAATATTTGTCGCGAAAGGGCACTAGTGTGTGTAGAACAGTGTATGTGTAAACAGAGTAAGAACATGAGCGTATGGAGAACGCTCTAATAAAATTCCATTTTATTTATGGTGCAATCCTTTAGAAATTATAAAAACATGAACAGAGAATCGGTGCAAAAACAATAGCGGTTGGTGACCCTGACTGCTGTGCTATAGGGCATGGGTTCAAATACTGGAGAATGCATGAATGTTTGTAAATGTATAGTGTGTTTGCGATATGGGGGTACTCTAAATAGCAATCAAGCTGCAAGTCCTCTTGTATGGTTACTGGAAGGGAAAGAGAGGTGGGAAACCCCTAACCAACCCCAGGGTGTTCTGCCCCAAAATTGATGCAGAAATGAACCAAATCGTACTATCACTTGTATGGTGCTCAAAAATATGGCTAACAACAGGCCTACAACTTAGTCCTTTGCCATGATGAATTTTGTGGACTGACCTTTGCTGCTCAGGTGGCATTAGCAACAAATGTTCAAAGGGTATCACAGTTTTTAATTTATCCATAATGAGTTGGCTTGTAATTTCTCAATTAGAACAGCCAATTAAATTTGTAGTTGCAAAAAGGACACTTTGAATTACACATTTTGCAGAATCAACATGACCTCAATGGATATTATTTGTACTCATTGTACCATCACTACTGATGCTAAAGGACCTTGTTCCATGAATTTAATTATACATTTTTTCTGACTAGAAGCTAATTCACTGGTCACAGCAGGTGTTTTAGTCCTCCCATCTGTACTGCTAGGAAATATCAGACTTAGGAAGTATTTTTCCAGATGAGAACCAACATGATCAATTACAGCCAAAGATGCATTATATTATAAAAGAAAGGATATAAAAAGTACTTCAGCTCTCATCACATTTGACCGATAATTGCCGATGAAAAAAGTTATCCATTTTTGAGCAATTGATACATGATTTCTCATTTGCGATGAGCCTTGGAGTTTTCACATAATGCGCAATATATCGGCCACTGTGAAAAATACATATGTCAGTACAACATGTGTCCCAAAATGCATATTTTTTACCCTTTCGAGATGTAGTAATATAAATGGATACTTTTCTACAACATTCTTAGTATATCTGAAAGTATAGTTTGCTATTGCTTGACAACATGGTCAACAGAGCAGCTGATAAAAAATTGATCGGTCATCTGAAGCGTAAGGAAATTAAACACACAGTATACACAATGAGTTAAGATATACGTAGGCTGTTCAATAAGTAATAAGACTAATTTTACTGCCACGAAACCACTTATCCAAATGTTAATTTCTATGCAATGAAAAAAGTTTGTTGTCTGTATTAACAAAAGCTACCGATAGATGGCGTGTACAGACTCATGTGCTTCTGAGTATCACGTGATTGAACTGAACCGTCTATGAGGCCTGGCCAGTTGTTGAAATGGAAGCTTTGTTGGAACAATGTTATCCGGTCAAACTTTGCGTTCGTTGACAAAAATCAGCATCAGAGACCTTTGATATGATACGTGAAGCTTTCAATGATGACGCAATGTTGAGGGCAAGCATTTTTTGCTGGCATAAAGCTTTTAAGGAAGGCAAGCAAAATGTGGAAGATATTGAACATGAGGAACGGCCTTCAACGTCCATCACAGAGACAATGATTAACACAGCTGCAATTATCATCAAGGAGTATCGCAGAATTACAGTATGTCAGCTGCATGCTCTCTTGAATATTTCTGTAGGAAGTGTTCACTCAATCATGGGAGACCATTTGCAACTGAAACGTGTTTGCACGCAATGGATTCTGAAATTGTTGACATCTGAGCAAATGCAGCATCGAGTGAATGTGTGGACAGAATGGAAAGAAAGACCGAAGCAAGAAGGTGACAATTTCTTAAAATGCATCATCACAGCAGACAAAGCTTAATTGTATCTCTATGACTCAACCATGAAACAACAAAGCAGTGAATGGAAGCATCCATCTTCACCTACTCCCAAGAAGGCATAAACTGTGAAATCAGCTGGTAAAGTTATGACCATAATTTTTTTTGATTATGAAGGAATTGTGTATCAACACTACGCAAATGTCCTACGAACAATGGTACAGTATATTAAAAGGAAACATCCATTGCTCCCAAATGGCTTCCTATAGCACAATGACAATGCCTGACCAAACATTGCTCATTGCATACTGGATGTTTTGCAGCAGAACAATGTAAAGATTTTACCACATCCTCCATACAGTCCTGATCTTGCTCCATGTGATTTCTGGCTGTTTCCTCAACTTAAGAAACCATTATGAGGCAAACATTTTGCAAGCAACAAAGCATTGGTAAAGGTTGCAGAGGAAGTTTAGAAAAAGTTTAACAAAACAGACTTTTACATGTTTTTAAGAAGTGGACAGAACATTGGGATAAATGTATTACGTGCCACAGAAGTTATTTTGAAGAAGACCATGTAAATGATGACGATTAATGATAATTTTTTTCTTAATAATTTTAGTCTTATTATTAATTGCACAGCCCTCATGGAAAGTTGCTACAGAGGAAGAAAAAAATTAAAATGTTACACTCAATAAAACCATGCTTATGAACAAATAGCTAAAGGAATATGACATTATGAATCCATTAAAAACTTAATGGTAAAGAATTCTATATTTCTTTTATGATTTACTTTCTGGGCATAGTGAACATTAAAAGATAAATAAACAAATAGTTGATAAATGATGGAAATTTTACAAAAATGCATAAAAACACAAATTATGCATAAAAGCCTATTAAAAGGCTGAAAAGCATAAATTTATGTGCAAAATGTAAGAGTTGGCTTCTCATAAATATATAAAATATAAATCATATTATTTTTAAAACTTGTTATAATCGATCATTAAAAAGAAATCAATGCATTCTAAATTTATAAGAAGTGCAATCAGTTTCCAAAAGTTTGTATTCAGTCTTCAACACTGTTGATTTTCTTTTCAACACAAAAGCAATTTCCCTTTCTAGAGTATTCTTCATGTCTTGGCATTTTTTGCTGGCCTTTCTCCATTCTCACCTCAGTCTCTTCTTGGCCATTTTTCAAGGCATCCAACAGTCTTTAGTTGCTCATCCCTCATTTTCGTTATTAACATAAAATTTCAACTTCTGAGGACAAACTGTTATGTAGATCGACAAACTGTTATGTAGATCGGGATATGAGGATTTTATGCAATCAGTTGCAAAGAGCAAGACTGTTCAGGAGCAATGGAAATGTATTAATGAAAAACAATCCTTGAAATTTATGATACAGCAGCAATATTCACAGAATAAATCACGACAAAACTATCAGTATCTAAAATACAAATAAGCTAAAGATTATTCACAAGCACTCACTCATCCTATTCAACAGCCAAAGTAATAACTAATCGCTAGTCAAAACAATACTCACTATTCAACGGTCAAAATAAGACTACTCAGTTTCGGTGAGCAACTTTTTATTTACAGGCCTCACAGATTTTTTGAGAAAGATCCCCTTGCACCATAGATCCTGATATTAGTAGATTTCTCCCTAATTTCAAGAAGAATCCATATGGTCATCCAGTGGCTGTTACACTGGCCACTGAATCACCATTATAATGTAATGAATAGCATTGCTTGTGAATATTGCATTTCAGCAAAAAATAAGTGCAACAGAGAGTAATATTAACATATTACACATCCAGATATAAATTATTTACACTATTTTAAGCATTCAATATACAAAATTCAAAACAATATATATATATATAATGTATGTATGTATATATATATAAGCAAAATACAAGATTCTACAAACTTTTTTGACATAATGTATCGAATAACTAAAACATTAAAAGATTTATTCATTATAATTGCTTTAAGACCTTTTAATGTGGGATATCAAATTCAAAAATAAATGTACGAGTAGAAGTTACTTACATTCGTTGGTCTGTCAATTTTATCATTTTCTTCATTGCAGCAAATTTAGGTTTAAATTTAGCCTATAGAAGAGTAAAAAAGTAAGAGAAATAAAACTTCGAGAAATATAAATGTGTAATAAATTGAAATCTGAAGAAAATAAGATTAATTTTAATTGCACTGAATATCGACATACTTTCCTTTTTCTGCCCATACAAATTTTCTTATGAAGCAATAAAATAAAATTATAAACACAATTTGCAAAGCACATTTTCATGCAACAATTGTAAAGAGCATATACACTATTCTGGCAAAGAATAAATGGAAAATAAACTGTTTACTATGAAGCGATTTTACATAAAACAAAATATATAAAGATGATTACCAAACTTCTTAGAACATTGAAAATAGCATACACAAATTGGCTCTTGTTTATTTTTTTTATTTAAAAAGTAACTTTTAATTTTTCTGAAAGGTTTTACAAGAAATACAGTATGTTATAAAATATCCAATTTAAATACACTGCCGTGTTTTAAATCTCTCAGATAAAACTTCATCCAATAATAAAATTGCAAATATATGTGTAATTGCTTCATATTTAACCATTTTAATGATTAAAATCTCATTTTTTTCTGTAATTAAAAGTGTATATTTTTTCCTGCATATATTAAAATTTGTTAATTTTCAACATAACCCTAGCGCAGTCTCACTAAAAAAACTTTTTAAATATAATTGGAAGAATTTTAACATTTTACTGTATGATACCATCAAAATATGAATAGAACGCAAGCCTTTTTTGCCTAGAGTTTTTAGGCAAAGTATGAAACATAAAAATTATTAGATGCTCTCCCTAGGCATTGTATAGAATGACATATGCTATTCAGCAAAAGCAAGAAAAAAGGTTCTGATAAGGCTATTATATAAATGCATTCCTAAAAAATAAAATACTGAAAAAATAATGAGAGTGCTATTAAAAAAATTTATTCAAAATATGTAAAGAAATATGAAAGTTATACATAACAAAATGTATGCTTTCCTTATGCTTGGCCACTTCCACTAGACAAAGGAATTTCATTGGTCAGGAATATTTCTAATTCTATACATGATCTCACATAAACTTGTTTTAAAATTCCTTCAGAAGTTCCAAGTCAATAGAAAACATCTTCTGTCACATTCATTACAACTGTCAGTATATTGCATGATTCGCTTTGCCCTTTTTGATGTCACAAATAAGAACTTGCACAGTAGTTTCCAAAGAAGCGGATTTTTTTTTTGAGAATTCATTTTCATTTTTTTTACTTGTACTTTAAGATTGATTTTAAAAGTTATTTAACCTACAATAGCATTTTCAGTTTTGTAACAAAGGGTGCACAAAATATCCATTTCAACAACTTTAGTGGCATGGACACAGAAGGTATGAATTTTTTGACGACACTTTTTGCATGCAAATGCATTCCTTGTTTTCCTTTAAACACACAAAACAGGCATCAGAAATGGAGGAAAGGTGACGTTTGTTTTGAAATCTAGAGATTGTTGCACTTCAGAAAAACTCGAGTTTTCGCTGTCTTTTTTACAGTGAATTAATTTATTTTAGTACACCTCTAAGAAAGAGGTTTTGTTTATTTCTTTCCTTTTTTTTATCTGGACTTTGGTAAGTTAACCAATTTCTTTTTTTTCTTTCACATTCTCGTTACCTGAAGGAAACTCAAGCCGAGTCACTTCCCCATTCCGGATTATGGAATCCGATGAAGTAAACCACAAAATGAATGATAACATGAAGAAAGCTGCAGACTATAAATATTTTAAATCTACTCAAACTGCCCAAGAATTAATTCTGCAAATTGACAATAAAAGTTTTAATGAAATTACAATTTTACTTGAACATGCAGAAAAAACCGGAAGCATCCCTAAATCAAACCCTAACTTATTACATGCTGAATTAAATAACAAAATACCAAGGCATGATAAAATAATGCATATGTACTTCACTCGAAGCGGAAAAATAAAAATAAACACCTCTGATCCTGTATGTGCTGCTCAGATAACAGCTATTAAAAAAATTATAAATATTCCAGTAAAAGCCAACATAATATGAAAAGGGTTCACTTTGCGATTCCTACTTTTTGATATCCCAACTAATGTACATCTGGCAGATGTGGCAACTGAATTGAGAAACTCAAATGATATTGAAATTGTTGAAATCTGTAGATTCATCAACACAAATAGTCGTAAAGAAGCTTCTCCGGTCTTAATTACTATTCTGGGCATTGATACACCAGAATGTAGAAGACTGGTTTTTTAATCATAGAATTCAATTATTCATAGACAAACCCCATCAATGTAGCAATTGTTATACTTTCAAGCATTCATCACGTTTTTGTTCCAGCAATGTTCGATGTATTAATTGTGGAGGATTGCATTCTGGACAATGTACAAATCCTTTGAATTGCACAAACTGTAAAGGAGATCATCTGGCAAACTCCCTCAACTGTCCCACTTTTATAAAAGAAAAAAAAATCTCGAATTCAAATGTACTAAGCACTTAACTTTGGGAGAGGCTCAACAAAAATTCAAGGAAACTCACTTCGCAAATTACACTATAGCATTAAAAACAGCAGCCCCAGGACCCAATATACAAAAATTTGAGAAAAAAACTAGGAAATATAGTAGGAAATTTTCAAGCAGCTCTTGAAAATAAGCTCTTAATATTGCAAATTATAATTAATGATACTTCCTTTCTTCTGATAAATTTACATGCATCTCAAGGACTTACTATTACACACAACTTAATTCTTTTCTTGATTCCTTATCAGACCCAGTTTTTATATTCAGAGATTTTAATTTGCGTCACCCAATGTGGGGCTCAAATAATGCTTCTCAACACAGTGAAATTTTTGTGAAATGTTTAACTAATTCTAATCTCATTCTTCTCAATACTGATGTTCCAACGCATAGAAGCAATGTTGGCTCCAGTGCTCTCCTGAACTTTACCTTATGCTCTTCAAGTCTCATTGGATACAGCAATACTTTCGTTTTAGATAGCTCCTTCAATAGTGACCATTGTCCTGTTATCACATATCTTAATTTTCATAACATGATTAAACAAACCATAAAAAAGTGGATTTGCCATCAGTAATAGAACAAGCCAAATCAACAGTTTAAGATAGATGATTACAATCACAATCTGACAATATTGCTAAAATAATTTCAAATAATACTTGAAATATAAAAATCTCTATAATAGAACCTTTCCTCCCTGGTGGAATAATGCTTATCATAACCCTTATAAACTCAAGAAATATTTCAGAAGAGAGGCCACTTGGGAAATCTCCCCAAATTTGTGGATTTGATATAAGCAATATTCCAGCCACACACATCGCTCAGATTTTATATAAAAAAATCGAAAAAGATATACTGGGTAATGTCTGGTGATGTAAATCTGGAATATACTCTGTAATAATGTTCCTAACCCGAAAATATTCTATAACATCTAAAGAAAATCTCAATGAAAAACAATTCTGAGTCAAGACTGAAATTTTCTTCAAATACATAACAGAATAATATATCATCCACAGGTTCAAGTAACACTTTTTGTAAAGAACTTCACATCCAATATTATCCATGAGCCACTCCCTTTGGATTTTTTTGCCCAAGATAATAGTTTAATCAACAAACCCTTTCATTTATCTGAATTGAATAGAGCAATAAAATCTGCTAAGAACACAACCCCAGGTGCAGAGAGACCAGAGAGATCCCGGCTAAATTCCTGAAACTATTGAACCATAGTGAACGAATGATAATCTTAAATTTCTTTCAACAGATATTTGATAAGTCAATTGTCCCAAAAGCATGGGAAGCATGCTATAATTTTTCCAATTCCCAAACCATGCAAAGATAAAATTAAAATCTCCTCATATAGACCAATCGCTTTAACATCAGTTTTATATAAGACATTTGAAAGAATTTCAGCCAATCGAATTGTCTACTTCCTGATAACAGAACAAAAACTATATCAACAACATTACGGATTTGTTCCTTTTAAAGATAACAAAACAGCAATTTATATAATTTACAAAGCAATTACAGACACAAAGTTGGAAAAAAAATACTTCGTGGGGATTAGCTTAGATATAAAGAGTGCTTATGACTCTTGTATATATTGACGGTCTCTCATTTACAAGTGCTTACAAATTGGTATAACTGGGAAAATAGCACTTTGGATACATGAATTTTTATCAAAATTCGATGCTGCAAATTCGATGGAGGGGATGTCTTTCACCTGAAAAAACACGGCTAAAGGGACTCCCCTAAGGTAGTGTACTGTCTCCATTATTATACACTATCAAAATGCATGACATTTTGAAACATTGGAGACTGGAGTCGAGTGTTCCATATATGACGATGACATTTTTTACCTATTCCTCTCATCAATCACTTGATATCATCTGTTGTAATTTACAAAATACTTTAGAGAGAATAAATCAATGGTGTAATTATTGGAAATTGAGTTTAAGCCCAGACAAAAGTACAATAGCTGAGCTCTCGAACAAAAGGGTTCACTCATTTCCTAATATATTATTAGCTGGGACCCCTCTTCTGTGGCAATCTTCTATCAAAAATTTAGGAGTATATTTTTTAAAACGGAATCAAAATATTAACATCACGCACCAAATGAAAAATAATGCACTGAAAAAACTCAATGCTCTTAAAGGTATGGCTTACAAGCATTATGGTCCAAGAGCTGAAAATCTTATACAATTAATTAATAATAGCATCTGTAGCACCTTTTTTTACACATGTCATATAATAAATAAATGGTCTGACAATCAGTTGAAACCTTTTAATGTAATTCAAACCAAAGCTCTCAGAATTGTACTAGGTCTTCCACAATGGACACCAAATATTGTACTAATGAAACTGGCAGGACAAGAAATTCTCTCGGACAAAATCAGAAGACTGGCAAATATATAAGAAACTAGCGGTCCAGACAGATGTTGTCCTGTACACACGTCTTAAATTCGAAAAACATTTTTAAATAAGTTGTAACAATCTGGACTGTTTTGAAGAAATTTTTTATTAAGAAAGTTATAACAATACCTGACTTCATCACATGTACAGTTATAAAGAAAGTTATTACAATACCTGACATCATCACATGTACAGTTACCACAATTCGACCAATCGATTGAGTGTAAGCATGTATTTACTATGAACTAAGTCGAATATAGAAGCTATTCTGAATAGAAACTTAAAACTTGTTTTGATTAAAGGGTAAAGATAAAAACTCTAGCTACTTTCATAGCAGGTATATTTTTTTTAATGCACAATAAATAAATTTATCGTAATGCCATTGAATGTGCAATGCTTTTAGTTAATCCTTGAGCAGTATAAACAAACAAATGCGATGGTTTTTCAAAACCTCGGACATGCAACATATAATTGGCCGTGCGAAAAGCAAGGGTTTTCCAAATCTAAGCCACAAATTGTCATGGTTTGACCTTATGACTTATTAATAGTCCTAGCAAATACCAAGTGAATTGGAAATTGAAACATTTGAATGAGTAGGTGAGTCTGAAAGAATTATTGGGATCTGTGGTAGAAGTACAACTTCACCTTGAAGTTTTCCACGAAAAACAGTGGCCTCAAGAATATTGCTTACGATTTTTTTTTATGAACAATTGCGCACTCTTAAATAATTTTGGTGCATTTTTAATTAATTGCTATATCGGACTGAATTGTGAATCTAAATCATTCTCGAATCCACTTGAACCCACACAAAAAATATCCAAATCGGTCCAGACGTTTAGGAGGAGTTCAGTCACAATCACACGTACAGAAGAATTATATGTATAAAGATACATGCTATATCGTAACGAAATGAATAATCTTGCTGATACTGTAATTATTTTTTGTCTTTATTTTGATAGAAAAATTAGATTGCAATTTTAAAAATGGCGAAAATATCGGAAAATTCTCCCCTCTTCTTTCTTTTTTCTTGCAGCGCATTAGCAGAATAAACAGCATACAGAGCTAAAACAATTATGCATTTTAACGTTTTTAATTAATATCTTTTTAACTAATTGCGATATCAAACCGAATTGTGAATCTAAACTATTCTCGAATCCACTTGAACACACAAAACATTCATCAAATTCGATCCAGTCGTTTAGGAGGAGTTCAGTCGCATACACACACACAGAAGATTTTTATAAAAAAAGATTTTTCCTTTCTCAAATCTACAATCAAAACTTTTCTGTGTTATATAGCAATAACCTTAAATCTCTGATTTACAAATTATGAAGGGAAGGATAAAAATAATATTGTTAGAATACTACCTACTTTAAATGCTAATAGTAATCAAATCATTACAATCCCCAGAATATCATCCTTTTTATTTCTCCCATGTAAAATATATACCAATAACTTCAAATTTCAGGAGAAAAATTTACCAATTCAAACTATAAGGGGTTTATTTGATGAAACAGTTGAGCATGATTTTCAGGATTTCCATACGATAGCCACCGATGCATCGAAAAACGATCAAACAACATCCATAACAGGTATAACAGAAAATCTCTCTTTTGCTTACAGAATAAATCACAATAACTCTATTTTTATTGCTGAAGCTTTGGCTACTTGCCAAGCTTTAGATGATCTGACTGTTTCAAACAAAAATCTGCTAATCTTATCTGATAGTCTCTCTCTGTTCTCTCTCTCTCCTCCATGCTCTTCAAAATTATTCAATTAAATCACATAGTGCGATTCACAGACTAGCTAGCAAGATTTACATACAATGATATTATACCAATAAACTGATTTTACTTTGGACTCCGGGACACTCTAATATACTATGGAATGAGCACGCGGATTATCTCGCAAGATCTGTATGATGATGTTTATATAGACTGGATTGCTCCAGAAGACATCAGTAAAGAAATATATCAATAAAGATTTAAGAAAGCGAATAATTTTTATTCAAGCAAGTATTTTGAAAATTTGGGCAATATTATAAACATTGGCATCATCTCTAAATGGACAAAAAGTAGAAGAGAAGAAATTCTATGCACTTGAATCTTTAGCAAAATGATCATTTTATCCCAGGACTTCTTCAAAAATTCAATTTAACAGATAATGCAATGTGTAGTTCTTGTAATCATTTAAATGACTTGAAGCATATTTTATTAAGATGCAATAGATATAATCACCCTCGAAATAACCTAAGAGCTTTTCTCAAAATTGATCCTCGTTGCAATATCACCTTCAAAGAGTTAATGGAGAAAGCCATATCTAACAGATCAACATTCAGATTTTTTATTCAGAAGTTGAAATATTTTGACATCAACTAACTTATTGATATTTGATAGTTTTGTATGGGATAATAGCCTTTGTTGCTCCAAATCCCACATAAAGATATTAACTGTAACTATCAGAAATGAAAATCTTTGGTAAGCATGTCTTCCTTATGTGGGTTTAAACCATTATCAAGTTTTTTTTAAATCTGTTCATGTATAACCTGATTAGTATCAACTTTTCCCATTGTTTTGACACTTTCTATTACTTTTTCTAGCTGTCCCTCTGTATTTTTGTCTCTTAAAACATCATTGGGTAGAAAAAACATTTTAAGGCCTACTTTAGGTTTGCAGCCAAAAAGGGCTTCATATAATATTCTCTTGATTAAAGAGAAATGTTGTCCTTCACTCCAGCAGTTAGATTTGTTGTCTTGCATTGAAGTACAAAACATATTTTTGATATCTTGATTAACTCTTTCAACACTATGTAGGCTTTGTGAATGGCGAGGCTTCCTATGGACGATCTTCAGTGCTGAACAAAACTCCTTCAAGCTGGTCACCACATTATTGGCCAATTCCCTACCACTGTCAGACCATAATAAAGCTGGTGCTATAAGCAATGAGAATATGTCCACTATGCTCAGCTCTTTTTTATGTTAGACTTGAGAATCACAAATTTGCATTTTCTATCTGGCTAAGATTGAAAGTCAATAAGATCTACTTAAAAATGGGTATTAAAATTCAGAAAAAATCATAGGTTTTACAACAATGTGCTTTTTATTACTTTTCTGTTTTTTCTGGCAAGGTTTATAAAGGTAGATGTACAGTTTAATATCATGACATGTAATGTTTTTGAATTTGGTTGAAACTTCCCTCAACATTCTATAACGTCATCAGAGTCCAATAGCCAAACAAGTTTCATGAAGTACGTGAAATAACTTAAGAGTCTGTGATGCAATATTGTATAGTACTGACCCTTTCTTTACAAGATAAATGAATTTACTTGTTTCCCACTATCACCACATAACAGCGATTCAGCAACCACTAATCCCAAGATTCCTTCTTAGTAGCCATTTTTGGCTTTTTATACATCATTCATTAACTTCTGGTAAATATATATATATAGTTTCAGTTAGGAAAAAAACTGCTTTTTGGTTGCAGCATTAACTCAAATTTTTGATCGTTTATTGTGGAATCCTTGTTTTTCCTGTCGACCACGACTCCTTCTACAACACTGCAGGTTACTTCTCATTTTTCCTGCAGCACAGTCGAAATTAATACTTTGTTGGAACACATTTGTGTTTTTTAACACTCTCGAACAAGCCACAAAGTGCAACTGACAAATTCTGAGAACTGAATTTCACATATTAAGTCACATGCTTTGCCTTGTGGTATTGAAAGCACACACAAATAGGTTATGTATTTTGGAAAAGGCAGCAACTTTCAGAGACAAAACGAGATTCTCTCTCATCTGTTAATCAAAAAGAGTGCATTTCTCCTGTTCTCCTCCCCCACTACTGACTAAGCCCATTGCTGTATTTCATACTTTGCTGGTTTCTCATTTGACATTCCATAGAATACCAAGGAAATGTGTGAAATATGTGAATCATTTCATGCATTGGCCACTAGTTTCAGGCATTCTATTGAATGCCAGATTGCAAACTTAGACAATAACATATACAATGCAAGTGTACCATTGTTATTTTTCTTTGATTTCTACTATAATGTTTCTTCCATTCAGATCATATTAACTGATAGCACAAAGAAGAAAATTAACAAGATATTTTAATTCTTCAGAAACAAAACAATCCTACAACATCATTTTAAGAAATTGCATCTTAACACATCAAAAATTTTTTTAAAAAATTTATGTTCTAAGCATTTTTTCTTCATAAGAATTGGCAGATTATGCAAATTAAAATACTTTTTTATCAAGCAACCAATACTTTTGTCATGTTGAAGAAAAAATAAAAAGACATAGGAATGATTAATATTAACACCCACTCAAAATGTATAAAATAAGTAACATAAAAATATAAAATAATTAAAAATAGAATTTTAATTAGTGCTTTAAAATGTTTGGAACAGAGTTCTAACAGAGCATACTGTAGCAAACAGAAAGTAAAAAGTTCTCTCTCATCCAATAAGTTTTTTTATTTTAAAAATTAAGCTTGGTTAATATGTAATAATGTTTGGTACTTTTAAGTCACTGCTGCCAAATTTGTGCGTCATGCAAGTCGTGCCCTTTTCCACTAAAATATGACCAAATTTTTCTTCAACTCTTAACTATTAATTCACTCTCTCTCTCTCTCTCTATATATATATCTTGTTTAAAAACAGAGACAGCAAATTTAACTACAGTGATGCTAATTCATAAATGCCTATCACACTGAGTGAGTTTTGGGGTTTATGGTGTAAGAGCTAATTTTGGTCACACAAGCAGAGCTAAACATTTGTTAAAATATTAAAAGTATAGAATAGCTAAAAAGGTTGATAAAAGCAATTTTAACACTAAAAAGTGAAATCTCAAACAATATACAAAAAGTCAATTCTAAAAATAAAAGTAAACAGAGTTTGGTAGGGGGTTTCTCACAAAGTCCAATAAGTAAGATAGAGAGAAAAGTCACTTCTGGTTTCTGGTCGGTTTTGAAAAGCATAAAAATTTAGCCTTAGCCTGATACTCCATTTTTTCTAAGTCATATACAATCAAAGCCTCCTCATCCAATGTGTCTTGTTCAGGTGTACTCTTTCTGGGTTTATTTCAATTTTTGGTTTAGTTACTATTGCAATATTAGATATAATTTTACAAGGATACTTTTTCTTATAAGTTTCTGAAGTTTGTTTTAAAACTTGGGATGCAAAAGGTACGCTATTAGATGTGGAGGTAGGAGTTTCAAAAACAGAAGGACCTGTTTCCTTTGACAAGGCTGAAAACATGTGGAGGGGAAAACTCTTGATTGGTTCAGGATAATGCAACAGAGGTACACAGACTACTGGAAGAAGCAGTATCAAACAAAGGAATAGGTGGCAAAGACTTGGTAGACATGATAACAACAGAAGATGTGGATGGTCTTCTGAGTTGATGAAGATGATGAGGTAACTGCAGGAATAGATGAAAAGATATTTGGTTTCAGGAGGGATAAAGATGACAATGATTGAAGTAATTTTAAAAGTGGGCATTTTACTTTTGTAATATTTTCAACTGTTTGTGTTGTATTGCTTACAGTTTAAGATTTGACAGCCTGGGGTTGTGTTGAGAATAACTGTGGGGTTTTAATTTTCAAAGCTTCAAAATAAGATGTTTTCATTAATTTTAATTTTTGAATTTGTTTTTCTGTTTCCCATTTGCGGCATAGCTTTGAATCGGTGAAATAAGATTGTGAGCAATTAATGCGTTTCTGCTCCAGACTGCAATCTGTGGAAGAATGCCTGACAGATCCATATCTACAACACGCTAGTTGTCCACTGCAGGAGTTTTGGAAATGTCCAAATGTCTGACACATGGAGCAGCACAGAGAATTTGGAAAGTATGGACATATTTTACAAAAAAATTTAGGTATGCAGGCTTTGACTGTAGTCAGTAATTTCAGGTTATTGAAAGGTTAAAACTAAATGTTTTATAGGAACAATTGTTGCATTTTTTTTTAAATGTTAATTATTCTGAACTGAATTATACCCTGATCAGAAAATCAATCAAGGGTTTCTGCTTTAGTGGTGGTCAACAGGTCATTTTCAGAAATGAAACTTCAGCTGGAATTGATATTTGCAGGGAATAACTGAAAGTGGAGAATCCAGAAATAATTTTGCAGATAAGATTTTGATTGATCAGCAGATTTTTGTTCTATAAGTAAATCACCGGATTCCAACTTCTTAAAGAATTTTGGTTCACTGAAGGGCTTTGTGTATTACAAAAGGAAATTTTTGAAATATTTCATGATTTGGAAAGAATAAAACGAAAAAAAAAATGGTAATTCAGAACAATTAAGAGTATAACATTTTAGAATTTAGAGTCTGTGAGAAAATTGGGTAAAACAAAGCCTTTACCCAGGTGCTGCATATTTTGATCCATAAAAAGATAAACAGTTTTCATCCAGGCATACTTCTATTTACCACGAAGTCAAACAAGGTAGGCAGTGTGCCGGTTAATTGGCGAAAAACAGGCACAGCATTTACCTAGAGTACATGCTGGATATAGCACATCAGGATGAGGATCCAGTAAGAAAACCAGACACCCCTTATCTGCAGCACTAGTCCTACAGCAATGTTTCCTTGCGGAATCCAAAGAGACTGATCACCAGCTGAATGATAAGAGCAGGTTCCAACCTACCTCCCATCAAAATGAGAACCGTGGTCCAAAGTGAATACAAAAGGTATTCTCAGAAACATTTTTCTACCTTACTGGACACAGCACATGGGAAACATGTGGGTTGAAAAAACATCGTTTGTCAGGAAAAAAATAAACAACAATACAAACATATAAAAAAAATAAGGAATATATTCATAAAAAATGAATGCATTATAAAATGAAAATCAAAATATGTTCAAAATGAAGAATAAGTAATATAATTTAAAAAAATTAATCTATGCGTGTATTTATGTATAGTTACAAAATATTTAACTGTGATCTAGACTAGAAGAGACAGAAAGAGGAAACTGGATGACAAGGAGGGTCGAAAATAGAGAATGGCCACCAAGGTACCCAGGGGTTGTGACACCCATGTTTACCACAGATAGTAAACTCCTTGGGAAAGAGAAAAGATCACTAGGCCACGTCAGGATTGTGACACCCATATTCATCTGAAGAAGATGAACCCCTGAGAAGATCCTTATTGCATAAAGTAATGGTAGAAAAAAATTATCTGATGCTGTTTTAGTAGCAATATTATTTCATTTTCCTCGATTCCAATAAGGGAGAGTAAGGTTTTGATGATCACTGAATAAGATAAAAAATCTGGATGATACAAGAATTCTAGGACACATATGTAAAGATAAGAACATTTTCACTGTTTTGACTTGAGATACACTCTAATGCTTTCTCTTACTCGCGGAAATCTTAGAGGTAAAAACCGAACATGCATGAAAAAGCATTAAGGGACTGATTTATCAGAAGAGAAGTCCCAACATAATTCTTTGACTTAGAACTGTCTCTTTAAAAATAAATGAAATCTAGGAATCATTCCTTAGTCAATAAAAATTCAAATACAATAGCTACTAATTGGTTTTATGATTTTAATTTGTATCAAAGAGGAAAATTTTAAATTATTTTTAACACTGAAGTATTACCTAAAACCTTAACAATTATGTGCCTTAAAAAACGATTGATTTTCTGACGCAATAAACTTTTTTAGAACAAACTTTTGTCAGTGAATGGGAAAATAATAGATGACATTTTAAAAAGTTTTTTACTGTGCATAAGGTTTGGAAGACTCCCGAGCAAAGACAACGTGACAGGATGTATGGCCTAGATGCCATGCAAAAATATCGCATTTTAAATAATTTCTATAAACAAAAATATTTCAAACTTTACCTTGCCCATGTTGACAAAATAAACGATAATACTGCAAAACACGCGACTCAATAATGATGATTTTCTTTCAGTCCAGTACTTATAAATTAGTTCAGTTCAGTTCAGTGGTATCACTGTAATAGTGGCAACAATGTTGGGGTGGGTTTCGGAGCACATAGTCCCGTCGGACACCTATTCTGGAATTTTAGGTGACTGTAATGAATTTTACCAATGCCCATTTTAGAAAGGTAGTATATTAAGGGGAGAAATAAATATTAAAAGATCTAGAATATGGAAGAATTTAATGGGTGAAACATTAAAATTTTTAAATAAAATGAGAATAAAAAGCTCTTTTAAGAGCTCAAAAATCGGACTTCAAATCGCCCAGAAGTGGGCGGAGTTACAGTGGCCAATAGAGTTGCGTGAGTGAGTGAGTTAATATTAACGTCGCACTGTTCAGCTACACGAGGGCTTTTGGCGACGGACCACGTAATTTTGAACCATGGTCAAGTGACGTGGACGACACCTGAGCTGGCACCCCCCTCTCCTAACTACCACACCACACCAACGGGAGGACGTTTCAGCTCTCGACAGATTTAACGTGCATCGCTGCCCTACACGGCGGGTCTTTAGTGGTACTGGGATCGAACTCATGACATGCCTGCCATGGTTGGATACCTTAACGACTGGGCTACCGCAGCCCCCAATAGAGTTGCAGCGAAGAACCAAGATCAGAGAGTGCGGGAAAATTTTCCGGGAGGTAGGAGTCTGGACTGAAAGATGAAAGGGAGCAATTTTATTGGCCGAGCCAAGAGTTCAGTTATATAAGCTTTACAAAACAGGGTAGCCAATCAGACTGTACAAGCAAATTCTGCGTCCAACAATAACGTATGGGTCCCCCATTTGGGAGGGGGGGCGCGGCCCCGACCCACACAAAACGCATTCAAATTATCCAAAATAAAATTCTTAGAATTATTGTTAACGCACCTTGGTACGTTAGAAATACTGTCATTCATCACGACTTACACATGGAGCCGATCGATAATTACATCACTAGAACTTCTAGAAATGTTTTTACTTCTATTCAAAATCACGACAACCCAGTAATTAAAGCACAAACACTATTCACGCATCCTCACTCTAAACTAAATTTTGCCTACAAAACTACTAAATGGAATCTGCCCTTGAAACCGCCGTAATTACAACAAAAACACTTAATTGCTACACTTAACAACATTCATATGCATTTGCCTTACATCAGAAATGGGATCAGTGTAAAAAGCTGGCTCCTGCTTCGACTTCAACTACTGTGCCGTCTGCAAGTTTCCCTTGCGGGCTCCTTCTATTTTTCACCCCAGCTGCAAAAAAAAAAAAAAAAAAAAAAAACGGCAGCATTTTCCATTCCCACTGCGTTTTGGTGCTCCTCGAACGCGTTTTGGGGCTGTTAAGCCCCCCCCCCCTTCCTTGCGCTCTTCCATTCCTCGCCCTCGTGACGTACTTCATGTTTCGTTCTCGTTCTGCCGTTTTCTTCCTTCACCCTCCCCCTGCGGGGGAGTGTATTCAGATATTCATTCTCCTTGATACTTTTTCTCCGCGAATTTGGGTATAAGCGATTCATTTCGCTGGCACCCGTTAAATCTAATTTTCGTTTTCGCTTAGCCAATCAGACTTCGTATCATGACAAATGCGCCTTGGTACATCAGAAACAGTGTTTTACACCACGATTTAAAGATAGACCCTATTGGGGATTACATCACCAAACTTTCAATTAACGTCCTTAGGACTATAGAGAATCATCCAAACCCACTAATTCAAGCACAAACAATTTTCACTATCCCCAATAGCAAACACAAATTTGCCTACAATTCGACAAAGTGGTCTCAACCTTTAAAACCCCCGTAGCCAGCTCTCGCCCTCCCCCTCTTCTAGCACATTTTTAGACAAATTTTCTGTGCACTCTTGTACTGAGAACCACACTGCTTGTTTTGTTCCGATTCCATTCCATTCCATTCCTTTTTTTCAGCTCCTGCTCCCGTCCACGCAAGTGACATGTAACTTACGGAGTTCCTGACCCTAAATGAGGGACGTACCTCCTCATCAGAATTTTAAAATTAAGAGCCGAATTTATGGGGTTACATAAGTTAAATTAAATAAATTTAAAAGAGGAAATTAAACTGGGCAGAACAATTCTGCTGGAACGGGAACAGACGAAGTCTGTCCGCCGAAGGAACGATTGCCCTGCTTACTACGTTTTGATTGGCCGAAGCCAGTCGCTTCGCAGAAAGTGGGTGTTCCCATCCACGCAAGTTCGTGTTTGGCTCCGCCCATGTCACGTCCTGGTTGGCTTTGCCTCCTCTGGTTGCCCCGCCTCTCCCCTTTTTGGGTTTCCTCTCATGTCGGCTTCCGTCCCTCTTTCGCCATCCATTCTGAGCAGAAGCGCTCGCTCGCTGTCGCTCGCCATAGATCTTATTTTCGTTCGTTCGTAGCCAATCAGAGCAATCTGCGATTCAACAGAGTAGGATCGCAGTGAGAAAGAGAAGGGTTGAATTTGGGATAAAAATGAAAGAACAGTTAAAATTAATTAAATCTACTTATCCAACTTTTCCCTTCGAATGAAGGGAAAAGTTGGATAAGTAGGGATAGCTTGGATAGATGGGCTGTCATGCCCATCTACGTTACTAAAGAAGTTAATTGCAAGTTTACGAATCGTTTGTCTGATGGTCGGGATATTACATGCTGCTCTAATGTCAGCGTTTCTCATGTACCAATGTGCATCGAGAATCTGTCTTAAAATTTGATTTTGGGAGCTTTCGATGAGATCGATATTGGTTGTGTAATAGTGGCGACTTGGCCAACGCCTTATGCTCCGATAAATTTTGATTGGTTTTTAACCTAAGTTGTAACGTACAGCTCGTACTTGCATTGTCCATCAGTAGTTTGAATTATCGCCTTGTCCTTCAACTGAAATTGACGAAAGTAGAGTATTGAAAAACTATTAGCTGGAATTTTAGAATCTATTGGTTGATGTCAAAATTTTTTCAACTTTTTGAACATGCTCTATTGTTTTACATTTCATTATTGTGGAATAAGACCATTCACCGTGGTTGGAGATAAAAATTTTCAAAATTTCGCGCTGTGATTTGTATTTGATACAGTTTAATATAAAATGTTCACTAGTGTTTCTGGTACTTTACAATCTGCACACAGAGGAGAATCTGTTTGTTTAAAAAGGAAATATATATAATTTAATGGTAATTTTTTGGCTCGCAACTTATTCATTAAAACTTCTGTATTTCTATTTTTGGCTGCCTGTCTATTCCATTTTTAAAGATGTTTGATCCTATAACCAAATAAAAAAACTTTTATTTGATTTGCTGTAATCCAGTGTTTCTCAAAGTGTGGGGCGCGCCCCCCTGGGGGGGCGCGATGACCCTACAAGGGGGGCGCGAGCGTATCGAAAATTTAAAGATTTTTTTTAAAAAAAATAACCGGAAAGAGAAGTAAAACAAAATGCTTTCTTCCATAATAAAAAAATACACACAACAACACACTGACATAATTTATATTTATTATCTAGCTTTTTTCCGTCATCAAATAGCTATCTTTGATCCCAAAACCAAATTAAAGAAAAAAAAAAACATTTTGTTTTATTTGCTGTTTTTCCTCAATGAGAGATTTTTTTATTACGTTTTAACATAAAATATTACTCGTTAAAAGAAAAAACGAAACCCAGACCCTGAGAAAAATTCTAAGAAGATAAACAATTCACCACTGTAATTATTATTGAAATACTGTACATTAGTTGTAGAAAAGAAAAGGAAGTCATGATTCACTTTTCAGCCAGGCTGCATAGTACGTTTGCTAATCATTTGATTGACCTTCAATCTTATGGTATGGTTATTATCAATATTAGTTCCCTCCCATCTTTCATGCGTTTGCTTTTCGTTTAAGGAAATTGTAAATAATTGAGTTTTGCGATATTTGGAAAAGAATTGATTGGTTTAACATTTCTGTAGGATAATTGAAAAGTGTCTGATTTGCGTCCTATATTATGGTCTTGTACTTTTGAATCATTTTAGTTCAGTTTTATTGGATTTTTTTCTCAAATCATCAAAGAATTGAATAGTCCTTGAAAGAAGGTAAGTATACTTTCTATAAATTAAAATATTCACTAGAATTCCGATTTGTATCGTGTACAGTAAAAATAATTCTAAACAAATGATTGGGGTGACTGAGTCCCCCCGCACAACCATTAATGTTAGTATCGAGTACGCGCCTGCTCCCGGGTTAAACTTTTTGAAGTCTTCTCGCTTTAAGTGTTAAAAAGTAACACAATTATTCTTCATCGGAATTTTATATTCTTTTCATAATTTAACATTAATTCTAAATGCTAATTGTGTGAGGTTTAAAATTACAGTTCTTTTAAACAGTTATTTACAATTATAGCATTTATCTAAAAAAAAAATCATTTTACATTTTTGTATACAATGTCGTGCACACAGTTTTACTCTCCTTACAGTTCAGCTATTATATCAAGAATGTTTTATTTTTTAAAAAAAATGAACTCGTGCGAAGAGTCGGTGTTTCAGCCAGTATACGTTTGATGTATCAGTACTGAAGAAGGTATTTTATAAATAATTTCTTATTACTGAATTTGGCCGCGGTAGCCGAGTGGTATAGGTATTGGATCGTGGCTTGCCTTGTCACGAGTTCGAGCCTAGTACCACTAAAGACCCGCCGTGTAGGGCAGCGATGCACGTTAAATCTGTTGAGAGTTGAAACGTTTTCCCGTTGGTGTGGTGTGGTAGTTAGGAGAGAGGGGTGCCAGCTCAGGTGTCATCCACGTCACTAGACCATGGTTCAAAATTACATGGTCCGTCGTCAAAAGCCCTCGTGCAGCTGAACAGTGCAACGTTAATATTCAATCAATCAATCTTATTACTAAATTAAGAACAAGTTTAATAATTATTAGGGACTTCCACGGGCTTGTCTTGTAGAGGAAAGTTTTTTTCAAATGAAGGTTTAATATCAGAAATTGACACTTAAAGAGTTATTTTCTATATTTAGCTGTGATCTATATTTTGTCTTCAAGGCATCCACTGCAGAAAATCCGGTTTGAAAAAGGTAGGATGTTGAAGATGGTAATAGTATACGAAGTGCTTTTGTTTTCAGTACAGATAATTCCTCATCCACCTCTACCCCAAATTCAAAGAGCGATTTATTGCAAAATTGCCTTTTAATTTTTCACTGATGTGAAATCTATGAAGATTTCTTCTTCGGAAGTTGAGAGCCCTTCTGGAGTATCTTGAAATAGATCCCTAATCCACTCGTAACTTGCTACCAAGCTGTTCTCATCCAGAAATACTTTTTAAAATTCTTTGCCAACATAGCTAAATGATTTTACATGTTTTAAAAACAACTTTCACATGTTGTTCAACAGATTTGTAAGTTTTAACACATATCGAACTGGGAATTTTTCCCCCATCATTTACTTCAGTAGTGGTAAATCGAAAATTTAAGTATTTTTGAGACTATCGCCTTGCTTTAATTTTCGGAACTATGCTCGTTCGTCTGTGTACTTGTTGATTCTCTGTTATCATCGAATGTTTGCTTACGACTTAAAAATGTATGTATGATATTGTTTTAATCTACTGCCGTAAATACTTAATTACCGTGAATTACAATTAACGTGTAAATTTTAAAAAATGTACATTCAAGCTAGATTCGGTAGCTATAGGAGTATCGAGTCGACCAAAACTGACTAGAATTGTACGAGGAAAAGCATTTTTACATGTTTTGCGCAGACGTCCGATAGGCTGCCCAGACTCACGCAAACGTACCCTATAATGCCAGATGTGATGGATATGATAGAGAGCAACATTGACTAGACCATTTTTCTAATGACATTTGTACTTTGAGAAATGAATGCTGAAGGAAATAAATCTTTAATTAAATACATCATTTTGCGATCTGTTCAATTTAAAAATTAGAGAAAGAAAAATAACATAATTCTAAGTAATATATATTTTAAGTAATTTTCTTAAAATATATATTACTTAAAAGTTACATATACACAAAATTTAATATACTTATCGTATTAATTTGTACGGTTTATAATTAAGATCGTATTGTAACTTTTAGCGTCTCTCTCTCTCAAAGTGCATTTTTATTGCAGTAAATACATTATTGTTGTACAGGGGGCGAGACAAAAATTATGATTGAAAATTGGGTCGCCAGTATTGAAAGTTTGAGAAACACTGCTTTTAATGTATGAGTGGTGCACAGAGTATTTTATGACTAATTAATTAATACTAAATTAACAACAAGTTTAATAATTATTAGCTACTTCCATGGGCTTGTCTTACAGGAGTTGAAAGGAGTTTTAAGATAAGAAATTGACCCTCTGAGTTCATTTTCTATATTTAGCTGATATCTATATTTTTGTCTTCTAAGCAACCACCGCATTTTGTAATATGTTCCAATTTAAAAATCAGAGAAAGGAAAAATAACTTAGTAATTATCCTATTACTTAACTTTTTTTTTGCTTAAAAGTAACATATACAAAATTTAATACTTATGTCATGAATTTGTACGGTTTATAATAAATATTGTTGCTTTATCGTAAAAGTGCATTATTATTGCATTCAGTAAATTATTATGTATAAGGGGGGCCATAAAAATTGTGATTGAAAAGGGGGGCGCCAGTATTGAAAGTTTGAGAAGCACTGCTGTAATCCCATGATGAGAGATTTTTTTTACTACGCTTTCTTTTTTTGAGAACCTAACATACTACTCTTTCAGAGAAAAAACGGATCCCAGACCCAGAATCGAAAAAATTTAGAAACATAAATTCTTCACTGTCATTATTTTTGAAATACTGCACCTTATAGCTGTAATCTGTTTGACCTTCTCAGTTATTGGTACAGTTATTTATGGCCCCTTTCTTATGTGTTTGTTTCTCATTTAGGGAAGTTGTAAGTAATGCATTTCTCTGTTGCGCTTTTTTTCATGCAAAAGAGTTCTATGATTGTGATACGTTGTGGTAAAATGTATAATGTTGTTGTAGTTTTCCCCAACAGAGACCTATTCTTACGGACAGCACTTTTATTCAATATAAACATGTAAATTTTAAAATTAAAGTACCCACGCGGGTAATGTTTCAAAATGGCCTCCGACCTAACGCGCCGGTGCCGAGAGAAACTCTCTCCCTCTCTACTTATACAAAAAAACACATTCTTACCGGAGAGGAGCACAGTGCGCCTCCTGGGGAAGGGAGGAAACACTACACCCCCCACACAAGATTGATGTGTCACACATGATACTCAATCTGATTATAAAGCATAAAATAATATACATTCATATAATACACTAAAATACAAGTAATTAGCATTACCTCACGCTTAAAAAAATATGAAAAATAAGTATACATAACAAATTACACAAAACTAAATTAAGAATACAATTTTGATATGATTAATTATACCAATAATAATCAAGAAAATTGAAATTTAAGGAATTCACATAATAAACATTAATATAAAAAAACTGTTACTCGAAAAGAAACACTAGCATTTTTTTAAATGTAAATAGACACACAAATAATATAATGAGATACACAAAATAAGATAAAAAAATAATTATTCACTAAATCTAAAATTTTCTTTTTAAAATTGAAAAGCACATTTGTTACACTAATCGTGAGAGTGCATCAGCATGAGGCATTTTCTTACCAGGACAATGTTTGATTGTCACATTGAACTTTTGTAGTGCAAAAGCCCATCTTTGTAGCCTCGCAGATTGTGGTGCACTTTTTGTTAAGTAGGGTAAAGGGTTATGATCAGTATAAAATTCAATTTCAGTCCCAAATACCCACACTTCGAACTTTTTTAAGCTCCACACAATCGCAAATGCCTCTCGTTCAATAGTTGACCATGACTGTTGGGTCTTGCTTAATTTTTGACTTGCATAAGCAATTGGGTAACACTTATCACCACATTTTTGTGACAGGCAAGCAGCTATGCCAATTTGCGATGCATCTGAATGAATGGTATACGGTTTATCAGGAACTGGAGAGTACAGCGAAGGTGCTTCCACTAAAGCCTTTTTAGAAGATGAAATGAGGAATCATGTTTCTCAGTCCTTGGGATGGAATCAGGTACTCTCTTTTTGGTGAGTTCCGTCAATGGATACACAAGTTCTGAATATTTAGGAATATACTCACGATAGTAATTACACAGTCCAAGTACACTACGAAGCTCCTTCTTCGTTTTAGGCACTGGTAAGTTGTTGATAACTGCAGTCTTTTCGGGATCTGGTTCGTGTTTACCAGAACCGATAATATGACCCAAATATTTAATTTGAGCTTTTCCAAAGGCACACTTTTTGAGGTTCACAGTGAAATTTAACTCTGAAAGTTTCGTTAAAATAGTATCCAGATGAAGATGTTCTTCCCAATTTTTGGAGAAGATTGCAATGTCGTCGATGTAGGCACGTGAAAATTTTCTGTAACACGATAATGCTTTGTTCATTTCACGCTGAAATGTGGCAGAGGCATTTTTCAAACCGAAACTCATCACCTTGAAATGGTACTGTTGCCGATGAGTCTTGAAAGATGTAAGATTTTTGCTGTCTTCAGCCATGGGTATAGCCCAATACCCCTTCAAGAGATCTAACGTTCTGATGATATTGGCTCTTCCAATAGAATGTATGAGCTCCACTGCATCTTCCATCGGAAAATCATCAGACACACTCTCCGAGTTCAGAGCTCTGAAGTCAACGCAAAGTCGTAGGGTACCATCTTTCTTGTTAACGCAAACAATTGGATAGGCAATTTCTGCGTCAGATTCTTCAATTAAATCAAGTCGCAAAAGCTCCTCTATCTGCTCATCAACTTTAATCTTCAAGGACTCTGGTATGCGAAATATATATATATATATATATATATATATATATATATATATATATATATATATATATATATATATATATATATATATATATATATATACGAACGGCTTTTTACGTTCAATGTTCGGCTTTAAGCGAATTCGATGAGTCCCTACTTTGGCTATTTTCACATCACTTGTGAATAGTGTTTGGTGTTTTAGAACAATCGCTAGCACTTGTTCCCTCTCACTCTTCTTCAGATGATTCAGATTGATTTCATGTAGAACTCTTTCAGATGTGGACTTCGATAAATTAGGAGTGGGATGGATTTCTCCGAATTCGTGGTCATCTTCAAAAATGACCCCAACTGCAAGTGCACGAGGATGATACTTCCTGATCTTATTCACGTGAACATGTCTTACAGTTCCATCGGACAGTTTAACTTTATACGAATGGGGTGGATATGGTGTTGAATTATCTCTCCAGGTCCAGTCCATCTCGCATAGATCTTATTACTAGAATCTGGTATCAGCAAAACAACTTGTTCTCCGATGCTAAAATTCTTCACAGATGACCTCTTGTTGAAGTAATCTCCATAAGCCTTTTGTTTCTGAGCAGCAGTTAAAGAGGCACTCTCAGCAGCCTTTTCCATATTTACCTTCATTTCCTGAAGGTAATCAGCAGCTGACTGGGAAATGTTCGTCGGAAGATGTATTTCGCCTGCCCAGGATGATTTAAGAATGGCTAACGGCCATCGAGCTTCTCTGCCATAAAGTAACCTAAATGGTGATACACCAGTGGTAGTGTTCGGTACTTCACGGTATGCAAACAACAGAAAAGGTAATTGTCGATCCCAGCTTCGTGGATCTTCACGAATAACGGGATGAATCATGTCCTTCAATACCTTATTCCATCTTTCAACTAGTCCGTTGCTGGCCGGGTAGCCAGGTCAGGAAAACCTAGGACTAGATCCAATCCTTTTCGTAAATTCTTGGGTTAAAGACGACTTGAAGTTTGTGCCTTGATCACTGGCAATTATACTCGGAATTCCAGTCCTCGAAAATATTTGTTATAGAGATTCACATGCATTTTTGGCTGTTAGGGATCTAAGTGGTACTGCTTCAGGCCAACGTGTATGTTGATCCATCATACAAAGAACGTATTTATGCCCTCTACCAGATGGCGGTTGAATAGGTCCGATCACGTCTATGTTAACAATCTCAAAGGGAAGTTCAGGACGGACAATAGGTGTTGTGCCGAAATATTGACCACGCGAGGACGCTGGTGTGCGCACATCTGTATTAAAATTGTAAAGATCGCTAGTGTGTGTGTGTAACTTGTATCGTAGAATGTAAGCCGCATCGCGGCAATTCGTATCTAATTAAACATTTCTATACCTAAATTATCTCATGAACTACTTATTGAGGACTGTCTTAACTAATTCGCCCGGATACACACTCCTTTCGTTTCGAAATAATTATGGACATTGCTTCGTTTATACTTCGCTACATGGTGCATCGGCCGGGAAGGTCATTCGCTGCGTGATGGGGGGTGAGTACTTTCGTTTTGTCTAACTTTGAATTCGGTATTTTTCTAGTTAAGCTTATTTCTCATCTTTTCTGATTTTGGTTTATTCGTAACTGTCGGTATTTGGAAGGTTGCTCTGGTATAGTTTTGTTTACTTGTATGCATATTGTTAAGCTAAATTTTGTTTGAAAGTGTTGAAAGTTGTACTAAGTTGCATTTAGAATTGGTGTTGTTATTTGTATATTTGTTTGCAATTATAGTATTTTGGTTTAAAATGGATGCAGCAAATAAGGCTATATTAGAAAGAACGAAAAAGACTCGATCTGTTTCGAGATCCCTCGTGACAAAACAATTTAATAAATTAGAATCTGAAATAAGCAATACAGCTGATAAAACAACAGTACATGAGATATATATGCAATTAATTTCTAAATTTGAAGAGCTGAGTACACTCGATAAGGAAATTGAGAATTTAATAGATATTGAGAGTCTAGAAGAAGAAATCGTAACTCGCGAAGAATATCGAGATAAATTTATAATTTGGAAAATCCGTGCTGAACGTTATGTAGAATCAGTTTCGAACACTGCTATTCAAAATTCGGTGGAAAATCAACCACAAAACATAACACTTCATTTAAATAGTACAGTTAGTTCTATTTTAACAAATCAACCGCGTTTACCTAAACTCACATTAGAATCTTTTTCGGGCAAGGATAACAGTAGTTTTCCCAGTTTTTGGGCTAGATTTAAATCCGCAGTACATGAAAATTCGAGTTTAAATGACGTGGACAAATTTTCCTATTTGAAATTGGTTGTCACATCTGATGCAGAATTGGCTATACGAGGCTTAACTCTAACATCGGAAAATTATGCAAAAGCAATGAAAATTTTAGAAAATCGGTTCGGACGTAAAGAACTTATTGTTGACTTTCATATGAATCGCTTGTTAAATCTGACCCCTGTCCGTAAATCGTTTGATGTTATTGCGTTAAGAAATTTATATGATCAGTTAGAAATTAATATAAGGGGACTTGAATCTCTTGAAATCTCTCCCGATTCCTATAGTTGTCTCTTGTTTCCGATAATTGTGAAAGCTATTCCCCCTGATTTAGCACACATTAGAATATAATAAAAAACATAATGAAACACAATCACAAATCACTCATTTAATTGCATATTTGCGAAGCGAAGTAGAAAGTCGCGAACGCACAGAATTTCTAGTAAAACCGCATGACCTAGAATTGAAAAATAAAAATTCCTATTCCAATACTAAGTATTTCGAAAGAACGTCTCATAGCTATCCACTGTCAAATCGAAGGGTTCAAGGTCATTCTCGATTCCACCCATCTCATAAATCGTTTTCCTCTGCAAACGAATTGCTGACGGCTGCATTTTCGAATTGCTTATTTTGTTCCCAGAATACTCATATGTCTGATTTGTGTGAAAATTTATGCGTTCAGAAAAAAAGAGCTAAATTAATTAAAGAAGGGAGATGTTTCATTTGTTGCAACACTGGTTGTTATGTTAAAAAGTGCAAGAAAGAGGTTTGTTCGTATTGTAAAGGTCGACATGCACGTGCTATTTGTTTTAAGTTAGAAAAATCTAAGCAAAATTCGCATTTGGATTCGGAGGAAAAGAATGTTGACGTAAAAACTACGTCTTCAAATTCTGTTTTTCATAACAGAGGTGGAGTTTTATTGCAATGTGTGAAGGCCGAAATTATAGGTCGTTCTTCATCGGATAAGATATTTTGCCTTTTGATAATGGAAGTGAGAAGTCGTTCATCAAAAAAATGTGTCTCGGAGGTTGGGGTTGAAAATATTGGGTTCGGAAAGGCTAAATATTTTTTCGTTCGGTTGTAAAACTCCAAAAAACAAACTTGTAGTAAGGTCGAGGTTAGGCTAAGGAATGTATTAAGCGGAGAAGAGACTGTGATTGAGGCATTGGAAACTGAGGAAATTTCAAAGGCAACACTTTGCCTACCTAATCCAGATGCGTGGGCAGAAATGGAGTCGAAAGGGTTTAGGCTAACATTCAGTTGTAATGAATCTTCTGAGAATTGTGAAATTTCATTGTTAATAGGTTCCGATTTTTATTGGTCTTTAACACATCGGATAAAAAGATTAGATTCATCATTGGTTGCAGTCGAGACTAGCCTAGGATGGTCTCTTCAGGGAGAGTGTGATGAGCGGAGTGATTGTACTTCGGTACATTTGGTTCACAGTAAAGAGGAATCGATTTCGACTGAGCTAAGGAGATTTTGGGAGATAGAAAGTTTAGGAATACTTGACAAGGGTTCGATGACTTTAGGTAATGGGGATGAAGAGATGCTTAGTGAGTTTGACAAATCAGTTAATTTCGTAGATGGTCGATATCGTGTAAATTTGTCATGGAAACCAGGTATGAGAGAGGCTTTACAAAATAATAAAACTGTCGCACGTAAGCGTTTTGAGGGGTTGGTTCGTAGGTTTAAATGTGATCACGAGTTGTTCTGCGAGTATAAGGATGCAATTGATGACTATGTTAGGGAAGGTATTGTTGAGCGTACTTCTTGTGATTCTTTATTGGATAGTCAGGGATTTTACCTACCCCATCATGCAGTGATACGTAGCGACAAAACCACAAGTCGTATTCGAATAGTATTTGATGGTTCAGCACATGAATATGGACAATCATCGTTAAACCAAAGTTTATATACGGGACCAAATTTGCATCCCAACATTTTAGAATTGCTTTTATGTTTTCGAAAAAATCCTGTAGCATTTACAGCTGATGTGAAATCGGCTTTTCTTCAAATTGAATTAGATTTCCGTGATCGAGATTTTACACGTTTCTTCTGGACTGATAATTTGAATAACGAGCCATACGTTTTGAATTTCACGAGAGTTCTTTTTGGACTTCGACCTAGCCCATACCTTCTCGCAGCAACTTTAAAACATCATTTTAAGAAGTACAGAGAGCAATATCCTCATACATTTGAGTTGCTAAATAGTTCCATTTATGTTGATGACCTCATTTGTGGTCAGAATGATGTTCCGGACGCTCTACGTACTACCTTGGAGTGCTTGCAAATATTCAGTGACGCAGGCATGTTATTGCGCAAATGGCGAAGTAATTCAAAACAACTTAATTTGTTATGGCAGGCAAGAAGGTGTCAAAACGGAATCCTCTGAAACTGGTGCTATTGATCTTAGACTTCCAACTAAGGTTTTAGGACTTGCTTGGGATCCAGAAAATGATTTAATTTATTTCGATCCAAAGGATCTATTGAAGTTTATGTCACGTAGAGGAGAACCGAAAAGATTTATTCTGAGTGTGGTTGGTCGCATCTTCGACCGCATTGGAATTCATGGCCCATTCGTTATCAAATTGAAATGTCTACTTCAAGAACTTTGGACTCTAGGAGTAGAATGGGACTCTGAACTTCCCCCAAAGCTACGACACAAGTGGCAGCAGTGGAGTAGCGAAGCTGAGGGCTTGACTGAGATAAAGATACCACGGTTCTATTTAGGTAACATAGATCAAGAAATATCAAAGTGTGAAATACATTGTTTTTCAGACGCGAGTAAATCAGCTTATGGAACAATATTATACTTGCGATTTGTTACTTGTAATAACGAAATCGAAACTAGTTTCATTTGCTCAAAAAGTCGTGTGGCACCTTTGAAATCATTGACGCTTCCTCGTCTTGAACTGACAGCAGCCTTATTGTCAGCTAGGTTGGCCAAACAGGTGTCATCTTGTCTCAAATTTGATGCTAATATATATTATTGGACCGATTCTCTCATTTCGTACTACTGGATACGTGGCGTATCTGCAACTTTGACTCAACTTCGGAAAAAATATTGGATACCTAAGGGTCGTCAGTTAGTGAAAACAATTATTCGAATCTGTCTCGTTTGTAAAAAATACAGTGCCAAACCAGCTGACCAGTTAAGTGGTCAGTTGCCCCGAGATAGAATCACCCAATCTCCTCCTTTCCAAAGTGTAGGAATTGATTTTACAGATGCAATACTTGTTAAGGGGATGGTGGACTTTGAAATTGGCGAAAATCGTCCAAATTATGGAAAAAAAAAAAAAATTTTTGGGAATTATGATCTTCGTGTGTTCACTGAACCATATGCAAGAAACCGCATGTGTCTAAATAATTTTATTAAAAAGTTATAAGCATTTAAAAAATTTAAATGGACATAAAAATGTAAACAAAAGCATGTGCTTAGGTTGTCAAAATTTTGAGTGTTTTTTTTAAATATTAGAATTAATATTTTTGTGTTTTAACAACTGCGCATTTTAACTGCAACCTTTAACTGCTTGATTGCTGTTTGTTTACTTCCACTTGTTTTCATAAGTCGAAAGTATTGCCTTTTTTAAAATTACACATCTTTGATTGCTGTCTGTTTCTTTAGTAATATTTATCTTTACGGAATCAAATTTTTTGTATCTAAAAGCCACAAAAAAGCTTCAAAAACATATACAATTGTTCTGTATTTGTTTACAATGGATGCTATTAGTCGGCGCTATCGAAAACCTAAAGGTAGGCCATCAAAAAGAAGGAGTTTGTGTGCATCAAAGTACAAAAAGAGATGGAAAAAAAATCACATGCAAAGTGATTCTGATTCTACTATGTGTGCTAAAAACTCTGATATTTTGCTTGCTGAAAATTCACTTATGGATACTGAAATCTCTATTAGTGATGAAGGTTCACATGCTGGTGAAAAGGAACAATATTTGAATGCAAGTCTTAGCAAACTTCAGATGTTTCCTTCAACATCAACTTTTTGTACTAGTAAGAAAAGTACATATGTTTTGATGAATAATGATATGTGGTCTGCTCTTTTATCTAACACAAAATGGGATGAATGTGATATGTGCTCATTGGATGTCGAATGTAATAGTGCTTATGGTTTTTCTACAAAAATAGAGCTAAAATGTAAAAGCTGCAGAAAAATATTTAATTCTGTATTCTCCAGCCCTCGAGATGATGATAGCAATTGTTTCGATGCAAATAAAAAAGCTCGTTGAAGCTTTTCTTAAGATTGGGAAAGGCCATGCAGCATTAGAACTTTTCTCTATGGCTATTGGTATTCATGCAATGGATAAGAAAACTTTCTCAAAATGTTTACACAAATTGTATGAAGAAAAGTGTAGCTTCAAAGAAGACATTCTTGAAATTTTAGTCCGAAAAACACCATGAAGATTTGCTCGGCACTGCTAATGGTGTTATAGACATCACCGTTTCATATGATGGAACATGGCAGAAACGGGACATTCGTCACTGTATGGGATAGGAATCGTTATCGACATTTTGACTGGGCTCATTATTGATTACGAAATCCTTTCCAAATATTGCCCAGAATGCACTACCGCAAAAAGGGATTTGGGAGAAAATAGTGCTGAGTACTCCATATGGTACAAATCCCACCAAGAAGAATGCAGTGAAAAATTATGTAGGATCTTCTAATGCCATGGAGGTTAAAGCTGCAGAAATTCTATGGAAAAGATCCATTAAAAATTGTGGTATGCGATATGTGAGCATCTTGTCAGATGGTGATGCTAAGACCTATCAACATTTATCATCATTAAATGTGTATGGTAACTGCATAAAAAATTGCAAAAGAAGAATGCATTAACCACGTGGCAAAAAAGGCACAGGACTCCGTAACAAAAATTTTAGAGTGGCGGAATAAAGGTATCACTATTGGTGGGCGGAAAGAGGGCAACCTCAAAGAAAACACCATTGTGAAACTGATTAACTTTTATAGAAAAGCTATAAAAGACAATGCGCCAGATGTAAGAAAATGAAAAGCGCAACTTTAGCTTCATTGTTTCATTGTTCATCTACAGATAAAACTCCAAAACATAGTAAATGCCCTACTGGCTCGACATCATGGTGCTTTTACCAGAGGGCATTGGCTAAAATGAGAACCCTATGTCCCATTCACTGATGAAAAACTAAGCTGTCGGAACAAGTTCTGGAAAAAATACTTCCAGTATATCAAAGGCTTGTAAACGATGAGCTTTTAGAAAGATGGTGCGGGAAAACTCAGAATGCCAACATCCATAGTGTTATTTGAAAAAACTGCCCAAAAAAGAAACTTTTGTTTCTAAAAAGCGACTTGAAATGGGTGTTATATCTGCCATAGGTGGATATAATTTTGGCTGCTTCAATAGTTTAGCTATTGAACACAATGAGTTAAGTTCTGTATCTGTGGACATTTTGCATAAACGCGATAAACGTGCGCGTTTAGCGCAGAGTGAAAAAAAAAGAATTCTAGTGATTGGAGAAAGAAAAGAATAATCAATAAATTGGCTAAATCATCCAAAATTACAAAGAACATTAAAAAGAAGGGGAAACATATGGTGCTGGTAAATTTTAAATGTTTTCTTAGTAAATTAATATTTATTTGCACTAACATTGAAAAACATTTTACCGAAAAACTGTACCATGTGAAACCAATGCATTCTATTATAAATTTTTTTTCTCTCTTCAAATTATGCTTGTAAATAAATAATCTAGTATAAATATGTCTGTTATTAAATAAAATGGATGCTTAATAATATCAGAACAACAATTATGAAAGGTAAGTGGAAAAACATTTTTAAAAATGACTTTTCTCAAAACTTTGTTTTTTTCAGATTTACGTGCTTTTAAAATGTTCCATGCGTCTCAATTTTTGAGCAAATTGCTTGAAATTTCTCGTGAAGAATACTCATAAGTACATAAATAAATCTGGGTATCCATTTAAAATTTTGACTTTATTTAGATAGTTAAATTTCATTTTTAGTGTACAAAATCTGTTATTTTACAGAAAATTAAGTGCAAATAAACAAAAAACTTTTTTTAAAAAATTAACCGGTGCATGAAATTGCTAAATATACCCACTTATGTGTAACGTGTACTAATAAACATTAATAATGTTAGACAAGTCAAAAATATAAAAATTGAAACGCATGGAATGTTTTGAAAAAAAAATTTAAAAAAATTATTAATTTTTTTAAATTTAAAAAAAAATTTTAATTGAAATTTTTTTTTTTAAAGATATAGTTGATCTAGTTGTATTCCAGTGTATATGCTCATAAATTTTCATTACTCTTACTTAATAATTAAAAAGTTTTTTGAAAGTCCACTGTCCCCTAAGGACAATCAAGGGACTCGCAAGTCTTATGTTTCTTTGTTTACATGTGCAGTCACTCGTGCCGTACACTTAGAACTTGTGTCGGACATGTCCACAAAGTGTTTTTTACTTGCTTTACGGAGATTCCTCGCTCGTAGAGGCAATTGCAAGGTAATATATTCCGATAATACACGTACATTTAAAGCAGCTGAAAGGGAGCTAGCATATTTTGCCACCATCTTGAAAGACGGTGAATTTCAAAATTTTGTTGCAGATAAAGGTATCCACTGGAAGTTTATAGTTGAACGTGCGCCTTGGTGGGGTGGATTTTACGAACGTCTTGTTAAAACTATAAAGGATCCTTTGCGCAAAATACTTGGCAGGGCACTTCTAACGTTTGAAGAACTTTCAGAAGTTGAAGTCATCGACCACGAACATACGTGGAGAATGATCCAGGAGAGCCGGAACCCCTCACACCGGCCCACTTTCTCGAGTTAGGTTATGGTGACTCAATGTCCTGTACATTTCATCGATCTGATCGACACCACTACGGAAAAGGAGTCGCACAAGAAAAGACTTACCGAGCTCTTCTTTTAAAACAACTTTGGAGACGCTGGAAATAACAGTATTTGCTCCAGTTAATCATTTTAAAACACCATTTCCATAAGAATTTAAAATTAAATGACGTAGTTCTTGTTGAAGGAAATGCAAAATCAAAATTATTGTGTAAACTTGGAATAATCAAAGAAATATTTATTGGAAGAGACAATGTTGGATCTTATCTTGTGAGAACGTTAAAGGTCTCTTCAAAAAACCCATTCAAATTGCTGTACCCCCTCTAGAAATTGAATAATATACTTGAATAATAACTAGTTTTGTTTACATTTTTCAGATTAATGGTAGGAGATAACACATTATTAATTAATCTCTGTTAAATTTATGTTTTGTGTAATCTTGACTTATGTATCCTAATATTTGTTAACTAAAGATTTGTCATCTTTAAATTTCATTATATTTGTGTAATTTAATATATATTTACTTTTTTCTTTGTAATATGTATAATTTAGATTTTGATTAGTAGTATTGTATCATTTTCTCTGTAAAAATTGTATTTGAATAATTGTATCAATTGTGGGTCGATATTTACTGGGTGAACAATCTGTTCACCGGTGTGTATGTGTGCAGAAATATTAGCCACGCGAGAGCGCTGTGTGTGCGCATATCTGTATTAAAATTGTAAAGAACGTTAGTGTGTAACTTGTATCCTAGAATGTAAGCCGCATCGCAGCAATTCGTATCTAACTAAACATTACTATACTTAAATTATGTCAAGGAACTACTTATTGTTGACTGTGTAACTATAGGGTGTTTTTTTAGAGGTATAGAACTTTAAATTGCAATAAAACAACGATGTATTATTCGATTGACATGAATTTTTTTTTATTCGAAAGATAATCTTGTGGCATTACATTTTAAATATCAAGCAAGGCGTAGATTCGTCGATTCAACCGTAGAATCAACGAAAGTAAAGAGTGTTTTTTTTTTCAGGTATAGAAGTTTAAGTTGGCATTACTTTCCAAGATGGCGACCGATTTAACAGATGCCAAGTGATTTATTCTCAGTTTGGTTTGGCAATTCATCAAAACGATCATCAAGCAAGGCGTAGATTCGTCGAATGGGCCCAAAACGAGACTGCCATTGTTCCCGATTTTCATAAGCGAATTTTGTTTAGCGATGAAGCGCACTTCTGGTTGAATGGCTACGTCAACAAACAAAACTGCCGCATTTGGAGTGAAGCTAATCCACAAGTGTATGTCGAAACACCATTACATCCAGAAAAACTGACTGTTTGGTGCACTTTATAGGCTGGTGGAATCCTTCTTCAAAAACGATGAAGGCCACAACGTTACAGTCAATGGTGATCGGTATAGAGCCATGATTACTAACTTTTTCATTCCTGAATTGAACAATCATGATGTCCAGGAGCTGTGGTTCCAACAAGACGGCGCAACATGTCACACAGCTCGTGCCACAATCGATTTATTGAAAGATACGTTTGGTGACCGCCTAATTTCACGTTTTGGACCTGTGAATTGGCCTCCAAGATCTTGTGATTTAACACTGTTAGACTATTTTCTGTGGGGCTATGTAAAGTCATTGGTCTATGCGGATAAGCCACAAACGCTTGACCATTTGGAAGACAACATTCGCCGTGTTATTGCCGATATACGGCCACAAATGTTAGAAAAAGTCATCGAAAATTGGACGTCCAGATTGGACTACATCCGAGCCAGCCGTGGCAGTCATATGCCAGAAATCATATTTAAAATGTAATGCCACAAGATTATCTTTCGAATAAAAAAAATTCATGTCAATCCAATAATACATCGTTGTTTTATTGCAATTTAAAGTTCTATACCTCTTAAAAAATACCCTTTATAAGGGGGCGATAAAAACTGTGATTGAAAAGGGAGGCGTCAGTATTGAAAGTTTGAGAAACACTGTCCTAATCCCATTGAACATTAGTGGGATTATTTGCTGCAAAAAACTATATGAGCACCAAATTTCTAACAAGCAGGATTTAAGAAGATATTTGGTTAAAGAGAGAGTGGATCAAAATCGAAAGATCACTTTACAAAAAATTGATCCAATCCACGCTAAATAGACTTCGAGAGGTTATAAAAAGCAAGGGCGATCCAACAAGATATTAATTTCTAAGTTTTGATTTTTTTAATTTATTGGGAAGTGTCCCAATACTTTTTTGAGCACGTTTTCTTAACTCGGTTTCTTTATTTTCAATTTTAACCATAATTTCATTAATGTATGAGTTTTGTTCAAATTATTATTATTTGTATTTATCACAATAGCATTTACTTCTTTTTTGTTTTTCATTTGTATGCTTAAGTAAAATATGATAAAAATCTATGAACTGGTATAGTGTGACCTAATACTTTTTTGAGTGACTGTATGTGAGCATTGTGATACTTTCTGTAACGCTTGACTGATGCCTTTTTAATGTTATTTGTGGTTCCACCCATTAAGACCCAACCTAAATAAGTTTCATACGCAATTAATCCACACTTAAGTTTGTATATCCATGTAAGACCCAACTCGCACGATCGTGCAGGTTGAGTCTTACACGCGTTTATTCTTATACGTTTTTGCTTCTGGAATAGTCATATGTAAGAAAATCTCGAATCAAACGATTGAGTGAGTTCGCAGAAAGTGCAAAATATCACTTTTTATCAACAGACGATGGTTGAGGTCCATGTTTAACTTTCAGCTGGAAAATCTAGCTTTGTCATCAAATACAATGAAAACCCGTCTTCTTTTTATTTGTCGTAAAAAGGTAATTATCGATATATTTCTAATTACTTGAATACAATTTGTTTGTATTAATGTTTAAATAACTGTAAAATAGAGAAGATATTAACTATACTCCACTTATGTTGCTTGCAGAACTCGGTATTTCGTTACCCGCACGATCGAGCGAGTTGGACGTTACTTGAGTCACAGCAGCTATAAAGGTAAGTTCTTGTTATGCGAGTTTTCTTTTCTGCTTTAATAACATTGATAGAAGCCTAAATAAAAACGAAATATATTCCTATATAATTAAAACCATTTTTTCTTGGGGCTTACCATGGACGAATCCCTTTTCCCTTTCTCTGGCTCTTTTTTGCAATTTTCTCTTTCACACATTTGATGAGGGGTATGGCATTGTCATTGCTTACACAGATATCTGCATCCATGCCCCCCGAAAAAATCTGTGTTTTCCGGTGGGAGTTTGTATGGTGTGGTTTAAATAATGTGATTTTTTAAAAATAATGAAATTTTCTCATACATTTTATTATTTTTCATCGGATACTGTGCTAACTTTTATTCAAAAACTTTTTCAGGTGTCTCAAAGGAGAAATCTTACACAAGAAGAAATTTTGCAATTGATGAATAAATCAGATTGAACTTAGACCAGAACTTTGTGATCTCTCTCGGATGATCCCAATGATGAGAATAAAACATATGAATCACGTATACTGGAAGGGTGAGTGAGTGAATATTAACGTCGCACTGTTTAGCTACACGAGGGCTTTTGGCGACGGACCACGTAATTTTGAATCATGGTCAAGTGACGTGGACGACACCTGAGCTGGCAGCCTCCTCTCCTAACTACCACACCAACGGGAGGATGTTTCAGCTCTCAACAGATTTAGCATGCATCGCTACCCTACACGGCGGGTCTTTGGTGGTACTGGGCTCGAACTCGTGACAAGGCCAGCCACGATCCGATACCTATACCACTCGGCTACCGCGGCCACGCGTACATTGGAAGGAGAATTATGTTACATCAAAACTTAGTGATCTCTCGGATGATCACAATGATGGGAATAAAACATGAATCGCGTATACTGGAAGAAGAATTATGTTGAGAAGAGAGCAATGAAGAAAAACATGGAAATATTTGAAATGGAAAGACAATTTTGGATCATTATTTACCATAAAAGTCTCTAGAGCCCATTCATTCCATTTTTTTAGCTGTTGCAATTTCTTGGTTTCTGTGTAAACAAGATGCAATATCAAATAAAATTCCTCCAAAAATCAAAGTGGATCGCTTAAAATTTAAGTTAGAGATAGTTGAAACGTTAGCACCCCTTTCCACCTACTAACAAAACACGCCCACGGCTTCAAAATACGAGGTACCTTACCAAAAAAACAGTATTACCCTCTCATCATTATTAATAAGAAAAAAAGAGAAGAATTAATTGAAAGTTCCATAAAATTTAAAAGATACTATCAAAATTATTAACAACAGCTCAGAGCCGTTCTAAAAGAAAGCTTCTCACCAGTGGCCGAGGACATACTACCAGTGAGAGAGCGAGAAATAATTCAATCGGCAAGTATAGAACATATTTAATGAGGCACCATCCCGGAGGGAGGTGGTAGAAATCTGTGCTCTTCACTAATTCGTCCTTAACGGAACGAAATCAGAAAGTAGACACGGAATTTGGAAGATAAAAAAGAAGAAATGGAAAATAAAAGCAATTAATGCCGTGGTGCACGTGGTGAGTGAGTTAATATTAACGTCGCACTGTTCAGCTACACGAGGGCTTTTGGCGACGAACCACGTAATTTTGAACCATGGTCAAGTGACGTGGACGACACCTGAGCTGGCACCCCCTTCTCCTAACTACCACACCACACCAACGGGAGGACGTTTCAGCTCTCGACAGATTTAACGTGCATCGCTGCCCTACACGGCGGGTCTTTAGTGGTACAGGGATCGAACTCATGACATGCCTGCCATGGTTGGATACCTTAACCACTGGGCTACCGCAGCCCCGTGGTGCACGTGGTACTTGATGTTTAAATAAAGGGAAAGGACAAACACTGCTGAATCGTGTAGGGATGACGGGAGCGTCGCTGAACAGCGAACGAAAAGAGAAGGCGTTGACACAGAAAGTGTCCATAATGTGATGCCATCTGCTGGAAAATGAGTAAAATAAAGGATGATCCACAAAAGATGTGGAGAAAAGGAGAATAATTGACATGGAATTAAACTACCACGCAAGACCGATTCAAAAGAATGTGGGTTTAAGTCGAAGTAATTTAATGGAGATGAAATCTTGCACATATATATACAAAATGACAAAAGTTAAAATTAGAGGGGTTTTTTTTAGACAGAAAAAAAAATTAAGAGTTACGAAAGACTATATTTAGGATCTCCGAAGTCTTTTAAGGACTGGAAAATGCTGATATATGTGCTGAAGAGCTGCTCTAGGTCTTTTTGCAGAGCTTGGGACCGAGTTATCATAGGCAGGGATGACTCGGATAGATTGGTTAGGAATTTGAGGTAATCTGTCAAAAAACTTTTTGGACTGATTTTTAATGAAATCAAGAATTGGATCAATTTTGAGATCTTTGTGCAAGATTTCGTTTCTGACAAACCAGGGAGCATTAGTAAAGTTTCGAAGGTGTTTATTTTGAAAAACGTGCAATTTTTTCAAGTGAGTTACTGCAGCAGAAGCCCAGATGGGAGATGCATAAAACAAAATTGGTCGGAGAAATAATTTACAGAGCAAAACCTTGTGTCTGATTGGGAGCTTACACTTTCGAGAAATTAAGCAATTGAGCGTTTGGCTCATTCCTGCCGCTTTTTGAAGTGCAGCACGGATGTGGGGGGAGAAGTTCAATTTTGCGTCGAGAATGAACCCTAGGTACTTAAATTCAGTGACCCAGGGGACGGGTTGGTCAAAAATATAGATATTGGGTAAGTTTCCTATACACCTTTGTTTCGTAAAGAGGAGGCTTGCGCTTTTTGATGCATTAACTTTGATTTTCCAAGCAACGAGCCAGAGCTGAAGCCTTGTGATGTAATTTTGTAATCTTTCAATAATTTTGAAATTATAAGTGTGTTGACTAATGATAGCAGTGTCATCCGCATACATAGCTAAATGAACATTGTCAGCCTTTGGAATGTCGTTAATATATAGGTTAAAAAGTCTTGGTCCAAGCAAACTTCCTTGAGGAATTCCACTTTTTACTGGACGAGGGCGGGAGAGGCAGTTTTCGACTCTAACTCTAAACTCTCTCGAGTTTAGGTATGTGTGAATAATTTTTAGGATTTGGTCCGAAAATCCAAGTCTCATCATCTTGGATATTAAGCCATCATGCCAAATTTTGTGAAAGGCTTTGGCTATGTCCACAAATAGTATACCCGTGGCCTGATGGTTTTGGAAGCCTGTGTGAACCAATTCAGTGACTCTGAGTAACTGGGTTACTGTAGAGCACTTAGTTACAAAGCCATGTTGTTCTGGAATAATAATATTCCTGGCTAAGCAGTGTTGGTTCAGGCGGTTCAAAATCACGAATTCGTATGCTTTACTCAAGCTACTAAGTAGTGAGATTGGACGATAATTTTGAGGATTAGTCATCAGAATTGAGTTTAAGAATGGGGATCACCACGGCCATCCTCCAACTTTTAGGGAAGTAGCAATTTTCCAAAAGCATGTTGAACAGCAAAGCAATGAAAATGATAAATTTAGTGGGAAGGTTTTTAAGGATACGATTTGTGATGAGATCAATACCAGGAGATTTGTTTGGTTTGAGATGTTTAATGAATCCCTGTATTTCAGAGGGAGATGTTTTTTCCAGATCCATACAGGTAGGGGAATCAAGGAATCTTTGGACCTTCCTTTGTATATGTGCAGATAATCTAGGATTCTCCACATCAGTATTTGGTTCAAATTGTTTTTGACGGCTGTCAGCAATTACCTCGGCCTTTTCAATCGGGGCAATTGCGATACTGCCGAGAGCGCCCTTTAGGGGGGGGGGGGATGTGATGAAAAGGCTTTTTGAGAAAGGAGGTACGCCTCCAAAGAGTGCCTGTTTCGGAAGATAACTCCTCAATTGTTTTCTCCCATCTTCCACGGGAGAGGTGTCTGATATCACTGGCGATCTCGTTGCTGATAGTACGGAGTTCATTTTTAAGAGCAGGGTCTCTAGATCTTTGCCAAAATCTCCGTACCCTATTTCTGTGGCGAATTTTGGAACGAATATCTGGAGGTAATTTAATAGGTGCGGTTTTAAATTTGGGTTTTGAAGCAGCCACAAGTGCTTCGGAGATATTTTCTCCAAGCCGACCAATCGCAATGTCGAGATGCTCATTGCTGGGAGACGTCGGAATGGGAAGTGGCTTATTTTTAAGAAGGAATCGGAAGTTCTCCTAATTGGTGGAGAGTTGTGCTGGAATTTTCATGGTATCAGAGTTAGTGTATAGAGTTAAAATGACCGGTAGATGATCCGAACAAAGATCATCTATAACTCTAATGACCTACTAACAAAAGTATTTTAAATGATGATAAAGATAAGTGTTTTAATTCCACTCGCAAAATGTTCTAAGTGTTATAATCCACCTGCTATACATGTCTCTGTCATGCCTTTTATCATGTCCATTGCAGGATAAAAAGTGGCCGTGGTAGCCTAGTGGTCAAGGTATCGGTTCGTAGGCAGCTTGTCACGAGTTCGAGCACAGTACCACTAAAGACCTGCCGTGTAGGGGAGCGATGCACGTTAAATGTGTCTAGAGCTCAAATGTACTCCCGTTGGTGTGGTAGTTAGGAGAGGGGGTGCCAGCTCAGGTTTCGTCCTCGTCACTTGACCATGGTTCAAAATTTCGTTCGTTGCCAAAAAACCCTCGTGTAGCTAAACACAGTGCGGCTTTAATATTCTCTCACTCAATCCAGGATAAAAGGCTTGACATGTATCGCCTTATTCGATGTGTTTATGACATTTCAAGGCATCGCAAGTGCAGATTTGAAAACTACGAAAGCAGTTCGAAAACATGTTGTAAAAATGCAATGTTTATTTATTCTTGTCAAAAACAAAACATGTTTTAAAGATTTTCACAATATAGTAATGAGTTAATAATAATATTAACGAGTTAAAAAATTCATATATAATGAGTTAATAAAAGAACATTAATAACGAGTTAAAAAATCAATATGTAATGAGTTAATAAAATTAATATATAATGAGGTTTATAGGTAATAATTTTATAGGTAACCTGTTTCACAAATAAAACCCAACCAGCACGATCGTGTGGGTACCATCTACGTCAAGGGGGATTTTTATTATTATTTTTCTGAGTGTTATTGGGATCAAAATAATGTTAATAAGCAGAAAAATTTAATACTTTAAGATAAAAATGATTCGGATCTTAAAGGGAAAAGTTGTCCACATAAGTCCGCTCCAATCAACAGTTCTATTTCAGAACTCTCTCCGTAATCAGCTCTCTCTCTCTACTATCCAGATTTTCTTTTCTCTTAATTCTTTATTCCAAATCCTCTTTTGAGTCTAGGAATTTTTCCACAAACAGATAACTAATCCAAATCATGTATATCAAGAGAATATTTCCCACTGGGAGACTTAAGCTTAATTTCATACAGACCGTGATCTTTCACGTGTTTTAACATCACCAAGCTATGAATGTGGGGGTTAAACTTCTCTTACTTACAGGTACAAGTTCTAATTCTTCGGCAGTCTTTTTCAATATGTGCAAATTCTGAGAACCACTTTAAAGTAATGCTCGAACACACTTATGTATTCAGCGTTGGCTCCAATATTTACTAATATAGTCTGCAGTAATACAGCTTCAGAACATTCTTCAGCGATCAATGCGTTGTTCGAGTCGATCCTCTCATTTTTTTGAAATTTCGCTTTTATTTACAGGTAATTCAAAACACATGATTGTATGGTGCCGTTTAGAACAAATCATTTTCGATTTACAATCCCTTGCTCTATGACTACCTTTGAAACAAACACATATAACACGCCTTCTTATTACTCTCTTATATAGCTTCCTTTTTCTTGTCTAAAGACAAATTTTGTGCCAAGAAGCAATCTTTACTTTCGTGGGATTTGTCACAGATCATACAATGATTGATTGATTGAATATTAACGTCGCACTGTTCAGCAACACGAGGGCTTTTGGCGACGGACCACGTAATTTTGAACCATGGTCAAGTGACGTGGACGACACCTGAGCTGGCACCCCCCTCTCCTAACTACCACACCACACCAACGGGAGGACGTTTCAGCTCTCGACAGATTTAACGTGCATCGCTGCCCTGCACGGCGGGTCTTTAGTGGTACTGGGCTCGAACTCGTGACCAGGCAAGCCACGATCCGATACCTATACCACTCGGCTATCGCGGCCGCCAGATCATACAATGAAGCTGTCTTTTTGTCATGTCACTTGGAAAATAAATTACTTGCAGAGGGCACTGTCTCCATCTCGAAATTTAGTTTTTTTTTTTTTTTTTTACTCTTCAAATCACCATGTGATTGAATTCAAACATTTCATTTCTAGCAAGCTGTAAGCATTCTTTGCCCTCTATTTCACGTTTCAAAAAACAAAGCAAATTCTTAAGTTTATTCTCATAATCACCTGTTAATTCGTTCTCGGATGACGGTTGTGCTGAATTTCGCAGGGAGAGTTTCATAAATTCTTCGGGAAACAGGATTCAACAAGAGGGAATAAAATAACTTCATATTTTTCACTTGTTAGTCCTATTTTAACCGCTCTCAAGGAATCTGGCTTTTTGTCCGTCTTCATAATTTATCAAATTATTGATAATGTCACTGTCAATGGAAGTTTCGTCTTCAATCAAGCACGGGCTGCTGGAGCGCGTTGAGGGAAAGCGCATTGTTGGGGGACTGTTTATAACAAACGAACAGAGCGTCTTGAAGTGTCTACATTCCAGTGGCGTAACGTACTCCCCCGCATCACGGGAGGGGGCAGGACTCTAGGGGCCAAAGGCCTGACTTACACTAAATACGTATTTACCCAATTTATAAAATATTAAAGGCAAAACCTGACTTTCAGGGGGTCCTATTATTCTCCGTTACGCCACTAGTAAATAAATAGAAAACATTACAGTTGCGCCAAATCCATTGAAATTCATACACCGCATAAAAAATATCGCACAAGGAAATCGTATGAAAAAAAAAGACCGCACAAAAACAGGTTCGACTATTGAAATTTATCCTCCAGCGTCAGATCCTGATCAATATGTATTCCTTAAAATTGGCTCCAAAACCCTAAATAGTCCTTCAATTTGCCACCGAAACGTAACAATTCAATTTTTGTCAGACGCATTTTTAATTTTTCATTTGGCGATGAAATTATCGATTCAGCTGTTCTGTCGAAACACATTTTATTTAAGAAGTTTTCATTTTTTAATTTCACTGAATCCATTTTCTTTCCACATATTCTTTAATTTAACAATATTCCTTTTCAAATTCTTCAAAATTATATCACATCACAGTCTTTTAATTCACTGTCAATACTATGTAAAGTTAAAAATTTCGTTTCTACAGTCCCCACCAGGCGCTTCTTTTTCTAATTCCTCCATTAAGCTATTGAGTCTTTGTAAACATAGCGCGAACCGACTTTCGTTTTCTCAATCTATCCTCCGTAGCCATGGTATCAAGTTTAATTATTATTTTTAATAACCACGACCAACCTGTTTCCGTATCACGTTCTTGTTCACCAAAATGTTTCGTCCATTTTATAATAAAAAATATTTGTTAAAATAATTCACAACCACACAAAACTTGACATCCTAAATCTTTTTTTTTTTTTATTTCACTTTTTGCCATTCACATAAGGCCAAAAATGTTTTTCGTTACAAAATCGCTTCAATACAATTTGAGTTGTTTCATTTATTATTTAACACTTCTTAGAAGCTTTGAATTTATATTTTAGTTTTAAAATATATATTAAATCACAACTCGTGGTTTTGATATGAATATTTGTTAAATTCGCGACACCCTGCTATTGCCGACAAAAAATATGGGAATTAAATCCTCCGACGTATAATACAAGTTCGATCGAAAATGCTTCGAATAATCTCACTTTAGAAAAGTTGCAGATCTCTGAACTTATCTTACAAGTCTCAAAATTGTATTAAGAGTATTGTCAAAGAGGACAAAAAAGACGCGATGTTTTGAATAGTAATACGAGATCTCCTGTTTCATCATTAAAAAAAAAATTGGCGATAAAGCTTTATGCAAGATGACAACCAGAAGATTGGGAACTACCCCACCGGCTTTCTAAGACGGCGGAGAGTCATGAAATGCAGTTAAGTAGTCTATTTATTTCTGATAAAGAATCAGCAACATTGTTCCTCATAGGTGACATCTCTGTTTTCCCTCCTACTCCTACAGAAAAAGAAAAACTTGAACTCTTTGCTGCAAACGGAACAAAAATAAAAAACTTACGGTCGAAAATTATTACGTCTGAATATTGGTTTGCGCAGAACTTTCTATTGGATATTTGTGATTGCTGATATAAATAGACCAATAATAGGAATCGATTTCTTAGCCATTTCAACTTGCTTACAGATCGTAAAAATAATTGTCTTATTGATTGAAAAACATCGTTGACTACAAAATTCCTACCCCATGTTAATATAAAATCACAAATTTCAAGCATAAGACCAAATATTTGTATGAAGCCATCTCCGCTTTGATTTTCCAAATCTTTTTCGCCTAAATATTGTCAATATAGATAAATAATCATAATATAGAACATTTTATTGAAATAAAAGCCTCCCCCCCCCCTCGTTTTTTCTAATACACTTAAACTGTCAAATGAAAAAATGAAAGCAGCCAAGAAAGAATTTGAATTTATAATGATAAAGGGCCCCAACATGTGCAACTATAGTCTCACTCCCAGGGATTCCATGTCTAATAAAATGTCTCGAAAGAATCTTGATACAGGGCCCCCTCAGATCTAGATACGTCAGTGGATTACACAATGCTGAATTATTTTTCTCTATAGATTTAATCAGGGCCTATCAACAAATCCCAGTTCATGAAGCAGATATTCCAAAAACTGCAATTACACACCGTTTGGACTTTCCAGAGATTCACGAAGTACACAGTACTCTCTGGATTAGATTTTTTATTTTGTTACTTGCACGACATTCTTATTGCTTCCACAGATGAGGGGGAAAAAAACAAACATCTGCGCCTACTATTTCAGAGACTGGATAAATATGGACTTCGCATCAACCCTTCTAAATGTGTATTTGGTGCCTCCCAAATGCGTTTCTTGGGTTACGTAATTATTTCTAATGGACTGACTACACTCACAGAAATGCTAGAACAAAAAGAACAGTACCAAACCTCTTTTTGGACAGAAGAATCAAAAACAGCATTCACAATTCTTAAAGATGCTTTATGCAAAGTCACATTTTTAGCACACTCTGTTCCTGATGCAAACTTATCATTAGTAACAGATGCAGCGGATACAACAGTGGGAGCTAAACTTAAACAAGATGTGAATGGACTTAAACAACTACTCAGTTTCTTTTCTCGGTTCACCCAAAGAAAATATAGTGCATATGATAGAGAACTTCTCGCCATTTATTTAGCAGTCAAGCATTTTAAAACACATTTTAGAAGAACACTCTTTTATAATTTTCCTAGACCACAAACCCCTAACTTTTGCTTTCCAGCAAGATTTAGCAAAAGCAAATCCAGACAGTTTCATTGCCTAGATTTCATTTGACAGTACACAACAAATATTCAATTTACTTCTAGCGGGAACAACAAAGTAGCAGATACCTCATCTAGAGTTTGTATAGTTAATTTTTCATCACTTTTAAACTACGACAGTTGAGCTGAAACACAAGAGAGAGAGAGAGAGAGAGAGAGAGAGAGAGAGAGAGAGAGAGAGAGAGAGAAGATGCTGATCTAATTCTTATAAGACAGAATCCAAATATAAAAATTCCAAAACTTAAACTTTTGAATTCTTCAAAAGAAATATATTGTGATGTATCTATGGAAAAAATCCGACCATATATTCCTTTAGATCTTTGAAGATTTTCGAGATAAATTCCTTTCGATTTTCGAAAGCTTTTGAAGTTTGTCATCAGCTTTCACATCCAGAAATAAGAGCAACTATAAAACTTGTTACAGATAAATACATCTGGTCAACATGAAAAAAGATTACCAACAGGGGACTAGAGCAAGTATTGCATGTCAATAATCGAAAATCTGCTTATGTTCTGCTTTAGAGAGAATCTCTGTACCTAATAGAATATTCAATCACCTAAATGTGTGTGGATACTGTATGACCATTGCAAACATTTCAAGGTTATAGATATCTCATCACTGTGATTGACAGATTTTCTTGTTGGGTTGAAGCTATTCCATTGGAAGACCAAACTGCAGACAGTGTAGAAAATGCTTTAGTTTACATAAGGATTTCTCTATTTAAAATTCCTACAAAAATTACGACAGATCAAGGAAGACACACAACACAATTTGAAAGTCAACTTTTTCAAACCTGAGCAACATATTTAGGATTTAAAGTAAACTCAACTACTGCATATCATACTCAGGTTAATGGACTAACTGTACGACAACATCGCTTCATTAAGGCAGCCCTTGGATGTTATCTCTCATCTTTGACTTGGGTTGAAAATTTACCACTTGCTTTGCTAAACCTGCTACAAAGCAGGGTTTAGGTTGTTCATCTGCAGAACTGGTATATGGATCACCACTAAAGTTGCTGGGAGAATTTTTTTCAACTTCTAATGAAATCAAACATTCAGAATTTCACCGTCACCTGCAAAATGTAATCCGTGAACTTAAACCAATTTTAACCACAACACATGGAAGAAAAAGTTTCGTGGCTTCAGAATTAGTTGTTTCCACATGTCTTTATTTTTAATAATGCAGTTTGCAGCCAACCTACTTTTAACCTTATGCCGTTAAATGCAGAAAAGAAAAAATATTATGATGTTGCTGTCGATGGTTTAATTAAGAGAATTTCAATTGATTGCTTAAAACCGGCATTCTTCGTCAAAAATGAAGCAGCAAGTCTAAAATCAACAGTGGTCCCTGAAAGCACAAAAATATACAGGTAACAAAATCTGGTAGACATGTTAAATTCCCTGACTATCTCAAAGATTGCATTTAGTATCACCATGGCTAGGAAGGGAGCGTGTAAAGGAAATTTAACTCTTACCTGTCTTCTTGGCAACTGATTTAATTTAAAATGGAAAACATTTTTTGGATATTTAAAAATATAATTAAAATGAACTAAATTGCTATTTGTTTATTAATTAAATAATCATTTATGTATTAATATCTTAATAATAATATAATTCTTATTTGCTAAATATTATTTTCCAGCAGTTGATTTGTTTTGCAATTTATTTCTTAGCTAATATAAAATGTTTTCTGGCAATAGAATAGAATTTCAATTAGTTATTGTGCTGCAAATAAAATGTTGGTTTGGAAGATATTCTGAATAAATATTTGTCTCATATTTACTACTAAACTGACTCGCATTACAATACCAACATTTAAACTCTACAATACCATCATTAAAATTATGAAAATGATAAGCAATTTTTTTATGTTGCAGTAATGTCATAACTTTTTTCTATAACAACAGATAAATCCTTTCTATATTGAATACAAATAAATATAGCATATTTTATTTTATTAAAACTCTTATTTGCAGTTAAATGTAATTGCATTAATTTTCAACATTGCACTTGTAATATATTGGAAATGGATACCTTCATTTTCTATTCAATTGTATCCCAAATTTCTTCAACCAAAAATTATTTCCTGTTTACTGTTATATACATAACAAACTATCAAACATAATGTAATTAATAACAAGTAAAACACAACACCATAGTAAATTATAGTTTAAAAGAAACTAAAAAACTTGCTTTTATAGTTTTAATCAAACTAAAAAGTAAAAAATAATTCTTAATATAAGAATAAAATTTTAGCAAGAAAACTAATGTCATAGTGGTAAAAGTGTGGGGTGCTCGATACCAATTGTTACAATTTCTTATTAGCTCTATTCCGAAATGTAGAGTGCAGTGTTATTGTAAAAATGTAGTACAAAGCACCTCACACTTTTACCACATTGACATTAATTTTCTCGTTAATCATTTTATTTTTACTTTTTAGTTCCATTAACTATAAAAGCGAGTTTTTTAAAGTAAATTTATTTTCCATTTTTTAGTCCAATCTACAATGAAAGCATGTTTTTTTAGTTTTTTAAACTATCATTTATTCATTGATGAATTAATCTTGAGTCATTTTGTTAGAATCTGGAATACCCATTGTTTTCGTTTTAGGGGGTTGGAACTTAATCTTTTAGTCATCAAATCTGGAAATACTATCTGGAATTAGTCACCAAATCTGGAAATGGGAAATCATTAACCCTGATCAGGACAATAGAACAAAATTCTTAAATTATTGTATTGTCATCGGTCCTTGATAAGTGTGCAAAATTTCGAATTAATATGACCTTTTAAAATGGGTAAAAATTGAGTTCAAAGATTCTGTTACATACCGGTGAAGCTAATAAAGGCATGTTAAAAATATAGAAGCAAGAGCAATTGGTGATGGATTTTTATAATTTTAAACCGTGGTTAAATTCCCCATGTATTGTTTTTAATGGTAAGTATTTTTATAGTAACTTTTCACTTAAATAATTTCTATTAAACTATCAAAAAAGTGTTTGAATTCTTTTACAATGAATGATTAACATAAATATGAACAAAAAGGCCCACAGAGACCAAAAGGTACACCTCCTAAACACCTACACAGATTGGCACAACAATGAAGGATGTCTCAACATATTTCTTACAGTTTTCAGAATATTCAGGGGTAAAAATTAACCCTGAGTACATTTTTTTTCAATAGTTAAAAAAATAATGTATTACTTTCAATTTGAATAATGAATAAATAGCTAATAAATGTTTACTGTAAGCAGTAATGCTCCCAAAACTTATTGCTTGGAACTAATTTGATATATGAGTAATACATGCCAATAAATAAATTTTGTGATGCTGAAATTAACTTTTATTTTAGAGAAATCAATTTATACATTTTATTTTTAAATGGAGACAATCTGAATTATAGAAAATCATAAATTTTACAAAGAGTAAGTATAGCATATTTTGCTTATAAATCATTAGTGATCCATACATCCAGCTTTTCAATTTATAATATTTGTAACAAAAAATTGCTGGAACATAAAAAAAGTTTTCGAATAAAAACTTTTAGAATTAAGTATTAAGAGATGTCTGAAGCTATATTTACCACAAAACCACCTCAGATGCAATATTAAAGTAACTTTATTTGTATATAATTACTGAAATTAAGTTATTTATAAAAGCAAAATTAATATAACTATTTAGTGTTATTAAAATCATATGAACTATTATCAGAAACTTAAATTGAACACTTTTGAAATTCATTTCCTTGCTATGATTAGTAAAGACACAAACAGAAAAAATGTACAAGAGAGTATTGCAGATTTTTTTTTTTTGAGATTCAATATTATAATCTAAATTTTCATTTGAAGGTAAGAAAATTGTGTCTCATCCTAAAATTCTACTCTTTCTTAGCAATTCAAATATATATATATATATATATATATATATATATATATATTCAAATGTACAAATGTTTTAGCTTTGCAGATAAACACATAGTACAAATTCTTAATAAGTTTTATCACACACAGTTAATTATTAATTTCAATCAAACAGTACATAGATTTTTATGATTTCTATTTTAGAAGTGTTTTAATAAATATATATTATGTTATACATAATTATACATTCAGGGTTTGAACATTTTTGACAGATAAACTCTCTCAAAAAAAAAATTCAATTTACACATCTTCTCTTTGGCTTATAACCATCTGCATTTAAATCCATAAAATTAATAAATAAAAATAATATAAACAAAGATAATTACCTTGGTAAGACAAGTGTAAAATGCACACACTGGACAGTAAATATATTATGCATTGAATTTTTATGCTTTATATACAAGTTTTATATATAATCCCAACCTACAACATTTGACTTGCATCATTTTAGATGGAATGAAACTTGGATATACTTAATTATATACTATATATGATCCTTATACAAAAAAAGAATATGTGCATATTGATTTTCCAAAAATTATGTATTATAAAATATTAAAATTAAGACACTATAAAAATAAGGCAGTTTTGAAATCCTTTTTTTTTTAATTAGTCAGGTTGAAGACAGTAAGATAAAAAATCCTTTCTAAGTTTCTATACAAAATACTTCAATGAAAATATATATTGTACCTTCAATTCCAGTATAAATAAATATAAAGTCCATTAGAACGGTTAATTATCCCAAGAACTGATTGAAATAGGAATATTTTTTATGCTGAAATCACAAAATCTTTGGAAGAAATATTTTCAGAAACATTTAATGGTACATGCTGCTCATTTCTAGACAAAAGATCGAAAAAGAGACGTTTAGTCGTGTCTCTCCATTCTAACAAATTTTTTGTAGCACCATATAGATCTAAAGCAGTTTTGAAGTCATTTTTGCTGTCAATCAGTGTGAATACAGTGGAAACAATTTTTTCTTTATCAGTATTTCCTATAGAACATATTAGAACTATAAATTCTAATAGATCCCTTATTCTACCTTGATCATACAGCTGAGTACAATATTCTTCCACATGACGAGCATCAATATTATTTCTACTTTTCAGCACTTTCAATGCCTCTGATTTTTTGTTGGTATCAAAAAATGCACGAATCAGTTCCCATAAGACAACTTGTTTATCTTTCAAACAAGTAGCAATTTCCATTACTATTTCCAGCTTTTTAAGATTTCCTAATATAATGCACCTTTTCATCAGGATTCTTAGACAAGGAGCAACCTGAAAGTTTTTAACACATTTCTCAAATTCTTCAATAGCACTGTCTAAATCATTTCTATGCAAGTGTACTTTAATGAGAGGTTCATAAAATATATTTGATTTCAAATTTTTAGAGAGGGGCAAAAAAGAACTATGCAAATTCTGAATTAATTCCACACTGCCTATATCATATGCAACATTGAACAATTTTTTAACCGTTTGTAACACTGTTTCCTGTTTAGAAAAGTTGGGATGGGGTTTGCACTCCCTCTTGATTACATCAACAGCTTCATCTAATTTTGAACATTTTATGAGCATCGTAGCATAATGAATGATTCTTGCAAAATCTATTTCAAATGCAGGGTGGTTTTCTTTTAAACTTTCCAATGCCTGCCTTGCTCCTTCAAAATTACCCACACAACAATAAAAATAGAGCAATTTAGAAAGTAAAATAGGAGGATATTGAATTTCTAATTTATCTAATTCTTCTTTTAATTCATTTATTTTTGAAACATTGTTTGGGTTTTTGAGAAGAAAGGTTAGATTATTTATCATATGCTTCTTTTCATGTAGTTGTACACTTTTTCCTTTCAATGAATTCAATTTATTTTCTTCCATCACAGGATTTGATTCCATATTTGGCATCTTTTCAAAAGTTGTTAAATTTAGAAAATAACCTAGTAATTTTGAATTGTATGACCTCAGTATATCTGAGCACATTCCTATACTTTTGTTAGACAAGCTACAACCAAAAAGTTCATTATGTTTCAAGTATAGAGTTTTGAATAGAGAAGGATTCAACTGAACTAATTTGGCAAGATTTTTACCATATCTAATCTCAGCATTCTGAGAATAAAGCCCCATATTTTTTAATACATAATTTAAAACTTTTAAATAAGCTTTTTGGTTAGTCTGGATGTAATTATACATAGATACAAATCTCTCTAAATTAAAGGATGGAAGTATGCATACTGGATATCCTTCTGTTAAAAAATAAGCATTTTCAAACTGACCTTTATAACAGTAAAACTCAAATAATGGATCAATTGCCATCATCAATGAATGCCTGGTTTCCTGGAGATTAGAAATCAAAGTCTTAGGATTAGCAGTAGACACAGCAGGAAATATCCAATTTGTGTAAGTATTAAAATCTGATGGAATACCAAACTGGTACATTTTTTTCAAAGTCAACCAAATGCTTTCTTCGTTATCTTTATAATAGAAAAATATAGGATGAAAGTCATGGGTTCTTACAGAAATGCCCTTTTCTATCTTTACTTCAAGCAATGCAAATAAAAGATCCATATTTCCAAATTCAATGGCTGCTTTTTGTGTATTCATAAAAATATAATCATGTATTCCTAGATCTGAAATTTTTTTGAGGTATTCAATTATTTTACCAACAGGTATTTGGCATTTTATGAGTTGTTTTACAAAATTAGTAGCACAATAATTTTCTGGACTGGCCACAGTTAAAAGCAATTTAAAAGCATTCTCATCTGAGCCTTTATGTATCAATTCCATCACTGCATTCATTATCTCTGGTCTCCAGTCGTGAACATTCTGTAACATTGCCAAAAGTTCATTTAGATAATCAGTGCAAACTGTACTTGACAAAGAAGTGATAATTAATAGATAATCTTCATTGGACAAAACAATGTCATTATTTTTTGCATCTTGAAGAGCAGATTTTATGCCATCTACATTTCCATTGGCAGCATGCCCACACGCAAGATTTGCATACGATTCAGCATTTGGAGATAAGCCTGCTGATTTCATAACCACCAATATATTTTTTGCTCCTGAGACATCATTTGCTTTCATATAACCTTTGATAAGCAGATTGAATACAGAAACATTGATGGGAATTCCTTTTTCTTTTAAACACTCCAATATCTCACTTGCTCCATCTAAATCTCCATCATTACAATACTTCTGCATAAGAAAGAGATATGTTATTCTATTCGGCTCAACTTTTGATTTCTCGATTGAAGCTAAAAACTCAGGTGCTGAAAATTCATAATTGCATTTGGCGAAGACTTTCAAAAGTGAATTATAATGTCTCACATCTATTTGAGAATTTAGTTCATGGAGTTTTTCCCAAATTCTTTTAGCTGTTTCACATCTATATGCAGGTTTTTCATCATACATCAAGGCACAGGATCGTAAGAGAAAAAGGCCATGATCATCAGTTGCGGAACCACATTTCTCAATCATTGAGAGCATATTCTCAACACTTCTTTTTGTGGATCGTCCAGTTCGTCGAATAGAAAAATCTAGTTCCGATAAAACACAATCTATATTATTCGCAGTTGCATCGGTCGAATTTTCGAATTCTACATTCATTTTTACGGCACTGTGACTATATCTTTGAACACCAGTTAAACATCTATACCGTGAGACAGGATTAATTGCAGATTGATTGATGAAACAGAGGTCACGATTTACCATTTTGAAGATAACTTCAAAATGACGCACGTTTTTTAAGGGTAAAGTTTTGCGGATAAGGATAGACATCATAAATATTTTGTAAACATTAACAATTAAAAATTGAGTGCCAATTAATAACGATGTTTATATGCCGAAGAAGTCGTTAAATACAGAGCACTCTTTTAGATGAGGAGAGGGGAAGGAAACAGGGGGATGATAGTCTGCAGGGTTACAGAGCTTAGCAAATTTCTCGCCAGTATCGGCGCTTGCTTTGAATACGATGCCAATCATTCATTTTCGCATTAGGCGTGGACCTGTTCACACGTACGTCACTGCAAAACGTAAGTCACTTCATTTCGCTATGGCACGTACCAAGCAAACCGCTCCTAAGCAAAACGATTCTTCTTCGGAAGAAAGAAGGGATGAAACGCCTATCGCATCAGAGAAAGATAACACCGCACCAGAGCAGGTATGTTCCCATCTAAAACTGCTCTACGTGAAAGTACGAGCAAAAGAGGTCGAGCTGGGCAGTACCATTTTTCAGCTTACCACTCAAGAAAACTTCCCAGTCCACCAGACGGATAATATCGAAGGATACCGCAAAAAGAAGGAGGCATTGGAAACGGAGCTCCAAACACTACTAGGTGAGATAACTTTAATTACTTGCCCAGTTTTAACTTGTGAAACTCACAACCGAGTAAATGACGTTAGTATTACAAACGCTAACAATCAAACCAACTTAGACGAAAGTCGTAAAGTTAATGATAAACTAGTAATAAAAACTAAACAACTAAAAAAGGCCGGTGAAGAGGAGTTTAAACTCCCAGAAAAGGCCTCACGTACTATTAAAGAAATACCTATTGAACAGGTAGTTTGCACTTCAAACAACAAATTTGCTGTCTTAGAAGTAGAGGAGGAACAAATTTCCGGGAGAAAAAGCAGTGATCCCCCAACGACAAAACCCATCATGCTACGAATAGTCAACGACTATAATTTAATAGTCCAAGACGTAAACAGGAAATTTCCAGCCACGGTCAATAAGATGGCTGGAAAGTACATTAAAATCCAACCGGCGACCCCGGACAACCATTGTGGAATCACGACTCTGCTTGAAGATATCAAAGCAGAACATTACATTATTAAACGGCTCGCCGATCGGCCCATCAAAGTAGTCATCAAGGGACTACCGGTGAAAACCGATGTGGCCGGACATCGAGGCCGACCTCGTCCAAAAGGGCTTCACGGTGGAAAAGGTTGCGCATTGCGCAAATTTTCGACCAAAGAGCCCTTACCGATTTTCATGGTAGAGGTACGCCGCACCGAAATGGCGGAACTCATCTATGATGTAAAAAATATTTGTTACCTCTGCGTAACTATCGACCCGTTTTGGAAGAAACCTGAAGCAACGCAATGTTACAATTGTAACTATTTCAACCACTCCAGCAAAAATTATAAGATGACACCAAGATGTCTAAAGTGCGGTAAGAACCACCGTACAGGCGATTGTACGATCGCGGGAAAAATTGAAAAACCGCGATGTATTAATTGTAATCAGGAAGGACACGTAGCTTCCTTAAGAAGCTGCGCTGCCTTCCCCAAAATTAAACCTAAAAAGGGCGAATCACCCCCCACACACAAATTAGTAATAAAAATAAAAATAACAATAAGATCATTCCCGCTACTAGAACAGTTGAAGCAATTGTTAGCTTCGCGAATGTTTGTAGCGGGAAAATAAATCAACAGAGTCCCCCCGCCTTACCACCCAAAGTGAAGGGGCTTCCCCAATTAATGATTCAGGAGTAAATTTTGGAAATTTCGCAATGTACATTGCGGAAATACAAAATATTACATCCAAATTCCCTGAAATCTTTCAGGCACTCGAAGATATGTCGAAAACAACAAACGACATCAACAAATTAAATATTTTCCTAATGGGCGTCGCGCGCTCCTTTAACAAGGCCCAAAAATGAACACCCTACAAAGACTCTTGATGGTGACCTGGAATGCAAACGGTCTTCGATCTCGCATGTGGGAGCTGCGAGATTTTGTAAATAAGTATCACCCAGACGTTATTTCCCTACAGGAAACATGGCTGAGACCAAGTCCCACAATTGCTCTGGCAAATTACAAAATTTATCGTAATGATAGAAATCACACAACACAAAATGCATACACGGCCAGGACGGGCGGCGGTACTGCAATTCTGATTAAAAAATCCATGAAACACACACACATTCCAACACCCAATCTGAATGGTGTAGAAGCAACCATGGTCGCTCTCACCCCAGAGAGAGGTGAACAAACACTAATAATTTAACACTACAACCCACCACAATTAAATATTAATAATCTCAACCAAAACATAGATATTTTAATGAACCAAGGTTTTCCCTTTACGATCATCATGGGAGATTTTTGATTGAGGAGCTATGCAAAGCATAGCTCTTGGGGATGCGATGTTGATACGAGAAGAGGAATCACTTTAAACATCCACATTCAAAGATCGGGCTACCGCATCCTAGACCCACCCACTCCTACGAGGTACGGAAATTAACTCCGCCTCCACTCTAGACCTCGCCATCACAACGAACGTTGATTGGGATCACAAGAAAAGTGAACCGCTCTTGAGACACGATACTGTGCAGTCGCGTCATCTATACGCTCTGCACGGACTCAACGACTACTTGCCACTACGGCAAATGCTACAGGGCTGCTTACGCAACCCACGCCCAGTACCCATACCTAAAGAGCATCTGACTTTTGCAGCCCTTATCAGGGCTATTTAGACTAAGCAGACTCTATCCTTAATTCTCCCTCTCCCTCACGTTGACGACTCGGAAATGGCAAATTTACCAACCGATATGGAATTGGAATTGGCTTTATCTCAAAGGAGCGAACAAAGGTCACCATCGCCACAATCCCAGCTCACACCATGTGAGCAGTTAAAATACAACAAGGCTCAACTGGCAAAAATGGAGACATTCCGTAAATGCAAACAGGCCTGTGTTGACGCTCTGAAACAGATGCCGGATCACTACCCCGAGGAACCATTTTTCGTTCGAGCGCTCACCGAGCTGCAAGAAATCGAAGAATCCATCTCCATTGCGGTAAGTGATATTGACTCTTTTGACCCATGTACTATCCCTGGCTGCCCACATCATGAAAAAACTCCGCATAACTCCCCTATCAAGTTGACTCAGTCAACCCCTAAATTGCAAAATCAAGCAAATAACTATGGAAAAAGAAAGGATAATTCCAACTTTGAATATCCCCCTAATAGAAAAACCGCTAGAAAAATTAACCTTGAATCCCCAGATAAAGAGGAGATTATTATATCTCCGAATAAATTTAACATTCCAAAGGAACTTCAATCTAATAACTCAGAAAACTCAGGTTCAACTACCGACGAAAGTAACCCCGTAGAGAACAGGAATAACGGCTCGACCAATCAGGTTCCAGCCCAAAATCAGCTTCCCCCACCCATCATGCTCTTCATCGAAGAAGACTTAAATTATAAAATTCAAATGGCTGCTATAACGAAAGAATTCCCAAAAATTAGATCCCGATTAACGGGAGATTATCTAAAATTATACACTGATACTGCAGAAGAACGCAGATCAGTAGTTCAACTGCTGAAAAAATTAAAATTTCAATTCTACATATTCAAATCCAAAGCCGAACGCCCCATAAAGGTTGTAATAAAAGGCATCCCCCGTAATACTGACCCAGAAGAAATTAAGCAGGATTTAGAATTACTCGGCTACACGCCGGACAGGGTTAACCAGTTAATTGGCAGGAAAACTAAACGTACCCTTCCTATCTTCTTAATCACCCTCCCCAGAAACTTAGACAACTTAAAGATCTTCGACTTAAAAACCCTAGGTTACCTCAGCGTCAGAGTTGAGGGTTATGATGGTAGGGGTGTAACCCAGTGTTACACCTGTAACAAGTTCAACCACACCTCTGAAAATTGCCATCTTAACCCAAGATGCCTGAAATGTGTAGAGAACCACATCACCCGTGACTGTCCATTAAAACAAAAGCTCGAGACAGCTTATTGCATCAACTGCAACATATACGGCCACATGGCAAACTATAGAGGATGGCCATCTTTCCCCAAACCCCCAAAAGGAGCCGCCAAAAATGATAGGAACTCCTACACGAATATCTACAATAGTTTGGTTAGACCAAACATCTCATACGCCCAAGCAACAACTGGAGCAAATAATGAAAGAACCCCCCCCACAGATGGCGACACGAGAACCTGGGTTTTCAGCACAAACTGAGACCAAAAAACCAAACCCCCAACTAACAGATATAACCACAACAACTTTCTTAACTTTAATAATAGAAATAGCAATTTCAATTTTAATAATAATCAAAATAATAATAACTTTAATGTTCAAGCCACACTGCAAATGACTATGCATTGTCTAATGCAGTTATCTCAAATACTTTGCAATAATAATAATTTGAACAATAATCAAAAATTAAACCCAAACCAAATGTACGCCCAAATAGAGGCATCTTGCAATAATTTTAATCATGTATAGTTCCTCCCCGATTGGTCTCAGTTTGTGTTCATGGAACGCAAACGGATTGCTAAGAAAATATGCCGAACTTCGTATTTTTATAGAGAAGCACTCCCCGGATATTCTTCTTATACAAGAAACTCACCTGAGACCTTCTCACAGCCTCAATATTGCAAACTACACATGCCATAGAAATGACAGAATTTCAGACGGACCGCGTACCGCAGGTGGAACTCTGATCCTCGTTAAAAACTCTCTAAAGCACTACTGCCTCCCCACCCCTCCACTTCGAGCTCTAGAAGCAACTAATATTATACTAACTCCCCCCAAGCATGATCCCATCTCTATTACTTGCGTTTATATTCCCCCTTCTTCCGATGAAAGCTTATTTACAATAGATATCGAACATTTTATTCAAACTGCCAATAACTGTATTCTTTTCGGAGATTTTAACGCTACTCATAGCGCCTGGAACTGTAAAAATAATACAACCAGAGGAAGGCACCTCTTTAACTTCGCTAACATGCTAAATTTAAATATCGCCTATCCCCCTACCCCTACTAGATTTGGTTATAACTCTGCTAATACAATTGACATAGCACTAATTAAGAACTTCTATTACCCTTTCACCATTAACTCTATTGACGACTTATCGTCCGACCATAACCCAGTATTCTTAAACTTCAGCTTTAAATTAGCAGTTGAGCCCCCTAATCCCAGAGCGGTCTCCACCGACTGGTATTCTTTCAAAAATAATCTAAATAATAATCTTACCTTATTTGATTTTCACCCAAATGACATTAATAATACTAATGATTTAGAGCAAAAAATCTCAGAGTTCACCGATGCGGTCATCGAAACTCATAGCCACGCCTCCCGACCAATAGAAACCGACAGACGAAACTTCACTCCACTACACATTAACAGACTACTAAAACTCAAAAAACCACCTCCGTAAACGTTATCACCAGACACTCAACCCAATTTTTAAAACATATTACAATAAAGCACAATCAGATTTCAAAAAAGAACTCAAAAAATACAACGATGACATTTGGCAAAAAAGATTAGAAGCACTTAACACCACAGACAACAGCCTATGGCGCACACAAAGATTTTTCAAAAATAAAAGATCCAAAATCCCTCCTCTTAACTGTGCAACTGGTACGGCAGTCACTGATCAGCAAAAAAGCTAACCTACTAGCTACTAATCTTAAAAATAACTTTATTGAAAATGAACGCGAAAATGATTCCTATAACCATAACGACGATAATATTAACTCCACCGTAAACAACTTTCTTTCCACCCTCCAACCACTAACATTGAACCAGCCCTTCCAGATGAAATCATTCATTACATTAATCATGTTAACGCCAAAAAGCTCCTGGTAAAGACTTAATCACTAACCGCATGTTAAAAAACTTCCCCATTAAACTCATCCTAATTTTAACCATTCTAGTCAACAAAATTCTCAAATTTAATCACTTTCCAGATAACTGGAAAGAAGCCATTATTTTTCCAATTAACAAACCTGGCAAAGATCCTCACTTAGCAACTAGTTACAGGCCAATATCCCTTCTATCAACAATCGGTAAACTAACCGAATCCATTATTTTCCTTAGATTAAAAAATTTCATTAATTCAAATAATCTTCTTAATCCTAATCAATATGATTTTACCACCAAACTCTCTACTTTACACCCACTCTTAAGATTAACTGAGCACATTTCGGAAGGTTTCCAGAAAAAGAAAAGCACGGGCGCGGTATTTCTGGATATCCAGAAAGCCTTCGACCGTGTTTGGATTAATGGACTCACTTTCAAACTAATTTCTTATAATCTACCTCCCCCAATGATTCACCTCATACACTCCTATCTCACTAACAGATCCTTCAAAGTTAGAATCAACGAGACTCTTTCAAACGAGCACCCTGTTAATGCAGGGTGTCCACAAGGTTCTTTGCTAGGCCCCCTGCTATTCAATCTTTACATTAACGATATTCCTGACTATTCACTAACAAAAATTAACCTCTACGCTGATGATACTGCCATTCACGCAACATTCAAAAATCTAACTACAATTTCCTTTGCAATAAACAAACACCTACTACACCTTCAAAACTTCTATGACAAATGGAAAATCAGTATAAACGTAGAAAAATCAACAGCCATAATTTTAACGAAAAAGCTTTCACTACCGCCACCAATCATCATGTACAATAAACAGATTCCATGGTCTCAGGAAGCCAAATACCTTGGCATTATCTTTGATACCCACCTTACATGGAAACAACATATTTCATACGTTCGCGATAAGTTCCGGAGAATTATGTTTAAACTCTTCCCCCTAATAGGCCGGAACTCACATTTAAGTATAGAAAACAAAGTGCTTCTCTATACAGCCGTTATGCGTCCCATCTTAGCATATGCAAGTCCAGTTTGGGGTTATGCCGCTAAAACTAATATAAATAAACTAGATACCTTACAGAACTCTCTCATTCGTATGATCGTCAAAGCAACCAGATACATGCGCAATGACGACATTCGCAAAGATCTTAAAATTAATAGTTTTAAATCATATATTCAGAATACTGCAATTAACTTCTTTACTAATATGGATACAATCAATAACGTCAATATGCAAAACTTAATTCCATATACTCCTAATGACAATACAAAAAAGCCAAGAAGAATACTTCTTGATTCTTATAATCCTCCGTAATTTTTTAACCTTGTGCAATTTAAAATTGCACACCGTAATTGCTAAAATTTATCTTTTAAAATTTATCTTTTAAAATTTTTTGTCATTAAATTCTCCGGCTCTCCCCACTGGACTTGCTCCTCCCCATTTATTAAATCATAGCCCGAAGGGCAGCCAATCAGAGTCAATTATCACTTAACCAGCACCCAATCAGAGAGCAGCCTCTAAGCTCTCAGCCATGCCAAAAAACTATGAACATCTCCCATCCTGATGAAGCACATTTGCCACGCCTCCCAGATTCCGTCGACCAACCAATCACCGCCATGCCACAAAGCAAAATGAAAAAACTCCACTTTCGCCAAGCCCAACATCAAATCTATCCAGATAAGGGATTGAGGACTGTGTTACAGTCCAGACGCCCAAAAACCAATCGTCCAATCATCGAACGTTGATTGGCCGTGCACTGTCACGTCCAGATCGGAGCTCAGCTCCGATCACAATCCAGTCACGTTCAATTTCATTACAACAACACATTTCTTTCCTCTCCCGAATAAAAGATACACACACATGAAAACAAATTGGGGGAAATTCACACAAAACTTAACTGTTCCAGATAACTTTACACTTCCAGATGCAAACACGCCAGAAGACATTGACGAGTAGATTGCCGCCTTCACTGATCGACTTCACCACGCTTACACAAATGCATCCAAACCATTAAAACAAAATGACACCTTCTACATCAGCAGGGACCTCAACCAGCTCTTCAAAGAAAGAAATAGGGCCAGGAAAACCTGGCACTACACGAGAAGCCCTGCCGATAAAAATATACTAAATAAATTGCAAAAACAAATCAAGAGAACTGTTACAAAATACGAATAAAGACAATGGGACGAGTCTCTTGCTTGCTTGGAAGCCGAGGACGGCTCTCTTTGGAAAGCCGCCCGAGATTCCAGGAAAAAGGCTCCCCCAATACCGGCCCTTAAAGGCCCTGCCAAAATTGCATATAGTGACGCAGACAAAAGTGAGATCATAGCAGACTCACTCCAAGATCACAATTTAAATTAAATAATATCTCAAATGACACGGATAGGGCAATAACACATGTCGTTCACACCTATCTGAATAATGAAAATAACTTTACTAACATCCCCCCACCCCCACTACCAAGCGAAATTATCGATCATATCGATAAAGTCAAAACTAACAAAGCAGCGGGTATTGACTGCATTACTAACCGCATGCTAAAGCATCTCCCACTAATCCCCATCTTTGAACTAACAAATATATAATCCATAAAATAATTAAAATTGGTTACTTCCCGATTGCATGGAAAACCGCAACAGTCATCCCAATACTAAAACCAGGAAAGGTCCCGACGCGGGCGGAAAGTTTTCACCCGATCGCACTCCTCTCCATTCTCGGCAAAGTAGCCGAGAAAATTATATAAAATAGATTGTACCACCATGTGGACACAAATAACATCCTGATACCGGAACAACATGGATTTCGACCTGACTTATCAACCACCCACCAACTCTTAAGAGTAGTGGAAACGATAAAGTCAGGATTCAAAAATAAAAAATCGACTGGTGCGGTTTTCCTCGATATTCAAAAAGCCTTCGACCGCGTCTGGCGAGAAGGTCTCATCTTCAAATTAATTAAATATAATTTCCCACCCCCATTAATCAAACTAATATCTTCATATTTAGCTGACAGGAATTTTTCTGTCAGAATCAACGACACCTACTCCAGCCACAGACCCACGGAAGCGGGCGTGGCACAGGGAACTTTAATTCCCCCCTCTTATTTAACATCTACGTGAACGACATTCCGACTCACGACAACACGATTTTATGCATGTTTGCAGACGATACAGCAATTTTGGCATCCCACACTGAACCCAAACTCGCTGCCAGAGCAATCAACAGACACCTCCTAGTTTTAGAGGACTGGTTCTCCAAATGGAAAATTGCCCTTAATGTGGCAAAAACGGAAGCAGTCTTCTTCACTAGAAAAACACGCCTAACATACCCAGATATTTTCCTACATAATGAAAAAATTCCTTGGTCTCAGAACACCAAATACCTTGGTGTTACGTTAGATAACAAACTCACTTTTAGACAACACATTACACGCATACGTGAGAACTTCATCAAGAAAGCTCACACGTTATCCCACCTAATTAACAAAAGATCTAAACTAAGTAGATCAAATAAATTACTTATTTATTCTCTACTTCTAAGACCAATCCTAACTTATGCCTCTCCAGTGTGGATTTTCGCAGCTGAAACACACATACAAAAACTCGAAGTAATTCAAAACAAAACCCTGAGACAGATTCTACGTGCCAAATGGTACATGAGAAACTCTGCTCTCAGGAAAGCCATTAAATTCAAAACCATTAAAGAATTCATGAAAAAATTAGCAAAAAATTTCTTCACAAAAATAGATAATTCAGATAATGCCTCGATCCAAAAGATCGAGAAGTACACTCCATCGAGACTCATGCACAGACCCAGAAACATACTAATTGATTAACACCCACTTTTTTCATAACAGTTTTACCCAAGGCAAATGACGTTATTTAATGTTAGAGTGGATTATAGGAGTCAAGGAGAATTCTCCTTGGTCTTTTGGTGTTATCATGGGGAGTGTAGCTTTCAAGATTAAGAATGGGATAGTTATTAGTTAGAGGTAAGGAATCAAAACATTTTGTGGCAAGTTTTTTAATATAACTTTTAAAGGTCGGAAGTTTCAGTGCTTTGTAAATATCTGAATTTCTCATATACATATTCGCATGAACAATCATGCGAATGGTTTTATTTTGGCAAATTTCAAGCGTTTTTAAATTGCTTTTAGCAGCATAACCCCCCACAGGACTACCATAACTCAAAATGGGCCGCAGAACGGCAGTGTAGAGAAGTACCTTATTTTCCATAGTCATTGTAGAATTCCGGCAAATTAGAGGGTAAATTAATCTTAGAGCGTTCCGGAATTTGTTTCGCGCATGTAAAATGTGTTGTTTCCATGTGAGTTTACTATCAAGCACACACACACAAGAGTCCTAGATAAATTGTGTTTTGAGACCATTGGAGTAGTGTGGAATATAGTGTTGGGGGTATTGCAGTTTTTCTTTTCCTTGTGAATAGTACTGCAACAGTTTTTTCAACGTTTAGTTTTATTTTCCATGTGTTGAAGTAAATTTCTAGAAGCATTAAATGATTATATTTAATTGTTTGGTGATGTATTTGTGATTTTTGTATGTTGTTGCAATGACAGTATCATCCGCGTAGATATTGAGACTTGTCTGTAGGTATGTCATTGATGTAAATATTAAAAATAATTGGTCCAAGTAAGCTCCTTTGCGGGGCCCCTATGTAGACGTTATAGACATTGGAGAGAGAATCCTTAACACGAACTTGATAGGATCTGTTAGTGAGGTACGAGTTGATTATGTGTATTAGAGCGGGTGGGAAATTGTTAATTATGAGTTTGTAAATTAGACCACCAATCCAGACCCGATCAAATGCCTTCTGAATATCCAGAAAAACAGCTCCAGTGGACCTGCCCCTCTGGAATCCAGAAGCAATTTTCTCAGTCAGTCGTAGGAGTGGGTGGGAAGTAGAGAGTCGCTTTGTGAAACCATATTGATTTGGGTTAATAAAGTTTGTATCTGAAATGAAGGTGTTAATTCTGTTAAGTATGATATGCTCAGTAATTTTAATGAGGGAACACAGAAGGCAAATAGGTCTGTAACTTGTAGGATGATGATTGTTTTTGCCTGGTTTCTTAATTGGGAAAATAATTGCGTTTTTCCAGTTGTTAGGAAAATGTCTTAATTTGAGAATTTTGTTAATTAGAAAGGTAAGAGTTAAAACGGCTTTAAGTGGAAGTTTTTTGATCATTTTATCTGAGATCATATCGGCACGTGGAGATTTATTGTTTTTTTAAATTTTTGGCATAATTAATGATTTCAATCGGATCAGTTGGTGTGATAGGAGTAGAAGGCGGGTTAGAAAAGAAATTTTCTAACGTATTAGTTACAAGTGCGTCGATGTTAGTATTAAAATTTGCAGGTCTTATGTTGTCTGTGAAATTGCTTTGAAATGTTTCTGCTAATAATTCGGCTTTTTGTTCGTCAGTAATTGCCGTATTATTTAAGGAGGGGATATCTGAACGTTTTTTACGGAAATATTTTTGATACTGCCATAGGGTGTTGTCTTGCGTATTCATTGCTTCTAATTTAATTTTCCAGGTTTGATCAGAGAATTTTTTAAGTTTTTTTTTAATCATTTTCTGTAGTCTATTGTAATTTGCTATGTGAATGGGATTTAAAGTGTTTTGAAAAATTTTTCTGGCTTTATTTTTCTGTCTTATGAGGTTTTGTATGTGTTGTGGAGTATAGGTGTGATTCTTGTTTGTGATTGGTCGGGAGGCGTGTTCGTAGGCGGAGCGGACAGCTTCGGTGAATAGGTTGATTTTGTTTTCTAAGATATCGGGATTTGTGATTTTTTCAAAGTCCGAGATATGAATGTTATTATTAATGTACTCAGAAAATTTTGACCAACAGGTGGTAACTGCTCTAGTATTATCCTTGTGAATATTAGAATTAAAAGAAAAGTTAAGAATAACGGGGTTGTGGTCGGAATAAAGTTCCGGAATAGAGAGAATTGTGTAGGGGTATTGAAAGTTGTTAATGAGCGCGAAATCCAATGTATTAGATGAATTGTGCCCGAATCTGGTCGGGGTGTCGGGGAATGTAATTTCGATATCAAGAGTGTCTGTAAAATTTTTAAGTTGATTTCCCCGTGTGGAATTGTTGGAGCAGTTCCAGGCGTTGTGTGTGGCATTATAATCGCCAAAGATCACACAACTACTGTTGATCTGAATTAAGTTTTCAATGTCAAGTGTAAAAAGTCTATTGTCTGAACTAGGGGGAATGTAAATGCTAATAATTGTGAGGGGATTGAAGTTTGGAGGATTAATTGTAACAATGGTAGCTTCAGAGTGCTGAAGTTGGGGTATTGGTGGATTAAAGTGATTATAATAGAATTTTTTATAAGTATTAGAGTACCACCACCGGCAGCGTGTCCGTCCGCAACGCGGTCATTTCTGTAACATGTATAATTTGCTATTCTAATGTTGTACATAGGTCTCAGTTTTGTTTCTTGCACTAAAATAATGTCGGGAGGGTACATCACTTTTCCAAATTTTCTCACTCCAATTTCAATCACTTCGCATATATAACTCACGAACAACTTTCAGTCAAACATCACGAAACCCATCCACCAATCGGAGAGCGCCTTTGACCAGTACGGACTCTGGCAGCCTCCGATCCCGTACACGGCAACGGTACTATCCCCGGGACCGAAGTCATTACATTAACACAACTACCAATCAAGAAGCTCCCTCTCGCAACGCTGGAGAGAGCAGTCGATCTCAAGTTTCACACACACAACGCAAACATTAAAAAGCTGCCTCCCTATTGGACAGGCGATTAGACATCCCGAGGCCCCCATTGGCCGAAGGAATCTCATCCTAATGTAATTTCTCTACTTCAGTAAAAGTAATTTTAACTATTTTATTCCGATATTTTAAACTTACAATTTTATGAATTCATTTTATCTCTCTTTTAATTTTTTAAATTCTTAAACCTCTAAAACAAAATGGGCAAAGTAATTAAGTTATCATGTTTTTAAAATCACCAGGCAAGAGATCAAAGCCCTAGCGGGCTAAGTGCTCTATGAACACAACCCAGCTAAACCTGTTCACACGGTGAAAGCTGTATTCTTATCGAAAGCATAAAAAAATATATAACCATCTTTCGAAATAGCAAGTTTAAATACATGGAACAAAATTTATTTTAAATGAAATTAAATAATTTATTTCTTCATTATTTTTTGAATAAAAAGTTGAATTATGTAATTGCGGTGGTAAGTAATACGAGCAGAAAGCGCTTACATTATTGTTTGATTGTTTTTTGAAGCTCCGGGTTTTTAACGAAACGATACTGGATTAATTTAGATAATACGATTACTCATGGCACGGAAATTCAAAAAAGAAGCAGCTCCTCTGTTGTACATTTTGTAGATGCTACGAATAAGTATTTTAAATATAACCAATAAGTGATTTAGTCGGATCTTTTACAAATGTTATTACTATAAATCGAAAGGGTAAGTTTTTTGATACAGAATAAAAAGCGTTTACTAAAGTGATTTGAAAAGCTTATTTTCGTATTTAGTTTTCTATTCTACAAAATATAATGTTTATTTATAATTTTAGATAGCTTGTGCACTGAATATTCATTGATAGATTTTTATTAAATCGGTTATTTGTTTCGCTCATTCTGTGGGTCATCAAATTACATTTTAATCGTTACGTAATCGTAAATACTTGTTTTACTAATAACAATTCAATATATGTATATATATTCATAATGATACAAGTCGAATGACGGATTGACCGAAAGCTATGGTTTTCACTCTGACAATGAATCGAGTTTCTCTGATATTTTTGTTTAATATAAACGAAAATTTTTTAAAAGCTTAATATTTTATCACTTTATAACAAACTCCCCCTCTGTAAAAATAAAAAAGCAGACTTCCAAAATTAACTAGAAACAATTTTTTTCTCATACTTATATATATATATATATATAAAAGCTAGATCAGATTATAAATTAAACTCATTTTCAAACGGAAATTAGTATATATCCTTCCATAGTATAATCATATATCTACACATATAATGCAGGGCCGTGGGTAGCCTAGTGGTTAGAGCATCGGACTCCAGACCGGAAGGCCTGGGTTCGATGCTCGATGTCACCAAATTCCCTTCGAGTGCACACGGAGTACGTGCTCGTTAAATCAGTGGGTCCGTAGTCTTGTGGGCTTATTCACGAGCGCAGGAACTGGAGAATATTTCCCTCCCCTTCAGTTCACTTGCAGAAATTGTGGAGGTGGAGATAGAGGTCGTGTCGCCATCTATCGTCTCTTCGGGGAAGTTTCTCTGAGCTTAAATCGCACTGTCACCTGTATGGTGCTCAAGGCCAACGACAGGCGTTCCTCTTGCCCATGCCACGATGAATTTCGTGGGCCTCGTTCTGACTACGTCAGACAGGTGGCATTAGCCACAACAACAACAACAACACATATAATGCATAAACTCGACTCAATTTGTAACTAAATTTATGCCAAATAAAATAATGAAAAAGTGGATTTCAATTACATGTTACTGCTAAATGTAATTATTCATATATAAATACATATTTGTGAAAGCAATTCTTTTTTTGTACCTAATAAAATTCGAGTTCGAACAAGACAAAAGTTGAATTACATACTGCCTGTGTTATAGTTTTTAATTAAATGGTATAAAACGCCTAAATTCTCTATACGCTATGCTTAGTTTACACGCAATAAGTTTTCTTATAAAGAGAAAGTTAAAAATTCACAAATTTAAAATGCAAGAATTCTCGTTCTGTAAGAAACCATAGGATACTCTCTTATGGTTTCCTCTTCTAAAATAACCATATTAAACGCCGAATTAAAAATAAATTCCCTTATTTAAATGCCTATAAAATGAACGAAATGGTTTATTGAAATATTTTTTACCTTAGCAATAACAGAAACCACAATTTCACACAATTGTTTCTTTACAGTAAATTATTTTAAGTACAAGGGATGCATTTCTCTACTATGTTAAAAATCATACGGCCAATTATTTACAAATTACTGAAAAAGAGCACTTCTAAATTTATATTAATTTAAGTATTCAAAGCATGTTTTAATTTTTTTTAAGAAAAATGGATTAGAATTTTTTACGAGGTTTTCTGGCCGTAATTTTATACCCTTGCTAATTTTAAATAATTTAAATAGAGTTTATCCATAGAAATGTATCTAATTATAAAAATAAAATTTTATTTCTAAGAATATCCTTAAAATTTTAAGACACGTTTACCTGTATAATGGACATCATACTAAACTTCCTGTTTACTTTAATTATCGAGTTCCAATCCTCCTCCCAAACTTTTTAGACAGTTATAAAAGCGTGATTCTTACTGATTAGTGTGTGTGTGTGTGTGGGGGGTAAGGATGATAATCTTATTTTTTCTGCTTCTTAAATCTTCAAAGCATGCATACACTCTGAAAATAGTTTATTTATTCAACCATATAATAGTATTACTTCTATTTGTTATTCTTCCGTGTTCTTTTTGATAAATTCTGAAGTGGGAAAAAAATTACTTTTGAGTCAAAGATAATACTTACAGTTCTCTAGTGTAAATCAATTACTTTTCATTTAATGTTAAATACAGTAAATTGTGCCAATCCTAGTTCATGACGTATAAAAATTTAATCACGCAAAGTGTGTGAGATTATGGTGAAGCATTGTGAATATCGCAAAAGGGCTGATGACACAGATAATGTTTATCAAATTGCAACTGTAGCATTTTTTGCTGAAATAAAAGGCAATTTGATTTCATAAATAATTGCATTACACACACACACACACACACACACACTCTCTCTCACACACACACACACACACACACACACACACACACACACACACACACACACACACACACACACACACACACACACACACACACACACACACACACACACACACACACACACACACACACACACACACACACACACACACACACACACACACACACACACACACACACACACACACACACACACACACACACACACACACACACACACACACACACACACACACACACACACACACACACACACACATATACTTTTTAAAGAAGCGTGTAAATAACCAAATATCATACAAAAAGAGGATAACCTAAATGAAATTGGGACTTGTAAAACACATGACTTTTTTTTAACAAATTTGGTAAATTCAATGCAAAAACTGCATTATTTTTTTAAAAACACATTTAATACAACTGATCGCATACACAAGTACATTAGTTATTTTGATAAATAGTTTTGAAATGAGACAATCTAAAACATAGTTTAAAATTAGAATATAATACATTGTTGACTAATTGTGATATTGGTTGCTAAATAACACGGAAACATTAGAATTTGTGGTGCCTCGATTTCAATAGTACTGTTTCGCTTTGCTTCTTCCCCACTCAGTTAAAGGTCATGGTCGAAAACGAGTGTAAAACATCTCTCTCCCTCCCTCACTGTTCCTGCTCTTCCCTCCCCTCTCCAGAGGGTGCCTTCCCTTCCCCCGTTCGTGGGGGCAATTAACCGCGGCTCTTTTACAGAGCTGCACTTGTATTTTTCTCTCTTTTCAGATAATTTCCTTGCTCAAACGTGAATGGGATTTTAAGCGCTATTTTTTAAAAATTAGCTTATTTTATATAAAGAGTGTTTTTTTTCCAGGTATAGAAGTTTAAGTTGGCATTACTTTCCAAGATGGCGACCGATTTAACAGCTGTCAAGTGATTTATTCTCAGTTTGGTTTGGTAATTCATCAGAACGATCATCAAGCAAGGCGTAGATTCGTCGAATGGGCCCAAAACGAGATTGCAGTTGTTCCCGATTTTCATAAGCAAGTTTTGTTTAGCGATGAAGCGCACTTCTGGTTGAATGGCTACGTCAACAAACAAAACTGCCGCATTTGGAGTGAAGCTAATCCACAAGTGTATGTCGAAACACCGTTACATCCAGAAAAACTGACTGTTTGGTGCGCTTTATGGGCTGGTGGAATCATTGGTCCGTACTTCTTCAAAAACGATGAAGGCCACAACGTTACAGTCAATGGTGATCGGTATAGAGCCATGATTACTAACTTTTTCATTCCTCAATTGAACAATCATGATTTCCAGGAGCAGTGGTTCGAACAAGACGGCGGAACATGTCACACAGCTCGTACCACAATCGATTTATTGAAAGACACGTTTGGTGACCACCTATTTTCACGTTTTGGACCTGTGAATTGGCCTCCAAGATCTTGTGATTTAACACCGCTAGACTATTATCTGTGGGGCTATGTAAAGTCATTGGTCTATGCGGATAAGCCACAAACGCTTGACCATTTGGAAGACAACATTCGCCGTGTTATTGCCGATATACGGCCACAAATGTTGGGAAAAGTCATCGAAAATTGGACTACATCCGAGCCAGCCGTGGCAGTCATATGCCAGAAATCCTATTTAAAATGTAATGCCACAAGATTATCTTTCGAATAAAAAAAAATTCATGTCAATCGAATAATACATCGTTGTTTTATTACAATTTAAAGTTCTATACCTCTAAAAAAAACACCCTTTACATAAGAAACTGGGGAAAAATATTTGAAATTATAGTATGATCATGGAATGTACATTAAGCTTTCAATAAACAAGTTTTAGTATTAACTGTAGTAATAAATTTTTTTTGGAGGGGTGGGTGAGTTTGTACGGAATTAATGATTTCTAATATGCAGTAACGCCTGCTTTTTTTGCTTGGATTATTTCAAATACGAAAGTTATTTCTTGGCATTAAGTCATCTTAATACAACCTAATAGGAAAACAAAAGAGATGCTGACATTAAGTTTCAGGCTTTTAAAAATTAAAATTTGTTTAAAGATGCGAAAATTTCTTTATATGACAAAAAAAAAAGAAATTATAACTGATAATAAACGCTTTACTTATTCTTAAGATTTTAAAGACTGTGTAACCATTTACCACTTTGTAATAGAAAAAGGTAATCTTTAGAGAAATTTTTTATATAAGTATTAACATTGATTTTGATGCTATAAAATGTAGTCAAAACTTTATAAATTTTATAGATGACATACAGATTTTGAACAAAATGTTAGTTCTCAAACTCGTTGAATCTCACTCAAAGTAAAACATTTTAAAGATGTTAAATGTTGATAAAAGTATAAGCTGATCACACATACACACAGAAAATATATTATTTTAGGAACAATATTGAAGCTAAGTAGTAGTGCATCACGCTTCCACAACACACAGGCGCGAGTTTCAAACCCGGGCTGGGCATGGTTGACTCAGCCTTTCATCCTTTCTGTGGGTCGATAAATAAGTGCCATGCTTGCTTGGGAACTAAACACTGGGAGTTTCGCGTCATATTGACCACATGACCGAAGCATCTGCTCACGCAACTCAGCGCCCAAGGTCACGTATACTGAGATGGGCACAGCAGGTCTTGGCTCATGGCTGTTGCGCTACTGAGTTAAGGAATAAAATTTGATTTCAAAGTATAAATGATCAAATTAGAAAAAGCAGTTGAAAGTACAGAATTTAATGTACAAAGAACACATATTAAGGAGTAAACATTTCCCCCCCTTTAATATGAGCAAATGATTATAAAGTAAACAGATACCATTATTATACAATAAATTATTAGCTTTACATAGAGATATTCTAAAATCGTTTATAGAATTGCAAATCGATGAAAATCTCAATAACCGGAGAGAGAGAGAGAGTGACAAGTAATGTCGCTCTGTTCAGCTACACGAGGACTTTTGGCGACGGACCTCGTAATTTTGAACCATGATCAAGTGACGAGGACGACACGTAGGCTGGCACCCCTGTCTTAACTTCCACACCACACCAATGAGAAGACGTTTGAGCCTCAATAGATTTAACGTGTATCAATACTTCTACATGACGGCTAATAACTAGATGATAAATATCGAATATTCTTTTACTTTTGGAATCTATTTCCAACTATAATCACATTTAGTTTCTATACCGGTTGAGAAAACTCTCTACCGAATTTTCAATAAATATAGTTCCATCTTTACAATTAGATTCAGTAATTAATTTTTAAATTTTTTCATAATTACACGATAAATCTTTTTTTTAAAATATTTTCTGACACAAATACAAAATTATTCATTATTTAAGAAAACAAATTTTTCAAAAATGTAATAGTCTTTGAGTATTTTGTTCTATACATTTTTTTAACCAGCCTATCCATTTAAATTCTAAAAAAATTGGTGTAATTGGGTTAAAAAAAAAGAAGCACTTATTTCATTTTAATTAAAGGTACAATAAACTTAGATATAATTAATTAAATTTTTTTACGTAAAACTTATTTATATTTTGATTTTCAGTAAATGCATTAAAATATGTAAATTATTATAAATTCATTTTTCATTCTATTAAATGCAGGAATTTGTTACACAAACTTGATTTACGTAGGTGTCAAAAATAATGTAATTTTTAATTAATTATAATAATGTATAATCAATAATATAAAATAAAAGAAAATGGAGAATGTGTGCTTGCTTTATGTCATAATGCAAAATTTAGATTGTCTTAGATCGTTAAAGAATTATTCTAAAATAGTTTAAAAATTTTAAGCTCTATCTTTTTTTAAATGAAAATATCTACTTTGAGATAGTTGCATACGGCTTCAATCAAGAAGAAAATTACGTGAAATATGTGTTTTGTTTAAAAGTTGTTGTACGTATTTGCAACGTAAGTATTCCAATGGACATCGTCAAAAATCAACTATGATTCTTAGGAAACTGTACTGTTAATGATTTTATAATTGTTTTTTTCTTTTAGAATATATTTGCAGAATACATGGTACTCTTAAACCATTCTGTTTTGATATATTAGAATTCATAATACTTAACGAATCCTTAGAATAAGTCTAAATTTTATTTGCAAGTATTTTTCCACAATTACAATTGTAACACACGGTTTAATACTAAGACCGAAATGTAGATGGCGGTAATTGACACGGAAACATTACCAACCGAAGCTCTGTATTACCACCCGAGAGAGTTGGGATTTGAATGAGTAAACGTTATTCGTCTCGCTGTCCAATCCTGCACTATGTAATATATTTAATTTCCCTTATTTCCTTTAAATGTTTAATCTGTATTGTGTCTAACTGTCTGTTCATTGTAACTGTGTTATTTTATGTCATTAAACTATTTAAATTACCCCGAGGTCTCATCCATATTATTTTGGTTTACCCAGTAATGACGTAGCATAACCGTTACAAATTGGCGCCAAAGGTCGGGCTGATCCGAGCAGATTCCCAACTTTCTCTTGCTTTTTCCACTTAGGTTGAGGCGTTGTTGCCCGACAACAAATAGAGAATTCGCAACCCTGTGAATAAATAATTAATGTTTTCACCCAGAAAACCTGTGAACAGATAAGTGTTGTTTATTCGAAATACTCTTTCTCTGTTACTCTGTATAAGAACAGTGATTATATATTATTGCTCTTAGTATGTATTGTGTGTTACAGTGTATAGTAACGTAATTGAATTTTAAGCGATATTTTCACTTATTTATTTGTCAGTATTCTTAATACTTTTTTGAAAACGAAACTCGCATTCTATTGTTTGTTCTGATTAAAGCTAATGGAAGGTTATTTATGAATGTATATTTCCTTACTAATTAAGAATTTTATGCCAATAATATATATATAGTTTTACTTTTGTTATCTAGAAATTATTGCGATTGATATTTATTCAAATAATTTCACTTTGATTCTTGTTTGATTTTACTAAACTTTTAATTAAGTTTTAAGTTGAATGTAATTTTCATCATAATGTTTTTTTTACATTTTATGTCTAATATAAAAATAATTATTTTATGAAGTACATGATTTATTACGAAGTATTACTATAACATTTGAAAATTTGTATGTTTTGATAAAGTATAAATATTTATGCTTTTTATTTAAAAATTTTTGGAAAATAATTTCAAGTACTTCTAAGTGTAAACAAGTTTGTAATAGTGTTAATTTCGGAGTGGAGGAAATAATTTATGAATGGTATTTCTATTTAAACGTATTTGAATTGCTTTTGATTAAAAACAATTTAATTGTGTGATTTAAGTTAACGAAAACGAAATTTTTCTTTGATTTAATTTAAATGATTTCATGTTAATTGCTCATACTCTTTTGATTAATAATGAATATTATTGAAATATATTATTATTTTGATTTTGAAGTACGAAATTAGAAGATAGTTGATATTGAAGAATTTGTTTCATTTTTTTTAAAACCTCATTAATATTGATGTGAAAATTAATTAGCACATTTTTAAATTAGAGAATTATATTGTCATTCAGGAAGAGTGTATTATAGTATAGAGTACTTTTTTGTATGTATCGGAAACTTTAAGTGCATAAGTATTGTTTGACTATAATATTTTCGGTTCACAATATTAACAGCTTTGAGTGAAGTTTAATTCATTAACTTTAATTGAACTTTACTAAATTAACTTTGAAATAGTCTAAAAGTGACGAAAAATGGCTTTTTTGGGAAGGTCCAGAAAAGAGGATTTACGAATGTTGGCAACAGAATTGGGTCTGGCTCCGTCGGACAATCTCAAAATTAATTGAACTAAAAGATCTCATAACCAACAGTGATAGGTATGATGAGGAATTCGTCAAAGATGTGCTCAGCGTCATTGTGGAAGAACGTACAGCAACAGAAAAAGAAAAAGCTGCGGAACTGGAGGAGAAACAGAAAGCCATGGTTGTGGCTCAGCAACGAGAAAGAGAATTCGAACTGGAAAAAATGAAAATTCAACTTGAAATGCAGAAGCTGTCAGAAGCACCTGTTACAAGCCAACAGCTAGAAAACCCAAAGCTTGAGTTAAATAGAATTATTCTGGGATTCAATTCGAAAGAATATGAAATGGGTCTATACTTGACAATTTTCGAACGTCAAGCGAAGTTCTTGAACATCCCTGAAAAAACTTGGACAGCATACCTGATTGGCTCATTGCCACCTGATATAGCTCAGCTCATCGCAAGAGAGGATGAAGATGACGCTCAAAACTATGAAAAGGTAAAAGAAATGCTTCTCAAAAGATTTCGAGTTACAGGGGATTACTTTTCCCAACAGAAGAAAAACCCAGATTCAAGATGGCGAGACTTTTATTTCAAATTGAGTTCTTATTTTGAAGGTTGGATCAAAGAGTTGAAGATGACCACGTTTGATCAACTTAAAAGTCTAATAATTGCTGATCAGATAAAAACTCCATCCAATATCAAAGAACATTTTCTGGATATTTGGGCGGATTTGAACGATCCTCTGGAATTGGCTGAGAAGTTGGACGCAATATGATAGCCTAAGGCCTTGGAATGAAAAATAATCCAAATCAGACTTTCAAGAAGAAAGAATTCAGGAAACCCTTTCCATTAAAGAAAAATCAACCTGTTGGAGGATCCCATGAATACCACTTATCTGGACCCTCTAGAACAGTGCCTAGATTCCCAAGTTACAAAACTGAAGGATGAAACCCGATAAGGTGTTACGGATGTGGGACTCCTGGAGTCATCAAGTCAAAGTGTCCTAAATGCACGATAGCTAATGAAATGGAAACAGCAGTGAACTGTATATGACGTTATTCAACTTAAATTCGAACTTGTATCCCACAAGTGTGATTGTTCTCAAAATTTTTGGAGAAAAGATTGCTGTATGCTGATACCGGTGCTTCCCATACCATTGCAGGTGAAAAGATGTTTAAATTCCTACAAGAGCATGATGTCACCTTTACGAACAAGAGGATTTCATTTATGATGGCTAATGGAATTCAATAAAATGTGTAAAGCCTTTATATCAAATTTATTAAAATTATTGAATTTTACATTTTAATTGTGCAAATACCAATAAATACATATTTGTTATCCATAGTAAAAGGTACATCTGTGAGAGAAAAATTTATATCAGTCAAATCCAGGAAACTAGATGTGTTACGAAATCATCACATACCATATAAAAATAGACACTACACAAATATTTAACAATAATTTTTTTGTAAAAGAATTATTGATTTAAAAATTACCTTTTGTTTTGACCATGTACAAAAGAACAGGATGAGATTACATACGGTGGTGCACTGGCAATAAAAAACTAGGCGGAATAAAAGACTGAACAATCCAATCGGACTTTGGATAGATATCTACAAGAATGGAAATGTTTGTTTATTTTAAATTAAATTAGACAGAGAACATACGTAAAAAGATAAAATAAATTTAGTTACCTTAAATTTAATTTTTTTTACACATCTTCAGAGTAGTAAAAAGAGATATTTCTATATTTAATTTTCTAAAATAAGAACACAAAAATTTGAAAGGGAATCAGTGGCGCACTCAAGAATTTTTCAAGGGGGGGTTCCGGGGTCGAAAGTTCACCCTTCTTGTATCATGCTTAATTTAATTTTGTCGATTTTCTGGAACAAAACACATTAAAAAACTAATTATTGAATAAATAATTAGCATTAATAACAAATACTTAATTAAATTTTACGTACTATGTACTTAGAATTATAATCAATCGGAAAAAAAATCAAGGTTTGGGGGTTCCGGACTCCTCTTGTGTGCACCCCCGTATGTAATCATCCTGTTCTTTTGTGCATGGTCAAAATAAAAAGTAATTTTTAAATCAATCATTCTTTTACTAAAAAATTATTATTATTAAATATTTGTGTAGTATCTATTTTTATATGGTATGTGAGGATTTCTTAACACATCTGTTTTCCAGGATTTGACTGATATAAATTTTTCTCTCACAGATGTACCGTTTTTTTACTATGGATAACAAATATGTATTTATTGGTATTTGCACAATCAAAATCTAAAATTCAATAATTTTAATAAATTTCATATAAAGCTTTACACATTTTATTGAAGTATCAACATTGTGTGTTAAAAAATCTGTGCAACCCCAGCTGAAATGGGGGGGAATGAAACTAGAAACCCTAGAATTTGGCAATAAAAAACTAGGCGGAATAAAAAACCGAACAATCGAATAGGACTTTGGATAGATGTCTACAAGAATGGAAATGTTTGTTTATTTTAAATTAAATTATACAGAGAACATACGTAAAAAAATAAAATATATTTAGTTAGCTTAAATTTTATTTTTTTTTCACATCTTCAGAGTAGTAAAAAGAGATAAAACCAGTCGATTAGAGTATGGATATTTGTTTAATATTATTGATGGAAAATATGGAATATCTCATGCAGTTTACATTAAATATGAACAATTTCCTCTCATGGAAGGATATGTGTTGCCAGAAATTTATGCGATTGCTAATAAATTGACTCAACCCAATACCGATATGTACGAAGCCACCTGTTTGTATTTATTCATATTTCTTGCATTGTTAGTGAATCGTCACATCAACTGGGCAACTATTGATTATTTAACAAATTGCAACTCTCAACATCCATACGCCTTATACGTCAAGTGGCTACCAAAATGTAAAAGTGCAGAAATTTTTTTTTAAAATTTTATATAACTGATGTATCTTTAAATACCAAGTAATCTGCTTACCGAGTCAATAGAAGTCATGGCATCTTCATTAGATTTTGATTCTGAATTTGAACGAGTCTTATCCCTCATCTTTCCACCAGACAATTTTCCCGATTTATATTGGAAAATTTTCAGCTTCAATTGGTTGTTTAATCCCTATCATCTGGAATGCTTCCGAAAGCATTGTGTGTATACTGGCCACCGTATGCAAGAGTTATGTCGTCTAGATAATCTTTTGCAAGAAATATGGAAAGAAGATATTACTTATGCCTACCTGGTGAGATTTCTTCATGATATTGCAAAACCTTTGGTGGAACGAACTGACGGCCTCGGACAACAAAGTTTTAGAGGTCACGCTCAAGTGGGCGCCCGTTTGGTGACTTTAAGATTTCAAGACGAAATTCCTAAAGATGTTTTGCTCACCATGGGAGTTTTGATTGATTGTCACATGTGTCGCTTACGAAACCTTTCTTCCTCCTCGCAACATCGTTTGCGAGTCAATGCCGTCTTGCACATGTACTTGCCTCGCATTCCCCATATTTTCAGTTTGTTAATGTGCCTACATGCTGCGGATCAATTGAGCAAGCAACCTCCATTCCAAGCGGATGGCTATGGATATTTATAACAATTCCCATTTACTTTTCGAAAAGATCGCCTAGTGGTCATTTTTCTTCTGGGAGCTACAGGATCGGGCAAAAGCACTATTGCTCGAGCCTTGGTTGAAGATTTGGCCAGTTGTGGATCATTTTTACATTTGCAACGGGATGACATTCTTATGAAATTGGCCCAGGAAGGAGAATCCTATACTGATTGCTACAACCGCATTCAAAATACTCCTGGTTTAAAAAGACAATTGCAAACTCTGTGTAAAGAATGCCTGGACTCTGCCTCTGCAGATATTATTTTAGTGGACACGTATCAAACGTATTACTGGCCCCATACCATAGAGTTTATCAATTGTTTCCGAATCTGAGTGTATTGTGTTCCTTTCAATTTAATTGACTCTTATGCACATTGGAGAAACCCACGTATAGAATTTCTACCCACAAAATGGTTCGGATATCCTACTCTCTTGACAGAACAGTGCCCGTGGCAATTGGATGTGGGAACAGGACTGTGGATCCTTGTGTCATCTATCGTCAAACGTTATTTTAATCCATCTTGGCCAGAATCTTTAGATAATCACCCGTCCCTGGCCTGTTTTGTGGAATGAATCTTCTCTCTCAAACATTTGTGCACAATTTCCTCACAAAGGGATCCATTTTAAGAAGGAATATGCGTCAAAGGATTACGACGTGTACCAAGCCACCTATACGACTCGTTATACCTATAGGACTCATTTTTACCGAGGAGAATTTTTGTTGATGAATGAAAATACAAAGAGATTGTCTCCTTTACGTTCAGGTTTACCCACTTTTACTTGTCATCAGACGTTTCTTCCAACCTTTCAGAACGTCGTGGTGACCCCTAAATTTGACGGAAGGTTGGTGAATATTTTATTTGTCTCGCTTCATCATCCCTATTACCATTTGCTTCGAACGTGGTTTGTCGAGGATCGGAATGAATTTGGACTCTTTTTGGTGTGATCAAAACAAAAACTCTTCATGGATATACATCTCCGCATACAGTTTAATACAGCAATTGAAAATTTTGACACGTTTATCCGTTCTTATGCAACTTATTTTCAGGATCAAAATTGCCTCAAAACGTTACACTTTGAAATGATGACGGAAGCAGATAGACCAGAATTGACCGTGTATTATCCTCAAAATTTTTGTAAATTTATCGGATGCACTACGTTTACAAATGACCACCGGTGATTTGCTTTGGCGAAACCCTCGGACGCAAGGGCTATTCCCCAAAAAACATTCAAGACGACGAAAGCGTGTCAAGCGTATGTGGACGAGTTACATGACCAATTTTTGAAGGGAGGCACATTGAGCGAACCCGAAGGATGTGTCCTGTATTTTTGGGATGCCCGAGGACGTTTAGTGGACATTGTAAAAACTAAATTTCCCGAGTATTTGGCTGTCAACAACCCCAAAATCATCCCAAAAAATATCAAGAGACACTGGCCAATTCCCTTCTGTGTCAGCGATTCCAAAAGGTTTGAAATTTGAAAAAGGATTTGATGACAAGTGTGCTGAAGAAAGCCATGCATGAATTTTTGAAAAAGGACCCTAAATCTCGCAAAGAGTTTGCCTTGTATGTGGAAGAAAATAAACATAAAATTCTAGAGTTTCAAGTTCAATTGGATGAACTCTCATTGAAAACACGCATGAAGGCCATAAATATCCGTCACGAAATATTTTTGCATTATCCCTATATACAAAAGACCATTGCAAACATAGACCTTGTCAAAACATAGTCTTTAGACCCTTGGATGAAATTGCGGATGATGAATAAAGACATGGCAGAAAGAGAAACGTCTCGGGATTGTGACAAAATTTTTGTTAAAAGAACTCTGGAGCGTGAGAGACATATTTTAACAAATTTTTTAACAGAAGTCTACATATCCTTGGATGAAATTGAAAAATTGATGCTAGAGGAACCCACCTGGGAAACGACTGAAACAGCATTGAATCGAATACAAATGGAAAGGGAATATCTCATAAGAATTCTTTACCGGAAGCGGAAAAATATCCTATTTATTTTGACAGGTATTCAATGGTCTTTGGATCATTTGAAAAATTGTTTGGGAGAAAGCAGTACCACACATTACACCTGAAATTGTAATACTAAACGAAAGATAATATTAATAAAAAACAAATTTTTTTTTACATATTATTTTCAATTCTTCTGAATGTTAGACTGATTCGAGTGTCCTTTACTTTCTTTCTTATTGGTATTTCATAATGCCAAAATTCATTCGTAGGAGGATACATGATCAAAACGCTCCCGTCAGTCAAGGGTATTGTAACCTTTTCATAACCTTCTCTTTTAAATATTATATCCCGAGTAGCTCCAAAAGAGAAACAGACAACAGGGTATTCGGGGTTTAAATCCTTTTCATTATCCCTGTGCAATCCAATTCGATCGAATCCATTTGCATATTGGTTTACAACACAAAAATTCAGACATTTTTTTTTTTTTTTACCAAATTATTTGCTTCGTCTTGAAGCTCTTTGACGATGAGGACAAGTTCTTTGGCTTCAAATGTATTATCAGAAAAAAGTATAAGTTAATCCTTTGTCTCCATAAAAGGCAATTTGCCGAGGGACATTAAACCATTTGCCATACACTCTTACTTTTGTCTGTTCTGGAAGCAAATATTCAATCTCCTGTTTCAATCGCAAAAGGGTATTTGGCTTGTGTTTTTCATTCCTATGCAATGTTAAAAATAATCGAGGCCTCTGAATGATTTGTGTGGAATTCTCCATAACTAGGATCTTGTTGTATCAAATGCTTAACGAACATTAAAAAAAAAATTTTTTTTTTACGTAATTTGCATTTGTTCGTGTAGATTTGAAATATACTTCTCAGTTTCTTTGACACATATATCCAACAATTTTTTGCCACCGTATTACATTTTTCAACTTTGTCTTGATATACATTAAAAACACACTCGCTTACAAGTATTAAACGTAGTTCAGTGTCAACATACGTCAAAAACGTTTTCAAGATTTCATTATTCCTATTTTGCTGTAATATAAAACTCAACCTCTTAAATTTTTCGGTAATTTCCTTGGTCAAATCTGGTTCTAAGGGTTCAGGCAATTTTTCCCATTTGAAATCGTACATTAATTTAAAATATAATTGGTAAAAAGCGACAAAAAGGCATTTCATTTGCACTATAGATATATCATTCAATGATTGAGGTAATTGTTTTTCCAATTCAAAATATTTGGTTTTCCAGTCTTCATCACTGTCTTCTGTATGTGCAGTCGATCGGCGTTTAAATTTTTTATTTTGTATGCGTGTACAATGGCCTCCCTCTACTATAGTTTTACTTTTTTGTTCCAACAAATTTTCCCTACAATCCTTCAACTCAGCTTCACATTTCCTTAACTATTGTTTCAACTGATTTTGTTGTGTATTGTTGTCTTTCACTATCCTATGCAAATCCTTTTCGTATTTATTTTGCATTTCCTCATGATCCGCAAATAATGTCTCATATTTTCCTTTCATACGTTCCAATTGCTTGAATTTGGAGATTATTTCCTGGGGCCAATCAGGTGTGGTTAGTGTCATTTGAAAAGAATTTAATAACTTTACAATATTTTTGTAAACGTCTTCTGTAAGACTATACTTTGTCTGTACTTCAGTCACGAACGTTTGAATTTTGAACGGATCTACCAACTTTTTACACTCTCTATGATATACCTCTAAATCTTTCTTCGATGCATTACAATGTTCGACCGATCTGTACTTTTCTTGCTTCAATTCATACTCTAGATCCATCCAACGCTCTTTCCATTGATCCCTTTCCATCTTTAATTCGTGGTTTTCTTTCCTCAATAGGTCATTTCCTTTTGACAATTGATCTATTTCTGTCTTCAATGCGTTCTTTTCGTTCCTCAATATTTCAGTTTCTTTCCAGAATGTATCCCTAGTTTCCTTCAATTGGTCATTTTCCTTCCACAATTGACCCTTTTCTTCTTTCAATTGGTTTCTTTCTGCTTTCAATTGATTATTTTCTTCCTTTAATCGATCTCTTTCTACCGTCAACTGGTCTCTTTCTTGTTTTAATTCCGAATCGGCACCACATATAGCAGGTAAATTTTCATCCACTTCAGTTACTTCGTAGTTGGAAGGATTTTCAATGGCTAGTACCAATTGTTTCCGAGTCGCATCCAATTCATTTTTCAACTGCTGTACACCCTTCCGCACCCATTCAAAAAAGTGTTCGTCTAAAATTGTGGGATTTTGCAAAGTTGTCATTTTATTTTCATAGTCTAGATCTAGATCGCTCAACATCTTATCATAAATGGAATTTAATTTCATTTTGGTTTCGGTCAACTGCTTTTCCAAAGATTGTGAATATTGAAGCTTTTTCTCCATGGTATCAAACCAATCACGTTCTAAGCCCTGAATATAATGAAAATTCCAACGATTCGCAACAGTTTTGAAAGATTCTTGAAATGACATAATCCTTTCTGTGGAAAATTTCACCTCATTCCTGAATAACTCTTGCCAATTTTCTAAAAAAGCAACATGAGGAAAATACTGTTTGACAAACTCGTGTAATGTGGAGGGGCTCCTCGGCCAATTGAGCGTTTTTGGCCAAATATTTTTCTTCCAAGAAATCTAAACGTTCCATTAGATATAAAGAGGGTAAATCGCTACCAAACAAAGTTGATAATTTTTGAAAAAAAGATTCAATCACCGCTTTTACTTTGTACTTTGTATTATTCACATGGGTTAAAACTTTTTGACGTGACGCCTTTCCTGATAGCATGACACTACGTATGTTGCTTTCGAGACAGTTAAAATGTTCATCTAGCTGAAACGTTTTCAACGTGTGTTTCAAATGGTCTTTGGACAACTTTCGATGCAACAGTTATTAAAATGTATCAAACAATTTCGTACTAATCTCATCTACAGACACTGTTGGCTCTGCTGAAAATTGTGAAGAGGAAGGTTGAACAGGAAGCAAAGTTTCCAATAATTTTGAAATTTTTTCATTTTGTTCTGTGGTTAAGGTAAAATTTGTAGACATGTCTTTTTTGAACTGTTCCAAAAATGACCTCAATTCCTGTTTCCATTCAACTATTTCCCCCAAAACACGTTCGTTTTGGGAAGGATATTCCAAAGCTTGGCAAGTAATATGACCCCCCCTGTTGAGAAAAACTCTAACGCGCTCTGACGAGGAGGTTCTTCAATTTGGTAGTTATGTACAAATAAACCTCTATTCAATTTGTCGTTTTCTTTATGTAAACATTCATTCAATTCTGCTTGACAGTTTGACAATTTTTCACGCAAATTGTTGTTTTCTACCTCATAATGTAATACGTTTTCTTGCAAACTTTTGACGGTTGCCTCACATTGTATTGTTTTTTCTCTCCAACTCTTAATTTGTGCCTCATAGTCTCTTTTTTCTGTGTCATAAAAAGAGTCTTTTTCCCTCAATTTCTCCTCTACACTCACCAATTCCCTTTCTTTGGCGGTCAACCTCTTTTGTAAATCATCCCCTTGACAATAGGGTGATGGAGGAGAAGGAACATTACACAACTTGAATAAAAAATCCAAAAAACTGGAACTGCTGCGGGACAATTCAGGATACTGGTCCACTAAAGGTTGACTTGCGGTAAAAGCCTCCGTCAAATCACGAGAAATGTCCTTTTTCAAAGTTTGTACCAATTGCACATGAAGTAAATTGTAAGGATCACGTTGAGATTGCAAGATGGCATCCACTAGCGTCTTTAGGACCATCTTGATTTGACCTCTCCCCTCAAAATTTTATAAATTTGTATCAAATCATTTCGAATATAACGATACGGTTCTGACGATTGAACAGACAAATAATCAATTAGATATGTCAAATGGATAGAATTCTCCATTAAATTGGATAGATACCATCCCAGTCCAAAATTTTCCCATGTTGTTTTGTCTTTTAATAAAGGAAACCAATATCTTCACATGGCATATTGATTCGTGGAAACAAAACAGCAAGACATGTTGTTGGTATCCAAAAACCATTCTTTGGTGTAAGACAAAATCATGAACGAGACATATTCCACTTTGGAATTTACAATACGGCAAGCAATTCCCGCTGGATCCGTTTCACTCAGGGTTGTTTGACACGTGTAAAAATCAGGTGGAAGATGCTGAGGAGAGAGGACATGTTGAGAGGAACGTTTCATGATTTGAAACAAGGACCATCCAAAAACAATGGAGGGATCGTGATTGAAAAATTGAAACATGTTTGGAGAAGTCATATGATGAGCCAAAGGATACCAAGTATTAAAATTTTCAATGTTCATCGTTTTGTTTCGCTTGAAAAATCGCAGGGTAGAGACCACTTCTGCTGTAAAAGGATCCGATTTCTCAATACAACTTTAATACATTTTCACACGGGCTTGAAAAGCAGAATTTTTACGAACTCGTATCCAAATGGATTTAAAAGGGTTGATATGGCTAACCACAAACAATGTTCGAATGTAACATTTTTTCACGAATAAACTGGCCGGCGGAAACAACATTTGCAATAATTTGCATTCATTGAGATTTTTCCCTTGTAGATTTTGAAACGTAAAAAATACGGTAGGTTCAGCAAATTTCATTTTGAGTGTAGGAGAGTTTGCATCCACTAAAATGCATGTTTCTTTAGGCACTTGCAGTGTATTGCTTGAAAATCCAAAATGTTTTTGAATAATGATTGGGTTTTTAAACCGAAGAGCAAGAAAAAATAAATTTCGGTGTTGATTTCCAGTCACAGTCACATATTTACTTAAACTTTGTATTTGAATCAGAGAAATGATTTCATGAGGTGAGACACAATATGCACTGACAGGTCGATTACTAACATTGAGATCTGCTGGATGAATTTCAACACTGTTCAAGGAAGTCGATGGTTCGTGATTCGGCAAATGTTGAACCACTTCAGTATTGGGTAATTGTTGGACGGATTCAAATTGTTCGTTTGAAGAAAATAAACTTGGACTAGGCTGTGATTCCAACACCTCCTCATTAAGAGAAGCTTGAGATTCAATTAGATCCATCACACAATGTAAACTTGACTCACAGTTTAACAAAGGCTCTCTAACATTTTAACAAAACACTCATTGGAATATATAGACAATTGAAAAAAATTTTTGTTTTTTAAATTATTATTATTTATTTAAATATTACATTCTACGTTTTGCAACTCCATACTAACATAGTCATTTTCCTTGTCTGTGAAATGCCTCCATTTTCTATTTAAAGCTAGTTTACCATGCCAACATTTTGACATGTCTTTAGCAATTTGCAGACTCCACCACATGTTGATCCATTTCGTACCTATTCGTACGGTCAAAAGCAATCGATATAGAAAAAATACTTAATGCAGTACTAGTAGAATTACAAACAATCCATAAATCACAAAAAAATACCTTTCTGTACACACTATTCAGGGGTAGTAAACACCGAAACCTTCCTGTAGTTTGTCCTCCACCCGAAAAACAGTCATACATGCATGTTCCCATTTCCGAAAACAAAATAGGAATATCAGACCAAGACCAGCTGGATAAGGACCAAACACGATGAAAAAACAAATTTAACAAAAATATTTGGCAGATGAGGTGTGCAGCGTAAAACATTCCAATGTCCATATTTTCCAAAACATACCATTGCCTTTAGAGGATGTAATGACATTAAACACTCGATCGTATTCAAATTTTTGAATAGTCAGCTTTTGGCGTAAGAATGAATGTTTTTGGACCAAAGTCGAAAGGGTAAATGAAAAGAAATGGCTTGTAACAGCAGCACATTGGATACCCATTGGTAATAGTCGTGATACAAGACGGGAAGCATGGGTTCGTGTCCACTCCTGAAAAATTGGTTAAAGTACCATTGATGAAACATTTAGTGTCCAAAAACGACTAACTTATTCTGTGATCATCAATTTGACAGTTGATGTTTTCACCAAAATATTGGCGGGAAATGCTGAGTGCTAAACAAAATAGAAACAAGTTGCGAACATGGATTTGGTTCAAATCAATCAATAAACTATGGCTCTTGGGAGATACATCTCGACTTTTCCATTTCAATAAAGTGAGTGGTAACATTGTGAAGATAACTTCTTGACTCTTTTCAAAGCAAACCTCAGTCACATTTTTAAAAGCACAAAAAAAAAAGAATTTTTTTTTATATTGCAAAGTCTTTCAAACTTGTAAACATTTTTTTGCCCTCGGATCGAGCAGGTTTCATTTGCAGATACGCAACTGTTGAAAAAAATTTTGGAAACATTCTTCTCTCGTCATTGCAGATTTGAACACATACAGAAGATTTTAAGGTGTGTATAACCAAAGTGGGAAATGGGCTAGTAAATCCATGGTAAATCATATCGCGCCACACATCGTTGGCCATTCTCCATCCCGTTTCTTCTGACACATATTTCGAAATGAAATGATTTCGACCTTTACTGTTGTATTCGGCATTGTATAGGAATCCATTCTCGATTCGTTCAAACTCGAGAAACTCAGGTACTTCCTCCTCTATATCACCATATATTTTGATTCGGGTTCCAACATTGCAAGTTAGAACGTACTTTTCAAAAATGTGTTAAAAATGTCGTGATGTATTAAGATTGAATAATATGAGGTAAATGAGTCTTTCAAAATAAGAATCATTCTGGAAGCTAAGTTTAAAGTTCAGTCAGCTCGTGTCTAATATTTTAATACTTTTTTAATTGGTTCTACTAACTTTTTTTTTCATTCCATTCTAGTCATCTATTTATTCATTAAGCAAAATTCATATCCCGTTCCTTCCCGAAATTGCAGGCCGCGGTAGCCGAGTGGTATAGGTATCGGATCGTGGCTTGCCTTGTCACGAGTTCGAGCCTAGTACCACTAAAGACCCGCCGTGTAGGGCAGCGATGCACGTTAAATCTGTCGAGAGCTGAAACGTCCTCCCGTTGGTGTGGTGTGGTAGTTAGGAGAGGGGGTGCCAAGGTGTCGTCCACGTCACTTGACCATGGTTCAAAATTACGTGGTCCGTCGCCAAAAGCCCTCGTGTAGCTGAACAGTGCGACGTTAATATTCAATCAATCAATCATTCCCGAAATTGCTGGCAGAAAACATTTTTTCCGTCGAGCGGGTCACTTGCACCGATGGTGCTTCTATGCACATGTGAGCACAATTTCGTTTCCAGGCTTCAAAACTCAAAATTTTCAAAGGTTACCGTTATGGATTTTTGGCCAGTCTGTCTCGTGTCAAAGGTAGAGCTCGACCCGTTCGACATTGATATTTCAAAATGGTCATGATATTTTTCGTATGGACACTGTTTTGCAAAGGCACCCCTTTTCTTGCACCCCTCGTATCCAATTGAAAAAGTAGACTATAATTCCGCATTTTTGAAACACTGCTCAAATATCGGAAAATGCAGTCACACGTTCAGCATCTAATCGCCTCAACAAGCTGAGCCAATGTTTGGCTGACGTTCTGTATACAATTTTCGTGTCGGGCACCACGATAAAAGTACACGTATTTAAATATTTATAGGCTCCATCCAGAGTGATGTCCTTGTTGTAAGGGAGACCACGGGTCAAGAGGCATGCATCGGGCAAACGTTGGACCAATTCTCGTCCCGTATACCCTCGTGTAAAGACGGTCGAATACCCATGACGTGTAGCCAATTCAAAGATTTGGGTCTGAGTGTGGGAAAACACTGCAATTCACTCAACAACAGAGGATCGACGCGAAAATGGTCGTCCCGTTCCTCTTGGGATTTTAAATGTTTACTATCCAAAGTACCTTGCGTATCGGATTTGGTCACGCGACACGTCAATTGAATGCCAAAAGCATCTCCGGGGCTCGGGAATCATTTTCGAATCAACCGAACAAACTTTAAACACAAATCGGGCAGACGCTCTTGATGCTGGTTCAATCGCCTTAAATCGGGAACAGATTGTTTGAGATGGTGTTGAAACAATTCCAAAATAGCCTCCAAGGAATGAGGTTGAATGATGTGTAAAATGTGTGTCGATGTACATCGGGCTGAACAGCGGCCACATGATCAAAGATGACTCGAGCGGTAGACATGTTACCCAACAGAATAGCAAGGAGCTTACAACTTGATACTCAAAATTTATTAACAACTTATAATAATAATAATAAAAAAATTTAAAAAAACCATTTTTTTGTAGATTACATTTCAAACTTTTATTTTATTTTCACAGGAGCAAATACACACACAAATAGTTTGTTTCTTACTCTTTATTTACAATTATTTCTCTCACTCCTCCAACACTTGGTGTTTACATAATTCTTTGATCCCAGTAAGTTCATCCATCTGTACATTATTTGAGGCCATGTTATCAGAAGGTATATCATCCATCTTATCCAATTGCATAGTATTGGAGGCTACCAACAGGTTTGAAGAATCCTCCAACGGCTTGGTATCTGAAGTATCTAAAGAAACATTCATGTTATTTGAAGCAATGTCTGAAGACACCTCGGAAGAATCCTCTTCCCTCAAATTATCTGAAGACATGTCCACGTTGTCGGGTGGAGAGGTGTGATTACAATATTCATCACACAAGTGTGGCAAGCCCATCAAACTTCTATAGACTCTTTTACCCTCGAATCTTGAGTTTTGTGTATGTTTCATTTCCAGATAGCCCACAGTGGAAAATTCTTCGGGGTAACCCACGTCGTCGCGTGGAGAGGTCCTAATGTGAATACAATTTTCGTCTGTGTACATGTTCACATGTTCACATGTTCTGTGTACATTCTCCAATAAATGGAGTAATCAGCATATCAAGCAAAACATCAGGTGTTAGATATTCTTCATCCTCCGTGAAATATTTAGACACCAAAGCGAATGCATTTTCATAAAATTCACTTTCAACATCATTTAAATACGCGAATCCTTCCGGGAACTTCATAAACTCGACCTCCACTTCACCGTCGGTCTGATTAATACCCTGCAATTCGATAGTAGTTAATTTAGGACAATTGAGAACATATTCAGTCAAAAAAGCTGGAAAGGTTTTATCATCAACTAGGACCATATAAAATGAATCATTTAATCTCCTGAGAATAGGAATCATCTCGGCAATCTTACAAAATATTCTGTTGAAGAAATGAAGCTGACAGCTCTCAGCAACAGCGAGCTTATAAAGCCCTATATTATTAAAAAAATATTTTTTTTACAAATATTTCAATCTGATGTACATTTCTTCAAGAATACCAGTGACAATTGCATTTTAACATTTACTTATGGAGACAACTATAAAACATGAAAAAAAAGGTTTCTTTTACAGTTCGTGCCATAGGAAATATACAAATTAACATCCCTGGGAAAAGCACCATTTTCATTTGTTCTTGATCATTTGCAGTTTCCTCTTTACCCAAATAAGCTTCTTTTTAACCATGTTGATGCGAATTGGGGGCACCACCCTAATCTTTGAGGGTGTTTGCATGTTTCTCCCAACCCATATAAGTTTTCCTTTATCCAAATTTGTTTCATCTTCGTTCTGTGCCATGCTATCTGAAGCCATGTTATCTAAGGTCATGGTATCTGAAGCCATGTTATCTGAGGTCATGGTATCTGAAGCCATGTTATCCAATTCCATGTTATCTGAGGCATCTGCATGTAAAATAAAAATATCTGAAGATGCCTGTATGTTAGTTGAGGTATCTAAAACCCCATCACTTGAAAAATCATCCATGTTATCTGAGGCATCTGCATGTAAAATGTCTGAATCTACCTCTATGTTATTTGAGGTCATGTTATCTGCATGCAAATTATTTAAAGACATGCTATCTGAGGCCAAATTATCTAAAACCTCATTATCTGCATTATTTAAAGAATCATCCACCTCATCTGAGGTCGTATTATCTGAAGCCTCATTTTCAAAAGACATCTGCATATTCTCTGAAGCCTCGGAAGAATCATCCCCCTGTAGGATATCCATGTGATTCACCTGTACATTGTTTGAAGCCACCTCTATATTATCCAAGGGTGGCAAGTCCATCAAATTTCTAAAGATCCTTTTACCCTCGGACCGGGGTTCCGTACACGTTTCCTTTCAAGATAGGTCACGGTTGGAAAATGTTCCGGATGAACCAATCTCTCGTCGTCCAAACGAGTGGTCCAAATGTGAACACTCATGTTTGGCGTATGCACTTTTAAAATGGGAAAGTTACGAATAAATGAATTAATCACCATATTGAACCAAGCATCGGGTGTCAGGGTCCATCCATTCTCTTCCGAGACATATTTGGATATGAAATCACGTCCATATTCATCATATTTCTGTTCCATATTATACAGGAACTCACTCTGAGTCCTTTTAAACTTGACCACCACAAAACCATCGTTCCAATTAAAACTGTCCATTTCAATTCGAGTGCCCACATGATAATTGAGAACGTACTGGGTCAGAAAATCAAGAAAGGTTTTGCAATGGACTATGACCCTATAAAATGGATCGTTTAATCTCCTGAGAATGGGAATCATCTCGGCAATCTGACAAACCAACTGAAGTTGAAAACCAAATAATCTGTTGAAGCACTGAAGCTGACAACAAAATAATATGTTGTAGAAAACCAAATGAAGTTGACAACTCTAAGCAGCAGCGAGCTTATAAAACCATACTAAAAATTTTTTTTACTTATAAAGGACAGTTTTGACTGTTTTTTTACTTTTTCATTTACAAAATCTTTCACACAAATTTTTTTTGTTTCTTATTCTTTATTTACAATTGACATGTTTCCTGCAATAGGTGCAATAGTCACGTTTCATCTACCTTCTCTTTACCCCTTTATTACAGAGTGCATCAGATGGTAAATTTTTAATCAACCCATCTTGATTCACATCGGCTTGCTGTACACCCAGTATCAAATCGTTAAAACTCCTAAAGACCAATTTTCCCTGTGGTCGAACACATTTCCATTGCAAATATCCTACCAATGTCCAATCGGGATGTGGCCGTTTCCCCACCGTCCATACCATTTCATCCGTCCAAATGAGTACCTTAGTATGATCCGTGTAAACGTACAGAGAGGGCTTTGCAAATCCCGACAGAATCAAATCCAGCATGGCTTCCCGTGTCAGAATCCATCTCGTAAAAACGTAGCGAGAGACAAAACAATTTCTCGCGTGATCCAGGGGATTATACAAAAATCCGTCTTTCATTCGTACAAAAGTATTTGTAATGTACTCGTTTTTGCATCCATTGACTTGAAATTCAGTTCCAACGGGAACATTCAAAATGTAAGTCTCTACAAAATTGCGATACACTTTTCGATGGATGACGAGAAAATGATGAGTTTCCAAATGATATACTGGAAGCATGATGCACTGGTTTAAGAGCAAACTCTACTGTGAAAGCAGCTCAACAGATGAAATATGATAGTAGCTTATAAACTTGTCACTTTTATATATATATATATATATATGTATATATATATATACATATATATATACATATATATATATATATATAATATATATATATATATCAATATATATATATATATATATATATATATATATATATATATATAAAAAATATATATATATGTGGCATGCAGCCAAAAGCAAAGCCAAGCAGTCTTCGCGCGCAGGCGCAGCTAAGTGAAACATAAACTGTAACTATTAGACGGTGAACTTTTAAGAGAAACAGCAGAGAGAACGCGAGAGGTGCGCGAGCAGGCGTTACCTTCTGCATATCATTGTCAAACTTATCTACCTTTTTAATTAATTTTTGTTAAGTTTTAAAATAAAATAGAAGAAAGACAAACATCTTGGACCCCTTGTTGTCTCCCACAAATTATGGGGGCTCAGCCGCGATCGATAAAATTTCGATTTTGAACCAAAGTCTGGACAATGAACAAAAGCGTCCGTGAAGGAGACGCTCCGCCATTTTTGGAAACTTCGTTCAACCTGTGTAGAGGTTTGAACTCAGCATGAATACTCCGCCTCTGTAGAGGCCGGGATTGAAAAAAGATTTTGATTTTGATCAAAGTTTGGAACGTGAACAAAAGCCGTCCGTGGAGGAGACGCGCCGCCATTTTTCGGAAACTTCGTTCCGCCTGTGTAGAGGTTGGAACCACTCACATATAACCTGCGAAGAGGTGTCAATTCGAACAATTTCAACTATATTACCTGCGAAGAGGTGAAATCAGTGGAATCGAAATTTTTCTTCAATTATTGGATACATCGTACGTGCGAGCAACAAGGGAGCTAGAAAAAAAAGGTAGGATCTTTCCATATTTTTCTAAAATGTATAAAAACGCTCTTAAAGAGGATCTCATAAGAGTTGTTGAGGATCTAGACGGTACTGTGGAGAGTACGGACACCATAGTTAAACTAAAGACTAAAATTGAGAACAGTAGTACATTTGAAAGTGATCCAGATTTCGTTAAAAATTTAATTCAAAACTGTATAGATGAGAGAGTATCGCGAAACGAAAGAGAGGTAACTTTTGAAAAACAGAAAATTGAGCTCGCGAAACTTCAGTTAGCAACATTAGAAAAAGAAGTCGAACTTCAAACGGTTAAAAATAAAGCATTAAGTTTAAATCCTGCAGCTAAAATCGAAGAGAAACCGTTCGAAACTTTAAATAAGGAAACCGCAACCCATATTGGCATTCGAGAAGCAGAAGATTGGTTTAGGCCTATTGATTTAGCTAAAGAGTGCGATATTTATATTTCATCTAGAAGCGGATCACATAAAGAAATTCCCATTACTTATGGATATACCCAAGACCCCTTTAAAAATAGATCACAAAACTTTAAACCAAAGATTAAAGAGAACTATCCCCAATATCTTGAAAGAGAAAATAAAAATTGCTATATATGCGGTGATTCATCTCATTACGCAAGAGACTGTGAGAAGCGTTTTAAACCTAAAGAATCTAACGACCACATCCATAATAGAATAAACGTGAATACTTTGAAAGTCGAGAGCGAAAAACAAAATAGCGATGAATTCGCAAATCTTCAATATGTACACATTTTTGTGGAAAATCAGCCCGTAACAGCCTTGATCGATTCAGGTTGCCAGATCCCAGTTTTAAATTCCTCACTAATTAGAGTGCAAACACCTTCCGAAGAAATCATAACATTAAGTTCATGTTTTGGCGAACAGCGTATGGTAGAAGTTAAACCGATAAATCTTTCTCTTAATCAACACTCTCCCAGTCTAAGTGTTCGAACGGCAATATCACCGACCTTGACCGAAGAATTTATTATACATCCCAGTGTATATGCTGAAATAAAGAAACTAGGCCACGCAAAGAGCGATGTTTTATTGAGTGAAAGTGGATCCTCTTTGAGTGCAGATTCTGGTGTTTCTTTTCCAAATGTTTCTGTTTCAAATGTGATAGAAAACTCTAGTTATGATTTGCCACATGTTAAAAACTTTAATACTAGAAATGATTTGAGTTCTCTAATTAAGAATTATAAACCTAATAAAATTAAGAGTCCTAAGTTAAAAATGTGTATTATATTAAAAGATGATATTCCTGTGTGTCAGAGGGCCAGACGTTTATCTTGTTCTGAGAAATTACAGGTAGACGATCAAATTGATGATTGGTTACAACAAGGTATTATAAAAGAGAGCGTTTCCGATTATTGTTCACCTATAGTATTGTGTAAGAAAAAGGATGGTAATTTAAGGCTCTGTATTGATTCCCGCAAAATTAATTCTAAAACTGAGAAAGATCGGTATCCTTTACCCTTAATAGAAGAAGTTCTAGATCAGTTGCAGTCGGGAAATTTCTTCTCAACTATTGACTTAAAAAACGGATTCTTTCACGTTGAGATGGAAGAAAACAGCAAAAAATTTACTTCATTCGTCACACATAATGGACAGTATGAGTTTAACAAAGTTCCATTTGGTCTTTGTAATAGTCCGAGTGTTTTTCAAAGATTTATCAATCACGTTTTCAGAGACCTTCTTAAAGAGGGAATTGTCATAATCTACATGGATGATATTATTATCCCTTCTTCGGATGAACTTGACGGGTTAAACCGTTTAACCAGGGTGTAAAAACTGCATCGGAATATGGATTAGAATTAAATTTAAAGAAATGTAACTTCCTCAAGTCAAAGATTGAATTTTTAGGACACATAATTGAAAGGGGTACAATTAAACCTTCTTTGGACAAAACCAAAGCAGTTCAGAATTTTCCAGAACCTAAAAACGTGAAACAGGTCCAAAGTTTCCTTGGACTGTCAGGTTACTTTCGGAAGTTTATCCAAAATTATTCCATAATAGCCAAACCTCTCAGTGATTTACTACGGGATAATGCTGTGTTTCATTTCGGACCCGAACAGCAATTAGCATTTCAAACTTTACGGCAAAAACTTTCTGAAAATCCGGTGCTTCACATTTTCAAACAAGGTGCAAAACTTGAATTGCATACTGATGCTAGTAAATTTGGTTATGGTGCGATTCTGTTACAACAATCAGACGACAATAAACTTCACCCCGTACACTATTTTAGCAAGAAAACCACTCCCCAGGAGGAAAAATATTCAAGTTATGAACTTGAAGTTTTGGCTGTAATCGAATCTCTTAAGAAATTTAGAAACAATCTCGTTGGCAACAAATTTAAAATTGTAACTGATTGCTCGGCATTCCAAAAAACTATGAGTAAAAAACAATTAACTCCTAAAATTGCTAGATGGGCCTTATTTTTTAGAAGACTTTAATTATGAAATTATTCATCGCCCAGGCAAACAAATGGGGCATGTAGATTGTTTAAGCCGTTATCCTGTAATGACCATAACATATGATGAAGTAACCACTAAACTTGCAAATTGTCAGCGAAATGACGAGTACATTAATTCATTGAAAACCCTTTTAGAAAATAAGCAAATTAATGATTTTGTTGTAAAAAATGATATCCTATATAAAATTGAAAATGATAATGATGTTTTGGTAGTACCTCAACAGATGCAAACAGAAATTGTTAAAAATATTCATTCTAAAGGACATCTTGGTATTAATAAAACTGAAAGCATGGTAAAACAAAGTTTTTATTTTCCTAATGTTAGAAAATGTGCTGAAAATGTTATTAATAATTGTATTGAATGCATTCTTGTAAACAAAAAACGAGGGAAAGGTGAAGGGTTGTTAAATCCTATTCCTAAGGAAAATATCCCTCTTAGCACTTACCATATTGACTTTTTAGGTCCTTTGCCATCTACAAATAAAAACTATAACCACATTCTTTCAATAATAGATGCATTCACTCAATTCGTATGTTTATATCCCGTAAAGTCTACCTCTTCCCGTGATGCTCTAGACAAACTTAAGCAGCATTTGGCAATCCTCATCGTATCATAACAGATAAAGGTACTGCATTGACCTCAAAAGAATTTCGAGAGAATGAGAACATCTAAGCATAACAACTGGAATACCCCGCGGACAAATTGAACGGATCCATAGTTCTCTGATCCCAATCTTGTCCAAGCTATCCATTGACGACGCATCCAAATGGTACAAGTTTGTTCCAGCCGTACAGAGAACACTCAATTCAACGATTTCACGAAGCACTCGGATGACGCCGTTTCAACTCTTGACCGGAGTAAAGATGAGGACCAAACAAGATCTAGAAATTCTAAAACTATTGGAAGAGGAAATCGTGGAGACATTCACCGAAAATCGTGAAAAAGTTCGGGAGGAAGCCAAGCGAAACATTCTGAAGATGCAAGAAGAAAACTGTCGAAATTTTAATAAGAAACGGAAAAAGGCATACCAGTATGAGATCGGAGATATCGTCGCCATCCAACGGACACAGTTTGGAACTGGCTTGAAACTGAGGCCTAAGTTCTTTGGTCCCTATGAAGTCATAAAAGTAAAACCTAAAGATCGATATGATGTTAGAAAAATTGGACTGCATGAAGGACCCAATACTACATCCACAGCAGCAGACCACATGAAGATGTGGGGAGAAACTGTCTAGTTCAGCAGAATTATGATATGTTAAATCTTTGTGTATTTGTCGTATAGTCCTTGTCTGTTCCGTCTTTTTTGTATGTTTCAGATTCTCCTCTGGTATCCATGGAAAGGAAAAAAGGAATACGTACCGCTGCGGACAGCGTACAGTCAGGATGGCCGTTGTGGCATGCAGCCAAAAGCAAAGCCAAGCAGTCTTCGCGCGCAGGCGCAGCTAAGTGAAACACAAACTGTAACTATTAGACGGTGAACTTTTAAGAGAAACAGCAGAGAGAACGCGAGAGGTGCGCGAGCAGGCGTTACCTTCTGCATATCATTGTCAAACTTATCTACCTTTTTAATTAATTTTTGTTAAGTTTTAAAATAAAATAGAAGAAAGACAAACGTCTTGGACCCCTTGTTGTCTCCCATATATATATATATATATATATATATATATATATATATATATATATATATATATATATATATATAAAAGTTGTAAGCATCTTTCCTGTCATTTTTGAAAGCCACCAATTTTGTTCAGTCTGAAAAATTCCCAAGTCAAAGAGAAAGTTGAGAAACAGGAGATAACCTTTTTACTCGATTGTTCCAACGCCATGGATTGGAAGAGATTCTGTCCACTCTTTTGTTGTGTAATATCCTTTTCAAAATTTTATTTTCGCGTAACGTACCCTGTAATTTAGAATTTAATTGATTTTCTCTAGTTTTCCACTCTTGTTCTCTAGTTTTCGATACGTCATTTTCCTCCTTCACTGTATCTTTTTCCCTTTGAATCAGGTCATTTTTTGCTTTCATCTCATTGAGTTTGGCCCTTAATATCACCTTTTGGTCCATGGCCTACTCTTGTTTTGCTCTCTTAATTTCCTTCATCATATTTTGTTGTTTGCGGGACAATGCGTACATTTCGTCTCTCATCCGTTGAAACAAACACTCGTTTAAATACCATTTCTTGCTACGGTATACATAAAAGGAAGCCATCTCGTATCGGAAAGGAATCTTACAATTTAAAAATTTCCAGCTCGTCACATGGATTGGTACATTCCATTTCAAATGACCCCATGAATCTGGTAACAATTGGGCCACCTTTTCCCAACCGGCTACATTTTTATTGTCCAGTTGCTCCAACAGTAATTTTTCAATCCCCTCTGGAAAGAGCGTACAGAGAAAAACAATACTATGTGGGTGTAATGGCCGATTGATATGAAAATGGGACAACTGTTCTGGATCCATCAAGTTTTCGGGACCTCCATCACACGATGATTTCGGTTGACTCATGTAGACGATGGCTCGAGCCAGATGAAATGCACTCTGAATCTTGACGCATTTCTTGGCCCGACGCCTCGAGGGAAACTCGTAACGCACTTTTCCCTTCCAAATTTCTTCAAAAGCACTTTCTTGCTCGCACGCTAAAATCATGTGACGATGTTGTATTTTACCCCTCTCCGTCTCCAATCCATCGCATAGACACCAGAAGGGTAAAATGACAAATTGATCCCGAATCCCTTCCATTTCCTTACAAAATGTATCAAAAATGTTGTGTTTCACCATGATGTGAAACCAGACCAAGTCTCCTTTCAAGTAGCACTGAATCATACCCCACACATCTTTTCCCAAACCATTCTCAAATTCTATTCCCTCTTCCCACATGTCGGGTTTTTCAAACACGGAATCATGAAAACCTTCCCTCACTTTGCGACGACCATACATTTCCCGAGGCATGGGTTGAAAGTGTCTACATTCACATACTTTCTCCTCCTCTACCTCCATTTCATCCTCCTCTGAGAATGCCCAGACATCTTTGGCGTCCTTGGCGAAACGTTCAAAGCACGACACGACATGATTGACATGGTAGGGTCGATTATTTTGCCCATAGGACCATTGTTGACGCCCAAAACAAAATACGCATTGCTGACGAGCATCCAGTCCATGTTTCTGGGAGGCATGTTTATGGTAAAAGTGCTCCATTGTCATTCCCTCGCGACATTCAGACACGATCCTTTAAATGCTTTTTGAAATGCCTGTAAAAGGATGCACGTGTTGCCATAAAAAATATAGGGCAACCCGAAATGGATCCCTTAAATGCCTCAACGTCCTGTGAACTTTTAAAGTGTGTCTCGCAAGTATGTTTCGATTTCAGCAACTCATAGTGAAAGAAGTTAACATTACCTTATATATATATAGTATATATAGTATGAATGTAGTAAGAATGTAGAGAGAGAAAGCTACTACTTTTAATTGCTTCTTATTTATGGCTGATTTAGTCGTGAGTCACAAGAATCCCTCATGTTTCTTGGTGGTGATAAAAATAACAGAAAATTATTTTTCCAACTTTTCTCTGCCAACATTGGCGAGACCCAAAAAATGAGAGAATTGGACCCGACCATTCTTCCATTTTTCAGGGGCTGGCTGCCCTCAATGGGATCTGAAGATTGGACAGGTATTGCAAAAGGCACCGCAAGTGAAATACACTGCCCTGGAAGGGATTGTCTGGCACACTTGAAAGACGCCACCCATCCATTTGAGCCAATATAATCCAGCGAAACGGGATGAAACGCTCTGAGCAAGCTGCCAAATGATATAGGTTGGGCTTGCCCTTCACATGGCATGGATAAATGTAGATGAGCCATAAATCCAGAAATAATTGCACAAAGTGAGAAAAGTGCCACAAGGCCTTTCAAACAATGGCATTTGAAAATTGGAGTAACCCAAAAAATTTTGACAGACAAAATCATTCTAAAAATATTTTGACTCGGAGAATAAATTTATTTTTTTAAAAAATATTTTTTTTAATATATATTGTTTAAAGCCTCCAGCAGCCATAATCAAGTATCATGGACAGGCAACTTTCTCCCTTCTGGATGAGTCTCTTTGCCCGAGAGATTGAATGCAGCAATGACAATCCCCATCTCACGTTTGAGACTATTGTCACGCGCGTTCTGAGGCGCGTGTCTGAGTCTTTCCATCTGCCATGGTTCCATATCTTGGAATTGTCTCGACAAGCTCCCTATTTGATGGATTCCAATCTGCACCAGGATTTGCTCAAAATCTGGAATCAGCGCTCCAAAAATACCACTTTGGGCGAGCAACATTGCGTGGAACGCATATTGGATCGAGACAATGTGCGATCCTCGGATTTGATCAAATTGATCAGCATTTTGCACAAAATCAGAGATCCCAAAACAGTGTATGAATTCTTTGCCATGGATGGCTATAAGGGCAACGATCCCAAGAAATATGTCGAATTGTTTCGCTACGATGCCGAAGATGTTTGCGGCAAACACGTCCAAGCCATACGTCTGTTGTATCGCTATGAGGTGGTAAATACCCCCCAAGAGTGTCGATCCTTTTTGGAAAGCATTTTCGATGGAACGTGCACCAACACCGAGTACAAAGACATGTACGTGGAGTATGTACGCGGACAGTTGGCCGACATGGCGGAATGGCGTCATCAGACGAAAAAGAAGCGATCCGCTGAAGAAGACGCCAGGAATGCTAAGAAAATGACTACAGAGGACTGAAACAGTTTTTGTGGCTACTTAATCAATACAACTGTGGACATTTAAACGCTTTTGTGGCTAGAAATACGCTTTTGAGGTTACTTAATAAATAGCTTTTAAACATTTAATCGTGGCTAGAAACAAGGTGGATAGATCATGGAAACTATGGAATTCCCGTCTTGGGCTGAAACTCCTTTGCATTTTATATCTCGTCACCAACCAGGAGGATTGGCAGCGTTGGCAGAGGACGAGTCTGAATGTGTAGTCGTCATGGACACATTCTGGTTTCGATACCCTCTCGTGGCTCAATGGGAAACGAGTGTGATGGCCGCTCTCTTCGAATGCAAAATCATGGACGTGTATGTGGCTGGTTTGTTAATGTCTCTGAAAGAATTGCCCCCGAAGAGATGAACGTGTACTTGGATCCAGAACGGAATAAATTTAAATATCCTTGCAAAATGTGTAACAGAAAAAGCTGTGCCGTCACTAAAGCCTATTTGCTGTGGAGACGTTTGACTAAACGAGAACCATGTAATCTGATGCATGGACAAAGGGACTCACCATTTGAAAAATAGGCGTGAAAATATTGTAAGCCAAGAAAGTATTCTATACAAGTAAAAAAAAAATTTTTTTTAAAGTTTGTTGTTTAAAAGTTGGCAGTCAACTCTTTGTGCTACTTTTATTCTCAAGTTCTTATCTGACCATGGATCCCTGGTACCAGAGGCTGTGGAAATCTATTACGAGCATATTTCGCTCTGGAGAAAAGGAGACATTCACCCATGTCAACATGATTGAGTGTATGGACGGTAAACCCTTGTCTGACAAATCTATTCAAGACTGTTTGTTCAATAATCAACCGACCCTTCCTGAAAAGCCCATTGAAAGTATGAATGGGAAACCTGTCTTTTTGCAACTGCCCTCTGAAAAACGAATTTTGTTTGAGCATTACTGGAATAGAATGTCGTTTAATTGTACCCCAGAGAATGAAGAATCAGTAAAAGATTCCATCGATTCGGCTAAAGAAGAACCATAGAGTGTTTTGGAAACATATGCACGTAAACGGAATGAACGATTCAAATGTGACCATCCCGAGGGTACAGTATGGATTTCATAATTGGTGTTGAAACTACCATACCATCTGGAAAAAAATTTAATCTGTAAAAATAATAATAATAATTTTTTTTTAAAATTTAAATTATTTTATAAGCTTACTGGCAGTTGGATCATTTCATTCATGTCCTCTTTAAACAAATCAATGCTTAGCAGTGACCTCACTCGTCAGTTTTCTGAAGAGTTGAACACGCCTTGCGTTTACCCTTGGAAGACATTCCTATTTCACAGCGACAATTGCAACTGTCCCAATGGATTTGTTACATTCTCTTCTCCAGCAACATTCGGCTCAATATTAAACTCTCGGCCCTTATACAAAAGAATGTGGACAAATAGTCCATTCCTCCGTTTCCTCGTAACGGTAGGGAATCACACAGTTTAAAAACTTCCATCCCGTCACATGGATGGGTACACTCCATTTGAAATGACCCCACGCATCTGCTCTACGTCTCGTTGTCTTTTTCCATTTTGCCACATTTTTATTGCCCACCTGCTCCCAAAGCAATTTTTCTATCCCTCCCGGAAACAGAGTACAGAGAAAGGCAATACTGTGCGGATGCAAAGGTCGATTGATGTGAAAATGGGACAAATTTACCGGATCCATCAAATTGTCTGGACCCTTGTCACACGACGATTTCGGTTGACTCACGTACATTATGTTTCGCACGAGATGAAATGCACTTTTCATCTTTCTTGGCCCGGCCGCTGTTTGGAAATTCATAACGAATTTTATCCTTCCACACGTCTTCAAACGAACTCTCTTGTTCACACGCCAGAATCATGTGTCGATGTTGTATTTTACCCTTCACCAATCCATCGCACAGACACCAAAAGGGTAACAAGACAAACTGATCCCGAATCTTTTCCATCTCCTTACGAAACGTATCAAACATGTCATGTTTTACCATAATGTGAAACCACACCAAGTCCTCCCTCAGATAGCGCTGGACAATTCCCCACACATCTTTTCTCAAGCCCCTTTGAAATTCGACCCCTTCCTCCCACTTCTCGGGTTTTTCAAACAGGGAATCGTAAAACCCTACATATTCGCTCAATCTGTCTTTGCGACGACCTTGCATTTCACGAGGGACGGGTTGAAAGTCTCTACGTCCACACGCTTCCTCCTCCTCTATCTCACTTTTCTCCTTGGCATCCTCTACGAAACGTTGCAAGCACGTCGTGACATGGTTTACGTTTTCGGGACGATTCTTTTGCCCATGAGGCCATTGTTTCCTTCCGAAACAAAACAGGCATTGCTTACGACAGTCCAAATTATGGAACGCATGTTTACCATAAAATTGACGGATGGTCATTGGCTCCCGACATTCTGGACAGCACACGAGAGTACTGGACCATCTACCGAGATGTCTGTAGAAAGAAGTAGAGGATTTGAACATGTCCTAAAATGATAATGTACTAAGTGAGCATTGACCTTATTTATTATTTTACCTTGAAAAAATCCATATTTGATTTGTTTTATGCTTGGCTCATTGCATGCTTGGGTAGTTTCCCCGTTTCTCATTTGACATTTGGAGTTTCCCCATTTGAAGTTTGTTCGTTTCACGCTTGGCCCTATTTCAAGCTTGACCACTTTTGAGTTTTCCCGTTTTGAACGATGTACGCCTCCTTTGAGTAATGCATGTCCTCCTTGGGAAAAGACGGGACTCGATTGAAGCGCCTCCGTTCAACATTACGTGGTCCGTCACCCAAAACCCTCGTTCAGCTGAACCGTGTGACGTTAATCAATCCCTTCATGATGAATGATCTCTACCGTCTGCTGGCTTCCTTTCCACCGTACACCATTGTCTAATGTTTATTCCAAATTTTCCGAATTCAACTCAACCCTTTTCATGATTTTTGTCAAACCATTTCCATCCTTCAAAATGGTTCAATTTTGTTTCAAATCTCTAGTATTTACCTCAAAACTACACAAAATTTGACTCTTTACATGCCTATTTACCTGCTCAAAACATGCCCACGCCGAGTCCGTGGCTTATACTATAATAAAGAACCTTTGAGGTTTCGGGTGTATGACGTCATAAATTTATGTATAATAAGGTGAGTGTCATGATGAGAATATATATATACAGTCGACTCTCGATAATTCAAAGTTGGAGGGACCAATGAAAAACTTCGAATTATCAAGAGTTCGAATTATCAAGAGGGTAGGAAAAACTCTCAAAATACACGAAGAGAAGTTTTTTTCTAACACATTTAAATTTAAAACTATGTAATAAAGCAACAATTGTGCATAATCTTTTTAAAGTACATTTTATACAGTATAAAAATAAAACAGAAGTTAAAAATCCTGTATTAAAAGAATACACTTATGTCTTGAAAACAACTATTAAAAGAATATACATACTATATATATCCTTTTTATCGAAAAAATCTGTTCTCTTTTTTTTAAGGCATTAAATCTAACTTTGTCAATAGATTTTTTCTTGAACAAATGAAACCTGTAAAATGTCTGCATCATCAGGATTTTGAAGGAAAAAGTTGCGTAGTTTGTTTAGTGACAGTTTAGCTTCTGACAGAGTTACCGGAGTCAACTCCTCCGATTCGTCTTCATCACTTTCTGCATTGTTGTGGTCCAAAGCCACAATTTCAGCGTCAGATAGAGAGCTCCCCATGCATCAATGTCCGTGCCAACCAACACGTAGTCGTCAAACGTCAAATCTTGTTCTGGAAGAGCTTCCCAAAGGGATGGTTCAGTATTAAATTCAGTAAGTGTATCGTCCACGTCAACCAGATTCGGCGAGAGGAAGTCTGACTTTTTAAAAAAGCTGTGAATTGTCAAAGGAGTAACAGCTCTCCAAGACTTGTCAATCATGATTAAAACTGTTAAAATAGAAATAGTAGTTACATTCTGCTGATTTTCGAGGTTATCCAAAACGCTTTTAACGATTTCACGCCGATAAAAAGTTTTAGAATTATGCATGATGCCCTGATCGAGTGGCTGAAGTTTTGAGGTTGAGTTTGGAGGGAAAAATTGAAGTTTCACATTTGATAAAAGTGGTGCGTTATTGTGCACAGTACAGTTGTCTAAAAATAAGAGAAGATGTCGTTTCTCTCTCTTTTCATATCCGAGTTCAGTGAGACCAACCATTCATTAAAGAGTTCGGTGGTTATCCATGCTTTCTTGTTTGAGCGGTATTTGGTAGGGAACGAGTTTATGCCCTTGAAACACCGAGGTTTTGTAGATTTTCCTATGACGAGAGGAGTAATCTTTTCTGAGCCGTCCATGTTTACAGCCAGTAAAATAGTTAACCTCTCCTTGCTATGTTTTCCTCCATGGCATTTTCTTTTTTGAATGTAAATGTTTTTTCTGACAAACATTTGAAAAAGAGTCCGGTTTCATCCGTGTTGAAAATGTTACGTGGTTCGTACTCCTTTATTAGATCCGAAAGCGAGTTTTGCCACTTAGAACAAACGTTAATGTCGACACTTGAGCTTTCCCCGCACATTTTTTTGAAGACTATCCCATTCCTTTTCTTAAAATTTGTAAGCCATCCCTCGCTAGCCGAAAACTCGATTCCTAATTCTTTGGCGAATGCTTTAGCCTTTTCCTTCAATAAAGAGCTACCCATCGGAATATTCTGTATTCGACACTGTCTCATCCATGAAACTAAGCACTGTTCAAGACGTGGAAAATTACCTTTACTAGCACGTTTTCTCACTCTACTCGAAGATGAATTAAAGATTTCTTGTTTATTCTTCAGAATAGTGGAGAGAGAGCTCAGTGGGATTTCAAATGCTTTAGATACATCGACCTTCCTCTCACCTTCTTCAACTGATTCTATCACTTTTTGCTTTTCAGAAATTGTTAAGCACTTGTACTTTTTAAAAGAAGACATGTCGTTCCTTTTGCGTGATAAGTCGACACTGAGGTAAGGTGTGAAGTAGTGGCCCAAGGTTTATCAAAATTAACAGGTAGGAAACGTAAAAATCACCACAACTTTAGTACAATAATATTTTTAATTTAAAATTTGGAATCTAAAATGAACACAAGGCGTATTCACAGTTCACACTTAGCTACGGGTATAATTAATAGCAGGGGTCGACAACTATGGCACGTGGAGCAATTCTTAGTGGCACATTACCGCTCTTTTTTTTTTTAAAAAAAATAATAGAATAAAGTTTAATCACTGTCTCTCCTGTCTTTGCCTCGTACATTTTTATATAAAGGTTTTATTTCTCGCTTTCAATTCTCTGCCATAAAACGATTCTGCTGAATTATTTTGGATGTAGTTTGAGTGCTTTATTTTAAAAAACATCTGTTTAAATGTGAAACATTATTAGTAATAAATACTCAACGCAAATCAAAATTATTGTGCAATCCTTGTAAAAGAAAGCATCACTCATTACTGCACAGTGAATAAAAAAGAAAGCAGTTTTTCCTTTGTCCATCTAAAGCTTGGGTATCAACGGAAAAAGAAAAAACAGATGGCTTAGGAATAAATCAAAATTCTGCTTAGCAAATACCAGAAATATAATAAACAAAGTAGTTATTCTATCAACATGCACAATTTGGACTGAAAATAAGTTCAGTAAAAAAAACCGCTCGTGGGATAATTAGGTACAGGAAGTGAATCTAACTTCATAATATTGAAGGTTCGAATTATATCGAGAGTTTTATAGAATAACTTCGAATTATCGCGTGTTGTAGTCTGGCCAACCACAAATTTTACTTCGAAATATTGAGAGTACCAAAACGTATGGTTTTAGTTTGAAATATCAAGAGTTTTTTTCTAGGGGCTGAGCACATACTTCGAATTAGCGATAGGTTCGTATTATCGAAAGTTCGAATTATCGAGAGTCGACATATATATAAAGAATAAAAAATAATTTAATGAAATATACGCGAAGGTCCCGGTGCTATTATCACTATACCATTAACCTATGGCAATAACTGTATATATCAAGCATATTGTTGTAGAGTTATTCCATTTCTTGGTTCCAAGTGAAGCAGCGCAAGAAGCAATTTAAAGAAAAAATGCAAATGGAACGGGATAATTATTGGAAAACGACAGTGGTGGATTTGAAGATGGAACGAGGCGTATTTAAAAACGAGTCCAAGGAGTGGAAAGCTGAGAGAGAGATGCTCTTAAATCTGAAAGAGATACCTTTAAAGCCGAAAGAAATGTGTTTAAAACCGAAAGGGATAATTTGTTGTTGGAAAACTGTAGACTGAGGAGAATGCTCATCAATGTAACTCAAATGTTTTCCGATTTGTTGCAAAAATAAACATGCTGAAAAATTACATGTGTGATATGTTGTAAAAATAAATAATTTATATATATATATATATATATATATATATATATATATATATATATATATATATATATATATATATATATATATCAGGCATATTGTTGTAGAGTTATTTTCTTTCTTTTGGTTCCAAGTGAAGCAGCACATGTCTATCAAGAAGCTTTACAAGCTTATAGATTCATCTTCAGATATTGTCGTTCGTTGTCCCGATTGCTTTGAATCCATGACCTTTAGACATTACTATCACCAACATGCTTTGAAAGGACATTTTTTGAAAAATCGTAAAGAGTGCGTTTTTTGCATGGGATTGAGATCTTGGCCTCATGGACAAAAATGAAGAGAGAAAATGTACAGCATGTATTTGAACGCTTGAAAGACTTTGTGGCTCAAAGGAAAGAGGATGACCGACCCCCGGATTACGACTCTTTTGAAGGCGTCACTTGGAGTGCAAGTATTTCATCTCGATGCCCCACTCCATGCATAATAGTAGCAAAGACCCCACATATGTAGGATTTTACGTTTCGGTGTTTGAAAAACCCGACATGTAGCTACGTGGACTAGAATTTAGTGAAGCGAGTGGTTTGGGAAAGGACGTTCACGGAATCATCCAACGCTACCTGTCTCAAGACATGGATTGGTTTCACATTATGGTGAAACACGACACCTTTCCCATATTTGGTCAGGAGATGGAAAAGATTCGGGACGAATTTGTCCTTTTACCCTTCTGGTGACTGTGTGATGGATTGGAAGATAAAATACAACACCGACACATGATTCTGGGCTGTGAGCCAGAGAGCTCGTTTAAAGACATTTGGAAACACAAAATTCGTTATGATTTTCCAAACAAGGAACGCGCCAAGAAATACGTGAAAATTCGAGATGCTTTTCACTGGGCCATGACCATTGTATACGAGAGCCAGCTAAAGGCCATGTGTGATGCTGGAATCCCAGAAAATGTAGAAGAAGGGAACCATACCTCGCATTTTCATATCAATCGACCTATGCATGAACACAGTATTGCATTTTTATCCAACGGGATAGAAAAGTTAGTCGCGGAACAAAACGGTAACAAGAATGTGGTACTGTGGGATATCCATGCTCAACGAGGTCCAGACATGTGGCGTCATTTGAAATGGGTAGTCCCTATTAAAGTGACGGGGTGGAAGTTTATACATTGTCAAGTTCCCTTCAACGACCAAGAAGAAAGATATTTGACGCTGCACGGGAACAAGAAATTATATTTCACACCTGGATATTCACTTCAAATTCTCAAGGACGAAACGTACGTTTTATCTCCTAAGCAACAGAATGCCATGAAGCAACTGAAGGAAATTACGGAAAAGGTGCAAATGGAACAGGATAATTATTGGAAAACAATAGTGGCGTATTTGAAGATGGAACTAGACGTATGTAAAAACGAGTTTAAATTAAAAGAAAATTAGTGGGAAGCTGAGAGAGATGTTCTTAAATCTGAAAGAGATACCTTTAAGGTCGAAAGAGATACCTTTACGTCATAAACGTAATGAAAACAGAGAGATGGACTCCCTGGTATTTGATCAGGTATAATTAAAATGATTGGTCGGCCTCCATATCTATGAGGTGACTGGCTTCTGAGTCCTTCTTTTAGGCTAGAGAGAAGCAGGAAGTGGCTTTTGATTGGCTCGAAGCAGGAAGTGCTTCCCCACCGTTGGTATGAGCCCCACTTTTAGACTAGAGATGCAGGAAGTGGCTTTTGATGGGCTATGGAAGAAAATAGACACAGGGTTGAACAATTATGAACCAGGTTGAAGGATGAATCCACCCAATGTAAGGAGAGGGTGATGGTAGGTCACCAGCAAAATAATGACCCGAGTGGGCGTCTTTCCAATGCGTAGGAAAGGGAGGTTGGGAGGTTCCGTCTGGATACTCTTGTCACAGCGAGTGATCAGGGATGGAATACGTAAAGACACCTCGTTCACTAAAAAATCCATCCATGGCTCAGTAGGACATTCCACAGGAGCCACGATCTGACGCATGACCTTTTAGATAAAGTCTTGAACCCACTTTCTCACCAAGACTGAACGGGGGACGGGAAAATCTTGAACGTGCAAGACGGGAGACAATTTGTAGCTCTCCACCATCAGGTTGCCTTCCCCCAGAGCCACGCCCGCATTGAGACTGGTGGCAAAACTCGTGGCCAAAGACGACAATTCGGCATTCAAAATGTTAAGGGGGTCACTTCACGCAGTATTTTCCCTATCTCGGTAATGTTAAAAATGACCAAGTTTAAGGAACATTTTTTAAAAATTGCTGGTTGTGTACAGTCATGAATGTTTTTTTGTGTATTCATTGTATTGTTTTTATTATTTTAATGGGAGCATTTTTCAAAATTTTGATTAGTTTTTTTAAAAAAAAATTCATATGTGGAGTAACACGTCAAACTTTTTAAAACGATTAAAATTCTTGTACATTTTAATCCATAAATATTTTTTGAATAATTTTTTTGACAAAATATCTCATTAAAATATTAATTTGTATAGTGTTCACATATGTGCAAAGTTTCAAGGCTGTAAAATAAGTAGATTTTTCAAAAATGTTCCTTTTGTGTTGAAATTTACACTTTTGAGAAATAGTGATTTAAAGTAATAACTTACTATCAACTAATGCATATCAGAACTATAACTTGGGGGATTGCTAGTGTCATCTGCAAGATCATCTTCTTGCCTACATTTTAATTGATTGTTTTTAATTCTAGCTTCTTTGGTTCATTGTAAAACTGACTATTCTGCTTTCCTAATACACGGATGATCTACTTTTTGCAACGCTCGACATTTGTAAAATTCAGGGGTTGAATGTTTAATACATCTAAAACTTTTAATTTGGTAATGAAGCTTTGATTATATAAGTATATAGCTTCATGTATTATAGTTTTTGAAGTTCCCAATTTCACAAATACAGTTTTGGGAATTATACACCAACAACTATTTCCGCTTTCACTAATATTTTGAGTTTTATCAAGCAAGCATCCAGATAAATTTTCAAGATTAGTGACCTCTAAATACTTTGTTTATGCAATTTCTAATTGCAATAGGCAAGTCGTGTTTATGCTTGTATGTGTAACCTTTCAGTATGGACATATATCTACACCACAAGTCTCATCCCATGGGGCATAAATCGTGTCGTAGATTCAAATCTGTGAACATTTTATCAAAAAATATAACCCAAATAGCTTGCCTTATGGCTAACAAATTTTCCCGAGTTGTTTTGAACAGCCAAAACATAGTATCTTTGCAATTTGTTTATTTCTGCATCTGTCAAGCCATTACGGCATCCTAGAGATTTTTTGTCTTTAAGCTTTTTGTCTTTTAATTTTGATTTTAAGGCCCTAAGTCATGTCCCCAACATTTTCTCAACATGATCAACACATTCTAATTTTTCAATATTGACGTATCTTCAGGTTCTAAAACTGCTTTGTATGTTTTAGAGTTCCCATATAGTCCAAATATTGTGTATATCGTAAATTGTGTAATGTCTACGAGCGATGAGAGATACAAAAAAAAAAAAAAAGTGCACCTCTTCAACTTCCATTCCCCTACTATTTTCAATGTAACTTGCCAAACACTCATTGCTATGTACATCACTGTTAAAATTACATGAACATTTCTGTGATAATATTTTAGCATCGACAACTTTCCCAGTGTCCAAACTAACTGCCGTAACAAAACCTTTTAGAAATGTATAGCTTCTTTTTAGCCAGGAATCATTGATAGCCACTGGTACATTTGGTTATCCATTATTAAATGATATTGTTTCGGCAGCAGCTAAAGCCATAGACACTTTGGTTACTTTCTCTGTCGCATTATTTAAAGTATGCATGGAATCGTAAAACCACTATGGTGTAGGTGACAAATGCATAACTCCGCAAAATATTTTTGCAACTGCTTCCTTTTAAATAGACCTCATAGCATATGAAATTCTATTATGTCCACTTCATATAATTTTGTATCTTTTTTAATTAACTACTGATTTAGTAAGTCTGGTATTAAAAAATGTTTGAATAAGATCACAAAAGTCACAACATATTAACAATTTTGTATAGCCAAACCCTAGATTTGGCGATCAAAATTTATGTGAATACCTTGGTTTTTACATTAATTTTATTTAATTAATGTTGTTTCAAAGCACAAAAGAACAGTACAATGTCAGGAATTTCACAGAGAAACATTAAAATGAATCCAAAAAAGAAACATTCTCTTTATTAAACTTACCTAACTTAGATTTTAAAGCTGATTTATTTATGTTGAAATTGTCTGACTTAGCATTTAAATCCACAAAAGTTGTACTTTCTTTCCAAACTCTTTCGTTTTTTAAACATTTTATTACTTACCAGAGTTTAAAAAACGTTTTATTAATGTTTTTGATGGAAAACACTATTGAGCACGATAGCAGAAATTCGTTGCATTAAACGAGGTAAAAAATAGGCTGTAAGTAAACAGACATCTACAACTATTCATTTCACTTCTTTCCTGAATAAGTTGCTGATCAAAATAAATTCTTTTAATTAATTTAAACCATTCGATAAGGCTGAAAAGTAGCATGTGTCTTTTGTTTTGATTTGAGAGGGCGTGGCAATCAGCGGTTTTGGGGTTTGACAGATGTAAACAACTTTTTAAAAAATATAATAAAAATTCCTCTAATTAAGTTAGACCAAAAATTTAAACTGCATTAGAAAAAAAAATGGTATTTTATGTTTCAATCAGAATTGAAAAATCGATTTTTTCATGGATTTTCGTGAAGTGACCTCCTTAAACACCACATTGGGAGTCACGAGCTTGGACTTTTGCGTCATGACTGGATAGGACTTGTGGACCGGCAACACATCTTTGCCTTGAATCACAAGGGTGTCGAAACGTTTGGTAAATTTTTAAACGTTGGTTTGACCAAGAAGAGTTCCAACGTCCACAAGTCTAAAGTAGATTTTGCCATCTCTACCAACCATAGCAGCCAGAGGATGGTGTTGATTGGGCAAAAGAATTTTGAACCACATGATTACTCAGAGTGATGAAGGTTATCGAGGTTTTATACTTTCTCTCTTACAAAAAATAAAATCTGAACAAAAAATTAAATCTATGTAAAAAAAAAAATTTTTTTTTTACATAGATTTAATTTTTTGTTCAGATTTTATTTTCCCTTCAGATTTTATTTTACAGCGGAAAAAAGTTTATAAAGTGAAGAATTTTCATAGTGCTGTGGAAAGCCACTTTTGACATAGTGATACATTGTCTGCCAACGTAAGCTATTTTGGTCTGTCAAATGCATGGCTCGGGGTAAATATTCTTTTCCACTCTGTAAAATTTCCTCCAATCTTGCTTCGGTGGGCTCGCCGTGCAACATTCGTTCTTGAAACACCATCGATTCCAATAAAACGTGGATGGCACAATCATGGGGTGGCACTTCTCCCCGACCACACACTAAGCAATCCGGTTGACAAGAGCACGGATCCGAAAAGACTGGCATGGCGGTACAATAAATTGCCAAGATGGCACGATCAAAGAAGTGTCCACGATAAAATTTCAAAAAGAAGTGATTATTAAAATAGAGATGACATTCTCCCACATTGACAATGGGCTTTTGTTAAACAATCCTTGTGATGTATTGATCCATCCCGTACAACGACGTGATCCCCAATTGTTTCACAATAAAATACTTCTCGGGTTCGTTAAATAAAAAATAACATTCACAAGTGTCTGGTCCTTCAGTGCAGTTTTCCGTACTCCAGACGCAGTCCGTAATGTGAAATCCATTTTCATTCTTTACCACCTTGACGGGATTGGGATACATTTTCAAGAGTTCTTGAAATTTCAATATACCCGCTAAATGTTCCAATCTTCGTTTATAAGACGACAAATTTGAGGCATTTTCTTGGAGCATACCTGTGTCAATGTTTTTTTTCAAATTCAGAGATTAAGGGGTGTTGGAAAGCTAAATTCTTATTTTTTTGACAATTTGAGATTTTTACATTTTCAAATTGTATAGTTATAATCTTTCTAAAAATACATTACTTTAACCTCTAGAGTATTTAGAAGCCATTAAAACGTATTTTTAAATAATCGTTGAATTTGGGCCATGCCCATTTTAATGGCGAACATTGTAAACAAATTACTTTGTTTTTGCTTAAAAGTATAACGACTGATATAAACCAAAACATGTATCTTTTATTTTAAATTGAGCCTTTTATTTTTTTATTTCCTAGCCGATTAAAAGTATCACTGTATACATTAAAATCAATTTATCTCAAAATGTAAATTTTAATGTGCGATATACCTTTTCTGAGAAACTACTGTTCACAGGTATGTAAGTTTCTTATGACTTATTTATAATGATGTCTAATATATACTAAAATGAGCTTTTTGTAAAAAACTCAAAAATTAAATTTTTACAAATTTTTTAAGTAAAAAATGGGTCAAATTTCGCAATGTTTGATAAAATATTTCCTAATTTATTAAAAAATTCAAAATTAGCTAAAAACTCATTTTAGTATAATGAGAGAGGTGTACTTTAGTAGCATGAAAAATTTCAAGCATGTACATAAAACAGATTTTGAGAAAAGGTACATCGAAAACAGCCAATTTAACATTGTCCGTATATATATAGAGAGAGGTTTCCAACTCCCCTTAAAGTTTTCAAGGAAAAGGCCATAATTATGAGTGCTTTCAAAATGGCAAATAAAATTGAATTAGCACGAGAACTGAGAAATAAGTTTAGAGCTGCAATGTAATTCCTTGTAAACACATTTAAATATATATATATATATATATATTTGCTAAGCATTTTATAAGCTCAATGTCATCTCTATTTTAATAATCACTTCTTTTTGAAATTTTATCGTGGACACTTCTTTGATCGTGCCATCTTGGCAATTTATTGTACTGCCATTCCAGTCGTTTCGGATCCGTGCTCTTGTAAACCAGATTGCTTAGTGTGTGGTCGGGGAGAAGTGCCACCCCATGATTGTGCCATCCACGTTTTATTGGAATCGATGGTGTTTCAAGAATGAATGTTGCACGGCGAGCCCACCGAAGCAAGATTGGAGGAAATTTTACAGAGTGGAAAAGAATATTTACCACGAGCCATGCATTTGACGGACCAAAATAGCGTGCGTTTGCAGACAATGTATCACTATGTCAAAAGTGGCTTTCCACAACACTATGGAAATTCTTCACAGAGATAAACTTTTTTCCGCTTTAAAATAAAATCTGAAGGGAAAATAAAATCTGAACAAAAAATTAAATCTATTTAAAAAAAAATTTTTTTACATAGATTTAATTTTTTGTTCAGATATTATTTTTTGTAAGAGAGAAAGTATAAAACCCGACAACCTTCATCACTCTGAGTAATCATGTGGTTCAAAATTCTTTTGCCCAATCAACACCATCCTCTGGCTGCTATGGTTGGTAGAGATGGCAAAATCTACTTTAGACTTGTGGACGTTGGAACTCTTCTTGGTCAAACCAACGTTTAAAAATTTACCAAACGTTTCGACACCCTTGTGATTCAAGGCAAAGATGTGTTGCCGGTCCACAAGTCCTATCCAGTCATGACGCAAAAGTCCAAGCTCATGACTCTCGATGTGGTGTTTAACATTTTGAAAGCCGAATTGTCGTCTTTGGCCACGAGTTATGCCACCAGTCTCAATGCGGGCGTGGCTCTGGTGGAAGGCAACCTGATGGTGGAGAGCTACAAATTGTCTCCCGTCTTGCACGTTCAAGATTTTCCCGTCCCCCGTTCAGTCTTGGTGAGAAAGTGGATTCAGGACTTTATCGAAATGGTCATGCGTCAGACCGTGGCTCCTGTGGAATGTCCTGCTGAGGCATGGAGGGATTTTTTAGTGAACGAGGTGTTTTTACGTATTCCAGCCCTGATCACTCATTGTGACAAGAGTATCCAGACGAATCCACCCAACCTTCCTTTCCTACGCATTGGAAAGACGCCCACTCGGGACTTTATTTTGCTAGTGCCCAACCATCACCCTCTCCTTACATTGGGTGGATTCATCTTTCAACCTGGTCCATAATTGTTCAACCCTGTGTCTATTTTCTTTCATAGCCCATCAAAAGCCACTTCCTGCATCTCTCTCGTCTAAAAGCGGGGCTCATATCAACGGTGGGGAAGCATTTCCTGCTTCGAGCCAATCAAAAGCCACTTCCTGCTTCTCTCTAGCCTAAAAGCAGGACTCAGAAGCCAGTCACCTCATAGATATGGAGGCCGACCAAATATTTTAATTATACCTGATCAAATACCAGGGGGTCCATCTCTCTGATTTCATTACGTTTATGACACAGTTTCGAATCATTGTCAACGACTTGCAACCCCCCGAGATTATTGACCTCCACACCGACACTGAACAGGGTATTATGGAGCTGCTGACGAAAGTGCTCCTTCATCATCATCCTCTGGACATTCTTCGCGTCAGAGCCTTTGCTAGTTTTGAACAAAAGGACGTTTCCAGTGACTACTTGGAGCAGGAGGCTTCCAAAGGAAAAAGAGCCTTCATTCAAGCTCTGTGGACTCTGTATGCCAAATCCAACTTATACCGTTTGGCATATAACGCTTGGAAACGACATGGTCCCCATAACCTGACCGCTTGGACTCTATTGGCTCAAGCGGTGTTGGATGGATGTTATGCAGAGAAATGGCCCGATACCATGTTTCAAGTGCCCGACGTGTGCTCCATCTGTCTGAGTCCCATGCACTGTCCAGAAAAGGCACACTGTGGCCATGTGTTTCACTTGCGATGTCTGTTGCAACACCTGGACGTGAGTAATACCTGTCCCCTCTGCAGGGCACCCAATCCATTGAGAACATCCTAGATACCGTGGTGAGCTCCAGAAAAATGGGAGAACTGGAAAGGAGCATAGCTCTGGACCAGTTCTCCCATTATTTTTGGGCTGCTCTAGACGCCAAGGTTGGCTTCCAAAGCTTATTGTGAAGCTGGTGGTCAAAACATAGTGCACAAGAGTTGCTTCACCATTTTTTGACAACCTTCCAATCATGGTCAAAAAGAAAATTTAAAGAATGAAATGTAAGAAAATGTAAAGAATGACTGTCAGAAAATTTAAAAGATGAAAGAGTTCACTAAAATAAAAATTTTTATTATAGTTTAAAGCTTTTACTCTTCTCTATGAACGTCAATGATTGTCCCAAGAGTCTTTCCACACTCAAGGTTTGGCCGTTCACGCTCATCCATGGTTCATATGCCTTGGATCGTGTGTCTTTCAATCTACCTCAATATTGGTACTATTTGTGTGATGGACGCATTTAAAGACATTCAAGCCTTTCAAACAGCTCTTGCATCCCTTTTGCAATCATCGTTGGATTGCTGTGTGTCCCATTTTTCACTCGCATCCTGTTTGAAACGTATAAAAGCGAAAGGTGCTTTGAACACTTTTCATTCGTCATGGACCCGATTGATGCCTTCCCCGAGCACATTTCTACCACTGTGGTGCCCGTGACGCTGCCCGATAAACCCGATGCGTTGGAATATGCTGCTTGGCAGGGCCAAGTCCGAGCTGGCATCATCTACCAAGAGCCCAACGCAAAACGGGTGTTTGTCTTGTTTTGTAAAGACCATTGGCATAAAAAAAGACGTGGTTGGACAATTTCAAGCGGGCCGTCATGGAGGCAAAGCATGCGAACGAATTTAGACCCAACGACGTGATGTGGGAAAAAACATCGAAAGACCTGTTGAGAAATCCAGATAGACTGCTCAAAAATACTGACAAGAGGATGGTTTACATTTACGGCAACATATTTTTTGCCAAAAAAGACTTTACCTTGGGCTTGCGAACGGTGAAATCCGGAGAGATTCACTTGATTCAAACGACGCATGTGCCCATGTTGATCTATGAATTGCCAGCCTCCAGTCTCAAGTGCCGAGCCCAACCCAATGTGATTAGGAGAAGTTTTGAGCCCTATGACCAAATGCTCTACCATCGAACCATCTTCGAGCCCCACACGGCGTATCCGATCCCGGCTGAAACAAGCTACATTGCGTTGACGGTTCAAAAAACCGCCTTTGGTTTGGACATTATCCCCGAATTCTTTCTCTCCCAGCTCATTCAGAAGGGATTCCCCGTGGGAGATTTCCGGAAAATGAAAAAAGTTTGATCAAACTCCTTACAAGCTGCCTCCACCTACCCCGATTCATGTACCGACCGAAAAGCGACCTTTGGAAGAAAAATCTCTACCTTTCTCCAAGAAACGATCCAAAGTGTGCATCCCTCCCGTCATGAGACGTGTGTCCAGACGACCTGAGCTACCGATGGTACCTGTGTAGATTCCACATGTCATAGAACCTGTGCAGATTCCACTTGTCCCACAGTCACCTGTGCAGATTCCAGATGTCCTAGAACTTGTGCAGATTCCACTTGTCCCACAATCACCTGTGCAGATTCCAGATGTCCCAGAACCTGTGCAGATTCCAGTGTCACAAGTCCCACAGCCACCTGTGCAGATTCCACATGTCCCAGAACCACCTGTGCAGATTCCAGTGTCACAGGTCCCACAGTCACCTGTGCAGATCCCACATGTCCCAGAACCACCTGTGCAGATTCTACATGTCCCAGAACCTATGCAGATTCTACATGTCCCAGAACCTATGCAGATTCTACATGTCCCAGAACCTATGCAGATTCTACATGTCCCAGAACCTATGCAGATTCCTCCAGAGCTCGACACTTCGGACCCTTTGGAGCCGACGGATGCATTCGACCAGCTCATGTCATTCGTATTTGGACCCCAGCCCTAGAACTCCAGCTGCTTAACACGGTACCCTCTATTTTTGATGGTGATCTAGTCTCATTCCTGGATGAATTTGAAAGGGAGTTGGCGCCTATGGACTTGACAATGCCCAGACTGGACCCTTGTGTAAAAAAATCTATCGGATTTAAAGCCATCCAACCCATGGATCGATCTGTCAATAGTTGCCTGTAGCTCATTGTATATATTTTTTGTATGTCAATAAATAATGAATCGGAAAACACACACACACAAGTCTAATTTTTTTTTGTCAGAATGGTTTCGGTACAACACTTGTTGGACCAGTGTCGACATCGCACCACTATCGTTTTTGGAAATCTGGGTCGGTGGCCGGATCGAGTCACGTATTACGATTCAGAGTATCCTTACACCATCTTTTTTGTACCCAACTTTAGCGTGCACGTTCCTCGTTCGTTTGGAAAAACCTTCATTGTGTTTACGAGTCATTTGGATTTGACGTGGGATAAAGGAGTCGACTTAAAGTTCTTTCGCGTGGGTCGTTCCCCGTCTCACCAAGTTTGGGAGGCGTATCAGCCTCAAAATACGGAGGCCTACCCTTTGGATCTCACGCACTTCACGCGACTGGCGGACGTGTACGTGACCTGGTTGACGTGGTTGGACGATTGGGAAATGCATCGAGACGAGAACCTACCTTGGCGTGTAGTGTGTCCCCCACCATGGAAACGGGCTTTGGAAACACATGTGGAACGCTCGCATCAGAACGCTTTGGCCCATGGGATGCCCTCTGACGTCATCGAACCTATGTAAGACAAACTGCCCTTCTTTCTCAGATAAAGTACCATGCAACCCGTTTATTTTGTTCATGCCACCAGGGCAAGCCCATCGAATTCTCCATTGCCACGATTCCCAACGATCCCCAAGTGATCACGGTGAATCACCTCCACGAAATGCGATTCACGAACGTCTGGTTCACGCCCCGTTACCCAAGCCTGTGGAATACCTACCCTTTTGCGTGAGGGGCAAGTTGCGCCAGATGGTGGTCAAAGGAACAAAAAATTTTCCTAGAGCCCCGGAGACGCTGCCTGAATTCAACGACGGTGGAACTTTTCCCAACTCCTTGCATGAGGACGTTTAGTATTGCACCATTTTACCAATTTGCCAAATACCTGCATCAGTTTAACAAGCTGCAGGCGGAATGGAGCGTTTCAATTTTGTAAAAAAAAATTGTACCCGGAAAAAGGGGGCCCCCTTTTTTCGGGGTATACCAAGATTGGATCGCTCAGCTAATTTGCTCTGGGTCTCATTTATGCTGAATAATCTTTCTGGGCCAATGGTATCGAGTCGACTCGGTCCCCCTTTTTTCAAGACACCCGCTATTCCAACGTTGGAAGGATATGCACCAGCCAATAGAAATTGTTTCACGTGACCTCATTAGAGTATAAAGGCCAGCAGTCATACCTCGGAATGCTTTTGAATGGCTAAATGTTTTTTGTTAAGACTGTCAGGATTTTGAGTCATGTTTCCATCTCGAATTCTGGCAGTCTTAACGGTAAATGTTTTTAGCAAAAATCTTCAAGACCGAAAATAGACCCCCACTTTTTTTTGGGTCCATTCATACACCAAGATTGGAACCTGTGAATCGCCCCTTCTCACCTAGATGCATCACTGTGAATCGTCACCAAGATTGGAATGAGGTGGTTTATCCCCCCTATATGCATCAAATAACTTGTGAATCGTGACCTAGATTGGAATGAGGGTGGCCCCTCTCACCAAAACATTTCATTGGACCTGTCCAGCATTTCATTGGACCCCCGTGTTAAAATTATTTTTGGGAGACCTCAGTTTCATTTGACCTGTCAAGAATTTCATTTGTGGATGACCCCTGTTTAAATCGTCTCTCTGGGATGGAATGAAAAATTTTCTCTCGGCCCTGAAAAATCTTTTTGTGTGAAATTTGAAAAATTTTGTGTCGTTCATTATAAAGTGCTCTCAGTAGAACTTTGAGAGTTACTTTGATCGAGACCCTAAAAACAACGTTGGGGTATAAAAACGGGTGAAAAGGGACACGATTCATACAAAAAGAACCGTTTTAACTTTTCTTTTGGATGGAAACTTTAAATGCATGTTTTGGATAAAAAGTTGGTGCAAAATGGACAATAGTCATATAAAAAGTCATATATTTGAAACGAAAAGATGGGAACAAAAATACGGTGTTGAGATGGATTCAAATGAGATGATTTTAAAGGAGAGGGTTCAAATGAGACAGTTTTCATGATTAATTTCAAGTGAGATGGTTTCAAATGAGATGGTTTTCATGATTAATTTCAAGTGAGATGGTTTTCATGATTAATTTCAAATGAGATGGTTTCAAATGAGATGGTTTTCATGATTAATTTCAAATGAGATGGGTTTTCATGATTAATTTCAAATGAGATGGTTTCAAATGAGATGGTTTTCATGATTAATTTCAAGTGAGATGGTTTCAACAAAGGTCGTTTTTTTTCAACAAAGGTCGTTTTCATTTCAAAAAGGTTGTTTTCCATTTCCAATCATTTTTTGAAAGGGTCACGGTGCTAAACAATCTTTTCGACCGCGACTGTATATATATATATATATATATATATATATATATATATATATATATATATATATATATATATATATATATATATATATATATATATATATATATATATATAATTTCCCCTCAAATAAATTTCAAAATGAAAAAACCTTAAAAACCTGATATTTAAAAATTTTTTAAAAAGAGTCGGCGGGCCGCAACTTACGTACTAGTGGGCCACGTGTTGGACACCCCTGCTGTAGAGAATCATTTATTTTATCATACTACTCATTTTTATCCGAGTTGACGCATATTTTCTTTTATAAAATGTGATTCGCGTTTTTTCCCCTGCTCAATGAGCTCTCCCTTTACATGTGAAAAGGAAAAACTAATTATTAATGAAATATTTTCAAATTTTAAAAACACTAGACTATAAACAAATGCATAAGTTATAATGTCACAAATTTTTATAAAAATTGAGGCATTTTTTTCTGTCCGAAACTGTTTACGATCTTATACAAATGACAGCCTTAAAAGTGTATTTTATTTTTAATTAAGTCAGAATGTATATATATATATTGTATTGTGCTTCCTTTCAGTAGGTAATAAGTTTTTAAAATATTTTATTTTCGACTTTTTATATATTCGCGCTCGCCCCCACAACATAAAATTATCCCGCCCCTCAAGGGGATGCACCCCACAGTTTGAGAATCACTGCTAGGGAGCATTTCTCTTTTCCAGTCCTCATGTTAGTTCTAAATGTGAGGTTAATAAGCAATCAATCAATTAGGGATTCACTCTCGATACCTTCTTGATCATTAGCAGCTTAAAACTCTGGATCACAGCTTTTAGTTTCCTGTTTCGTTTTCCAGAATCTTTTTTCATAAAAAAAATCCTGTCGGTTTTGCTCTGCTTGATCCTATTCATATTAAATTTCTAAATACATTATGATATAATTCATAAAATTAAATCTCAATAATAAGTTAAGAGAAATAAGTTAAGAACAAAACAAGCAAAAAATCGCAAACCTCGCGATGATAAAGGTCAAGTAAGTGGGTGGGAAGGAAAAAAAAAAGAGGAAAAGTCACTTCGAGTAAGCCGGAATACGAATGCATTCTATGAAATGCTTTAAATCCTACGTCAATTTGGGTTCGGCTAACATAGTCTTCGTGGCTGGCGATATTTTAGTCAATCAAAGTGTTCAAGTCCTTAAGGTATCCGACTACCCTAAAACCATGATTTTTTTCAAAAATTGGCAAATTTTTTTATGACTTTATGTTATAGACCATTTTATTAACTTAATACCAATACCAAGTACTTCATTTTCCCTCCACTAGAACAAAAACTACAAGCGTTTTAGTAAAAGCAAATGCCATAACTTTACACAAGATGTCAAACTTTAAAATGCGTTTTACTCGAAATGTGTTTTTTTTTCGAAAATTCAAACGGGGACCACGATTGCTCAAAAAGTTTTGAAAATAATTAGCTGAAATTTTTTGCTTATGTTTTGCATAACAGTAGAAGTGTTTTGATCTTCAGATTTATCAATAACTGTTTTATTTCAAAATTTGCAGTTCTTTATGTGAATAAAGTCAATGTTTTTTTAAGCAATTTCGTATAATGACTTAGATAAAGTGCTCTAGTTTTTGTAAAAATTAAAATATCTCTTATCGTGAAGGTCACTTCAAACAGGAATAGCAACGTAACACATCAAAATTGAAAAATTGAGAATTTGTTCATAAAATCTTTGTAGAGAGCGGGCCCCGTTTATGTAATTTTTTGTACATTTTTACTAGTTTTTTCCCATTTTAATAATAATAAATTTTTTTTTCTTTTACCAATTTTAGATTTTTTTCTTAAAATATACTAAATATAAAAATCTCAAAAAGATCTCCATATCTCCTTTTTTTCAAAAAAAAGTTGTCGCAAGTAGTCGGATACCTTAAGTTCATACACTGCCGCGGTAGTTTAGTGGTCGAAGTAACGGACTCATGACTGGCGTGTCATGAGTTAGCATAGTCTTGCTGAAGACCCGCTGTGTAGAGGCGCGATGCACGTTCAATCTGTCGATGCCCAAACGTCCTCCCGTTGGTGTGGTAGTTAGGAGATGGAGGTGCCAGTTCCGGTGTCGCTCTCGTCCGTTGCCAGAAGCCTGAATAGGGCCACGTGAATATTCACCCACCCTAATTCCAAAGGATTTTTCGTGTAGCATGTTAAAATTGCGGTGTGAATATGGAGATGGGGTGCTAGCTCAGATGTCGATTTCGTCATTTGACCGTGTTTCAAGAATAAAAGGCAAGTGGCTGTGGAATTTTGTGTCGGGTAGAAAAAGGTAGCCGAAAACATTCAACACACACACACACACACACACACAAACCAACAGGTTAAAGCGGTACTTCTGAACCTTATGACGATTTTCAGCAGTGAGCTAGAAAATGTTCAACAAATAACAAAACAACTGGTAATTCTCTATGAACGGATCATTAATTTTTTTATTTGATGCAGCTCAAGATGTTTTTATGTATTCAGGGTGGTTAAATTGATTCCTCAAGGTGTTGAAAGGTATTCAAGTAAAATGCCTTTCCCGTATAACTGTGAGTACTTTTCGAATGCATTTTTTATATTTGATAATAGCATAAGAACGAATTTTTCTAAGACATTTCCAACTCTAACATCGGGCCTCTATTTACCACTACAATTGTTAAATTAATTATACTTCAGAATATAGTTTTTACCCTGAAACATATTACAGTAACTTCACTTCTTTCTATTAAAGCGGTCATCAACAAGCTTAGACCAACAACGTTCATTTGAACTTTTGTGTTTAGTTAATTCTTTGATTATCTCGTTGTAAGATTTGTTACCTAGGCCACAGGTGACCAACCCACGGCCCGCCTCGAAGGGTCCACGGGATTCTTTACGGCCCATTTAAGGCAATTGCAAGAACTTAACAAAATTATTTCTAATTGCAGTGCAGTGTTTTGTAACGAATAAATCCCATAATTGTTTCTGTTTTTCTATATACTTAGAAGTGGGCAGCATTCCACTGCAGCGATACCACGCTTGAAGCTGTAATTTTTTTTTCAACTTACACTTGCGAATTGTTCTTTTCGAAAACGAAATTTACTAAACATAAATCGCGCTCAAACTTATCAGACGAAAACCTGTAACATCAATTACAATTTGCAAATACACGCATTGAGATCGACTTGGTAAAAATAAGGGAAAGAATTGAGATAAAAATATCTCCTTATTTAAATAAATTAAACATTTTTTGATAATGTCATTACAGTTATATTATCTATGTCTGTATACATGAAAAGTAATGAAAATAGTTCATTCTGTTTTAAAATTTTCACTTCAATTAATGTTTGTAATGGGTTCAATTCTAATATGAATATATATATCTTTTATATGCAGGCCGCGGGATTATAATGTTCTTCCGAAGTGGCCCGTAAGGTCATTTGGGTTGGCCACACCTGAGCTAAGCAATTCTACAAAATCTGTCTAGAACTTGTTTTCCGATGTGGACAATGCTTTCCACATAGCTCTATGGAGCTAGAGTGTAAAAATAGTCTTATTAATTTTTTTAAATTTCCTATTTTAAATTTTGAAATCGGATTTGAAATTTTATACTTGGGAATCTAATATTTATTAGAAAATTTTAATAACAGCGGCCTGTTACTCTTTTTTTTTATGGAAGTTTTAAAAGGGATATCAAGGATGTTAATTTTGTCGCGAGAGCTGAAAATATAAGCAATTTTCAAATACATATAATTCTTTGAGATTAAAATTAAATAGTTCGATTCTTTTACACCTTATTTGTCACGTAATAAGGTTATAAAAAAAAGAGTGCAAAAGGTTTCAAATATAATCCATATTTAAAAAAATTATAAGCATATGAAAATAAGAAATATTTCTGTAATAATTTTAAGTTGCGCTGAGCTAGTAGCCTTTGATTTCTAAGACTTTATAGAATTGTAAAATGCATCATAATCTTTAAATTCTACATAATTTTAGTATTATATATCTTTTGTATTTTAAAATATTTGAAAACAGTAAAATTTTTAAAAAAAATTTAAGATTTAATTTTTAATTTTTTTTTTACGAAATATGATTGATTATTCTATTTACATAAAAATAGCTTCAGTGTAATAAAGATATATTTAATTTTATAAATCAACTTATTGTTTGTAGTGGTGGTGGGACTAATTCCCATCTGGTCTAGTGAAACTAGGCCAGATCCATGAGTCCATAAATCTGTACAAAGTCTAAGAACAGCAGGGGGGATGCTACAGCCTCCTCACAGGAAAACCCCAGACATTGCAGAATGTGTTGAGGAGAAAAAGGGCTGATGTTACATTTGGGGCAAATTGGGAAGCTTCTTTTGCCACCCTCAAAATTCATGCACCTCAGGTGAACAGTCGAAAATCGTGAGAATGCCGTTTGATATGATCTGGAACCCTTGAATGATATGGTGGTTCCAGGGTGTCTTTGAAAGTATATGGGTGTACAGGAGGGACTACTCAGGTTCTATATATTGATTCTTTAGCCCTGGAGTAGATCTCAGTCGATGTAAAGACCATGTGGTTTTCCGGATCCACAGGATTGCTGGTAGCCGCCTTCGCAAGGTCGTCCGCAACTTCGTTCCTGAGAAGGGACCCACTGTAGATGAATAGGGTGCCGATCCGAAAGCTGTTGAAAAAGGTGAAGAATACTTCTGCTGGTGCTGTCGCTGATAGATGGCCAATTCGATAAATGTTGGATGTAATTAGAGCTACTATTTTAGAAAATATCTTGAGCAATTTGTAAAACTCTCTAAAACCTAATATTTCTTACAGAAATATTTCTTATTTTTATATGCTTATAATTTTTAAAATTATGATTTATTTTAAATATTTCACACTTTTTTGAAGCCTCATTTCCTTATAAATAATGTGTAAAAGCATCGAGTTATTTAATTTTAACCTCAAAGAATTTCATCTAATAGAAAATTGTTTATATTTTCAGCTCTCGAGACACCCCTGAGCCCCCCATTTGCGCATATGTAAATACTGGAACAAACCTCAATCAAAATCAACAGATCAGGGTAATAAGCTTTTGTAACCGAAAACAGATCCATTGATTATGAGGATCGTTGTTGTCATCGAAGTCTGCTATAATCAATCACTGTTATAACGTAGCGTGGGGGAGGGGGGAGTATAGTTTTCGCATTATAGAATACGAAGAAGAATATTCTCGGCAATTATAGAATATGTAAGAAAATATTTTCTTAAAAACCTTACTTTCAGTAACAAATTTAAAAAATTCTGCTGTTCCTTATCGCAATATGTGTTGGTAGAAGTAACCTGTTTCCATGAATTAAACTCGAAAAACCCAGTGTCAGTGCTTTCCAAAAACCTCGTGTGCAATTTCTAGCTTTGTTTCAGCTAACACCACCGCTTTTTATGTCGTTTTTTTTGTTTGTTTGTCTTGGATAGAAATAAACAACTAGAAAGAGTCGAATAAAAAACTTGAGATGGATCGGAATGTCTGAATTCATTAGTCATTAAGGGGGGAGCTAATAAAAAAAAGAGTTAGCCTATCAATTAACTCCTTCTCAATTTTGTTTGGGGCAAATTCATACTTGCTTTCGCGAAAAATTAAGTTTTAAAAGTATCTTGTCCCGTAAATTTTATTTAATTTGCATAGTTATTATTCGGTGGCTAAAACTTTCTTTTCAAAGCTTCCCATTTGACAGATATGTTACGATTCAAAGTTGTTATGGATGTACCTAAACGGCTGCCAACCTCATCGTCTGATCCCGATTTTTCTTTGTTTTATGTTTATGAGAGAGATACAGATAAATATAGAGAGATACAGATAAATATAGAGAGATACAGATAAATATAGAGAGATACAGATAAATATAGAGAGATACAGATAAATATAGAGAGATACAGATAAATATAGAGAGATACAGATAAATATAGAGAGATACAGATAAATATAGAGAGATACAGATAAATATAGAGAGATACAGATAAATATAGAGAGATACAGATAAATATAGAGAGATACAGATAAATATAGAGATATAGATAAATATAGAGATACAGATAAATATAGAGAGATACAGATAAATATAGAGAGACACAGATAAATATAGAGATACAGATAAATATAGAGAGATACAGATAAATATAGAGAGATACAGATAAATATAGAGAGATACAGATAAATATAGAGAGACACAGATAAATATAGAGAGACACAGATAAATATAGAGAGACACAGATAAATATAGAGAGACACAGATAAATATAGAGAGACACAGATAAATATAGAGAGACACAGATAAATATAGAGAGACACAGATAAATATAGAGAGATACAGATAAATATAGAGAGATACAGATAAATATAGAGAGATACAGATAAATATAGAGAGATACAGATAAATATAGATAAACACACGCAATTGAGACGACATTTATCTAATTTTGCTAGAAAAATCTGTTTCAATATAGGAAAATTTTTTACGTTTTATAAATTATAGTTTAACATAGTTTAGTTCTTGTTACAGCCTTTAACAATCAGTTTTTACTTGCAGCAATGAAAATTCTGTAAGTAATTAAGGATGATATTTATTTGTAACGATTATAAAACGTCAAATACAGCCAAATAAAAAACTTTAAATAAACACTTCTAAAGTTATATACGTTAAATATATGATGGCAATGACGGATTTAAATTAATTCAAACACCTAATATTAAATATTCCATATTGTATTAAAGTACTATAGCTAAAACTATTTCGCAGACACCTTACTACCTTATCTTACCATAGCAAATACAACAACATAAACTGCTTGTCTTTAATCGTTTTATATGATAATGTGTCGTCTCCATGATAGGCCCAAGTGACTGTTTTGGAAATCTGTTCAATATTATCCACATAGAGGTTTGATTACAAAAACAGGACATCTATTTCTTGAAGAGTAACTAAACAGCCAAAAATATGAGAGCATATGTTAGCTCTGTATCTGAACAATTATCACAATTCCAAAAGTTCTTCTACCATCCCTATCAATCTTCATCCCTCTATGACTACCTGTTCTTAGCCTAGTAATAGTCTTGGTTTAAAGGCGGTCTCTACGTATATTACAGAGTTGATGTTTCACAAAAATTGACTTCCCTCTGAATTTTTTTAAAATTTGAGACAACATTTGCGTCTAATAAGGTAATATTGACCAAATTGTCATTATTGAGATTTCTGGCCTCTTTTTCGTTAGTTTATCAACATTTTCATTGCTTGTAATTGTCAACATGTTCAGGGAGCCATTGGAGAATGTTTCATCAGAATAACCGTTTGTATAAGCCAGGAATGGCAAACCATTGGCCATTGATGGCACCCGGCACAATATTTTGGGCACGCCATTGATCAAAACGGTTTGCATTTTAGTTTAGAAACTATATTATTACCCCAAACTTGAAAAACTATATCAAAGTTAAGATGTACATGTGTGACGGGTCTTTACGCAACCTTCTCACTAATTCTCTTGGGGAATCTTTGGGCTAGCATTCGCGTTTAATTCAGTCATCCCTCTCAGGAAAAAACCCTGATTTGCAGATTAGATAGAGTATATATACTCAGAGTTTGGTAATTGTAAGGGAGAAGGAGCGGAAAATCTGTTGCAGCGTTACTAAGGTGAGATTTAATCGATTTACACAACGTGAGTTAAGAACGGAGTTTGCCACTATACTAATTTAGGGGATTGGGAAAATTTATAGTCTAAGATTGATTAGGTCAGTGCTTCTCAAACTTTCAATACTGGCGCCCCCCTTTTCGATCACAATTTTTTTCGCGCCCCCCTTATACATTAATAATGTACTGAATGCAATAATAATGCACTTTGACGCTAAAGTTACAATAGGCGATCTTAATTATAAACCATACAAATTAGTAACATAAGTATTAAATTTTGTATACTACTTTTAAGCAAAATAAATAAATAAATAAAATAATAGGACAATTATGTTATTTTTCCTTTCTCTAATTTTTAAATTGAACATATTGCAAAATGCGGTAGCTGCTTAGAAGACAAAATATAGATATCTGCTAAATATAGAAAAAGAATTCAGAGGGTCAATTTCTAATAATAAGCATTCCTTATAAAAACTTTGCTTTCCAAGACAAGCTCATGGACGTCATTAATACTTATTAAAATTGTTCTTAATTTAGTATTAATTAATTAGTTATAAAATATTCTGTGCAGCACTGATACATTAAAAGTATACCGGCTGAAGTGCCCGCTCTTTGCACGAGTTCATTTATAAGAAAATAAAACATTGATATAATAGCTGAATTGTAAGGGAAGCAAAGCCAAGTGCTCGACAATGTTTACAAAAACGTAAAATGATTTTTTTTAAATCGTTGCTCAAATTATAATTAGTTTTAAGCGAATTGTAATTTTAAGCCATACAGAATTAGCATTTATAATTGATGTTAAACACACAGGAATTTTTCAAGGGGGGTGGGGCCGGGGTCGAAAGTTCACCAATCTTGTATCACGTTCCTTTTGATTTTGTCGATTTTCGGGAACAAAACACAGCAAAAAACTAATTCTTGAATAAATAATTAGCATTAATTAATAAAATTAATCATTAATAACAAATACTTAACTAAATTTTGCGTACTATAAACTTAGAATTATAATCAATCGGAAAAAAATCAAGGGCTTTGGGGGAGCGCGTTCCCCCTCCCCCCTTTGTGTGCGCCACTAATGTTAAATAATGATCAATAATATAAAATATCGATGAAGAATAATTGTATTATTTTTAATATTTAAAGCGAAAAGACTTCAACATGTTTTCACCCAGGAGCAGGCGCGCACTCGATACGGTCGGGGTTATTGAGTCACCCCAATCCTTTTTTTTATAATTATTTTATTGTACACGATACAAATGATGATTCAAGTGAATAATTTAACTAAGAGAAAGCTTATACTTTCCTACTTTCAAGGACTTTTCAATTTTTCTTTGGTAATAAATAAACAGTTTTGCCAGAATTAATGATTTCGTAATCTGTGTGTCCCGCGCAACCACTTCCGGGTAAAAAGTATATTCATTATGATAATATGTATGTTACTGCTAAAAAAATTGTGTGAAACGTTTTTCGTTATGCTTTATACATTGAGAATATTTATAAAAATGTCTTGGCCAATTAATCCTTCATGTGCTTGTGTGTGTGTGTGCTCTCCGTGGTTTTCCAAATATCATAAAACTCTTTTGCATGAAAAAAAGCGCAACAGAGAATACGTAAGAGAGGGGTCATAACTAACTGTACTAATAACTTAGAAGGTCAAACATATTACAGCTATAATGTGCAGTATTTCAAAAATAATGACAGTGATGAATTTTTTATGTTCCTAAAGTTTTTCGATTCTGGGTCCGGGATCTGGTTTTTCTCTGAAAGAGTAGTATGTTAGGTTATATAAAAAAAGCGTAATAAAAAAATCTCTCATCACGGGATGACAGCAAATCAAATAAAAGTTTTTTATTTGGTTATAGGATCAAAGATAGCTAATTAGGTATTGAAAAAGTTTTTATTTTTGATGGCTTAATATCGCCTATAAATTATATCAGAGTAAAAGTGCATTTTTTATTATGTCTGAAAGTATTTTGTTTTAATTCATTCCAGTAAACTAATTATTTTTTAAATCTTTTATTTTCGATATGCTCGCGCCCCCCTCGTAAGGTCATCGCGCCCCCCCAGGGGGCGTGCCCCACAGTTTGAGAAGCACTGGATTAGGTTAAGTTGAACTGTTTACTTACGCTTATTTACAGGGTTATTGCTTTCTTAATATCACTCCTAGAGCTTCATCTTGTGGTTTATTAGTGTGCTTGAATAATAATAAATAAGGGTTATGGATGTTTCTGGTCATGCTTTGTTTCCTCCCACACCCTTAGATAGGCAAGACGGGGAGGTAGCTACTTCAGGGGGAAGTCGCTCACACATGAGAAACCATACAAAGAAATAGTTACTGAAGAATTTATTTCCCTAATTAAAAAATTCTTCAATCAAGGAATTTTCAGCGAGATTTTCTTAGTTCAAAGAATTATCAGAAACGCTCAAGTTTATTATGTACCCTGATGAGACATCGTTTGATAAACTTTACTTGCCCCAATGTGATTGGTTCGAAATTGAAGAATTTGAAATGCAACTTAGTGGTTTCTAGTCTAGTTCAATATGGATTCCAAAACGTATTGAAACAAGGAAAAAGTTGGAATTGTAATTGAACAGAAAGATTAAAAAGCAATATTAGTAAAATGCCAATAAAGAAATTTTGGTAACATTAAACTCCATTCCAGGTACATTTAACTGTTTGAAGAAGCAGGCTCATGCTATTTTAACCATATTTTCATCGACCTATCTCTACGAGTTATTTTCAGAGATGAATAACATTAGACTCATTTGAAAACCGTTTGGCAGAGGACTCCAATTCAGCAGGCATTCTGCTAAAAGTAACAACTTACAATTTTAATATAAGTTATTTGTCATCTATAATCTGCAACAACAAAAGTCACACTAATGTTACTTAAATTTAATTACATGTATAACTGAAACATTTACTATTATATTATACAATGCGAAATATACTTTTTCGTAGTAAATAAAGAGTTTTGTGTTAGTATTTTGCTTTATTATTTTCCAAATAATCAATTCGTTAAAATTATTTGACAGCATGTCTATACCTTATTAAGCATTTCTTTAAAAAAAATGGCACGTTGATCCAAAAAGGTTTGCCACCCTTGGTATAGGCAAACACAAAATCATCTTTTGGATACTTATCAATCACTGGCGTAGCTACACAATTGCTAAGGAAGAAGTGATTCATGCAAAATTGCGTCTCAGACAGCCGACCAATAAAAGTAAATTCAAGTTCAGAGGGCGTGTTAGACTAGGACTCGTAATCTGTATAAATAACAGCATATAAGCTGATGATTCATACAAAAATTCACGCTGTTTGATGTTTCCCGAAAATAGTAATGTTATAAAAGTTTTTTTCTCTGAAATTAATTTTTGCAATAATCAAGAGCAAAATGTCAGCAAGACATCATTTAAGTGACTACGATCGTGGACGACTGGAAGCAGGTCAAAGTGTCACCACTGCAGCTGCTGCATTGGATGTATCAAAGAGTGTCATCTCACGATTAAAGAAGGAGAGAAAATACTTTGAGAAAGCATGTCAGTGGGCGTGGTCAAAACATCACACCTCTAGAGGGTCGCTATGTAGCCCTTGTAGCAAAAAGGAACAGAAATTTCACTCTTGGTCAGATAGCTGCAAACCTTGCAACCACTACCGATACACATGTTTCAGCAAGAACAATCTCAGGGCGTTTAAATCAAGTTGGTTTGTATGCACGGAAGCCTGTTCGTTGCACCTCACTTTAATCACTCCATCTTCGAGAGAGATGGTGTAAAGAACACATGTTGGTTGGGATCCACAAAATTGGTCTAGAGAGATGTTCCCCGACGAATATCATTTCAGTGTGACAATTGATTCTTCCTACCAATTACTGTGGAGAGAACGTGGAACAAGCTATGCACAAGAGTTTGTTTGTGAAAGTGATCGGTAACCCCGGGTGTGATGGTGTGGGAAGGCATCATGCACAATGGCAGAACACCGCTTCAAATCTTCGAGCGAGGAAGCGTTACATCACAACGGTATTGCAGAGAGATTATTCTTTATCATGTTCGTATTTTAAGGGGTGCTTTAGGCCCAGACTTTCCGTTTATGGACGATAATCCAAGGCCACACAGAATCATTGAGTTATCGGACACACTGCAAGGTGAAAATATTCTCCGTGTGCAATGGCCTGTTTACTCTCCCAACCTAAATCATATTGAAAATGCGTGGGATGCTCTTCGTAGATGTGTTGCCCAAAGAACTATTTCCCTTACAGAGAAAGAGCTGAAAACCACCTTGAGAGAGGAGGACAATATCCCCCGAATGACTCCTCGATAGTTTTGTGAAAAGCATAGAAAACAGATAAGAAATGTGCATTAGTGTCCGTGGTAAACACGCATCTTACTAAGGTACTCATGTCTGCATCATTCTGATCTGAAGATAAATTTTTTTGTGGCTATTTGGAAATTCTCCAAGGAGCATCTTTTTTTATTTTTAATTCTTCGATGTGGAGATATCTGTACCATTTTGCACTATAATAAATGCACATTGTCCCTACTAAATATGTATTTAGTTTCATTTTTGCAATCATTGTTCATTCTTAATTAGTCTTAGAAACGTAAATGTTTCTTAGCAATTGTCAAGCAGTATAGTTCTGAGTGGGCTATGTATCAAAATTCCTTCGGGGGCCTTTTTTTAAGTATGAGTATCCTGTTAGTGGGACTGTTGATACACATGTCGGAGCCACTGTAGCTTGGGGAACACGTATCATTAATACGGCAGTAGCTACACCCCTGTTATCAATAGTCTTGAGTCCTTTTATCTTGATGACATTGGTGGACTCACACTTAGTATATGGTTCTAATTGACTTGTTACAATTGCGGCGTTCTTAAGAAACCTAACAGAGAAAAGAGGTTCCTGATAAGTAGGAATTTGTTGTGTTCATGGTCAAGGTGTATTCTAATTTCACTATCAAATTACATTGTAGAAGATTTTTTTTAATCTTGTGTTACTATTATAATTTTCAAAGGTTCTCCTAGCAATATGTTCAGATATATTTCTGGCACTGTTTGTGAACTCGGTCAAGTTTTAATTTCTTCGTTTCTCAAATCTATCCTTTACGACTTTTAAGTTAGCAGAAGACACTCTACTTCAACAATGACCTTTATAGTTCTTGCCTGAACTCTATCCAGTTTCTCTAGTGTAGTGGATGGAAGAGGCATATTTCCGAACTGGTCTTATAAGTGAAGTTTTTGTTGTCTTTAAGATATTGGGACTGGCTCTCCAGCTTGTACTACAAAGGATTTTAGCGATCTTTCAAAGCCCTGTCTGGACAGGTTTTAACACGATTAGTAAATCTTAATTCATCATCTCGGATGATTCCTAGATATTTTAGGTACGTTGGGTCCTCTTTATAAGTTTACCCTCAACTTGCAATTTTGGATCCATCTGAGAACTGTGCTTCTTATTCGAATATTTTATATAAAAACTGTATATCCATATAACTCTCAATCAACTAGTTATATGACCTCTTTCTTATTTTTAGATACCACAAGCCTTTTAAAAGTTCTCGAGGCTGTGCGTGAATGCAATGATCGAGATGTAGGGAGAAGCACTCAATCCTTAGTACCTCATCAAAGCGACATACCTGTTCCATACCAGGATCATTCTTTCGAAGGTCACCAGACACCAACATCAGAACGAGAAAATGACTGTTCAAATATCACACAGAATTCGGCAGAAACGGATGACCAATTGAATCGAGATACTTTAGTCCCCGAAACTCCCAGATCAACTAATCCTAAGTTTCCGCATTATGTGACATCTACACCATCCACCGTTTTGAATTGTAGCCTCGAGTCATTAAAATCTAGCGATTCAGTTTTGAAATCCCGGAATAATACTTTTGGATCTGAAACCACTTCAACATTCACATTCGCAACTCCAGAGGAAATTCAACACTCAAACGTCCTGACGAGTGAGTCCTCGATTCTGAACGAAAATACTTCATCGCCTTCTATAAACGTGGAATCTTCTGAAAAATATTCACATATCATAGTTGGTGCACTAAGTGCGAATTTAGATATATCTAACCCATCAGTTTCTGGTCCTATCCATGTAGAGAAACGCGAAATCCTTGCTCGTAAGCTCGTTGATCAGTGTGAAGGGAGAAAAAGACAAAATGAGGAGAAAAAAAGTTCTGTCATGCCTGATCAAAGACGTGCGATAACGAAAGCAGGATCGGGCTTTTTTGAGAATCCCTTGAAAACTGATCCAACAGTCCAGTTTCCTTTTCAGTCGAATCCATCGTCCGACCCACATGTGCCTCTTGCATTTCAAAAACCTTTCCTTCTGCAGCAAACGATATCCCACGAAGAAATTGAGGAACCTTCTTCTACTTATAGAACAAAAAAACCTGATCCGCAGCATCCTCTTACTAGAAGTTCTGCCTTGCATCCCTTCGGAAGTTCTGCAATGCCATGTGAAGAATATATTAATGCAGCCTGGGGTCCTGACGCACAATTATCACAGTTACACTCCTTTGAATCGGGTAATTATAACAGACACTATCACGGAGCTCAATATTCAAGAAGTGAAATACCTGAAGCTCAACAATGTTTGCAAAGATATTCAACATTAAATCCCTCCCGTTGGCGTTCTGTTGACAGTGAAGAACCTCATTATCCATTCACAAGAAGAGGAATACCTGAAGCTATGCGATACACTATGCCAAAAACTTCAGAATCATACTCTTTAGGTGCACATAATTTTAATTCCACCTATCATAGAGCGAAATATCCAAGGGGTGGATCATCTGAAGTACAACGGCGTAGATATCAAGGAGCTAATAAGGTAGGAATCGGAAGAGCTCAGAGCCAATTAAACGCTCTGCCCTTCCCTTCCAGGTCCTATGCTTCAATGGCTGCGTCTAATTTAATTAAACATTGGGCTCCCAGTAGGATAGAGAGAATACTCGAAACTAGACGACTTATGTTGAAGCCCTCGTCTGTACCAAGTCTTCCCAAAGAAACGTTCGAGAGGATTTGTCGGGAGGGAACTATTTGCGAAGATAACGGGTGCTACTACATGATCTTTAAAGTCAACACTCAATCTGCACAGGGACGCGGATATCATATAAAGTACGTCACAAGCCAAAATTTAGATGGGACTTGCAATTTTAGCCCTGATGATAACGGTAGACCTACAGCAGGAGGGAAGTGTCGTCATTATAGGCCACTTTCTTCTACAGATACCATAATAGAATGGCTTGCGTCTCTGCCAAGACCTGAAGATATGGACAACATTAAATAACAATATGCTTCATGGACAAGAATCGCCCGTATCTGATAGATGGTGAAATATTTTACACTGCGTTAATGTCGACGCCTTTTCAACAGCACATTTTTTTAATCAAATTTTACTGCTATGACTGACTATTGATCCCGAATAAAAATGTTTACTATCTAACTTGTAGACTTGTTATCTCTAATTACTACTTGTGGGGTTTTTTTGCTGAAAAAAAACAAGTAATATAAAAAAATTAAGCCTATACCTACTTAGATCAACAAAGAAATTTTTTATTTTAGCTACTTCTTATAAAATAGTTACAATTAATATAAATATGTACATACATAGGACATATACACAACATTAAGTGGTAATTAATTTTTATTAATTATCATTTAAGTATCACATTGTCATCCAAAATAATCGTGTATATACAATTTCAGTTCAACTAAATGCTTTAAAACGTGAGAAAAAAAAATCTTTTAAAGTTTTGTCCAAAGTCGCTAAAAAGAAAATCAACGTGGCTGTATCTGTAATTTTTTAAATAATTAGTTTAAATTCATTTTTATTAATTATAATTAAATTACTGTATTGTTATCCAAAATAATCATGTATATAAAATTTCAGCTCAATGAAGCGCTTTAAAATGTATTTTATTAACGATTGAAAATTCCACCAAGATAAATAAATATATAGAGAGTGCGGGCTAATAATAGGAATGGAAAAAAAAGCTTTAAAAATAATTAACTAAAAGTAATCGTGGTATAAAATGACTCCAATGGATCGTGAAGATTATAAATTTCAAAGTTTTATGATCACCAAGAGGTAAATATAAATTTAAAAATAACAAGTAATATATAAAAAAAAATTTTAAGCTAATTCCTACTTTGAATGGATAAATAGAAATTATTTTATAAACAATTGAAAATTTGAATAAGATATATGTATTTAAAAATAAATATACATACAGGGAGAGAGTGAACTAATAGTAGGAATTGAAAAAAAATCATGATTTGTCTGCATTGTTGTAACAATGCACATCCGATTTGGCTAATTTGGCTGAAAAACAGGTTTTCGACGCCAACTTTTGTCTTTGTTTCAACAGTTACATTGTTATAACAATAGAGACGGATCTAAGACGAATTTAATTCAGTTTAATTAATATATGAAAAAACTATATTAACATCAAGTGTCATCCACTACAAATTTTAAAAAATATATTTGAACTTGACTGGATGAACAGAAAGTATTTGATTAATGATTGAATATTTGAACAAGATAAATAAATATTTAAATAAATATATAGAGAGAGTGAGAGCTAATAGTAGGAATAGAAAAATGCGCGAATATTTCACAAGGGAAACAAAATTAGGATTCTAATATTTGATTTTCACTAATTAAAGGTGTGGCCAATGTAGCCTGATGATTAAGGTCACACACTCATGTGGCCGGCGTTCCTTTTGTCAAGTCGTGCTTCCTCCGAAGACCCGACTTCCTCCGACCCCGGAGGCATATTAAATATGTCCTATTTGAGTGGTGTGGAAGTTTGGAGAGTAGGGTCGCCTCGTCACTAGACCAAGATTCAAACTTACGGTTACCAGCATCCCTCGTGTTATTTCTGAATGAATAAAATGTGTTAATGAACTTGTGTTAAGTTGAATGGACGACAAAGAAATTTATTAGAAGCAGGAAAAAAAATACTTTACTTTCTGAAACAACTGGGTTATATGATCTTGAGTTGCAACATTACTCATCAACCGCTTTCATTTGTAGCACTAAACCAATGAAATCCTGTGTCTAAATAAAACATTTAAACTTGAAGCCGCTTTAACATTAAGTGCAGTTGAAATTCAGCAGTCGAAAGTTCTGATGAGTTTGCGGCGGTCTCCACCAAAAACCCAATTCCTGTTAGAGAATAAAAATTATAACTTCATGACCGTTCAGACATCAACGATCATGGAGTTATGCGTGGGAAAGTATCCGAGACCGGACACACCGACACTTATGTTCAGTGGCGTATCGTAGGCTTTCGCCGCCTGGGGTCGACCGGAAATTTGTCGACTCTCTACTTTAATTATTTGTCAAGAAAGTTAGTAATAATAAGAGAAAAAAGCACTTTAAATTTTTTATTGATTAAAAATGCACTTTTCGTGTTTTTTTCATAGCAAAATCTTTTATACAATTGTCAATATCAATATGTATGTCTTGTTCAATTGCCAGAATAGATAAACTTGTTAGCCATAACGTAGAAATGGTTGATCTGAGATAATTTTTGATTAATTTTGGCTTATAAGAGAAGCTTCTCTCGCAACTGACATTACTGATGGCAGATGTTAAAGAAAATTCTGAACATTATGACACTGTTTGGTAAGCCATCTTCAAGTTTGGACTCAATAATATATTTTAATAAACCCAGAGGGCCGGACCTAATGAGTTCTTTTTTACAGCCAGGGTATGTAGAAGCTACGAAAGCTTGTTGACGCACGCGCTCACGTTGAAATTCTTCTTTATTAATGTCTTGAGAACATTAATCTAAGTTAAGTTGGTTCATGCTCATTGTCACTTTAGACCTTAAAAAAGCATATTTTTGCGCTAGATTCTGCAACTGTTGGAATCGTATTTCTCTCGATTTCAGTAACTCTGTCTATTAAAGAAAACATTGTTTGCCTCAAGTCATCTTCGTACGATAACTGAACATCTTTACCTCCGTCACCAAATATATGCTTCCTCCTGATTTATCTTGGGGGTTCAAAAGAAATTTCAAGCTCTTCACATAAACTTTTAGCATATATTAAAGCGCTCCCCACGAATTCCTCTCGTTTCGCTTTTAATACGGTCTGTAAAGAACGCATTTTCTGTGCACATTGATGGATATTTAGTCCCTCTGTTTGTGTGCAAACCAGTACCGGTACTGGTTTGCAGAAGTCTAAGTAACATAAAAACGAATGCGATTGCATAGTGACTAATAAATTTCCTGCATCTGGACGTGTATTAAAGCTTTCACTCGTTCCCGTCAGTTTCGGCGCGCGATTTGAAGTTTGAAATATTTTTTGGATTTAAATATCGCGGTGCTTTTCGCCACACCATTTCGGATACCGCTCGGGGCCCCCTCTGCACCCCCACGCTACGCCACTGCTTATGTTCTAAGGCAAGTCAACCTTTGACCTCCCTTTATCCAGCCTAAAGAGAAGTGACCGGTGCAGTAATTCAATTACTTTAATTTTTCTATTTTCTTATAACTGGGAAGAGCGGGGATGCGAATCTTCATTTTTTCATGCTGTGAAAAATTCCGTGAAAAGTTTGTTTATTGCCAAATGTTTGAATCACTTAATTACAAATAAAGTCTGATTTCTTAAAGGCCGATAATTTCAAAAACTTTAGTGTGGATTTTGGAAAATTTAGTCTTTTTTTATTAAGAAAAAAAAAACCAGCATTTTTTTTGTATTGAAAAAATTTCTTTTTAGAATTTAATTTCGTAAGTTAATTTAATTAATGAGTTTATGTCACTTAATGTACCTTCAGAGACATTAATGCTCAGGCGCCGTCCTCGTCACTCGATTGGATCTCATTGCCAATAGCACGAGAACCATTCCCAATAGCACTCGTGCTACTTCGAAGTTCAAAAATGATGAGTAAAATTGAAACCTTAACAGTGATACAAATTCTGCACAGCTGTGGTGAAAATAGCAATTAAAATTATTTATGGCATCCCCCCTTTTTTTTAATTGTTGACAGGGCATGGTTGTCAGTTCCTGTTTAAATTATCTCAAATGTTACTCATTTGGTATAGTGATTAGCTACGCTGACTGCTGTGCCGTATGGACTGGGTTCGAATCCCGGAGAAGGCATGAATGCTTGTAAATGCATAGTACTTCGCAGCATGAGTGCATTCTAAATAGCAGTCGAGCCACTAGTCCTTTCGTAAGGTTGGTGGAAGAGGAAGAGATGTGAGAGGCCCCTGAACCCCACCCCCAGGGTGCCCTCTCTCAAAATTGGTGTGAAAACGGGCGAAATCGTACTGTCATTTGTATGTAAGGACTGCAATACCGGTATTTTCAGCTAATTGGTACAATTTTGTAATTCCGGTATTCATAAGTTTAAATCCTCTTTTTTCGGTATTTACTAGAAATTTTAAAAACTATTTCCACTATATGTTCAGGGATCCCCAGCATAGCAAAGTAGTATACGCTTTTGTCTCCCCAATGGGCGAAATTAATAGACTGTGAATATAAAGTTGCATGGTACACTCAAGAGAAATGATAAAATCCTCCAAGGAAGTGGGCCCAAACAGAGCGAAGATTGGCAGGCTGATATTCGTATCTGTGAATTGAGAAGAAAGTGCGCTATATTTCGCTATTTTTTAAATTGGGAGTTTGTTATTCATATTAAATTTGCGTATCATACTTTAGGGTTCAGAATATTTTTTCAGAGTTATTATATATATATTCATAATTAATAACCCATAATAATGAATAAGAATAACTTTAAAGCACGTAAAAGTTCATTTGAAAATATTTCAGTTTGGTTTCATTATTTATATGAGGAAAATCCCAGAACACAGAGTGAATAGTGATATTTACACTTTTTTTTGTGATTTAAATGAATAAGATGTTCTCTCCTTTACTTTTTTGTGATTCTTTATATACCGTTATAATTGATAAGTTACAAATTATTTTTGTGATAATTTGATCTTGAACGTACGTGGATCACTTTCTATGCCCATTTACTCTCTAATAAAACTGACAAATAAAACAAAGAAATACCCGTGTTTTAGTTATTTTTCTAAAATTTTTACTAGCGGTATTATAAAACCTGTGTCCCGACATTAACACCTAAAAAATACAGAATACCGGTAGTGAACTTTTAGTCCGATATTGCAATCCTTACTTGCATGGTGCTCAAATCTACGGGTAACGAGAGGTGTCACTTGGCCGATTACCATGATGAATTTCGTGGGCTTCGATCAAGCCTTAAGTGGTATTAATAGCAACAACACTGTTTTGAATGTTCAAAAAAAATTTGTAAATGTGGAATACATGGAAAAGAAAATTCATCCTGAAAACTTTAAAATGTGATTGCATGAACAAAACACAAGATGTGATTTAACGTTTTCAATTCTCAAATTTCCATTTAATAACTGCAATTAAATTTCACAGATATTCTTAATTAAAAAAATATTCAAGTATACTTAACAATTTTCTTAGACTAATCTTCTATTCGTTTTGATTTTTCGTTCGATTATCAGCATTTAAAATTTGTGTATGTTGAAATTACTTTTGCTTTCTTCTTGTAAATTCGATAAAATCAATTAGCATATTTTAATCAGTGTCTTCTTTTGAGATAATGTAATGGCGCATTTCTGATATGTCATTATACGAATCATTACAAAATATCTCTTATCAACTCAATGGACGCGATTCATTCGTTTGAGAATCTAACAGGTGTAGAGATTTAAGATTCGCAGAGAAAAAATGCTCCAGACATTTTATCATTCATTGTGACGGAATACAGAACGTAAGTATACACCTGATTTGTTTCCAATCATTTTACTTTAATACTGCTAATAACATAATGTAGGCCTCCCTCCCGAAAAAGAAATTATATATTTGATACAAAAAGAAATACATATGGCACAGGTTTTCATTATAAACCTCGTACATTTTTTTTTTTTTGCCATTTTGAAATATAACATGAAAGTAAAATATTTCAATTTCTGAGAAGATAGCAACTATTTTATAATTTATTTTTATATAAATGAGAAGCACTTTACTTTTTTTTATCCTTTTTAACATGTTACTATAGCAACTGCGTAAAAGTTATTATGCCTTTTGGCTTCAAACATTTCACTAAGGATTCCCACGAAAAAAAAAGTATGTTTTGAAATAGGTGATGGTGAAATGGTGAAAAGATTTACAATTTTTTAATTATTTTTCTTAATAATTGCTACCTTTATTTATATTTTTAAAAAATTACTTGAGAGAATGTGATTTAGAATTCAAATGAATTCGTTCGCTCTTCTACTGACGCTCTGCTTTAATACCTTTCAGTTTATTTTGTCGAAAGTGGACGAATTATAAACGAACGAGATAGAAGTTATGTAATATAGCAATATATAATCATGCAATACATAACAAGTATGTATATAATCATGGGCAATCTCTCTCTTAAAAAAGTTATGAACTACATACGATTTTCTTTAGTATTGGTATTATAAAAATACCCCCTCTTCCCCTCCAAAAAACATAATATATAAGTGTAAGTTTACTCTGGTGATTATAAATTTCTTTCAAGGTATAAAGCTACTTTACAACATTATATAAAGCGGAGACCTTTAATTCTAAAATAATATCATTAATGATAATGACTTATATATAATGGAATTATATAATAAGTGCGAAATAATTATATATTATCAGTTTACAAGATAACATTTTTTTATTGTTCATTCAAAAGATCAGGATTTTCGTCTCGTGATGTCCCGTACTAGTAACGATTCGTACTTTGCTGATCATACAAATTCAAAGGCAAACATGGAAAAAGAAAAAAGTTGGATAAATTGATAGTTTTCTCTATCCTACAAATTTGGGGAATATTTTCTTCATTCAGGAACTCTAATTAATTAACTATTAATTTACAAATTAGAGCAACACGAGAGGCTATAAGAGGCAAATTTTAACCCTCTGACAAAAAGAAGAGAATGGCGCCTTGGCTGATATCTGACGCAAAACAATTTTCTATGATCAGGAGGACACGCCATTCAGATAGTTCTAATACTTTCAAAATTGGCGACCCTATTTTCAGTCTGTTTTCATCGAGCCCCCATTATACAGTAATAAAGTGCAGTTGAACCTGTTTTTATGCGGTCGATAAAAAGCGCATAAAAATAACCGCACAAAAAATATTCGAAAATTTCATGAATTCTTACATATAACAAACCAATTCGTCGAAATACTGCACAAAATTTTTTTATGCGGTGGCACAAAAATAAAATCGCACAAAAAAAGGACCGCACAAAAACAGGTTCTACTGACATGAATGAACTAGCGTAGCTAGTCCTGCGTGGGTCCTATATCAAAATTCCTTGTGAGGCCCCTTAACATTTTACACTGTTTTTCTCACACATTTTGGGGTTCCTGTTACTAGGGACCCTGGATCATTGATACGGCGGATGCGGCGGCAGCTATGCCCTGGATTGTGTGCAATAATGATGTACTTTGACTGCAATAGGATTATAATTATAAATCGTACATACTGTCAAGATAAGTGTTAGACGGGTTTGCTAGTTAGAGTTGAACTTGTTTCTAATTTAGTATCGATAAATTGATTATCAAACACACATTGTGCAGTACTAATACATTTATAATTATAACAGTATAAATGCATTTTTTATTGCGACAAAATGTATTTTGTTTTGCTTCCTTAAATTAATAACTAATTTAAATCTTTTATTTCAAACTTTTAGACATGCCCCCTGTAAGGTTATTACATCCCCTAGGAGGCACACGCCCCACGGTTTGAAAAACGCTGCGTTAAGAAAATCCGATCTTGAACGTTCGTGGATCACTTTCTATGCCCATTATTCAGATTGGTGTGTTGCATGAAATAGGGTTACATAATACAGCACAGTTATTTCCAATTAATTTTTTCAAAAAAAAATCTTTATTTTTCAATTAGAATAACAATGGTACCAATCGTCCCTCTCTTGCTGTTGCTGCTGCACGTCACCGGCCCCTCCATGGGATTCGAGAATCTTTGCCCTGCTAACGAGGATCTGGACCCCTGCTACTGTGTGAGCGACGGCAAGACCATTCGAGTGGACTGCATGCAGGTGACCGATGTCCAGGAGGTGCGTAAGGCTCTGCAGAGCGTGAAGGGGATCAAGAGGGTGTTCATCGATTTCCTGAGGGCTCGTCTAGACGCAGTTCCTTCGGACCTTTTCCAGGGGCTTCACATCAGCAAACTGTCTTTCACTAACTGCAAGCTGAAGACTTTGGGCGATGAGGGGCGATCCGCTCTTGAAGGTCTGGAGGACATCATCGAGGTAAGAGAGCTCACCGGGGAGCGTGGTCGATTTTGACCATTTTTCGGTATTTTTTAAGGATTAGATGGACTTAGTTATAAATACAAAATGCTAATTTGCCCTATTTTACTTAGGTTTCACAAAATTAAGCCCACACAGAAATCTCGCCATTTTACTCCTTTCTTAATTTTTCGCATAACTGATATCCCATCACAAAATAAGCTCAACTTTCGTAAAAATGTGATTTGAGGTTTCTGAATCATGGGCTTTTTAAAAGTTCTAACACTAACTATTCATTTTAAATATTTTGCAGTAAAAAATATTCACCCCAAAGCATACTTTTCTTTTGGAATATTTTTTCAATTTTTAAAATAAAATTCAAAAACTCAAAAAAACTAAATATATTATTAAAAATATGAATTATATATTTATATGAACAACTGAAGTGCAATACACACAACTGCTTTGATTTCTCAAAAGTTAATAGACCCTTGCATTCAAAATTCATAATGCAACTCCCTTCAACAAATCATGAAATATTCTAAGTCAGAATTCAGATAAGAAATCCCGGAGTCCACTGTTAAGATAACTGGGACGTCTGCGAAAAAAGGGGAAGGGAATGAACCTTTTTACACCAAGTTTAAATGGTTATCACTTACTTAAATTAAAAGCAACGAATGTAAAATTTTTACGTTGAATTATCTGAATACTTATGTACCTGTTAAGGTAAGATAATTCAATTTTAAATTACAAAAAAAGTGTGTGTGTACTTATGTACGCACGTAAGAAGTTATACTTCTTTGGCGTAACAAGATTAAAATATTTCTAAAAATCTTGAGCAGAGAAAGCTAGGGCAAGGACAAAAGGCGGTCACGAGCAGAGTTGAACGATACTAATCTTCAGTCAATCGGACCAGCCAAAACCGAGATAATCATGATTTAAATAAATTTAAACGCCCCAGCACAGGGACAATAGGACCAACAACATGGGGGGGTTCGGCAGACTGTACCTGGAAATGAGTTGAACCGAATGTGACACCTGAGGCCTCACATTGAATGTCTCGGCGGGAAGAATCGTTCCTGAGAAAATTAAGACATCTGCCTGAAGAGTCACCGAGTTATGGTCATTTTAAAATAATTAAAACACTTAAAACAATTAAATAAAATAGAAGCAGGGCACCCAGCAACTCGAAACTGGACCTGGTTGTGAGGAAACACAAAAGGAATCCATCCGATCCAGTTCAGAGTCTGTAGTTGCAAATGGGGCGATGCTAGCTTGGGAAAAAGAAACGAAACTAACTCCCCCCGGGGTTACAACTGTGACGTAAATGGTCACGTACATCCCAGCGATATACAGAATAGTAAGTGATCCCAAAGTTTTATCCTTCTATCTCTGTAATATCGTTACGTCATCAAAAGATCGAACCCCGTAGGAATAGCAAGGGGATTCTAATTTTAGTGATAACGCCCCGTCTAAGCCCACTGTCTACACACGAATTACAACAGATTAAATAGCTCAACGAGGAGAACCTATGGTCCGAGTTTCATTAACGAATCTCAAAAATCCTCGGCGCTGTGCAGGATTTTAAAAAAATTATAACTTTAAAATAATTAAAAATGTTTAAATACAGGTGAAGAAATGGGGCTATGATGCTGAAAAAATATATCTAGGGTATCATAGGAAGGACAATCGAATCCAGCCGGTGCGGTTGACCAAGGTGGCATAGGATTCAAGTTATTTCTGGGGAAGCCCTGTAAGGGGGGGGGAGGGTTAATTCCACGTATAGCTCGCGCTAATACGAAAATATGGCGGAACACCAAAAATCAAGTTCCAAGCTCAATTGCTTAGGAGAGTGAAATTTTTTCCAGCCCCCATAGGATTAACATGGTAGCATAATATTTTAGTGCTTAAGCCCTTCCCCTTACACAATGGGAATGAAGTAGATCAGGAGTGTCCAACCCAAATGACCTTACGGGCCACTTCGGAAAAACATTATAATCTCACAGGCCGCACATAAATATATGTACCTTTATATCAGATTTGGAAACAAAAAAACATTTATTGGAGTTAAAATTTAAAACAGAATGAATTAGTATTATTATTATCATTATTTTTCATGTATACAGACATCGATAGTATAATAACGTTTATATCATATAATAATGCAATGATCAAATAATATTTAAAATATTACAGTTGTGTGTTGCCATTTTCTTGAAAATTACGGTGTTTCTATTGAATTGATCTTTCATTACTCATTGTTGAAATTTGATAGTGCTGTCATTCGCAAACGATTAAGTATACATTGTCCTTTATCTTAACCATTCGGAATTTATTTTTTTAAACTTCAAAAAAAAAAATCTCTGAATGCTTCTTGCTTTTTGGGCACTCCAAACAGAAAAGGAGGAGAAGAAACGATAGTCGCCCACATAGAGAATCATGTACCATCCATAGTAAAGGATATGCATAATGCAATTCGAAATTTATTAAAAAAGTAATTTACAATAGTAAAATCAAATGTAACTGTCTGATATAAAATATAAATCTATTTTAATCTAAAGGACATTTCTATTATCAAAAAGAATAGGTAACAGGCAAATACAATGTAGATTTACATGTATATATATATATATATATATATATAAATTTCCCCTCAAATAAATTTAAAATTGAAAAAACTTTAAAAATCCGATATTTAAAAATTTTTTAAAAAGAGTCGGCGGGCCGTAACTTACGTACTGGCGGGCCGCGTGTTGGACACCCCTGAAGTAGATGACTGGATGGGTCTCGATGAGTGGAACAGTTGGTTCTCAAATCTCAAGTCCGAGACTCAAACAGGAGCCAAGATATTGTGAATTGAAACAAATTTAAAAATGTTTAAAACAATTAAAATCTATGGAAGAAATAACTCTATGAGCATGAAATTATAATAACTGGAAGAGCAGATCGAGAGGGATTGAAGGAGCCAGATCCGAATGGACCGTGAGGCTTGGGTGCCGAGATATTGACAGTAGAGGGAGGGAATGCGTCCCAATAGATATGGTTTATAATAATAGTTTTTATGATCCCCCAAATATCAGTCCCATAGCACCAAAAAAATGGCATGTTAAAATATTATACAACGGTGTGCGCGCGCATCGGTATCGTGAAGGTATGCACGTGCATCCGTGACGGTGTGAGCGAGCATCGTAAAAATTTACCTTCGTCCTTTTTCTCTAACTCCCAAAAAGAATTATAACTAATATAGTAAAGAAGTATTTTTTTGATAATTTCGAAAGCGGGAATGATCTGTCCCATTCTGTATATTCAGCACCTCCTAGATACAAGGCCTGGCCACTGATTTGTGACGTCACTACTAATAGGGAGAAATCATCTATCGCCTACGGAGCTTCTCTGGTGCATTTTTTTGAATACTTTTGGTTATTAAACTAATTATACTCTTTTTTTTTTACAGGAGATTAAAAAAATTAGGAAATTAATCATATTAAATTGTATTTCATGTACATAAAACATGAGTAAATATTAGTTTTCCTATTTAAATAATATTTGCAAGTATATGATTATCCGTTTATTAACTACGAACGCATTGCGTTGAACATAAACACATTTATTACATTGTAGCAAATTATAAGAGCCTTTTATATTCGTATATTTCTTTTTTTACATAACTATGATTATTTCTTAATTTTAAAATTTATCATCTTATTTTTTTTTCAGAATAGTTACAAAGAGGAAAATAAAATTAGAAATAGTTTTCAAACCAAATAACGACATACAAATTTAAAAGCAGTAACTTTATTGGTATCGCACATCAAGTAGTATTAAATAAGTTTCAGATATATTTGTAGATAAATTTACACCTGTATAATTATAGATATATACAGAAAAATAAATATATAATTAAAAATAGATTACACAGTTTATTTAGCTGTTTGTCTGTCACTTTTCTTTCCTTAAATTTTTAGTACTTTTTCTCTCAAAAGTAGTTAAATATGTTTTAAAATTCTATTGGTATCAAATTAATAAACAAAAGAGTTTGCTGTCTGCATAACGGCATGAAAAGTTACCATAAAATAAGTTGACAAAAATATTTTTTTATTAAATCCATACATATATGATTACAGATACATACAGTTTATATTTAGCTATTTGTCAGTTACTTTTCATTGCTTAAAATGTTTCTATATTTTCCCTCCAACAATAGTTATTCAATTATGCATTGTTAAATATGTAGATTGAATGTCTTTTAAAACTATTGATATCATGCACAGTAATAAGCAAAAATTCTTCACTCTCTTCAATAACAGCATTAAAAATTACCAAAAAATAAAGTTCCCATTTAATAACAATATAACACGTTATCGTAAAATAAGTTAAAAATATATGTTTTTTTTAGATAAATTGTACATATATTAAAGCATAGATATATATCTAAAATAAATGTATATGTAGAGAGAAAATATAATACACCCATATATAAAAATGTAATTCATTTAGCTAATAAAGTATGTATTTTTTTCAAAGCAAAAAAAAAAAAAAAAAGACAAACAAATTTAAAAACAGTAGCTTTATTGGTATCAAATATAATCACAGCATTAAGAATTATTAAATAAATTTCAAATATATTTTTAGACAAAAATTTATACTATATAATTATAGATATATACAGGAAAAATAAATATATACATAAAAATAGATTATACTATTTATTTAACTGTTGTCGAAGTTACTTTTCTTTCTTTAAATCTTTGGTACTTTTTCTTCCAAAAGCAGTTATACATTGTTGCAAATGTGAATTAAATATGTTATAAAACTTTATTGGTACCATGCATAGTACATGCATAAATTCATTTGAATTTATCAAGCTAATCGATATTTCTGAGGCAATTTGACGTTGATTATTTTATTTAAGGAACGTATTTTCATAATCATTAGAAAGAAGTTTCAGAACTATTTTATAGTTGTAGAGCACTGCTGTAACAACATCTGGAGAAGGGCACAATAAACCACAATAAACTTCCTCTATCTAAGTTACGTATTAAATCATAGTTAGAATTTAGTTCAAAAGATTTATTAAGAACAAGTGATTTGGAACAAAAGTCGCATTTTAATTTTTTAAGTGCTGCTCTAGCACAAACACCAGCTAAATATGTTAAAACGGGTAGATACGGCTGAGCATCACACAACAATCTTTTTCAGACAGTGTAATATTAAAATTATGCAATACTGATGACTCTAAAGGATTTTCATTACACGAATCTTCCAAATGAATGTCTTTTAAGTTAAGCAGGCCATATGTGTTTGAAACCAAAGTTAGAGGTAAAAAAATTTTGCATTCTTAGTTTAGCTTCTACTTCATAAAGCTGTCGAATTGATATTAAATATTGAGAGCCTGAAAGTGTTCTTTATTTCCCGAAACGACTTTCTAACGCATCTATTTGAATATTTCCGGGAAGAAAATATTGAAATTTTAATTCGTTAATGCAATAGTTTAACATTTCAAGTAAAGCGTATGTGGTATGAATAAAAGCAAGATGTGTTTCTTTAGTAAGGGTGCCAGTAGTACAATTTTTTCCTTCCACGAGTCTAACCCTGACAAAATTTTATGCAAGAATTCACATGTTTGGTTGTCTGGAGATGAAGTAATCGGTTGCTGAGATAAGGATCAAGCAAATGTTGTCCCTTTAAAGGTGTTTTAACATTAACTATTTTCAACCATGTACAAATTAAAGAAATAAAAATTGATGTTGTTTCATAACTAATTAGTTTATGTTGCTCTCCTAATAGTTGAAGCCCCTGAATAACAAAATTATTAAATATCTTAAGCACAAGAGTTTCACATTTTGTTTTTCAAGATTTGTAGGACATAATGCCTTCAAAGTTAAACCATAAGCAAACTTTACTAAATTATTACTTTCTATGTCATATAGTTAAGTGCAGAGAAATTTGCTTCTAATAATGGAAACTTATTATGATCTTGAAGATGTGGAAAATAAAAACATTGACCTGCATTTTTTTGATTAATCCAATTGTTACGAATGCATTTAAAAATGTGCACTGAATCAATAACAAAAAATAAAGGATTGGAAGAATCAGAAGGATGTGGATATACAATGCTCAATTTAGGAGGAACAGAAAAGTTTGACATCGCTTTTCAATTTATGGAACTATTGTCAGAAACTACACCTATAACTTTGAATCCTATACCATCAAGCCATATGATAGTTTTTTTAACAACAGCAAACAATTTTTCTCCATCGATTATTTTCACTGGCATTATATGAACTACTTCTTTAAGAGGAGAAAGAAGACTTTGAATAATGAACACATATGCTGAAGTAGTAACTTGTTCACTGTTATATGCCATCCCTAGAATATTAACCCCTTTAAAATCTAAATATGGTTTTAAATGGATTTCGTCAAGCATCAGTATGACAGTTTTGTCAACAGATTTTAGGATATTTACTTTTTTTTTCATGTATGCAAGAAAGTTTTCATTTGATTGTTCTGTTTGAGGGTTAGTTTTTAAAGATGTACAAATTTTGCGCAAAGTTCTGGGATGGGGAATATTGAAATATCCTGAATTTCTTAAAAATTTAAAGGCATGAGGTGATATGGATTGTAATATACAAAAAAAAAAAAAAAAAAAAAAAAAAAAAAAACGTCATTTCAGAGGAATATCTAAAAGAAAACTTGTTACTAGTTAAAAATTTGAGTTGGTCAATTAAGAAATGGAGTGCAATTTTTTATCATCTAAATCTGAAAACATACTTTCTAAAAGATTAACAATAAAACCAAATGCTGTAGGAAAATCATGGGAGCTTTTCATTTCTATTCTGAGAGCCAGTTCATGTAATATTTCATTTACAACAATAGTATTATTAACTTTTACAGGAAATTTGTACTTACCAAGTTGATCTATCTTTGTTTGACCTATGTGAATTGTTAAATGTAAGTCTTTATTTATAATCCCTGATGCTTTAATAACAGGAGATATTATTGTGTCTAGCATAATAATTATTACTAGATCATTTTTACAAATGACAGTCCATATGTCCTGAAGCTCCTCTGTATTTAAACACTCTATTAATTCTGAAATCGACGTAAATGATTTCTTTTTTTCGAATTCTTCCTTGGAAATAATGCTTGCTTGGATTGAGCGTTGTAAGTGTTCATTTTCTAATCTTTGCAGTCTCTGCTCAAGACATTCACGTGCAGGATTCCCAAAGTTAGAAAGATATGTGGGGAAATCTGTAAAAATAGAGAGAGAGAGATGTCACAGCAAAATTTTGTGGTTTGAAACGCTTTAAGGGCACACATATGTTCTCTCCAGTCTTTTCATTGTAAGCTTCGGTGTATCATCGTATTGCATCATCCGAAAAGTGTAATTCACAAACCTATAAAATTAAATATATATATATATATATATATATATATATATATATATATATATTGTTTTGCATCATCAACAAAAAATATTTGTTAGAATTAACAAAAATTTCGCTGATAATTTGATTTTTTTAAAATGAAGTTATGAAATTAACGAATTGTGAGGTTAACGCTGAGTCATGTTTATCTGTTTTCAGCTTACTTTTACAGCTTTATTTTTTCTTACTTTTAAAGTCATCTTAATAGTTCAAAAATCAGCTAGTTTTTTTTGTTGTTGTTATTGTGAATGTGTTTTGCATTTTGTATCTCAAATCATATTAAGAGCAGTCAGTAGGGTAGACCCCTTTTAAAAATCGATTTTGAGATTTTGATATTTCTATAAACCCCTAATCGGGAGCTTTCCATTGATATAACATACAAGCCATTATATGAATTAGAAGTACTTTAAAATGATTTTAAGAAAATAATCAGCTTATGAACCACGCCCATTTGACAGATAGAAATGTAAACATTGTCTTTTTAAATCTGAAGCAAAGTTACAAAGCCTCAATTTATTTTTATTAATACGCATTAGATACTTGTATAGTAACTGTAAATTTTACTGTGCTAGGTATGCAAAAAAAAATTTGTGCCAAATTTGGAAGCATGTGTTTTAATTTGAATGCTATATTTAATATTTAGTGATTTTACCTAAATTTAAACCTGTTCTTCACTTTAAATTTAGTTTAAATATTTAGTAATAATAACTAATTAAAACTTTAAAAGACTTAGAAAAACGCTAAAAATATTTTTAAAATAATTGGAGTTACAATTATGTGATATTTAAGAAAAATTTGGATTAAATATTTAATACACAAAGGTAAGATTTTTTCTATAAAAATTTCTGTTTTCAAAAACTTATTTTTTTAAAATTGTGTAAATTTATTGTATGCATGTTTAAGATTTATGTTTTTAAAATTGTGTAAATTTACTGTGTATGTTTCTTAAATGCAATTGTGTATACTGGAGTGACATTTTTGAAATATTCTTAAAACATTTAAATATCATAAAAAAATTACAATTTTTAATAAATTCATAATAATAATTGTTCGGTGAACTAAAAGTTTGTCTTTGAAAAAACTAATTATTTTATTTAAAAAAATCAATTCAGTATAAATGTAATGTCTAATTAATGTAAATAAAAATTTGAGTCTTTATGTTTAATAGTTTCTGAGAAAAAGGTATGAGATGATACATTAAATGTCATGTTTGTTGTCTTTGCGAGAAGTTTGTTACATACGAGGCATATCCAGAAACTAAGTTCCGTTTCTATTTGTATCCGCTCCAGCGCAGCGATCGCAGTTCCGCGCATGCCCGGCAGACGCTCAGTATCAAGGAGAAGCACACATGCGTCATTTTTAGATCACTGTCAGCCACGTACGCTTTGTTGTGCTTGTTTACAATGTCGGTGTTGATTGAAAATCCCGCTGCGTGCGAAATCAGATGTGTAATTCGTTTTCTGAATGCTAAGAAATTGAAACCAATCGAAATTTATCGGCAAATTTGTGAAGTTTACGGACAAAATACGATGAGTGATTCAATGGTGAGAAAATGATTCCGACAGTTCAATGAAGGACGTAGTGAAGTGCACGATGAAGAAAGAAGTGGGCGTCCATCTTTGATTACAGAAGAACTGGCTCACGCGATTGATGAGAAGGTCAAGGAAAACCGTAAGTTTACAATTAGTGCTCTCGCTATGGAATTTCCACAAATCTCAAGATCACTAATGCAGGAAATTGTTACTGACTAACTGAAATTTCATAAACTTTGCGGACGTTGGGTACCAAAAATTCTTACTGAGTCTCACAAAACAAAACGGATGGGTTGTGCACTTGAGTTTTAGACCCATTATCATGAAGGTGGCGTAGATTTTCTGTCACAGATTGTCACAGGAGATGAAACTTAAGTTTCTTATGACACCCCTGAAAGTAAGCGGCAATCAATGGAATGGAGGCACACTTCATCCCCAACAAGGGTTAAACCGAAACACATCTTGACACCTCGAAAAATCATGTGCACAGTGTTTTGGGACAGCAAAGGCATCTTACTGATTGATTTTTTACCGCGAGGTCAAACAATCAATGCAGCTGTTTACTGCGAGACACTTGGGAAATTGCGCCACGCAATACAGAATAAGCGCGGGGGATTTCTGTCAAAAGGTGTTGTTTTTCTTCACGACAATGCACGACCACACACTGCCAATGTGACTAAAACCCTCCTACGAGGATTTGGCTGGGACGTGTTTGATCATCCTCCGTACAGCCCTGACCTCGCTCCTAGCGATTTTCATCTCTTCTTACATCTTAAGTCTTTCCTTTGCCGGTAAACACTTCAACAATGGCAAAGAGCTGAAAGAAAATGTTTCCAACTGGTTGAAGACACAGGCGGCAACCTTCTATGAAGAAGGCATAGAAAAACTTGTGCCACGATATGACGCATGCCTGCAAAATTTCGGCAGTTATGTGGAAAGGTAGTTAAAGAGTTTTACATTTTTGTCCAATAAATGTTTTTTCTGTATCTGTATACAATTTATTTTTATTACCAAACGGAACTTAGTTTCTGGATATACCTCGTACATAAATATACATAAATTTCATGTTTAAGAACATAGAAACAGTTTTATTTTGTCTGTTTTAGAAATTCTTTGTCCAGTTTAAAGTAACTTTTGAAGTTTTAAACTTAGAAACTGTCTGCAACAACAAGACCTAATGATAATGTTTCGAAAACCTAACGAAAACTTAAGAAACGTCATATATATATATATATATATATATATATATATATATATATATATAATCAGGTATTTTTAAATACCATCTCAAATTTACACCAAAACCATATTGATATATTTTCACATTATATTTATGATGCTTTCTGTCCAAATTTGATATCTGTAACAGATGAAAGCTACAAATTGTTTAAAAATTGATTCAGTATTTGAGAAAATTTTGATGTTTTCTCGTTAAAAAAACTGAAAAATGCTGTTCTGGGCAATTTAAGACTTTATTGTTTATTATTTTATGCAAAATAAATTGCAAAGATGCTAATGTTTAATAAAATGGGACAAATAGATGCTGTAATTCATGATTTTTGTTATAAAATGGCAATTTATAGTAAAAATTCAATTTTTTCAAAAATGATGTTTTTAAAACTGTATTCATCTTTTTCTCAGAATATAAGGTATAAATGTACATAAAATTTTTCCCCTAATGTTACTGATATGTAACTATATATATTACTTTGAGTTTTTTGAGGAGTTTCCCAAAATATTTGACTGGAGTCCATATATCGTGACAAAAAATGTCAATTTTTAAAAAATTCATAGGGATATTTTTATGTTACATGTTTTTGAGAAAACTAAACAATATATTTTAAATATTTCCTTTCATTGCAAATATTATTGTTTATTTATTGTTTAGACAAGTTTTTAAGCTTTAATATTCAAAGGTTTTTCAATAATAGCTAACTAATTATAACTCAGATGTGTTATGCTTTTTGTGGTTGCAAGAAGCTTGTTGCATGCATAAAAATACACAAATTTCATGTTTAAAAACATAAAAACAGTTTTATTTTTGACTTTTTTTTAAATCTTTTGTACAGTTTAGAGAAAATTTTGAATTTTCAAACTTTTTTAGAAATTGTGTTTGCATGGAAAGTTACAAATCCATAGTTAAATTTTTCTAACGTCGTAAAATCGCATACTCCCAAATCATGACTTTTACATATTGATACATGTTTACTATATATTTATGATGTTATAAGATCAAATTTGACATTTGTAATGCATTGAAACTAAAAATTCTTCACAGATTGTTACAAAATTTGTGAAAATTGATGCAAAATGCTAAAAAGATCTCGTTGAACAAAAACTGAAAATTACTATATATGTATTTTCTGAACATTTTAAGGCTTTTTTGTTTCCTATTGTATGTTTAAAAAATTAAGAAGATACTAATGTTTAATAAAATAGGGCAAATACATGTTGTAATTCATTATTTTTGTAATTATGTGCCTTTTTACACTTAAAATGCAATTATCTCAGAATGATTGTTTTCAAACTACGTGTACCTTTTTCAAAGAATCTAAGAAATCAATGTACTTGCAATTTTTACTGCACATAAATAATATGTAACTATATATAATAGAGCTACTTTCTTGGAGATTTTTCCAAAATATTTTGCTCAGAAGCAGTTATCGTAAAAAAAATGACAATTTTCACAAATTTCAAAGCGATACTTTTACGATGAATTTTTTTAAAAAAGTAAACAATATATTTAAAACATTTTACTGTTATTTAAATAAAAAAGGCTAATTATTATACAGCCAAAAATAATTTGAAGTTTTTATATTCAACAATTTCTGAGAAAAAGGTTCCTAAAATGGCTCAATTTAACATTGTCGGCCCTACCGACTACTCTTAATATACAAAATATACAATAAATGGTTGCTTATGTCCATATTTACATTGACTACGAGCTGTATATCATAATGGGCTTTCTTTGCTAACAAACTATTAATACTTAAGGTAAAGGGTGTTTTTTTAGAGGTATAGAACTTTAAATTGCAATAAAATAACGATGACATATTCGATTGACTTGAATTTTTTTTAATTCGAAAGATAATCTTGTGGCATTACATTTTAAATGTGAGTTCTGGCATATGACTGCCACGGCTGGCTCGGATGTAGTCCAATCTGGACGTCCAATTTTCGATGACTTTTTCTAACATTTGTGGCCGTATATCGGCAATAACACGGCGAATGTTGTCTTCCAAATGATCAAGCGTTTGTGGCTTATCCGCATAGACCAGGGGTGGCGAACCTTTTTGGGTCAACGTGCCACCTTTTCTAAAAAAACGTTTAATGAGTTATAGGCGTGCCATCAAATAATTTTGACTTGTGATTATTGAAGAACTAATAAAACTAAATACGAACAAATCAAAATTCTTTATTTAATACGAAAAAGTACATTTTGCACTGTATAGTATTAAATGTTTTAGTTATACTTGTAATTTAAATTAAAATAACATTAGTGTGATTTCTTCTGTTGTAGATTAGATGACAAATAACTTGTATCAGGATTATAAGATGTTACTTTTAGCAGAATGCATGCTGAATTAGAGTCGTCTGTTAAACGGTTTCTAAGCGAGTCTTGGATGATATTAATCTCTGAAAATAATGACTCGCAGGCATAGGCAGATGAAAATATGGTTAAAATAGCATACGCCAACTTTTTCAAACAGTTAAATGCTTTCTGCTTCAATCAATTCCAACTTTGTCCTTGTTTCAATAAACTTTTGAATCCATATTCAACTAGACTGGAAATCAATCAGTTGCATTTCAAGTTCTTCAATTTCCAACCAATCGACTTGAGACAAGTTCATTTTATCAAACGAAATCACATCACGGTACAAATTGAAAAATCACAATTTGAACGTTTCCGATAATTCCTTGAACTGAGAAAATATCGCTGAAAATTCTTTGATTATAAAGAATCCATTATGGAAATAAAATCATCAATAACTTTTTTTTCATTTCGTTTCTCTTGGGCATCTAAATCTTTGATATTTTTTTCAAGTTTGGGAAGTACTTGTAGTTTTTTATAATAATATCGTTTCTGAAAACATATAGTTTAGCTTCAAAAGCGCGAATGAGATCCATCATGACGATAACTGTTTTATTCAGGCCTTGAAGCTTTATGTTCAATTCATTGAAATGTTGGCATATGTCTGTAAAAGACATCAATTTTAAAAGCCCCATAATATCCATCAACTGTGGGTATTGTTCAATTTTGCTCTCATTTTGTAGAAACAGTCTGATTTCTTCCAAGCAATCAACAAATCTTTGAAGTACGTTCCAGCGGCACAACCAGCGAACATTGTGTTATACATTATTAAGCCATTATACACCGAATTAACTTCATCCAACACATCATCAAACTTTCGTTTATTTAAAGCCTGCGACGATATGAGGTTGACTATTTTTGTGACTAAAGTTATTACATTATCAAGAGATGTTAAACCACTTTTTGCACCTAAGGCTTGTTGGTGAATAATGCAGTGGCATTCAAGAATCGAATGTCCTACGTCTGTTTTAAATAAAGAAATGAAACGATTTTTTTTTGCCTACCATATTTGGAGCACCATCAGTGGTTACTGAAAGTTTTTTTCAAATCAATTTATTGTTCTTACTGCCGTACAAATACCTGTGCCCTTTGTAGTTGTTAACAACGATGTTATCGCAATTAATTCTTCCTTAATGATGTTTTCTACACAATATCGAGCAAAGACAGCTAAATGTGCCGATTTAGTAATGTCAATACTTTCGTCAAGACATAGCGATATAAAAGGAGCGGAGTTAATGTCATTTTTTTTGTTGATCTGTAACATTTTCTGCCAATTTCAAGATTCTATCTTTCATTGTGTTTCTAGATAGAGGAACATCTTTGATGCGCTGAATTATCTTTATTATCAAATCATCAAAAAGTGAGGGCGCACATGCCAACCAAGCTTCCTTCAAAAACTCTCCCTCTTGAAAAGGTTTATCATGCCGAGCAATGGCATTTGCAGCTGAGTAACTTGCCGTACTTGTGTGACAATTTTTGCTTACATATTTAAACATAGACGTCGACTGTTTATTTCTGTATTTTATTGCACTTGCAATTATTTTTTTTTTGTTCTTGTTCGCTTTTTTCACAAAAGGATTTGTGATTTGTTTCAAAATGCCGTTTTACAGACGATGTATGTTCTACATACCACTGTTCCAGAACATAAAACACACACCGCTTTGTCGCCTTTATTGATCATGTCATATTTCTCAGACCACCAAGTTTGAAATTCTCTGCTACACTTACTATCTTGCACTTTTTGTTTTTTTGTTGAACTAGCCATGTTAAATAGCAGTTAAAAATCGTAAATTTAACACAAAACTTTAAATGTACAGATGTGTCGATGAAATTGACTATTCTATGTGCACTCGCTTGATTCCTCCCCCCCGCCAAATAAAACCTTTTTACTGACTGCGCAGGACTGCGGTTTTATGGGCAGATTTATTTGTTTTTAGGAAATTGAATACTTGTACGAGATTTCTGTAGTGTCTGCTCTTTCGCTTTTGTCTCAGGTCATTAAAATTTTTAAAAATAAAGCAGTGAGAGTTATTTTATCAATTAAACTTACAAGACAAGAATTAGATCGCATTAATAAATTAGATGTATACAAGCTGAACTATTAATGTAAACGTTAGAATATGTTTTTTAAACAACTTGAATATAGTTAGAAATAGTTACATACACACACTATACGTAGATAAACTTTGCATCATTAGCAATTTATAATATACGAAGTATTTACGCAAGACATAAAAAACGAGTCTGCTCCCCGACTTGTCGGCGTCGCGACGGATCACTCGCGTTTGTTCATAATACTTCATGGTAAACTTAATTATTTTAAGCTAAAATGCAAATCGTTTTTGATCGATGGCGTGCCCAAAATATTCTGTCTCGTGCCATCATTGGCACGCGTGCCATTGGTTCGCCATCCCTGGCATAGACCAATGACTTTACACAGCCCCACAGAAAACAGTCTAGCGGTGTTAAATCACAAGATCTTGGAGGTCAATTCACAGGTCCAAAACGTGAAATTAGGCGGTCACCAAACGTGTCTTTCAATAAATCGATTGTGGCACGAGCTGTGTCACATGTTGCGCCGTCGTGTTGGAACCACAGCTCCTAGACATCATGATTGTTCAATTCAGGAATGAAAAAGTTAGTAATCATGGCTCTATACCGACCACCATTGACTGTAACGTTGTGGCCATCATCGTTTTTGAAGAAGTACGGACCAATGATTCCACCAGCCCATAAAGCGCACCAAACAGTCAGTTTTTCTGGATGTAACGGTGTTTCGACATACACTTGTGGATTAGCTTCACTCCAAATGCGGCAGTTTTGTTTGTTGACGTAGCCATTCAACCAGAAGTGCGCTTCATCGCTAAACAAAATTCGCTTATGAAAATCGGGAACAATGGCAGTCTCGTTTTGGGCCCATTCGACGAATCTACGCCTTGCTTGATGATCGTTTTGATGAATTGCCAAACCAAACTGAGAATAAATCACTTGGCAGCTGTTAAATCGGTCGCCATCTTGGAAAGTAATGCCAACTTAAACTTCTATACCTGAAAAAAAAACACTCTTTACTTTCGTTGATTCTACGGAAAGGTATTTGGTAAACGACACAAAAATAACGCAGCAATAGCAAAAACACTAGACAGTTTTTGTCTCTTTAACAATGCTTGTTTGGGCTCATTTTTAAAAACATAAATTTTATTAGGGTTACAAAATATTTATTTCATAAACAAAACACCTTTATCATTATAGATAAATAAAAATGAATTGCCAATGGTTAAGAAACTCACATGAAGAAAAAGAAATGAGTACATTTTCAAAGGTCTTATCAAACAACCTATTAAAGTTATTTGTAGACTTTTAAAATAAAGATATTACAATATTTCCATAAATAGAATAAAATTAAAAAAAAACTTACCTTTTCGAATACTTTGATGGACCAAAATCTTTTCTTGAAATGGCTTGTATCCATTTATTTCGAAGAAAGTCCTCCTTTGGGAATCCAAACATTTGTACTGTCCCAGTATCTTTATAATTGCTATTGCAATTCGGTTCAACGCATTTTTTTATGATCTTATGCAAAATAGTCACAAATAAATTGAAAATCTGCAATAAAAATGTAGAAAGCTGCGAACTGTACAGGAGCAACAATCAAAATGGCGAAGGCGAGTAAAGTGAACTTCAAATCAGGCGGGATTTCTATACCTACCATATGTGACGTCACAAGCCTCTCTCATTTCAGTCGCCCGGCCTTGTATCTAGGAGGTGTTGGTATATTTCTTGACAAGGCATTTTCCTATCCATTCCTACGGAACGCAAAGCAAAGGCTCGCTGACGCAGGGGTATAGCTCAGTGGCAGAACATTCAACTGCGGATCGAGAGGTCCCCGGTTCAAACCTGGGTGCGCCCTTCTTCAGTGAAGGGAAATATATATTTTTCTGAGAATTTCGAAGGCGGGAATGATGGGTCCCATTCTGTATATTTCTCGACAAATTATGTTCGCATCCGTGACGGTGTGCGCGCGCATCATAAAAATTTACCCTCATCCTTCTTCCCACACACAAACGCCCAATAAGTATAACTTCAATAAGTTTGTATGAGCAAAATAAAAGATCAGTAATTATTTTTTTATTTTCAAGACACGCTCTTACCTAGTATACTTTGCACAAAGAGTCCACTGCATATATAGCTATAAAATTTTACATAGTTTTGCAGATGTAACAAATCCATTAAATAAATGAAATGAAATTTTTTAAAAAAAATATTTATTAAAATTGTTTAATGATTAATGATCCTTAAAATTTTAAGCTGAAATAGAGCTACATCTAAAATTTCCGAATGTTTATTTGAATAAATTATAGTTTAAAAATAACCTAAAAAACACGCTTTTATACTGTGAATCGAACTAAAAAGTAAAAAAATAATTCTTAATATAAGAATAAAATGATCAACGAGAAAATTATAATGGCATTGGTATAAAAGCGTGGTGTGCTCTATATTAATTGCTATAATTTCTTAATAGTTCTATTCCGAAATGCTTGAGTTAGTATAAAAATGTAGTACCAAGCACCCCACGCTTTTACCACAATGACATTAATGGACACGATATAATGAATTAGTCGCCAAACCACGAAATCCTTAAAATCCTTTTGTTTTTTTTGAAAATCCTGATCAGGACAATGAAACAAAATTGTGAAATTATTGTATTGTCATAGGTCCTTGACACAAGTGTGCAAAATTTCGAATTAATCAGACCTTTTAAAGTGGGTAAAAATAGAGTTCAATTACATACAAATGTAAAACTTATAAAAGCATGTTAATAAAAAATTCATTCACTTTGTTGAAAATTTGTGAATCTTATAATATGCAAAATATCAGCCCTATTGATAAAGTAGATTTTGAGAAAAATGTACCGGAATCATCAAAAAATGCATTTTGAGAAAATTGCAAATAAAGATATTTTCATCTATGATTTGTAAAATAATATTTTTTAATACTATATAAAGCCATACTATATATAATTAATTGAATTATTTTGCATCATTTCTCAGTTTTTAAATTGTAAGTTTCAAATTCTAGATTATATATATTTAGAAATCTTTTTAAAAATTACTTTTTACCTAATTCATCTACACGTGTTATTAACGATTCCCTCTTTCCATTTAAAATATCAAAATTTTATGCCTATAAGTTTTAGTATTTTCACTTTAAACATCATTACAGGATATTACAGAATTTCTTACACATATTTTATTATTATAACAATACACAAAGAAAATATCTTTGATGAATACAAAAAGTTAATAGGATGTTTAATTTAAATTGTGAACTCTGTTTTTAAAAATTATAACAAAAGAATCTGTTTTTGTACTCATGCATATGAATATTTATTTTAAAGTAAAACCCGCAGTTATAAAAATATAGAGTTATTCATGAGCATTAAAAAAAAAAAGTAGTTAGAAAAAACGAAATGTCTATTTTATAAGCTGTGTCTTTAATTTAGAATAATCCTCAAGATTCACCTTGTATTATATCCCCTTGATTTATAATTTAAGAACTACACTGAGTATTTATTAACGCAAAATTAGACATAATTAGCAGTTCAAAAAACAAAATTTTATTTTAGAGTTTCATAACTAATTATTTAAATTTTCCGTAATTTTTGCATAAAAAATGTAGAATTTTCAATATACACTCTGTCGCAAAAAAATATATGCACCCAGAAGAAATTGAGCTACATTCACGAAATTTGGTATGCATGTAGTGTATATGAAAATAAACAAATGATTAAAAATTCAGAACAAAATATCATTTTATTAAGCGGTTACAGCTTGCAAAAGGTTAAAAATCAGTAAGTAGTAAAGCCACCTCTGGCAGTTATACAAGCCGAAATTCGGCGTGGCATCGATTCAATTAGATCACTTATGACCCCCTGTGGAAGATCCTGCCATAGTCTTTGCATCTGCGCAGTTAATTCTCCTGTATCTCGGGACGGCTGCAGTTGCCTTCCCAGCGCGTCCAGACATGCTCTATTGGCGAAAGATCTGGTGACCTGGCAGGCCATGGTAGGACGTCATATCCTTGAAGACATTGTTGGGAGAGTCGCGCAGTATGTGGACGAGCATTATCCTGTTGATAAATGGCACCTGGGCGACTTGATAGCATGGGTAGCACAATCGGCGTTAAAATTTCGTCCACGTATCTGCGAGCTGTCAAAGTGCCTTGAAGGACCACTAAAGATGATCGTGTGTCCCAAGAAATTGCTCCCCACACTGTCACACCTTGTGAAATTGCTGTATGCCGCTCGACAATAAATGCCGGATCGGACCGCTGGCCGGTGCGCCTCCAGACACGTGTGCGGTGGTCATCATCACTGAGACTGAATCGGGATTCATCACTGAAGATGACACGTTTCCAGTCTGTCACACTCCAAGTTGCCCGAGGTCGGCAAAAATCCAGTCGACACTGCCTATGATGTGGGGTCAGTGGTAAGTGTCTTAGCGGACGTCGGCTCCTCAAGCCAACTTCAGTCAGTCGTCTCCTTATGGTTTCTCTTGATGGCACTGGATGTCTGGAAGGAGGTAAGTGGCGTTGAATCGATGCTAGCGACGTTGTTGGTGCCGAAGTGGCCACTCTTCTGATTGCACGATCCTCGCGATCATTTGTGTTCCTGGGACGTCCTGACCCTCTGCGACGGTACACTCTACCTTCTGTGATCCACTGTTGCCAACACCGAGCAACTACCATATCGCTCCGACCGAGGTGGCGGCCGATACGTCTATTCGACCAACCTGCTTCTCTGAGGCCTATTATACGGCCCCTATCAAAGTCCGTCAGCTGCTCGTACTGCCGCCGGTTACGTCTTAGAGGCAACCTAAATCTCAATATCGTCTATCAAAGTCATCAGATTCGTTTGGATAGCCGTACGGCGCTCGTACTCATGCTTTTAAACTCTCCCAGTTGCGCAACTAATATGCGCATAGCACACTTAGCCTTGTCTCATTGGCTTCGAAATTTTAATCATTTGCATATCTCTTACCAGACTACATTCTTGCCGAGTTTCGTGATTGTAGCTTGATTTCTTCTGGGTGCATATATTTTTTTGCGACAGAGTGTATTTGAAAATATAATACGGAAAAATTACATTCTTTGTATAGAAAAATCAGTTTTTTACAATACATATTATATACAAAACGGATTTTGAAGGTGTATGAATCATAGTTACATCATATTTTTTTACAATTTTAAAATTCAATTAATTTTCTAGCGTTCTACTTATCGAATTCTCAAAAATAATGCATCTATGGATGCAGCAAAGTGCCCTTTATTTTTTAAAAGTAAAATAATAATAATAAAAAAAATGCAAAATTTGAAGCATTTTTCCCGTTTTAGTTACCTTAAGGCTGCTTTATAATTCTTAATTTCTAATCCTCTGACAACGTGATGTTAAAAATGAGGGTAAAATCATTTGCTTGAGTGGATAGCGTGAACCGCGTTTTTAGTGACATTAGGACTCGAACCTTCAATTCGACCAAAAAATGCTGGGCTCGAGTTCATCTCCATGATCTTTCGGCGTCTACATTGTTTGCCTAAAAGTACACCGTATATTTCGGCGAAATAGAATACGCATCTATACTTTCAAACTCCCTTTTTTAATTCTTAGGTGTATTCACCGTATAACGTGCACCCTTTTTTTCCTTACGAAGATATCTGAAACGTAAGTGCGCAGTGCTCTATGATAGAGAGAAAAACGGTTCTCATAAAAACAACAGTTTATGAAATATCTCACTTCACCGTAGTGTGTGGCTGCGGTAGCGTAGTGGTCAAGGTTACTGACTTGTGACCGGCGTTCAACCTAGTACTGTTGAAGACCCACCATGTTGAAGGGCAATGCACGTTAAATATGTTGAGAGCTCAAACGTCCTCCGGTTGGTGTGGTGGGGTAATTAAAAGAAAGAAGTGTCTCTCTCGAGTTATTTAGTTTAGAAGTACTTTCTCATAAATTTTGTAAATAATCGACACATCTTCAAGAGCGACTTTTTTTATGCGGTCCCTTTCCACCGCATTAAAAAAAATTCTGTAGTATGTTGACGAAGTTGTTAGTTATATGTAAGTATGTATGAAATACATATAATTTTGCATATTTTCTTGTGCGGTGTGTATGTATCTTTTTATGCAGTCCCTATCTACCACACAAAAACAGGTTTTACTACACTCATCTTTTCTGTATTTTTAAAACTATAATTTTTTTTATATACTTGGCGTGTACTGAACACCAGTAATCTTACTTCCTGTGTTAAAAATGCTCGTTGTATCCCGTATTATACGTTAATAGGACTCACTGATGGGATTTTTTTCGTTTCGAATATATCTGACACTTTATATTATTGGGGTGAAATTTGGGATGTAAACTACTTAGATACTATCTCTAAAGCTGAATTTGGAAAACCAAATTTTAACTGCCCAACCGGGCCTTATTCCTTTACCGTGCACACTGCGTATTTTTTCAGCTGTCGCTTTAACACTGTTGCCTTGTTTGAATTCCCATGGGGAGTAGACACTTTTTCAGCCTGTGTTTTAAAGGGTTATAAACAAGAATTTAATGAAATGTGTATCCCATTAAACAGAAAATTAATTTATTCCTTATCTATATTTAGTAAAAGCCAAAACTCATTTTTTCTGCTAATTCATGTGGCCCGGTAGCCCTGCGGTCATGGTCACGGATTTGTGACCAGCGTGTCATGAGTTCGAACCCCAGTGTCACTGACACCCACCGTGCTGAGTTGTTGATGCTGTAACGTCTTCGTCTCGCAGCTGTGGTCGGCGTCTTTGTGGAAATAATCACCACTCGTGCAAAGACACAGGGGCAATTTTGCACTATTGTGTAGTACCATCTAGGATCGCACTCCTACCTTTGACATCACGAGGGACCCTTTCCCGTCACTGGCAGGATGCAACGAGATGCTAAAAAGCGCCGCTCCTGATCCCCGAGCAGAGAGAGGGAGAGTCAGGAGATGATGCTTTGAACTTTCGAGTGAGCGGTCGCCGAAGGGAACTCTCCTCTCCCAAACCACTGTGTGAACTCTAATAATCTTTTAATAAGTTGAATAACTTCAATGTATAATTCTGTAAATAATAGCTGTGACGCAAATAAACTAAATATTTAAATTAATCAATATCACGCTACTTTTATTTATCTCAAATGTCACAATGCACTCTAAATCTGCCCTCCCTTTGGTGCGATAGTTTGGAGAGGGGATTTTTCCACCTCAGGAGTCGTCCTCGTCACTGGACCATGACTCGAAATTACGAGGTCCATTGTCAATAACCCTCGTGCTGTTTCGTAGTCCGACGTTATTAAACACTCCCCTCATCCGGTGATTGAGAGTGAATTGATACGAACAACATAGATTCTATCTAGCTGCATCCGAAGTCAAGATTCGACATATTTGCTACATAAATTTTCGTAAGTGTTTTCTTTATTCGTCTTCAAATCATACCTACACTGAAACTAATATATATACTTAAAAAGTTTAGATAAGGCATTCATTTCAAAGCTACCTGGTGTAATTCAAAGTTTTTATAATTATATTCCAGGAGTTTTCCATCCACTTCAGCTTCCAAGGGGAGAATGCCCTAAAGTACCTCAACGTGTCCCGTCTTCGAGGCCTGGAGGACTTAGAGATCGAGGGCAACGACATCACCGAGCTGAGCAATGATTGGTTCAGGGACGGACCCAAGAACGTGAAGAACCTCTACATCATGACTAATTTCATTCAGAAACTGGGAGACGAAGCCTTCGCGTCTTTGTCCAACCTCAGAAACCTTTGGCTCACGGGGAACCGATTCAAGCTCGTCAAGAGGAGCATGTTCCCCTCCCCTGCGCTCCATCTGGTGTCACTCGACCTTACGTAAGAAAAATTTTACCTCTTTTAAAAAGGAGTTACAGGGACATTCAGAAGTTATCAGAGATCGTGACAGTGTAGTGACCGTGGATGCAGTGCAGCTATTGCCCATGATGTTCAAATCCTGACTTTATTTACTGCCCGTCAGGTGGCGTGGTTGATGCATGCAGAGACGTCTTAAGGCATAGGCCCAGGGCAGTGGCGTAACGAAGAACATTTGTGGGTCCCCCTGCAAAGTCAGGTTTGGGGCCCCACGTTGAATTTTACAAAGGATAGGCTTTGGGCCCCTTTAGAACCCTGGCTCCCCGCGATGCGGGGGTGCACGTTACGCCACTGACCCAGGGCCTCACCCTCGGAGGGGACCTCGTTTCGCTCTCGACTCTGTCTTAATAAAATCATGATCCGTACAATCTTAAGAGTCAAATATTATTCCCGCACATATTCTCCGGAAAACAGATAATTTCAAACTGCGTGCCAACTGGCAAAAGAGGCATGGCTGTGTTATGTTGTGCAGTGGCGGCGCGAGAACTGAACTTAATGTGGGCGAGATACATTTCGCTCTGGTGGCGTAAGAAAAGGGGGTTTATATAATAAATAAAAATCAAAACAAAAAAACAATTTTTTATTCATAAATTTTTTTTACTCATATTTCTTTGGCACATTAAACAATAATGAAAGAAAAAATTAAAGAAACAGAAATTTTTGACTTTTTAGTTTTCTGAATATATCTACGCTAATTTTTTCTAGCTCTCCCAATATTGCATTGGTCAAATATTCTCCAGTCGTTTCAGTGACAGCAAGAAATCCGCGCGCGATCCAATTTTCTTCTATACTTCTAATTGATGTACTGCAATACCTTAAGATGACGAACATTTGTAAAAATTCAACTACAGAGTCTGTAGTGCAGTCGAGTAAAAAGGAATAATATTTTGCCTCTTTTATCCAGCCGATTACTTCACTGGTAACTGTGTTTGACATGATTGTGATCAATTCATTTTGAATACCGTGGTTTAGATAATGATGTACAAATTGTTTATTATCAATGCGATTTGTGTGTTCCCGTAACGTAGGATCATATTTAGACATCAATTTAAATAAGTCTACAAAGTTTGCAGAATTCTCAGTGCCTTCGTCTGTTTTAAGGCGAAGGCTGGCCATTAATGTAACACCTTACATGATATCTAGATGGCACTGGCTATTGTTAAAATTTTGACACAAATATTTATCTAAAGATTCCCAAGATGGGCAATAAATTTATCTCTCGGGTACTCCTTTCAATAAAGTTCTCCCCTTTCTCAATCCACATTAAGTTGGTGATTTCATTTCTCTTTTGAGATTGAATATCGGCTGACGAAGGCTAATGATATATTCTCTTGAAATTTTTTTCTTATTTCATTCATATTAATTCATTAAAGGCGCTAGCAATTTTTCTTTAAATTCAGAGGGCAATCATTTTATTTTTAATTTTAATTAGTCATTTCCTTTTATTATTTTTTTCAACTCTAAATTTACCATGGTAAGCTCTGCCAATGTCCACCCCATATTTTGAAGATAAGACCTTTTCGGAGATCATGTGCCCCGAAGACCATTCTACCCATTCTCCACTTTCAGCGGAAGGGGACACGCCTGGAACTAAGGGAGTCGTAAAACTAGTTCTCATTTTTGGACATTCGGACTATGCGAATAACCTGCTAGTTCACCCAACCAGCCCTCACGCAAGCATTTTGGCTTCCCGAGACGCTCAGTGTTGGACACAGAAAAACCTTTTTCACAAGCTCTTCCAGAAATGATATTTTTTATATTTTTCTTTCATACTATTTTTTTATTTTATTTTAAAGCACTTAATTTTAATTCTTCAATGGCATTTATTTTATTAGTTCAAAAATTTTTTTAAAAATTTTAAATGCAGTATTGTTTGTCTCAATTTTCTTCTTAGACAAATTCTTATCTATAAAAATAAAACTAAATATTTTTCAAAGAAATACGCAAATAATTTCATTACATTACTTTTAATTATGAATAGCAGCATTCAATAGTATCACGTGTGTATTTCAAAAATATTCAGATAATTTTTAAATGAAGAAAGTAAACATAAGTATAAATATTACAAATGTTTTCTCGTCGTTTTTCTGTACGAATTCTGAAATATATCAACATTGGAGCGTTGTGCAATAGACATATATATTTTATGTACATACATATATAGATTAAAATACGTTTTAAGTATAATCAATTATTTTGATTTTAGTATAACAATAACATAAAATTAATATTTATATCGCTAGAAAATCATAAACGAATTTAATTTTTACGCATATTTGGTAACAAAATATTAGTTTTATTTTATGCAGGCATCCAGAAAATACGCTACGCAAAATAACGTGTGTCGCTCTTACGACACTCCTGTTCAAGGAGCTCTGTGGGATCACAGTATCCCAAAGGGTCGTGAACTCGTGGTCGGCGTTCTGGTTCTAGTGCCACTGAAGACGCCTCATAAAGAGGCTCAAAGTCCTTACGTTGAGGGAAGTTTAAAAACTGGGATGCCAGCTTAGATATTGTCCTCGCCCCTTGACAGAAGTTCAAAATTACGAGATCGTTGATAGTCTTAGCGTAGCTTCAAAGTTTAACGTTATTCGGACAATCATTGGATATTTCTGGCACTAATATTTGTCTAAAGATTTCGAAAAAGACAATCAATATCTCTCTGTAGCGCTCTGTATTTCTCTGAAGGGCGAAGAGGGCCATAGTCGTAAAACTGGGAAATACTACTTTTGGGGGAGGGGAGGGGTAAAATAGCGTTGTTGAATTTTGACCATGAGATAAGTCTAAGATGGGTTTCTTACATTTTCGACTCATGGAGCTCTGATAATTTGTTATCAACGCTTTATTCGTTTATAACTGTGGGGAAAATCTTATGAATTTGCAACTTAAAGTTTAGGAGCTATTCTTGTTTAAATATAGATTTTACCGTCGAATCTTTTGAAATGTCAATAAGTTGTTCTCTCTTCTTCATTATATCTACAAATGAAAAAAAAAGTGCATTTTCCATTACAAATCGATTTAGTTGTGCAAAAACAATGTATTAAAGTGAACAAAACTGCTTTGTTGATAACGGTAGAGTAAACAATGGAATATTCACAATCTAGTATTTAGTACATATAAAGAAAGACAATTTTTAACGCGAAAATAAAATGTCAACAACTCTTGCCACATACACAACTCAAGACTATTTTTCAAACTGAATATCCCATCTCCTTATATAATGCCATCGAAAGTTCCAGAACTTTCCATAGTTAAAATTACAGTTAATTTTTATAAATAAAAGCACGCGCGCGCATTAATATAAAGCATTAATAAAAGCATTAATATAAAGCACGAGAGAAATAAAGAATTACAATTTTTAACACGCTGGGATGAATGGTTAAATCATTACAATAAATAAATAATAAATATTACCATTTGTTACAAATTTAATATTCTTTTATCATGGTATAATAAATGTTTATAAAAGTACTAGCTTACCCGGTCACGCGCTGCTGTGGCTTTGTTTTAAAACGTTGATTTAGTATTCTAAGCCATACAATGCAGTCAAATTAATCCTCGCTTGCAATTTCCGAGAGTTGAAATTGAGCATAAAACAAAGTTTTAAATTTTGCATTTTATTCATCTTCTATTTGAGAATATAATACATGAAATGCTTATGAAGTTGTAAAGTAACATAAGAAGTTTTAATTATCAATTTTTAATACTATTTTTATCATTTTAAAGTATAACATTAAATAAGTTTAATACAACTAATCGCTAAACGATGCACAATATATATTTCGGTAACCCGTCTCTTGCAAACTCAAATAGATTCGACGGTTTCTCCACACGTGAGCAAGCAACATCTAGTTGCATGGATTTTCTTAGTCTAAGTATCAAATGGACATTGTTTGGTTTTGGATTTATTTATGGCCATAGTGAAAACCAAACGAATCGGGAATCGAAGTCTTTTGAATAGTATTTGAGATTCTGACGAAATCAGTGGTAAACCGTGGAAAATAGGAAAATTTCTCCTTTAAATTGCACAGCTTCAAGAAGTTTCCCAGTAACTCTTTTGATGAATAAACACATACCGTTGCATAATCTAGGTGGATTTAAGTTATGCAGAAAAATAACCAATGAACCAATCTTCAACCGAAGATTGTGTGGCGGCATTCTTGTTATATCCAGGGAATTCAAAAACTCAGGTGGAGAATTTACGGTTTTGTTTTCATCAACAACAGTGTCTATTGTTTTAAAAGCACTGGATCACCAGGCAACAACTCTATATCTGGAAGTTTATTTCATTAATAGCAACGTTTTTTCTGATTAAGTAACAGGACTACAAAGCCAATTATTATCTAGGTAATTATACAGTATATATCCGGGAAGATGCTCTCAAACACAGTTCCTTTTTTCCCTGAACAACAGTGCAGAAATTGTCTGACTATTTGATGCATTATGTATTGGGAAGCAGTTCTACTACTCCGTTTCTAATATCCAGCAGCTGATTAGAAAATATTTGCTCCGATTGATCAACTAGCAATTGTACTCGTGTTTATGATCCATCGAAGTATTTCGACGCTTCGCCATAAAAGCGATTGTTTTAAACATGCGTTAATCTCGTAAGCAAAAGGAATGACTGGTAATGTCTGTCGAAAACCACCAGACAGTACAAAGACAGCACCACCGAATATTTTTTGTTTCCACCTAAATCTTGCAAAGTTCTGTGAAAAGCCTCGAGTGAATGTTAATAGGATACGGTACACTCATCTGATTATGATTGAACTCCTTTGCAATACTGTAGCCCAGGGGTGGCAAACCTTTGTGAATCAACGTGCCATTTTTTCCAAAGATGTGTTTAATGAGGTGTAGACGTGCCACCAAATAATTTTGAATTGTGATTATTGGGGAAATAATAAAACTAAATACTAAGAAAACACTCTTTATTTACTATGGAAAAATATCTTTAGCACTGTATAATTGTAAATGCTTTAGTTATACGTGTAATTCAAATTTAAGCAACATTAGTGTGAGTTCCGTTGTTGCAGATTGTGTGTGTGTGGATGACAAATAACATATTAGGATTGCAAGATATTACTTTTAGTAGAATGCACATGCTCCGTTGGAATCATTTGCCTATCGGTTTTTAGCAACTAATTATTTTTGCTATGGTTCACTTTTTTGACAAGATTTACGATTTGTATCACAATGCCATTTTACCGGCGATTTTCTGCATACCACTATTCCGGAACATAAAACACAAAACGCTTTTTTGTCGCCTTTACTAATAATACCATATTTTTGGATTCACTAAATTTGAAATTCTCTGTTACACTTACTATCTTGCCCCCTTTTTTTGCTGAACTAGCCATGTTAAATAAAATTTAAGAATCATAAACATAATACAAATAAACTTTAAAACACAGTTGTGTCAATGAAATCGACTATGCTATGTGTAAACAAATTTTGCAATTGTAGTCCACGCCGTACCTAAGGCAAGACAATAACAAACGAGTGTGCTCCCCGCCACCCCATTACCGATCACTCGCATTTCTTCCTAATACTTCATAGTGAACTTTGTTATTTTGAAATAAAATGCAAAACATTTTGATCGCTGGCGTGCCAATGGTTCGCCATCTCTTCTGTAGCCAATCCGCTTTTTTTTCAAAGGTACACATTACGCCTGGTTTCTTATGAATGTCTAATTTTAGCTTGAATGCGGAATGAGCAGTTTGTCCACAGCCTAACAAAGTAACAAGAATGCCTGAAAATGCAATGGCCAATGCAATTTCCTATTGCAATCGTATTTTTGCAAGGCTGTGCCTGCAAGTTTAGTTGCTATAGGAAATGAAAATCTGGACGCGGGACTCCATCACAAAGCCATTCAACCTCATTCCGGGAATATCCAGCTAAGTTAGGGAAGTTTCTGATATCCGAATCTAAATTCTCGTTCCCCACCCCGAGATGCAACCGTTGACCACTTTCGGTGCACCTACCCCTACAAGTTCAGTCTTTGAAGGGAGCATTACGGGCGTCCGTCATTATCCGGCAAAATTACAGGAACTTCTAAAATTCGATTTCAGTTTTTTGTACCCCACCCACAAAGGCACCAGGTAATCGCTTTTCATACCAGAAGAATTTTAAGGTAAGCCCCTGCCATGGTTTGCGTAAAATACGGGTCTGTCATTGTTTCGCATTGTGATCGTCTGGCGTTGTTTGACATAGTTATGGGCTTTTCTTGAATTAGATGGGAATATTCCGATCAGTGGTCCCTATCAGGATTAACTTTTTGCGTCCCTACGTCTGCAAGTTAGGCCCACTGTCCGTGACGGTAATCCACACAGAAACGCTAGGATCCATTTTTCTTTTTCACCAGTACAACTGGGAATGAGCACGGACTCTTCGAATGCTCTATGATGTCCAGCTTTAGCATTTGGTCAAATTCGTTTTGAATTATTCTCTCTTCAAAATACATTCTGTATGGCTTTTGCTTAAGGTATCCGACTACCCTAAAACCATGATTTTTTTCAAAAATTGGCAAATTTTTTTATGACTTTATTTTATAGACCATTTTATTAACTTAATAACAATACCAAGTACTTTATTTTCCCTCCACTAGAACAAAAACTACAAGTGTTTTAGTAAAAGCAAATGCCATAACTTTACACAAGATGTCAAACTTTAAAATGCGTTTTACTCGAAATGTGTTTTTTTCGAAAAACTCAAACGGGGACCGCGATTGCTCAAAAAGTTTTGAAAATAATTAAATGAAATTTTTTGCTTAAGTTCTGCATAACAGTAGAAGTGTTTTGATCTTCAGATTTATCAACAACTGTTTTATTTCAAAATTTGCAGTTCTGTATGTGAATATAGTCAATGTTTTTAAAGCAATTTCGTATAATGACTTAGATAAAGTGCTCTAGTTTTGTAAAAATTAAAATATCTCTTATCGTGAAGGTCACTTCACACAGGAATAACAAAGTAACACATCAAAATTGAAAAATTGAGAATTTGTTCACAAAATCTTTGTACAGAACGGGCCCCGTTTATGTAATTTTTCGTACATTTTTACTAGTTTTTCCCATTTTAATAATAATAATTTTTTTTTCTTTTATCAATTTTAGGATTTTTTCCTTAAAATATACTAAATAAATATAAAAATCACAAAAGGATCTCCATATCTCCTTTTTTTCAAAAAAAAGTTGTCGCAAGTAGTCGGATACCTTAATAGGTTGGCAATCACCGGTGTTTATCTTGTGTTTTACTTTACTCGATACTTTTATTTTGTTCTCAAAATCAAAAACATCTGTAAAGTCGTTAAGCAATCTCAGAAGATTTTTCTGTTGCGCTTCATGCACATCCGGGTCTAAAAGGCCTTTGAATTCTTTCACCGATTGTCTAGGATGCTTCCACTATTTTATTTTGATTTTGTCAGCATTCTCGTTCAAAGAACTTACCACTCCATCCTCAATATCCGTCATTTCGGTTATACACATGACAGCTGGTATTATCTGTGACTGAGAGGAACTCTTAGCAATCCAAATATCTATTTTACCATTCTGGAGTGTGGCAATTGTAGTTAGGACTTTTAGCTCTTTACTCCATTCAAAATTCTTGATTCCTGTTACTATAACCTTTTCTATGGTCTGGTGGTCTTTAGCCAACGCGGAAATCTTTCTTATGCAGTTTCCTGGAATGTCAACGTCATTAACCGCATGTCAACCAGAATTTACTTCATTCATATGGAGAGACTTCTCCAATCTGAAGTTCGCCGGATCCGCAATCAATAATGTCATCAGTTGCTTTGAAAAAGTCCCATCTCAATATGAGGTCATGACTGCATTGCTGGAATACCAAACATTTCGATAGTCCTCCATTCCATTTCACTCGCAACATACATCGTCCAATAGCTTCTACAACTTGACCCCAGGCAGTTCGAAGAATCGGGTTGTGTTCTGAGAACAGGGGCGTCCTTAGTTGCGTGTTCGGAAACTACCGAATAATCAGCTCTTGAATCAACCAAAGCATTGACAGCGACAAAGTTTTTGACTAGTTGAGCGGCCGTGTATACTGGAGGGTTTTCGTTTATTGCGGCCTTACCTCCCCCGCAGGTTGCAGAGTTTTCCTCGCTGGTCCTAACAGGTGAGCGACGAGAAGGAGATCTTGATTAGCGGCGTTGTGGATTGCGTCTAGGGTACGCCGAATTACTTCTGTAATGCTGGTAGTTAGATTCAGGATCGCGGCCAGAATCAGAAACAGTCAGAATCCCAGCGTTCGTACTGGTCTAATTGCCTTATTTGTCTTACTGTACTAAAAACACGTCGTCTATCACGGCAATATCTAGTCACGTGACCCGGTCATCCTCAATGAAAGAAAATTGGTACATTATCTGAAGTACGCCAAATGTCAGTCTTCCTTCCGGTATCTTGTTGAGTAGGTCTATTTTCTTGTCGAGGCGTTGACCTTGGTCTCCAGGAACTTTCGCCAGTCCTTTTAGTTCTGTACGGAGAAGGTGCAGGCTTTTCTCGACTGAGTGGGGTCAAATTGCTTCGAACTTCTTCTCAGATAATGGATCCTAAATCGCTTGGCCCGTCATTTATGCATGTTGCAATCCGTGGGAGTACTTTCTCGATTTCTTCTTTAACAATCCTTCGAATTAGATCGCTTAGATCTTCCTCATCTACCGTTGATATGTGTGGATAACATTAGGCAGCCTCTCATATCGAAGCGGTACTACTAGTTTCTTTCTCATGGCATCCACTTCACGGCAGCACGTAACAAATTTATCTACTGTGCTAACTTCGCTGTTTATCAGTATTTGGTAGAGATCTTCAGATCTTCTTTGGTAGAGATTTATAAAAGTAGAGATAGCCCGTGCAACGTCGGGCCATGCAGCTAGTGAGATATTATACGTCGTGGAGTGAATGACCAGAGTACTTAGCTCTTCCAAGCTATAACCTCTTATTATCAGGATGTTGAGTGACTGTGATATTATGACTTTTGCCATTAGAGTAGCTAGTTCTGAGGGGGCCCTTTATCAAAATTCCTCCGGGGGTCCTTTTTATATATGAAAACCTTGTAAGTTGGACTGTAGTTACACATGTTGTGGCCCCCGTATCATTGATACGGCTGATCGACCGTAGCTACGCCCCTGACTCTTGCCCTTTGTTAAATAATAGTACTTAAAAAGTAAAAAAATACTTTAAGGAGACTAATAGAAATCAAAATTTAAAATTAAAAGAATACATTAAGTGCTTGAAAAATACCATGAGAGAGATATTGACATCATGACATGAGGAGATGCCTTTGGAAGGACGCTAAACGGTTTGTAGCTAACAAAACTGCAATTAAACAAAATAATTTATCATATAGTGATTATGCTGAGTAACAGATTGTTTAAGACAATAACTTATGGTAAAACAGCTTTGAAATAATTAGATTGACTTAAGTTCTCTAGTGGATAGATTCAATATCCCCCCCCGAAAAAAGGTGTAAGCAGTTCATAACTGATTGTGAGATTTTCTGAGCAAATGAATAATGGAAAAAATGAGAAATGTAAAACTTTTTTTAACATTTGAAAATCGACCAATTCGATTCACAATTGCGAGATTAAAAAAGCAAACATTATTATTCATTACAATTAGATTTTTCTTTCGTTTATAAAATAAGTTATTCATTTTAGGATTTTAATAAAATTTAAATTTATGTATATTTGCGTTCAAAAAATTAAAACACCGTTTAAATATTTAGAAAATTAAGTTTTAATTTTTATAAAAACTAGTGTTTTTAAAAGTTTATTCAGTAGATTATCTTTTTGTGAATGCTTTATTTTCTAATTTAAAAATAAAAATAAACTAGTAATAAATATCAATATTTTAACTATGGTACTAAAAGGGGAAAGACTACAATGAGCAGCAAATATATGTTCATATGGTAATGCCCTACATATTTCTTTTCACATAAAAAAGTTAAATAAAAATTTTACTACTTAATAATTTTGGCATAAATTTAACTAAAATGGATATAGTTTGAATTAATTTAATTCTAAATTTTATATGTGTAAAATGTATTGCTCACAAAGAAATCACAGCATCTATTACATTAAAAATTTTGTCAAGAACTCGACCAGGTTATTGAAAACGTTCAATGATACAAAATGTCAGACTGTAATTTTTAATAGAAAAAAAGGCAAACTTAGAGACAGAGACTTTAAAATCGCGATACTGCCATATTTATTCGAATCTAAGCCACACTCTTTTCCCGATATTTATGCTACTAAAAATCGAATGCAGCTTAGAATCAAAGACGGAAAGATTTATCGCAGGGGGAAATTGAACAACATACTGTCGGATCGAAAAAAAATACAGTTTCTCGCTTATTTTGAAAAGTTGTATATATATATATATATATATATATATATATATATATATATACAACTGACCGTTATATGACCGTTTGAGCTCTCGACAGATTTAACGTGCATCGCTCCCCTACACGGCGGGTCTTCAGCGGTACTAGGCCTGAACTCACGACACGCCAGTCACGGGTCCACTAGGCTATCGCGGACACTTTTTACTTTGTAAATATATCATATATCCATAACATATTTTACTCTATTTTTAATTTTTTTTCACAAAAATGTTCTTAGAATTTGGGTGCGGCTTAGAAACTGAGCATAATTTTAATTGAAAAAATAAGTTTCTGTTTTAAAATAAAACAAAATTTGGTTAATAATTGCTCCAATGTCTTATGGTAAAAAAGTCTTACGTCAAATATAAAATCTATTCGATGGAAAAAAAATTCTTTTTTAGTTAAAAGAAAATAATAATTGTATTACAATAATTAGATTAAAATTTTAATTTGTGAGCTTTTAAGAAGTAGTAATTTGTGTTTTTTAGTTAATTCACAACTTTTGGTCAAGTTTAGAATAAGTATACTTTCAATTCTGCATTCAGTCGCTTCACAGAATTTAAATATTTTTATAGACATTTCTACAATAAGAAATAAAAGAAAAATTTAAGCAGCATAATATATATATATATATATTATAAATTATCGATATAAATGAATTTTTTTAAAACACACATGCAGAAAATATTTAAAACATTCCTATAAATAGGAAAGTTAATTAGATTTGAGATGTTAAATATCTGTACATCATAAATCTTTTCCATTGTGCACTATTTGTCACAATTTGCAAGTTACCATAATTTCAACTGGCGACTATATTTCAGAAAGATATGGCTACACACACACACAGAAATAAGAATTCGTAGACAAGAATAAATTCGCCTTTCAAACCGTCTAACAATATAATCGTCGAGATCCAGAAGCAACTTAAAAGCCTAAGAGATAAAAACATCTCAATAGATTTTGCATTTGTTCGCGGACACACCGGCGTTCTTGGAAATGAGCGAGCCGATTGGCTTGCAAAAGCTGCAACCAAGCGCAAAATTGACATTGACGTTAATATTCCTAAATCGTTTTACAAGAAGATCACGAATGAAAGAATGATGAAGTCTTGGAACCAAGAATATCTCATTTCTAATAAGGGGAGCATAACAAAGAAATTTTTCCCACCATTAATAAGAGACTATCATGTCATCATTTTTACACTAACTACAAATTAACCCAATTTCTCACTGGTCACGGTAATTTCAAAAGCTACCTGAACAAATTTAATTTAGCTCCTTCATCTTTCTGTGACTGTAATATTGGTGGCGAGGAAAATGTAGAACATGTGATCCTTCTGTGTTCCAAGTATGTCAGAGAGAGAAAGATCATAAGACTGGCGTTCAAGAGACTCAACCTTAATTGGCCACCGAATTTTCACCAATTTCTTTCCACCAGAAGTGCTTTCAATAATTTCTGTAAATTTGTTGCAACTGTTTGTAATCCTTCTTAACTTCTTTTTTTTTAATTGTTTATTTCCCTTGAATGTGTGTTTAAGACTTACTTCTGTAAGCCCCGTGTGATACTTTGTGGTGCACGGGGATTTTAAAATTGGTTTCAATAAAAAAAAAAAAAAAACCGTCGTGGCGCCACCTGTTTGAGATAGTCCGAACTACGCCAAAATAATTCAGAATGAACTTAAAATTTAAAAAAGTTAGTTAATAAAAGCATAAAACATAATTCTGGCTGCACCAGTCAAAAGAGAGAAGCATACTTTCTTATATACTATTTACTACTACTCGAAAAAATAAATTTTTTTTGTGTTAAAATGTGTTTCGCGTTTTCACCTCCTATACTTTACCATACAAAATTCAAATTTCATTTTGCAATAATGCTGAAAACTGCTTATTTTTTTTGAAAAATCAAAATTCAAAGAACACTTTCCTTTAAACAATTATTTTCTTTCTATCCCTAAAATTTTTTATTATTATTGAAACTTTTTCTTGCCCACAAATGCGCTTTCCGTTTGATCCCTATTCTTTAACATTGACCGAAAACAGCATTAAGAGATTCTATGTGACCTCTAAACGTCAGATTATGATAGGGATAGAAATTTATGATCGTGCAAATCATATTAATGCTTTTGAGATTCTGGAATTCGCCTTCCATTTTCTGGGTCTAATGTTTTCTCGTGCTTTTTTCCCTTTACTAATGTAATACATTGGAAAATATAAGCCATATATGTTTTTATGTAGTACTTTACACAGGCAGGAGAATACTAAAGTGTTTCCAATCACAACACTCTTCCTGTGCGATTTGAGTTTGTGAATTGCCAAATAGTCTGCATGGAAAGCAGAGAACTTTATTTTTAGAACTTTTAAATAAAACAACCAGTGACTCCGTTGAGTTTCACCGTTATTTAGTTTTCGTAAGAAATGAAAATTGAGAAAAGTGTGTCTATGATCATCATCCTTAGGATAATGTTCATCACTGTTGTTTAATTGCCGTGTGGGATCGCTTTGAACTATGTAAATCATGAATGTTGAGTATCTGTCATGACAAGCGTACACAATCCCTGTTTAAAACAGGAAAAAGCTTGTTTCACTACCTCACTAACATCAGGGCCGTTTGTAACCTCCCCGGTGCCCTAGGCAATTCAAATTGTTACGTTCCTCTCTCCAGAATTTCTGGAGCACTTCCCACCTTCAGTCTTTAAATTTCCAGTTTTAGTTCGGGGGGAGGGGATTTCCCCTTAACTTTCTTACTCTTTTCCCTTTCTTTGTTTTTGCTGTTTGAAGAGTCTTTTCATTATCCACCACTTATTGAGCAGTCGTGTCCTAGACTGGCAACCGTAAGGAGGGGATAGTGATATGGTTTAGGCACTCTTGTTCATTTCTTACCTTACGACATCACGGTTCACCTACCATTTTGTAAATTAGTAACGTAAATTAAGGAAATCATTTGCAATTACATTACAGAGTATACATTACTGTATGAACTGTTTTCAACTTTTGTTAATCATCATCCTTTTCATCGCTTATCGCTCTACTGTCTTACTTTAAGACCAAGGGTGTAGCTACCGCCGTATCAATGATACAGGGCCCCCAAGCGTAATTAGCCCCTGCATGTGTTAGCAAAACAATCTTAAAATGTTAAGGGTCACCACAATGAATTTTGATACAGGGCCCACTCAGGACTAGCTACTCCAGTATTTTAGACATTCTTATTCTTTTTTGAGTTACTGTGATTGCACTGATACAGAAAAAAATTTTCTTCGAGCTTTAATCATTTATAGCATCACACTATAATCAATTTCCATGGTAATGTTATCTTGAGTGCATAGCAACATCAAACAGTTAAGCTTTTTATTTTCCATAATAGATCTCATTTAAGTCTTTACTCTCTTAGGGGCAGACATGTTTCTCTCAAGACTCATTAGGTGGAGGTACGTGCGTTCGCTGTAATTTTATTTTTTCCCCTCGTTTTTATCCTTCTAATTTTTTTGCCCCCTAGGCTCGTGCCTAGTGTGCCTAAGCAAAAAAGTGGCTCTGACTGGCATCTCTGCTAATAGGCGAAGAACTAATCTCAATCTCTTCTTGATTTGACTTATGTTACTCAACGTGAACCATGCACCCCAGGTTCCGCTTTTCTTTTATCTTTGTCTTCCTTAGTGCTTAAGCCTGACATGATTGATAAATTATGAAAAATGCCCAGTGCCACTATTATTTATTCTCACATCAAATACTTTTGAAATCTATAATATGATATAGAAACAGGAAGCGAGACTGCGTCTGCGATACTTTAATTGACTTCTTGATGATGGGATGTCCCGAGCTATGGCCCGTCTCTGACCGGGGACTTCCCGCGATAGAAGCTTAACTCCTTCTAATGTTGCCATACTAAATATGAGAAGAAACGACAAAGTTGAGAAATTTTATTAAAAGAAAATGGAAAACAATATTTTCACGAATTATTTATTCATATACTTTCATGCGCCGATCAATAGAGAATATCTTTTTTTAAAAAGTCGATTTATCAATTTTTCGATATCTTATGGCGAAAAGCAGATAGAGTTGAGAATTTTCTATTTTATTAATTATAAATAAACTTTGCGGAGTTCACTTTTGGATTTCCCTTACTTTTCGTTTAATTTATTTCGGCTCTGAGGCCGTGGCCCCCGCCTTACGCCGCCTCAGCCGCTGTCCTATGTCTGGGCCGAAGATTAATACCGCATTTAGTCGATTGCAGCCATCGGTCGAGTCGGTTTGAGCACATTTATTTATTTCAAATCACCGTTTGTATGAGTATTTTTTTAGTGAGAACATTTACAACCCCGTGCACCACAAAGTATCTCGCGGGGGCTTACATAGAAGTAAGCGTGAAGCACACATCACAAAGATAAGGATTAAAATACAAACATCCATGCCTTATCCGGGATTCGAATCCAGCTCCTATGGCACCAAAGTCAGCGTTACTAACCACTATACCGGATGGTCGGCCTATATGAGTATTTGGCAATGCATGGTACTTTTAAGTCACACAGGTAGTTCCTACTTTTGCATCGGGTCCAGGGCATCAAAAAGTCTTAAGATGTCCCTGGATGCCTGTTAGAGCTAGTGAGATTTTGTCGAACTTTTCCTTAGTTTTCTATTTCCGCCCGACACAAAGGTCTGTTAAACATTTGCCAATGACATTTTATAATTTTTAGTGTACTTGAGTACAGTTAAGCGTACTTGAGTGGACATGCCAGCCTAGTTTTCGTTGGTGTCACAATTCAAAATGACGAGGTCTCTCACCAGTAACTCGCAGTTTGCTTTATAGTACGTGGTTGATAAACTCTCATTCACTCACTCAGAACTTTTTTTTGTAGTTTTTATAGATTTATTTAGTACATTTCAAGAAAAATATGCTAAAATTAAGAAGAGAAAAAGAAATTATTTTTACTAAAATAGAAAAAAACTGGTGAAAATTTACAAAAAATTACATAAATGGGGTACAAAACATTCTGTAAAAAAAGTTTATATGCATAAATTTTCAGTTTTTTCAATTTTGATGCGTTGCTTAGCTATTTATTTTTTAAATGGCCTTCAGGATAAGACATATTTTAATTTTTACAAAACTATATCACTTTATCTTAGTTAATATATGAAATTGCTTAAAAAAATAGTGAATGTATTTACATAAAGGACCGTGGGTAGCCTAGTGGTTAGAGCATCGGACTCCAGACCGGAAGGCCTGGGTTCGATGCTCGATGTCACCAAATACCCTCCGAGTGCACACGGAGTACGTGCTCGTTAAATCAGTGGGTCCGTAGTTTTGTGGGCTTATTCACTAGCGCAGGAACTGGAGAATATTTCCCTCCCCTTCAGTTCACTTGCAGAAATTGAGGAGGTGGAGATAGAGATCGTGTCGCCATCTATCGTCCCTTCGGGGAAGTTTCACTGAGCTTAAATCGCACTGTCACCTGTATGGTGCTCAAGGCCAACGACAGGCGTACCTCTTGCCCATGCCACGATGAATTTCGTGGGCCTCGTTCTGACTACGTCAGACAGGTGGCATTAGCCACAACAACAACAACATAAAGGACTGTGTAAATTTTGTAATATAATAGTAATTGATAAATCTGAAGGTTAAAACACGTATACAAGTGTTTCTCAAACTGTGGGGTGTGCCCTCCTTGAGGGGTGTGACGACTCTACGAAGGGCACGAGAATATTGGAAAGTCAAAAACAAAAGATTATTTAAAAAAATTATTAATTTACTGAAAGTAAACAACAAAATATATTCCGACCATAATAAAAAATATAATACACATTTACAGTGATATATTACACTTATAAATGTATCAGAACTACACATTGTATTTAATAATTGATTTAACAATCCTGAGTTAAGAACAAGTTTAATCATTACCAGTGACCCCATGGGATTGTCATATATAAAATGATATATAAAAATGTGGACACTTATCTTGACCATTTTATAATGAATCCCTTCACTGCCCATTAAAATTTACGAGATTTGTTTTCCCCGTAGGAATGCGTATGGGGTGTTTTTCGGGGGGTGAAGAATAAAGAAGAGCAAATAATCGGAAATAGTAAATCTTTGACGAACATTCTCAAGGTCCTTTTATTGCATTCGAAATCCTTCGGAATAATTATATGTATAGCAGTGCAGAGAAAATTTCGTACTTCGGAAAGACGTATATATGCAAATCAACGCTTTGACTGAGCGAGACGTTTATATACGTCGGTAGAACTTAAGAGATTGTGGTCGTATTGTAGTTTTATTGAATTCAGTACATTGTTATTGCATGAGGGGGCGCGATGACACTTAGGATTGAATATTGAGTCGCGACTAGGGAAACTTTGAGAAGCACTGACTTATACTGATATAACAGAATACACACAAAAAATTTCAGTTAATTATTTTCAAAACTTTTGGGGGAATCTCTGTACATGTTTGAGAATTAAAAAACACACATTTCGAGTAAAACGCTTCTTCAAGTATAACATCTTGCTTAAAGTAATGGCATCTGCCTTTACTAAAACACTTGCAGTTTTTATTTTACTGAATGGAAAAAAATAAACTTGGTATTTTTATAAAGATAATAAGATGACCTATAAAATAAAATCATACAAAAAGTTGTCAATTTTTGGCAAAATTCACAATTTTAGGGTATTTGGAAACCTTAACTACTTTTGTGACTTAGTTTGTAAACAGAAAGAAAAAAAATGATCGAGTATCCGAGAGCAAGCAAGTTTTATATCCAATGAGTGTAATCAATTAAAGAACTTTGGATCGTTTTTTAGTTTTATCCCGGTTTATCAAAATATTGAGTATCCTTTATTAAGGTATAACATATCTGAAGATGCCTGAAATTAGAAGAAAGGTAGACGACCTTTCCTATAACACAAATCAAACTGATAACTGATGTAATTCATTAACGATTGTCAGAGGTTATCACCCATAATCACCCAGTGATCTTAATATTGGTATTTCTTGTGTGTGATGCTATGCATTGGACATTTTATCCCATAAGTGAACCATCGTATAGATCTGCTTCTCCCTTTGGTGCGTGGCCATGGTAATTTAGTGGTTAGGATCATGAGCCCGCAGCAGGAGTGCCACGGGTTCGAGTCCTGGTGACACTGAAAACCCACCTTTAAATCTGTTCTCCCATTTGTGGGGTGTGGTAGTTTGGATAGGGGGAGTGCGAGCCACTAGTCTGGAGTGGACGCTGTATAATGAGTCCTGTATATGGGGACTCCTAAACACTTTATTTTTTTTCGCATGCTGGAGCCTTTGTAGTAGGGGGACCCCGTATCATTGAAGCGGCCGTAGCTCAGGTGCTGTCCACGTCAATTGACCGAGATTCAAAATTACTCAGAAATAACCCTCGTGACAGCTAATAAACACTCCTCTTTTGCAGAGACAATGAAATATCCACTCTTCCCCAAGACATGTTTGAAAACATGCCAGCTCTGAAAGAGGTGATTCTGGCTGATAACGCCATCCAGCGTGTGACAGAGTCCGTCTGGTCAGATATATGGAGCCAGTTGACCAGAGTGTATCTTGAAAGTAGGTATTTCTTCTGACACTTGGGATTAACTAATATTACTTTTGTTCATCTATTAAACACAATATTAGGTTGTCCATGGTAGATTGTTTGGTATAATTAGCGCTATACTTCTTAACATAGCATAACGGAATGAAAAAAAACAAAAAAAAAAAATTCTTCGTGAGTTCTATTGTCAAAGTTATGTATTACAAAACATTTCAAACAACGATATTTCGGACAGACTAAATATTGGAGATAAACTGCAGTACGGAATAAGTCAACGATGCAACTGGACAAAATGGACGGCTATATTTTTTTCTTTCTTTTGAAAGAGTGAAAATTCAATTTTCTCCCTCTAACAAATGTTTCGCATTCGATTCTAAGCCACATCCAATTAATTTAAGTAACATTAACACTTGAAAAATAGTGCGGTTTTGAGATTCGAGTAAATACGATACATACACACACACACATATCGTTGGCCTAATTATCAGAATGCGTAGCTCCTTCTGAGGTGCTAATTTGAGATAAGAGTGCTACGCGTCAAGTTGTTATCGCCCATCTTGGCGAACATAAACAGCATTACAATAGGGTTGCCATGATATTTTTATCGTGTGGTAATGTGGTTGCCATGGGGATAACATATATTAGTTAATTTATATCATAATTACTATTAAATTATATTATATGATAATGATATATTACATAATATTATTATGTATAATTTTTATTATATCGATATTCATTATAAATTGATATTGGTTAGTTCTTATCTATTCCTGTATTCTTCATTTGAAGTATATTTCAAAACAGCTCTTTACAATTACTTTCCTAACGATTTGTTACCGCTAGGCCGCCATCTTGGATTCCACGAAATTTGACGACAACCACTGCTTGGCGCGATGAAGGTGACCTAGGGGTCTAGATAACGGACTCGTGCCATGAGTTTGAGCCTAGTACCGCAGAAGACTACCTTGTAGATGAACGGTGCACGTTAAATCTGTCGAGAGTTCAATTGACTTCCCGTGGTTTAGTGTGGTAGTCGGGAGAGGAGGCACTAGCTCAGAAGTCGTCCTCGTTACTTGACCATATTTCAAAATGACGAGGTTCGTCGCCAAAAGCCCTCGAGTAGCTGAACACACTGTGCGACGTTGCTATTCTCTCACTCACTTAGCGCGATTAAGGAATCGCGCCCAACTGCGCTTGGCGCGTATCACTCCTATATCAAATTTAGTTCCTTTGTGAACTTATGTATTCTGATAATTAGGCTAACGATATGCAGGTTTTTTGCAGTCCTTTTTGTATGTACGCACTTAGAATTTATATTAATATTGTTTATAATATTTTTCCAAAATGTAATTTTTTCCCCCAGTTTGAGACAGAATTAAAAAAATTCTTGGAAAATATAACCTTTAATCTTCCGAGTCGAAGAATGATTTTAATGACCTTGTAGCGGGGTGGTACCTTTATAGGCTAGTAGCAACCTCCGTACTAAGGGGATCATTTTAGTATAGTGGTTATGTTATGTGCTAATGAATCCGAAGGTACCAGATTCTAACCTTCATTGGTGACCCTGGCTGAAATTCGAAACAACGCAAACCTTCGCGGAGCAGACGTGGCGTCCCCTATCCGCCGCCAGAGAAACCAAAAAGTCATTACGCACGCATAGCGCAGCATAACAAAAGCCGTCAAATTCACATGACGCAGCACTCAAGCCGTCAATACACACTTCACTAGATAGCAATAACTCACCCGGTGGTTGTGATAGCCGAGTGGTCAAGAAATCGGATCGTGGCTGGCTTTCTCATGAGTTCGTGTCCAGTATCACTGAAGACCTGCCGTCTATGGGAGTGATGCATGTTAAATCTGTCGAGAACTCAAACGTCATCCCGTTGGTGTGGTGTGGGAGTTAGGAAAGTGGGGTGTCGTCTTCGTCACTTGACCATGGTTCAAAATTACGTGGTCCGTCACCAAAAGCCCTCGTGTAACTGAACAGTACGACTTTAATATTCACTCGCCATAACACGGTATCGTTCGTTCGCCTATTCCACCCCCTCACAGGCAGGGGAGTGTGTGGCGGTGGTGTCTAGTAACCGCCTCGGTACTAAGGTGGTACAGTGGTTATGTTATGTGCTTACGAATCCGAAAAGGTACCAGGCTTTAACCTTCAACCTCATATTTGTGCAGGTAATCCCTTGGAATGCGACTCCCACATCGAATGGATGTTCAAAGTGGAGCGTCCCTACGTGCTCAAGGGGAGCTGCGTGGCCCCGAGGGAGAGGAAAGACATCGATCTGAAGCGTATCATCGATGATAAGAAGAGAGAAAACGATTACGATGACTTCTAAAAAATTAACTGATATCTTATGACTTCTAATTTTTATTTCATTTCCGTACTTGTATTCTTTAAATAAATTGCTCATTTTAAGATGGGTAAATAGTTTGCCCAAATATTTAAACGATTACCATGGTAAACAAAAATGTCGAAATGAAATTTAATCATTTAAGTATTTATTGTATGCTATAAAAATTATTCAAAATGTAAACTGTTTTGTCAGCAATAAATACTGTCTAAGTATGAGTATATTTGAATCATCTGAATAACTGTTCACACACACTGTTAAAGAATCTAATACTTTTCATGATAGCTCTTTGATTTGAACATATTTATTTTTCTCAGTGATTTTTTTTATTATAAAAATACATCTCTTGCGATTCACCTTTTGTTTAGAAGTCACAAAAATTTACAGTTAAATTATTATTGCACTCTAAAAAGAATCAAACGTGGGATTATTTCAATAATATGTTTAGGAATAATTCTAAATTTTTAAAAATATAATGATATCGATATCTTTTTGTAAACACACTGTACCGCAAAGCCTTCTCCTTTCTGCTGATTTCATTTAAAAATCAAAATAAAGGTTCGAATTTTTTTTCGTATTCAAATATAAACAGAAACTTTCGTAAAATTTTATTTAGCATTTTACAAAATGTTTTTACGACTTAAAAATTTAAATGATTTTTCTTAAAAGATACTTATTATTAAGGAATAGCGAGAAGTCACCCCTCCAAAGAGACTCAAGAATAATTAGAGCTCTTAAACTCTGGTCCTCCAGGATGACTATCAATTCAGCAAGCCGAGATGGCCAAGAGGGAAAGCCCGCAATACAGAATTTTATGAAACTGAAAACTGCGCACATATACAGTCACTCAAAAATGTATTGGGACACTTGACGTGCATAACTGTAAAGCCATTTATAAGAATATTTATCATATTAAAACAAAAACAAAATGAATTAAATAATATTTTAATATTTGGTGTACAGTATATAAGGAAAATTTTATAAGTATTATAGAATTATAATTTGATCTTGCTTTTCAAAAATAATTCAAAGGCACACTGGACTCAAAAAAGTTCTGGGACACTTTTGAAATGAGAAATTTAACAAATATACAGCGCATCAATAGAACTTAATTTCACACTACTTTTTTAGACTAGAAGTTTAAACACAAATGTTTCAACAAATAAGATTATTTATAGAAAAAATGGCGAGAAACAGATATATATTGGTTGATGTGCGAAATTTCGTAAAAAGTCATTCGAAAGAGGGGAAATCAATTCGCTGCATAGAAAAAATATTGAAATTGAGTAAGTCTATTGTTTTTAACATCATTAACAGGTTCAATAAAACAAACAGTGTTGAAAATAAGCAAAGATCAGCGCGTTCAAGGATAGTTAATGAACGTAAAGAGAGGTGGATTATGAGACGAATACACATTAATCCAAGAACTAGTGCATTAAAGTGATTTTGCAATGTAAAAGTAGGTTCAGGAAATCAGTAAATCCTGAAACAGTCAGAAATGTTTTAAGAAAACATAAGTATCATGGCAGAGTACCTCAAAGAAAGCCCTACATCAGCAAAAAAAAAGCAAATAGACAAGCTAGGTTGGCATTTGCTAAAATGTATGTAAGGCAGCCAACAGAATATTGGGAAAATATAATTTTTGTTTATGAAAGCAAATATGACATTTTCGGATCGGATGACAAGCAAAATGTTTGGTGGAAATCAAATACAGCAATGCATGTCAAAAATTTACGGCTTAATGTCAAATATTGTCTGGAGCTGCATGGCAAGCTCTGGTTTCGGGAACTTACATTTTATTGATGGTATAATGAGTAAATATGTCTATATATCTTGACATATTCAAGCGAAATTTAAAGCAAAGTGCGAGCAAGCTGGGGATCTTAGGTTATTTTAAATAGTACCAAGATAATGACCAGAGCCATACTGTAGATATATGCAAGTAACTCTACTACTGTCCTAGAGTTATTAAAACTCCTGCACAAAGTCCAGACCTTAATCCCATTGAACATGTGTGAGATTATATGCAGCAAAAACTATGAACACCAAATTTCTAACAAGCAGGATTTGAGAAAATATTTGGTCGTAGTGAGTGGACCAAAATTGATAGATCATTTTGCAAAAAATTGATCCAATCCATGCCAAATAGAATTCGAGAGGTCATAAAAAGCAAGAAAGGCCCAACAAGATATTAATTTCTAAGTTTGAATTTTATTTCTTAATTTATTTAGAAGTGTCCCAATACTTTTTTGAGCCCTTTTCTTAACTCGATTTCTTTTATTTTCAATTTTAACAATAATTTCATTAATGCATGAGTTTTGTTCAAATTATTATTATTTGTATTTACCAAAATAATGTTTACTTCTGTTTTTTGGTTTCATTTGTATGCTTAAGTAAGATATTACGATAAAAATCTATGAACTGGTAGTGTGTCCCAATACTTTTTTCACTGACGGTATATACCCACTTTATATTTTTTCAAAGCTCAAAATGAAAAACAAAAAAAAAATTTCAAAATGAATGCTGAAGCAACTAGCAGACCGGGAATTTCTTTTACACTGGCTTGAAACGTGTTTTAACGGCTAATTCCTTAAAATATCAGAAAATTAAACACATTCAAACACAAATAGTAGCCTCCTTAGTCTAGTGGTCAAGGTAACGGTCTCGTGACCAGTGTGTCATGAGTTTAAGCCTAGTAACGCTGAAGAACCGCCGAGTAGAGGGGCAAATCACGTTAATTTTTTGAAGTTTAAACGTCCTCCCGTTGGTGTGGAAGCTAAGAAAGGAGAGTGTGAGCTCAAGTGTAGTTCTCGTCACTTGACCATTATTAAAAATGGTCCGTCGCCAAAAGCCCTCGAGTAGCTGAATATTGCGATGTTAATATTCACTCACTCAAAAACAAACAACAAAGAAAGAAACATAATTTTAATAAATAATAAATATGTTCACCAATTCTTGTGTTAAATACGAGCAGGGTATGGATAAGATAACACTGTACACTTCTCCCCCCTTCCATTCTAAGAAATCAGGCCACTGACCAGGCAGTTTGAGCTATTTCCAGCGTGAAACCAATTTAGTATGAATAATTGAGTTATTTGCGATATTTTATAATGAAAATTTTACTACATATTCTTTTATAAATAGAGATATATTTGTAGTGGAAAATGTAAATATAATACGTAAATATGCGGTCAGTTTAACTACACAACGGAGTTATTAACCGCTGTATTTCCGTTGACTGCACTGGATTACGAAACCCAGTGTTAAGAAACCGAGGTCGATCAAAAAGAAAACCATCGTTTTAAAACTTTTCGCCACAATTTTTTTTAAACTCCGGTTCTCAAATGTGAGTTTCGGTTTCTGATTGAAACTCATTGGTCAAAAAAGACCCCATGACATCGACTGATTTGTTTACTTTTTGAACGCGGTGCTTCTCACACGCACGCACGCACCGTTCCTTCTTTCTTCTATCTTCTGAATTCCCATTTTTCTAAACAATCTAATTGAGTAATCGATAAAATTCTTAATTGTATCCATGGTAAGAACTGAAATATATCCAAACACAAAACTATTTGTGAACAGTGGCGCACACAAGGGGGGATGGGTCCTGGGGTTCCGGACCCCCCACAAAGCCCTTGATTTTTTTCCGATTGATTATAATTTTAAGTATATAGTACGTAAAATTTAATTAATTACTTGCTATTAAGGATTAATTTTTTTAATTAATGCTAATTATTTATTCAAAAACTAGTTTTTTACTGTCTTAAAAGGAGCCTGATACAAGAATGGTGAACTTTCTCGACCCCTTGAAAAATTCCTGTGTGCGCCACTGTTTGTGAACATACCAAAAAATCGCTACTGCATAACCTCGGTCAAATCTAACCCACCTTTAAGAGCTCAGTCAAAATTTCCTAACCTGAACCAGGGCTAGAGAATAAACCTGCGACCAGAGTGGCTTTCTTCCTTTCACTTACGGTCCAATTAAGGATGAATACAGCGGTAAGTTAGTGAGTTAGTTATATAAACGTCGCACTATAGAAGGTTGCACGAGGGCTGTTGGTGACGGACCTCATCATTTTGAAAAGTGGTCAAGTGACGAGAATGTCACCTAAGCTGGTACCCTCCTCTCCTAACTTTCACCACACCAACGGGAGAACATTCGAGCCTCGACATATTTGACGTGCATCGGTCCCCTCTGCACGGCGGGTCTTCAGTGATACAAGGGTTGAACTCATGACATGCCAGCCATGAGTCTGTGGCCTAGACCACTAGGCTACCGCGACCTTAAGACGGGGTTAAAACAAATAGGGTTGGCATTCCGTTTTAATCCTTAGAAGTATGAAACAAACTGGCTCTTATCCACAATCAATAAACCTTACAATTTTCAACCACAGTTTGATAACAAGGATGACACTTGTCTACACTAAAATCTGAACTCAAACATGCGCAGTTCGACAGAAAATTTCCAAGACATAAATTCGATATAATTTGGTTACGGCGAATCCTGATCGTTGCAAAGCTTAGCATCCTAGATCAGTTGCTAGAAACCGACTATAGTTCATCGATTAGTTCACTGCTTGTTTCAATTCGAAGCAACATGAAAGCGATGGGCAGAACCTAAGGTCAAGTGACTAGATAGGGATTCTTACATCTGACAAACAGAAAATTGCTTGCGGGGTCGCTGTTAAAAAGTATAGTGATTTTTAATATTTCTTTTTAGTTTATTACAATCATAAGCATCGTATAAACAATATCTAACACTAAAAAGGTAACAAAAAATGCTTAAAATAGTTACATTATGCGGTTTTCGATGATGATATTCCCAATCTTACAGCATCTTCGAGATTGCTATCGTTAAATCCAGAACTGATTGTTGATTTAATTTTGTTCATTGTTGAAAACAACGATTCGCATAAATTTGCGGAACTGAAGGAGGATTTTAATTTGTAAGCTCCTTTTTTTTAAAAGGGGACATTTTTTTATTTTCAGCTAGATTCCAAATATTTTCATTAAGTCCGCACGATTTTAATACAATGTTAGTCTGAATATTTAAAATCTTATCTCTAATTGAAGATGCTTCTTCCTGAATAATTTTTCCCGTGGAATTTGCAACTTCAGAAACATTCATATGAGAATTGAATTTGTTTTTAAAAGCACCACTGGCTCAATAATCGAAAATTGCTGGAATGTATTTTCGAATCGTTCCAAAAGCTTCTGAAGGTGGCCACAATAAAAATATTTGAGTCAAACGACTTTTCACCGATGACTTTTTTCATTGGCAAAGGTTGATATTGATTGAGTATACAGCGGATAGTGGCAGGCGGACAAAAATAGCCCGTGGGCACAAGGTTAATGGACTAGAATAACACCCGCTCACTCATTTCCTACACCATACCAACGTGAAAAAGAGATCCTTAAGGAATATAACTAGCATCCACCACACTAAGTTGCGTATCGGTAGAAGCACCAGAACTCGAGCCCACGATTTAAAGAGTGGTGGGCGGACTTTTCCAGGGTACGGCTACTCCTGAAGATGTAGCGGTCTACCCAATGGCGTAGGTGTGGCTATTCTGTACTAAAATTGTATGCTTTATTTTTTTGACATTTGTTTCCGACATAGCATCCGTCTTTTAAAATATACCTATTTATCAAATCATTTGCTTAAGTTAACGCAGTCTCATCTATTGTGAAAAGCTGATTCTCCAGTCTAGCTGGCGTCAGTGTTTCTTAAATGTTTCTTTTAGTATGCGCGTCTTAGGTCACGGTGAAGGCGGCCACCCCAAAATGTCTTGGCGGTCTACTGGTCGATACGATCGACTTAAAGCCCATCCCTGATTCAATAGAAACAACTCGTGCTACGCGTTCGAATCAAGGCCACTTGGCTACCGGGCCGCTCTTTATCAATGAAAGCAGTATGAATGATTTCTCTAAAAACAAAGTTTTTAATAGTAACAATATTAAAGAAAGTATATCCTACTCAAATATTACCAGCGGTGAACTCCCTACCCCAAGGCAAAACACCACCCAATCTAATAATGATAAACCTAGCGAAAGTTTTCGAGGATTGATTGATAAAGGCAACAAAGTATCCGACATGGTTCAAAAGTGCTCAAACACTTTTCCATAATTTCCGAGAGATCTTATAAAAAGAAGCCCCTAGATTTTAACTTTACTTTCTAAAATTAAAACAGTTCAAACAGATCATGAAAAAAAATTGCCTCCTTCTGGAAGCTATGATTGAATGAGACTAAAACTTTTCTTTGACATTTAAACTTAAAACCTCTTTCAGTAGTACAATTATTCAAAATTTCAAATTCTTCTAAATTTTACTTCATTAAATTTTTTTTTATATATTTCCGTTTTTGTTCTTAAAATAAGTTCTAATGTAGTCTACCCTAAGCTTACTACCAACTTCCAACGGCCTATTAGAAGACAAGAAAGAACTTTCTCCCTCAAGCCACTCGCGTCCGCGGTAGCCGAGTGGTATAGGTATCGGATCGTGGCTTGCCTTGTCACGAGTACGAGCCCAGTACCACTGAAGACCCGCCGTGTAGGGCAGCGATGCACGTTAAATCTGTCGAGAGCTGAAACGTCCTCCCGTTGGTGTGGTGTGGTAGTTAGGAGAGGGGGTGCCAGCTCAGGTGTCGTCCACGTCACTTGACCATGGTTCAAAATTACGTGATCTGTTGCCAAAAGCCCTCGTGTAGCTGAACAGTGCGACGTTAATATTCAATCAATCAATCAACCCTCAAGCCACTCCATTGGCCCGCTCTTTTCAAGCCCCGTCTCCTACTTTCCTGCCAGGTTTCCAACACAAAGATTTTCAGTACCAGATGAGAGCTGAGGATTTTTTTTTTTTGCTGACGCAATCCGGACACCCTCTTCCCCAAAAGTCGTTTCTCAAACGAGCCTTTTTCTAATAAAAGATTAAATTCTCTATCCTTTTGCTCATGTTCACATCCCATACAAAGAGATGACTCCTGTTCCTATTCAAAGAGGTTCAGTTTTAATTTTCTCGGCTATTAGTTACCTGGACTTAGAAAAAAAAATTCATAATCGTGGGTTTGGGGGTGGGGAGGAATCATAAAACTTATCTATTAACAATGTAATTCAATTAAATTTCAGGTTACAAAAGAAATTTCATCAAACCTCGTCATTAGACTTGATTCAGTCATACGATGTAATTGAGCATATTTACCGGACCTACAGGATACACAAAGAACTACAGAATATACAAAGGAACAAAAAGAGGACAACATTTGAATATGTAATCAGTAGGGATATTGGCTTTTGTCTCTCTATAATCCTGCTTAACCTAATCAATTTATCAATGCAATCGGAAAAACATTCTGAATCTAAATTACTATTTCGATTATTGTTATTAAAATTATTTTGAAAGTACAATAAATAATCATCTAAACAGAAATGGCTTAGGATATCAAAACTATACTACAAAATAAATTTGTTCCTGAAAGACAATTCCATGAAATGTTTACAAATGAAAACATATTAAAACTATAGCAAAGTTTCACGAGCGAGCTGAGAAATAGATATTATTGGTCCTCTATAACAGTTCTCCGCAACCTTTTTATCGCTGCTGACCGGTCAACGTTTGATAAATTTATCGCGGCCCGCTGAGGGTGGGACACGTTGATTGTTTATATTTTAGATTGTTTTGATTTAACAATTTTAATTTAGTTACATTTAAATATGCCTTCAGAATAAAATATAGTTACATCAAAAAATAATAAAAGTGATTTAACGTGGAATATAGTGATTTTTGAGGTAAGTTGCGCAAATCCGAGAGAAATGCACTACTTTAAATAAAATGGCAATAGTTTAATGTTCTTTAGGTGGCCCGGCACCATTTAATCCACGGACCGGTACCGGTCCGTGGATTAAATGGGGGTTGCGGATCAGTGCTCTATAAAATAGAAGTTATATTGTACAGTTTCTGATATGATTTTATTTTTAGATGTTTTGAGGTCTGGCTCAGTAATATAAAAATTTCTCAAATACAAGTATCTAAAATTGTTCCAATCGGCCTCTCTCTCTTTTCAGCTACATAAAATTTTTCAACCAATGAAATCGAAAGTTGCTTGAAAATATTCATAAAGGAGATAACTGAATTATCTGTTCCAGATTTCTTTATCAGCATAGATATGACTTGCAAATACGTATAAATCTGAATTTAAAAACTTTGAAAAATTTCAAACTGACGATTTTATGAATCTAAAATCAAGCAGTGTAGGAAAATATTTCCATCAAATTTAAAATTAAAATTTTAAAATATGTTTCAACAGTAACTTTATATAGTTTTGGCTAAAATAAATAATTAAAATTTAATTAGGTGCATAAGACTACAACAATAAACAATTTAACAATTTACAAGTGAGTTTTAAGAAATTAAATTATTAATTAAAAGAAAAAGGTTTCCTTCGCTCTCTTTTTTTCAATGCATAAAGAACAATATTTTTAAAAACTCAAACTTAGGACGAGCATTTTCATGAGCAGCAGAAAACAAAGAACTTTCATCCTTATTAATTCTTTTACTTCGATTTAACAGTCGTATCAAAATATTGAATAAAGGCTAAAAATAATTTGATGGTTAACGAAATAAAATTGTATAGGTCTTATTATCAGTAGAAAGCAGTAACGAGAAATTCTGAATAACGGATTTTTATCTTTATTGATTCTACATTTTCATTTAAATGTCATCTGTGAGAATATTCTCGAATTTTATCATCTGAAACAGCTGTTCACCATCTGTAATTTCTTGAATCTCATGCCTTCCAAAGGGCGGTTAAAATTTATTAAATAAATTTCCGGGATTCTTTCTTTGATTCCGAATCCTTCGGCTTTCTCCGAAAGGTAAGAATTTCATTTTTATGCTTAATATTAAGGCATTGCTCTGTCTAGATGTCTATTGTTGCTATGGTTACGTGATAATTAATATTAATGATAGAATATTAGTCATTTCACTGTAAGTAATCCATGTGTTATCAGTGTGAGAACTTGTTTGTTTTATTTTAAATGTTTGAAATCAATGTTATTTCAAATTTAAATAGTTTTCCAATGGGGGTTCATAAGTGTTATACACGCGTTAAATGCATTTCAACGACACGAGTTCACTAACCTGAACTGAAATGCTTTTTGGATCTGCTTAGTGAACTTGGGCCATTATTTTTTATTTTGTTTATGTTAGAATTCTCACCTGCTTTTACCAATAATGAAATGGATTTTAAAAGTATAAAATACACCAAACACACTTTCTTTTTAACATTTAGTTCCAGCGGCATATTTTTAAAAATAATATGAGGCTAAAACTGTTCCTTGATACATTTAGCAAAGAAGAATTAAAGATGTTGCAATGTTTGAAGTCATTAAATGGGATTCAAGCTTAGTTCCAGCTTAGTTTTTTGGCACACACTACACTTTTTCTCATAATATTTAGTAGTTCTCATAAGAGTCATCATTTTTTAATCTATCTTCCACAACATTTTGATAAAATAATTTATTATAAGTTAATGTTTAGTTCTCTTATGGATTGATAACAAAATATCTTACAATTTGGGTTACTAAGGATGTTTCACAAGTTTTAGGTATAATACAATCAGGAGCGCACACAGGAATTTTTCAAGGGGTCCTTTTCATTGTGTCAATTTTCGGGAACAAAACACAGTAAAGAGCTAATTAGTGAATAAATAATTAACATTAATTAATAAAATTAATCATTAATAACAAATAATTAAATTTTGCGTACTATAAACTTAGAATTATAATCAATCGGAGAAAAATCAAGGGCTTGGGGGAGGGGGGTCTGCACTTTGTGTGCGCCAATGAATAGTAAGACTCGGTGGCGCAACGGTAGCGCGTCTGACTCCAGATTAGAAGGTTGCGAGTTCAAATCACGTCCGGTTCAGAAGATTTTTTTTATTTTATTAATTAAATGTGTCATGGCAATATATGCTTTTTTCGTTGCGAAACAATTACTAGAAAAAAGTTTAAAAAAAGTGTGTGTGTACGAACGTACGCGCACGTAAGAAGTCATACTTCTTTGACGTAACAAGATTAAATCTTTCTAGAAATCTTGAGCAGGGCCAAAGACGAAAGGTAGTCACGAGCAGAGTTGAACGATTTTAACCTTAAATCAATCGGACCAGCCAAACCCAAGATAATCACGATTTAAATAAATTGAAACACCTCCGCACAGGGACAATGCGACCAATATCATGGGGATTTTCGGCAGACTGTATCTGGAGACGAGGTAAGCCGAATGTGACACCTGAGACCTTATGTTGTGTGTCTCGGTGGGAAGAATCGTTCTTGAGAAAAAATTAAGACATCCGCCCGAAGAGTTATGTTCAATTTAAAATAATTAAAACATTTAAAACAATTAAATAGAATAGAAGCAGGGCACCTAGTAACTCGAAACTTGGCCTGGTCGTGAGGAAACAGGAGGAATCTATTCGAACCGGTCCAAGGTCTGTAGTTGCAAAAGGGGCGGCGCTAGCTCGGGAAAGGAAAACGAAACTAACTCCCCCCGGGGAGAACAAGTGTGACGTAAATGGTCACGTACATCCCAACGATACAGAGTTTTATCCTTCTATCTCTGTAATATGACGTCATCAAAAGATCGAGCCCCATAGGAATAACATGGGGTTTCTAATTTTAGTGATAACGCCTCCCCTTGGCCCACTATCTACACACGAATTATAAGAGAAACGAATTATAAGAAAGAGCTCAACGAGGAGAACATATGGTCCGAGTTTCACTAACGAAGCTAAAAAATATGGGGGTACATGCCAACGGGAGGACATTGAACCTCATCAGATGAAATATGCATCCGCTCCTCTAAGTGGTGAGGCTTCAGTAGGCCTTGACCACTCGGCCATCTTGGCCTAGTTGATGTTCCACTTTGACCACTAGGCTGCGGTAGCTTAGTAAGCTCAAATACCGGCCTATCATATATTTGAGCTTAGTACCTCTGAAGACCCTTCGTGTAGAGGAGCGATGCACGTTAAATCTGTCGAGAGCTCAAATTTCCTCCCATGGGTGTGGTGTGGTGGGGATGTTAGGAGAGGTGGGTTCCAGGCTCAGGAATCGTCCTCGTCACCGCTGTTCAAAATTACTAGGTCCGTCGGCAAAAGTCATCGAGTAGCTGAAGAGTGCGATTTAAAAAACACTCACACTCACTTGTCAGTTCATTTAAGGTTCGAAATCATGACACTCGCACCACAAGTGTATGACCTTGAACATTAGGCTACAGCAGCCACTTTTTGTTGGAATGAAGATGTTGTAGCCGTTCTGTTTAACATTGATTCCATCACGTGGCAGCGGTAGCAGAGTGGTCAAGGTATCGGATCGTGGCTGGCCTTGTCACGAGTTCAAGCCCAGTACCACTAAAGGCTCGCCGTGTAAGGGAACGATGCATGGTGAATATATTGAGAGCTCAAACGTCCTCCCGTTGGTGTGGTAGTTAGCAGAGTGGTGCCAGCTCAGGTATCGTCCACGTCACTTGACCATGATTCAAAATGACGAGGTCTGTCGCCAAAAGCCCTCGTGTAGCTGAACAGTGTGAAGTTAATATTCACTCACATCCCGTCATGGGTTCGTTTCTTGGTGCCACTAAAGCGCCGCCACGCACTTAAAATTTGCCGATGCTTAAGTCCTCACAATGGGATGTGGAAATTTGGAGAGTGAGGGTACCACCTCAGATGACATCCTCATCGGTTGACCACTTTCCCATATTATCCAGGGTTATTGTGGATTAAACCCTACCAGTTGCCGCTCCACCTAGTACGGTGGTTATGACACTTGGCTTGTGAACGAGTGGGCACGGGTTCGAATACCGGATAAGGCATGGATATATTTTCGGGAAAGGAAGTCGGACTTTCGCCTGAAGTGGATTCCCGTCTCGAATGGAAAGCAGCGCGCCTCTTCTGATCTATGAAGGGATTATGTAATGAAGTATATCTTCTGTGATTATATTGTATGTTTTATGCTCATCTATCTCTCGTCTTTTGTATGTATCCCAAAATGCAACACCCCGATAATAGTTTGATATCACGGGACATGGCACCAAGCGCTGCTTCACGCGATAAAGGAATTACGCCAAGCAGCGCTTGTTGTCGCCGGCGGAATCCAAGATGGCGTCCTATCGGTATCAAATCGTTAGGAGGTTAACGTTAAAAAAATGTTTTAAAATAATTTAAATATATTTCAAAAGAAGTATAAAGGAAGAGATTGTGATAATAACCAAGATCAATCAATAAATAATGAATAACAATATAATCTAATAAAAAGTTACATGCACTAACAATGTTATGCATTATATAATAATTTTATAATATAATTTAATATTAATTATGTACAATACTCATAAAGTATGATTTAATAATAATATAATTTAATAGTAATTATAAAAAAGAATAATCACCGTGTTGTAATATAAAAATCATGCATAAGAATACTCATATAACGTAATATAAATAAATGACATAATATTAATTATAAATGATTAACAAAATAATAATAAATAAAGAACATAATAATTATAAATAAATAACATAATATGTTATAATACTTATAAATAAGTATAATAAAAAGACAACTATAAATAACGAATATTATATGATTATTACATATAATAATAATTGTATTTTTATGTATTAAAAAAATTGCATAATATACGAGTATATTAAAATTAATAATGAATATCAATTAAAAAGTACTGAAAACTTTCAATAATCTAAAAACTGCAAACATACCAAGGTAACCATATTGTAATGTTACCGCCCATCTTGGCGAACATGAAGAATAACTTGGCGCGTGCCCCGTGATATCAAACTAGTTCAAACAACCCTATCAGTTACTCGTCACTTGACGGGACAACTTTCGTCTCCGATAGCCAGCGCTTTACTTCAAAGTGATACGCAATGAATCGGAGAATCTGCAATTGGAATTTCATATTTAACACCAATGTTTTTCTTTCCTATAGACAAAACAATGCGTCCGTTGATCTGCATCTCATTGCTGCTGTTGGGTCTGACATGTCCGGCACTGTCCGCCAGCTGTCCAGAGGAGGATCTTCCTTCCTCGTGTGAGTGCGAGTCCGAATTCGTGGAAGACGAAGTGGATCTCGAGCTCTCGTGCTCTGGCAGTGACCCATCCGATGTGAAGCAGGCCCTGCGCCAGTTGGGCAGCCAGCACCGCCTGCACGTGTCGTTGGATGAGGTGAACATCGGAACATTGGATTCCAGGTTTTTCGAAGGATTCAACGTCGTCAAGTTGGAAATTTCCCATTGCGAGGTGGACAGTCTAGCAGAGGAAGGAGCTAAGCCCTTGACCGGTCTGGAGAACTCCCTGCAGGTAGGATTCGTACGCCCCAAGTTCTCGATGGTTCTTTTATTCAAAAATAATAGTTACTTGTTTTATATATATTAGACTCCTACTATTAGTTCACACACTCCTCTCTATATATTTATTTATAAAAAAATCTTGTTCAAATTTCCAATCGTTCATAAAATACTTTTTGTTCATCCACTCACACACACACACAAGCTCAAATACACTTTTTTTAAACTTGTAGTGGATGACACTTGATGTTAATACAGTTTTATCAAATATTAATTCATTGATTCTATTTAATTAATGAATAAATAATAACAAACAAATATAATAGTCCAACATCATATATAAAAAGGAAAATTGCTCGTTGTGTCCTTGTAGCGCAATGGACTTCTAAACCAAAGGTCGTGGGTTCGAATCTCACCTAGAATGACCTAATTTCTGAGAGTGTGATTCCTTTTTACTATACTATTTTACTGGAATAGTTAAATTTAATTAATGAATTAATAGTAACAAAAGCAAAAAATAATAGTTCAACAGCCTATGTAGAAAGGAATATGGAAAATTGCTTTCTATTTTGCCACTTAATATTGTGATTCTGTCATATGAATATACATATTTATTTTAAATGAAATTATTTAATAAAAAGTAACTAAAATAAAATATTCTTTGTTGACCTAAGTAGGGATTGGCTTAAAATTTTTTTATGTTACTTGTGTTTCAAACTGAGGTCGTCTTTCTAAAATCTCAGGGAGGTTTAAAAAATCGAAGTTTTCAGTCTTGCCCCTTTTTTGTTGTATTCGGTACTGAGATTTTCAAGGAAGAGAAAAACCATAGTTCGTGAAACTTTTTTAAATCGGTGCAAAATAAAAAGCTGTTGTTACATGTTAGAAAATAGATTTATCACTCAAGGTAGGTTGAACTGAAATATTTTTAATATATGAGTCATAATAGACATTAATCCATGGATTCATAGAAAAGTTTTTCTAAACCCATTAAATTACCTCCTGAAAGAAAATTTGAGATTTGCAAATGAATGCATTTTTTTTACTAATATATGCACTGTTTTTTTTAAATATTCAACAAGTCGTGTATGTATTACATATTCAAGCAAAGATCAGTATTATACTTTCACATTTATATTTGAAGTAGCCTGAATGTATATTAGGTTCTCCTGTTGTGGTTGTTGTCGTGTTCTCCCCGAAGGGAAGGAATGATTGTTGCCAGAGCCTGAGACAGGTTGGACTTCTTTATGATAGATGGTGATACCACTTATCTCCACCTCCACAATTTAGGCATGGAACTGGAGGGGAGGGAAATATTCTCCAGCCCCCTGCTCTTGTGGTTCCTGCTGCGGCCGCCCACAAGACTTTCGGACCCACTGATTTAATAAGCACTTACTCGTATGGTATTTGGTGGCATCGAATCCAGGCCTTCCGGTCTGGAGCCCGATGCTCTAACCACTAGGCTACCCACGGCCCAATTAGGTTCACCTCATGGAGTAATGCGACTGACGCGAAACGCGCATCTCTCAGGCGCGTTCAATAAGATATAAGGAAGAGAACGTGCGCAATGGGCAATATTCGAGTCATTATTTCTCTCAAGGAAATTTTTGGGGAAGTTTTTCCTTGTATTGTAGAACACGTGTTATACAAAAGAGGGCTGGTTGCCATTAAGCGGATACAGTTCCACCACACAAACGATTTTATTAACGAGGGGCAGGATGATCCATGACTGAGAAGGGCAGGTTGATTCATACGCGAAATATCTGCTGACATTCGCCTACATGCATCCACGATACATGGTTTTGGAAAGATGATTTGAAAAAAAAAATGCTGCAAGTTTCAAGGATGCCAGTGTGATGTCATCACGCTTTAAATGACGCATCCACCGACAAGATGCGAAACCTCCACAAATAACTTTTACTGCCCTTTTTCAGTATGTGCAGAACGCCCTTGTAAAATCATGTAGACAATAACCATTAACCATCAAGTGGTTGCTAGTGGCTTGCACTCCGGCGTCCATTAAGAAGATTGCAATTGATCACGCAGCTGGTGCTGGGCTAGAGTGACGTGGATGACGGAACGGCACTTGGTAGTGTTTACCGACGAGTCAGTTTCTGGTGGTCAAATGACAATCCTCGTATACAAGTGTGGTACCGACGAGGTGACAGATCCACATTAGCCACAGCTGGGGAACACTTCATCGCTTGACAACGCAGAATTATGTTTTGGGGTGCCTTTGCGTATGCTAGCATAAATCACCTTTCCCTATAATTGGAATATACGAGGGTTAGGGCATTAGTCATGACACCTACTTTTTTTCTTGTAGATATGTGAACAGATCACAAATGTATATGTGTCGTGTGGAAGTACTGCAAGCATAGTGTGTATGCAGAGCAACAGATGGATCTGTGACAGCTGGTAGTAGCGCAGCGAAGGCTTGGAAATCAGTTAGTTGGCGAGTGTCTTGTGAGATTGAAGTAACCCGTGTTGAACAGCGCATTACATCAAAATAACCATTCTGCAAGGGAGAAATTAGCCTTATGACTTTGATCTCATTCCCAAGATTAAGGAACCAATACATGGTAGACGGTTTGCCACACGAGAGAACATTGCTAATACTGTGCGGCAGTGCGGCAACAGGTGACTCGATTCACACATGGAGCGGCAAATACTGAGGCTGCTGGTATACAGCGTCTCCCACATCGTTGGCACGTGGTGACAGTAGCAACGGACTATATTGAGGGTCTTTAGGCCCACGTTTGTCATGTCAACTTTATGTCCACTGTGTTCTCATTCTTTTGCACAGTGAAGGCCATATTGTCCTGTATACTACCGTAATATTAGTGTGTGTGTGTTACAATATTTCAGTGCTACTCATTTTCCACATATGTAGTTAACACCTTGTCCTTTCGTCTGTCTATGTCATATTTTCCGACCGGACTGGTATCTTTAAGAAAAAAAAATAGTTGCCATGACTTTTGCCCAAACTCTCGTATTATCCGTAAATATATACAAATAGCTATAAAACCTAGATATAACTAGTCGGGATAGGAAATATTAGGCACAGTAGTACAATAACAAACTCCTCGCTTTAGGAACCAAGATTGCAGATGTATATATAAATAATATAGGAAGCATTTCTGGACTTGGCTTAATTGCCTTGCTTATTAAGAGATGATTTCTGGTGGTTGACGTTGCAAACTTGAGGAGGAACATCTTGCTACTTTGTTAAGTCCATATTACAAAATCAACATAAAACCAACATGAAAACACGAAGCAAGACACGCGCGCTTTACATGACCTTCTCAAAAGTATTCTTGTTCACTTTCGAGATCTCGGTTGTTTAATTTTGTTCACCTGGAAGCTGTTAGAACAACATGATTAACAGTAAAGGCTTTTCTTACTGGTCCGAATACGCTGGTGATGTAAGATTGTATCATCATGTTATAAAAAGCTCAGTTTTTGGGAGATACAGCTCTGATTGTTTCCCATTAGGCTGGTAAACTAGAAATTAATTATCTGCCGAAGTCTTGGAGGGTTCAAGACCATTATGCATTAAAATATCGTGAGAGAAAATTTTAGTGCAATATATATGTATATATACAACGGGTGCGGTGTGTGTTGGGTTGGTTTACTCAAACACACCTTTTGAATAAGTGGATATCCGTTTATATGACGATTGATGTGGTATGAACAAGTTCATGTGATACCTACATATAGGTACATTTATCAATAGTTGGAGAGTCTATCAATACATATACAGCAATCACATATATTTTAGAAATGTCTGTTCACCTACTCACAATTGGCAATTCTTTGCCTCTCCTCGAGAGCCTCGGTCAGACGTCTCTCCTACGCGTGAGTTTCTGGTCTGTCTAACTGCGTTCTGTTTTGTGATCTGCGGCTGTAAGGGGTATCAGGAACAAAGGTGCTGCTTTCTGGAGGAGAACTGAGGAATCAATTCCCCACCCACCCATATATATATATATATCAGTATTCAAGCCCAATGATACGTAGGTGATGTACAGCAACCATTGGCATTCCCCTTCTTTCGAGGCGTGGAGGAGGGGGGGGGGGTAGTGACCTTGACCTTCATGTTAACGTCCGATTGCATAATGCACGCAACAGCCAACATGCTCTGCAAGATTCACAGGTACTTCCTTTGTGGTCATGCACCTCCCGATCTTCCACCAATTCGAACACATATGAGAAGTTATTGCACATGCATGCCATGCTACCACGGCGTTCAAAAGACGAATTGTGACAATTGATTAACAGGAAATGGAGAGATATCACACAGGACGCAATCTTTCATCGACTCTGTATCTAGAAGTGTTCTTTCATGTATCCGTACGCGGTGGTTGTCCAACCTGACGTTGTTCTTGCTCTGTATTCAAAGTATCTTTTCAAAATAAACATCATAATTCGTAGCTATCTCTCTCTTTGCGTGCCAAGTTTCTTCATTTTCTGCATATTTCTTTGTTTTGAATTTTAAATGTTACGAAGTGAATATATTTTTTGAAAGTGGATTTGACAAACAACAGTGAAAAATTTTAGCAACTAATTTTAAGTTTATATCAAACCCTTTTGTTTACTTTGTGTTAATATTTTCAACATATACTTCCGTTTACATCCCTACTTTTCTACTACAGGAATTGGAAATTACAGCAAGTCTCAACGATGACAATGGACCTATCAAGCTGGATCTAAGTCATCTTCTCCATTTGACTGAGCTGGATCTGTCCTTCAACTCCCTCACGGAACTGGGCAACGATGTGTTTGAGCAAGACATGCCCTCCCTCACCAACCTCATTTTATCCAACAATGGAATCGAGAAATTGGGTGACCAGGCCTTCGCCAACCTGCGCAACCTCAGGCTTCTGTGGCTCGACGGTAACAGATTCGGCCCTATCAAAAGGAGCATGCTGCCCAACCCCGCCAGCAGACTGCAAGACTTGCAACTCGAGTAAGTGTCCCGATGTATAATTTTTAAGGTAGCCTCACGTCGTCGCTGAACTATGATTAATATAATCTTCATGATTATAGCTTGACCTAGATTGTGAATGAAACAACGTCCCTCGTAGAGTTTGCAATAACTGTAGAGGGGATATTTATAACTTAAACACAAATTAGGAGTCACTCATATTAAGAAAGTAATCTATGTCACTTAGCAGACTAAATGTGTATGGTTATCTCGGGCTGTTTATGTTTTTGAAATATATATATGCATGTATGTATAGCGCAAGGGGTGGCGAACTTTATGGATCAACGTGCCATTTTTTCTAAATAAATGTTTAATGAGGTACAGACGTGCCGTCAAATAAATTTGACTTGTGGTTATTGGTACAATAATAAAACTAAATACTAACAACACAAAACTCTATTTACTACAAAAAATACCTTTTGCACTGATAGTTATAAATGTTTTAGTGATACGTGTATTCAAATTAAAGTAACGTTAGTGGGACTTGTCTTGTAGCAGATTAGATGACAAATGACTTATATTAGGATTGTAATGTGTTACCTTTTGTAGAATACATGCTGAATTTAATTCATCTTAAATTCTGCATGTATTCCAAGCAATCAGTTATTTTTGCTGCGGTTCACATTTTGACAAGAGAGTTTGTGATTTTTTTCAAAATACCGTTTTACAGAAGATGTTCTGCGTACCACTATTCTAGAACAGAAAACATGCACCGCTTTGTCGTCTTTACTAATAAATGCCATGTTTCTTGGTCAATAAATTTTAAATGCTTTGTTACACTTACTATCTTGCAATTTTTGTTCCTTTACTGAACAAGTCCTATTAAATAACAATTAAAAATCGTAAATATAACACATATAAGCTTTAAAATACAGTCGTGTCAATGAAATTGATTCTGCTGTGCGTAGATAAACTTTACATCCTAAGCAATTGCAGTCGACGACGTCACTAAGGCGAGGCAACAACGAACGAGCGCGCTCCCCGCCGCCCATCCCTCGCATGGATACGTCAGAGGGAATTTTGAAATAAAATGCAAACGATTAGCGTGCCATCAATGGCACGCGTGCCACTGATTCGCCATCCCTGGTATAAGATGACGAATTCTAAGCAATTAAATTAAGGAAAGTAATATAACTTTTTTTTTTAAAAAAAAAAGTCATTTTTTAAAAAATAAAAATAAGAATAAATGTAGTGTATGTGTTCCTTTTGGGTGGAATTTTTTCATTCAATTTTTATTTTCTGATGCCTTGACTCCATATTTTGGCCAAAGGCTTCAAAATTCAAACAGTGATGACGTTGCACAATATCTTAAATTATGTTGAAGTGTGACCGACACATCTTTTGAACATGAATTATTCAGAAAACACTTTAGCTAATTGTACAAGTATTGAATTGAGTTTCTATGTTTTATTTTCAGCAACAACGCCTTCACAGACATTCCAGACGATCTGTTTACTCAAATGCCCGAATTACAAGATGTGTCCCTGAGAACCAATGGTATCACTCAAATGCGGGAAAGAACTTACAAACCCGTCTGGTCTCATCTAGAGGTCTTGGATATCAGAGGTAAGTTAACTCTTTCTCCATATAGTTTCACTTCTGTGTCTCTATATTAAAGATTTATTCTAAGAAACCCTCTGCACAGTGATGTGTAAATCGTACAACTTCCTTTCCTGTGTGTAAAGCTGAATGTATTGGAAATAGATAGGTAATTCATCGTATTGACGTACAGTGTATAGGCCTTCAAACCTTCAAAACTTAAGTGCGTGTGTACACACACACACACACACACACACACACACACACATATATATATATATATATATATATATATATATATATATATATATATATATATATATATATATATATATATGCCGGCAGCCAGTATGGTGGATATGACCCTCGGCTCGGGTACAAATCCCGAGTAAGGCATGGATGTATTTTCTTCGGGAAAAGAAGTCGGACTTTCGCCTGTAATGGATTCTCAAATGGAAAGCAGGCCACTCCTTCTGTTATATGTTGGAATCATCTGTAATAAATATATATATTTCTCTGTTTGTATTGCATGTTTCTGTTCTTCCACTTGTATTTCATATGTATTCCAAGATAACAACACACAAAAACAACTTAAGTATATGGTGCTTATATTTCAGGCAGGCTTCTATAAAAAATTTTCTTGATCAATTTAGCAAAATTGAGTTTTTAGGATATCATATGAAGAATTAACATTTGAAATACAGAAGTTTTGTATGCATCCTTACCTTTGAAAATAACTGGCATTATATAAGAAAAGCAATTTTTTCGTTAAAAATTAAATTTTGAAATTTCGAAAGTTCTCAAATATTTTTTAAAAATTTCAGTTATAATCATTGGGCTTGAAAGCATAGTTGACATGCCAAGTATGCCAAGCCATAGGATGGATGTAAATGGGCCTTTAACAAGCTGATTGTGCTAGACTGCTTAATGTTTCTTGCGGTGTGGTTCAATGACGTTGGAATCGGCTCGAATCCGAGAAGATAGTCTTTTCAGTTTTACCATGTGTTACAATGACTCGATAAATGTTTTATATCTTTTTCTGTACGAAGAAACAAATATTACTGTGCTATTTCCATTTTATGGCAACTGACTGCTATAGTCCGAAGACATATCGAAAATGAAGGCTCGTACCCGAAGAGATTGACTGGATATATCCCATTATAGCTCATAGGTGTTTAATTAAGAAGAATTGGAGAGCGTGTATGGATAAAAAAGAGCTAAACGCAATTTTTGATTATTTTCATAAGACGATTCTTGCTAATTTTTTGATGTAGAAAGAGCAAGGAATCAGCCTTTATGAATCCAAAATGTTGAAAGACATGCTTAGAAAAGAGATCAAGACATGGTGTGGAATGACAACGTTTTGCACCACATGGACATTAGGTTGGTTTGCGGTTGATTTTGACTAGAGGTACCTAGGCTGCGCCAGCAGCCTTCAACCCTCTATCTGGTACTGCGATGTTCTTTTTTTTGGTAACTTGGGCTTGAAGAGGAGGGCGTGACTTCAGAAGTGAAGGTCCAATAGGAGTGCAGGAGGCATCGGCTATGGAGGTGATCTTTGATTGGAGGTTGGAAGTGAGCTTTTAAGAGTGAAATCATGAACATGGGATAGAAAAATATTTTTTGACATTAGGGAGTGGTTTTTAATCTTAAATCTTATTTATTCATAAGATGCCACTAGCCAATCATAATATTTTCTTTCGTAGCATGGCAATTTTTAACTTCTTCATTTCAACATCGCTGTCTATTCAGATACGGGATTAAGAGTTGCTTCTTAATTTAATTTAAGTAGGATAAGAGAAGTCATGATTGATCGAGAAATGATTTTATCAGCACTTCTTATCAAGAAATAATTGGTCAAGGTATTGGATCGTGGCTGTCTTGTCACGAGATCGAGTCCAGTACCACTAAAGACCCGCCGTGTAGGGGAGTAATGCATGTTAAATCTGTCGAGAGTTCAAACGTCATCCCGTTGGTGTGGTGTGGGTGTTAGGAGAGTGGGATGTCGTCTTCGTCACTTGACTATGGTTCAGAATTACGTGGTCCGTCACCAAAAGCCCTGGTGTAGCTAAACAGTAAGATGTTAATATTCACTCACTCACTCGCCCAAGAAATAATTGGATATTTCAGGAAGAAAAGGAGCTTATCATCAATAATTTGTGCAGTCTCCATGAAGGACATTTCTCATGAGCATACGTCTCATCTATTGCTCACCACCCTACGTTATGGTATTTATTTCTGATCGTCTTGGGGAAGACGAAGGGAAATCGCCAATTCTAGATGGAGAGGGGTTCCTTCAGTCGATGTTTCAGCTATATCCATAAATAGTCGACAGATGTTCAGGGATGGTCAGTTCAATTGAGGAATCTCATAATTCTACCACGCCATGACAGCTGGTGTTGTCGGCCTAGAAGCAACAACTACCATGACGTAGAAATCGCATAGTAATCCAAAATGGTACAGTATATCTTGGCATTGAGCGTACAAGAATTGCGCCCAAAGATCCCAGGCCACACCAAGAAAAACACCCCCACAGCATTACACCATTAATAATGGAAGTGTTCTTCAGACAGACACCAAACTCAGATCCTAATATCAGACCAATAAAGGGTTAGCCTTGATTCTTCACTAAAGAAAATGCCTCCCCACTGTTTCTACAGTCCACTGACAGTGAACTTTAAACCATGTCAGTTGAACTATACTTCTGGACCTCGTGATTAAAGATTTGGGGGCAGCTGCACGCCTTTGAAACAGCAGATATGCTTCTTTTTGTATATTTACAGAAACAACAGTTCCGGATGCATGTTGAAATTTCCTTGGAATGTGGACCATTGGTAGGTTTGACACAGAAGGATAGTTCCAGAATACCCCTTCTGTCTTGAACGGTCAGTTTTGTGAATGTGCCAGGTCCACTTGTGAATCACATAGTCCATTATCCATTTAATGCTTAATTTCCTCGCTAGCAAATTACACATGCTCCGTCTTTTCTAAATAGCGTTTTGGAAATCCGATAGCTTCGAACTGCGGATTATATCGTGCATGCGAATGACTGAAATGTTGTTCCTCACACAAAGCATTGGCACTATTTTGCCTTATTTGTTAGGTGCATTGTGTGTGTGTGAATGACGCTCTACCAAGGCTTATATCACGACATATGCTTTAAGACATGATTGTGTCACAATTGGTGAAAAATATAACGTTATTTATACTTATCATGTAATTACAAAATCAAAAAATAATTAAAAGCAAATTTAATGGGAAATGGAACAATGTTTATCAAATCATTTGAAAATAATTTTCATTCTGGTGTTACTATTTACGATACAAGCTTGTATGTATGCTACTAGTGGAAGTGGAAGGAATATTATATTAAAACAATATACAGTACTGGCCATTAAAATTGCTACACCAGGAAGAAATGCCAATAACAAAATGATATTTATTGGACAAATATATTATATTAGAAATAACAAGTGATTAAATTTTCAAGAAATTTAGGTGCGTAGATCCTGAGAAATCAGTACCCAGAACAACAACCTCTGGCAATAATATTAGCCCTTATACGCCTAGGCATTGAGTCAAACAGTGAATGAATGGCATGTACAGGTAAAGATGCCCATGCAGTTTCAACACGATATCATTGCTCATCAACCGTAGTGAATAGCATATGGTGTAGAGACAGTTGCTCATCAACCATGAACCTGACGCTTTCCATTGGTGAGAGATCTGGAGGACGTGCAGGCCAGAGCAGCAGCGGAACATTTTCCTTATCAGGGAAGGTAGTACAATACCGGTAACATGCGGTCGTGCATTATCTTGTTGAAACAAAAGGTTTCGCAGGGTTCGAATAATGGGTAGAGCCACCAGTCGTAACAAACCAAAAATGTAACGTGCATTGTTCAAAGTATCATCAAGTGAATAAGAGGTGACCGAGACGTGTATCCGATGGCACCTTATATCGTCACGCCAGGGGATGGGCCAGTATGACGAAGACAAATGCTCGCTGACTGTGGGCGTTCACCACGATGCCGCCAAACACAGATGCGACCATCTTGATGCTGTAAACAGCACCTGGATTCATTTGAAAAAAGGACGTCTTGCCATTCCTACGCCTAGGTTTGCCGTTGATCACGCCATTAAAGACGCCCTTGTCTGTGATGCAGCGTCAAGGAACCATGGTCTCCGAGTTGAGAGCTCATGCTGCTGCAAACGTCGTCGAACTGCTCATGTAGACACTTGTTGTCTTGAAAACGACCCCAATTCTTGATTCAGGGCTTGTGACATGGCTGCACTATCCATTAAAACCATGCGAGCATCATGCCTGTCATTCCGGCTGCTAGTGACAGGGGGCCGTTGAGATCCATCACGGCGTTCCGTATTGCGGTTCTGAACCCATCGATTCCATATTTTGCTAACAGTCGTTGGATCTCGACCGATGCGAACAGCAGTACCACAATACGATAAACCGAAATCCTGGTACGCTACAATTCGAACTTTATCAAAGTTTGAAACGTGCTGTTACGCATTTCCGGTACTTATACGTGGCAACACAACAACTTTTCACCTGGAAAACGTTCTAGTGCAATTTGTGTACGAGAAACCGGTTAAACAATTTTCTCATTTAAATACATTGTAGGTATCGCTATTGGCGCCTGATTTATCTGAAAAACTAATCATTTGTGTAAAACAGTACATTCTTCCTGTCGTTTAAATTTCACGTCTGTAGCATATCCCCTTCTTAGTGTAGCAATTTTAATAGCCAGTAGCGTATTATAATACCTTTATACGTACATCCTTGGCTATTAATTGGCCGCAGTCATAGTCGTGATCTTTGAGTAAAACGTCGCTGTAATCCTTTAATTTTTCACTGGAGTGTCCGAACATTAAATGTATTACTTATTTCATTTAAAATTTTGTTTGATTTATGACCTGCATTTTCTTTTCCTACCTTTTTATTATTATAGTCTCAACAAAATATTAAAAATAATTTCTCTTTACTTGTGAAACATTCTGCCAAATGTATTCTACTGCGAAAAGGTGAAACTTTTAAAACACTTTAAGCAATCCACACACACAAAAGCAAAACACTTACAGTAAACATTTCTTCTCAAAAGAGGGGTTTTAATTTTTTCCCCACAGGCAACCCCTTGCAGTGCGACTCCCACATTGAGTGGATGTTCGATAATCTTCCTGAGGAATTGAGTCTGAGCGGCAGATGCGAGGGTCCCAAAGGCAGAGAAGGGTATGACCTGTACCTTTACATCGTTACTAAGGAATAAGATTGAGAAAATTGTGTTGAAGGAAATGTCTTTGTGAAATAAAATAAGTGTTTGATAAAAAAGATGTCTGTTTCTTTTTTAACATATATTTCTCTTCGACTTATGGCCAGGGTTGCGGTAGCCCAATGGTTAAGGCATCAGATCATGGCAGGCATGTCATGAGTTCGAGCCCAGTACCATTAAACACCCGCCGTGAAGGGAAATCTCTCGAGAACTCAAACGTCCTGCCATTGGTGTGGTGTGGTGTGGTAGTCAGGAGAGAGGAGTGCCAGCAATGGTGTCATCCTCGTCACTTGACTATGGTTCAAAATTTCGAGGTCCGTCGCCGAAAGCTTTCATGTAGCTGAACAGTGCGACGTTAATATTCACTCACTTACTCGACTTATGGCCCCTGTTGCCTAGTGGTCAAGATCATGGACTCGTGGATGGTCATGAGTTCGAGTCTGGTGCCGCTGTAGAGGGGCTGATACACGTTAAACTGTGGAGACTCAAACGTTCTCCATTGGTGAGATGTGGGATTAAAGAGAAAGGGTGCCTGTCCAGGTGTTGTCCTTGTTCCTTGACCATGATTCAAAATGATGAGATCCGTCACCAATAGCCTTCGTGTAGTTAAATAGTGCGACGTTAATATTCCCCACCCTCATAAAATGAAGGATGTGTGAAATGAGTGCAGAGGACATTGACATTTTTCAATATAACTATTTAAAAATCGGTGTATATTGATTCGAGTTATTCTAAGTTTTACTTTGAGAACTTAGTAAAAAAAACTTTGCTGGCACATTTGAAGTTTAAATTTTGTACTGCTCATAGATGGCAGCACGAGATGCTTTTCAAGAATGTGCTCATATCTATCTATACAAAAAAGTTATGTATTGGAATACACGTATAGGAATAAGGATAGAAATATATAATAGGAAAGTATAAACAAATTTTTGTATCGTTGTGGTAAAAGACGTTACTAGAAAATTATTTAAAAGAGAGCCCTGAGAATAAAATTTTCATAAACAATTAAAATGTATCTTTTTTAAAAAAAAATTCAAACATTAATAATTTTAATTTTTTTCAATAAACTTAATTTTTAAATAATTAGTCCCATTTTAGTATTGTTTAAATTCGCATATTAATTTATTTTATTGAATTAATTTTCTAATCATTATATGGATCGATGATTATACTTGTCACGTAATTAGGAAAAAATTAAGTTAATGTTTTTCCAGATTCTCCATGCCATATAATCTCGGATTCAAATTTCAAAGGATTTTAACCCGATACGTGATACAAACAAGTAATATAAAAACATTTTTTTAAGTCAATTCCTACAAAAATCAACAAAGGAAAATTTTATTTTAGCTACTTTTTACTAAATAGTTACAATTAATATAAATATGTATATACAGAGGACAGAATCACAACATTAGGTGTAATTCATTTTTATTCATTATCATTAAAGTAGCGCATTCTCATCCAAAACAACCGTGTCTATAAAATTTCAGTTCAACTGAATGATTCAAAACGAGAGAAAAAAAATATTTTAAAGTTTTGACACAAGTCGTCAAAAGGTCGCTAAGTCGCCAAAAAGGATGCCAACGTGGATGTATTTGTAATTTTTCAAATAATTAGTTTTAATCAAAATTAATTTTTATTAGTTATAATTAATTTATTGCATTGTCATCCAAAATAATCATGTATATACAATTTCAGCTCAATGGAGTGCTTTAAAATGTATTTTATTAACGATTGAAAATTCCACCAATATAAATAAGTATAGAGAGAGTGTGAGCTCTAATAGTAGGAATTGAACAACTGCGAATGACGGTGCTCTTGCGATCAATTGCGAGATCTACGAGATCGGGTTCGAATTTATTATATTCTCATGAGAGAGATATATTTTACATTTACTTTACTACAGTAAAGAGTACCATGTTTTTGATTCTTAATAAATTACTTTTAAAAAGAAATCCTGATCTCGTAACTATACCTCTTTTACTAACACTCTCGTTGAGAACAATACTTGAATATATGTTAAATTTAAATTAGAATATGTAATACACAAAAAATATAAACTATTTAAAATATAATATTGTTATTGATGATATTATCACAACACAAAAATTCTTCGTTGGAATATGACACAAGTAATTTATTAATAATTTGTTAGATTTTTTTTAAGTGGGAAAGTATTTTTTCAATAGCTTTGTTTAGTCTAACCAATAAAATATTTTTAAAAAATTATTTTTGACACGTAAGATAATTTTGAACTCAAAGTACTTTGCAGTCTATATGGCACCTTGAGTTTTCTTTAAAAATAGTACTTTTTTATTGTGTAGAAAAATCAGTGTCGGTATTTCTTTAATTAAAATTCAAAAATGCATTCATAGATTTTTGAAGCATTGAAAACTGAACAAAAATAAATTACATTTTGTTATAGATAAAAATAAATAAATTAACTATAATAAATTAAAAAAATTACTTCTGCACACACATTCGGGAAATCTGCTTTACAGTCTAAAAGAAATTTGCATTGTGAATGCCCTACATTTCGGTGAAACTACGCATTCACAAATTTTTGCTTAGGGGGTTATCTTGAATCGCTCATGCATTTGACGATTTATTAATAAAAGAAGAGAATATAAGAGAATAAGAAATAAATATTCCAATAAGGTAAATATCAATACATAGGATGCGTTTGCATAAAAAAGTATTGTTTGTTATTAAAGAGATACAACTATATATTTAGTGAACTATTCACAGAGTAATGACTGGCATTTGTGCTAGTTATTCAACATAGCATTGATTTGAATAGTTTACAGATTTTTCGCCCTCAGCGGATTTCTTACCTACGGATTTTTAACCCTATCCAATTGATCGGCAAGATTTGAGTTATCGGCTCATTAATTAGGGAGAAATCAAGCGATCGCGGTGGCAGGCAAAGTATTTGACAAATATAGAGATAATAAATTTTTCTCATTATCTGAAGCCACACTCGGTTATAAAAGAAGTGCACAGTAAACCAAGAGAAAGCAATCGAGTCGATATATGCTGTGTTGAAAATGAACAAGGATGACAACCAGAGGAATCGACTATCAAACTGTACTCAATCGACTTCAAACTATTAATCCCAGATATGTCATTATACTTAGACAATGGTCAAATAAGTATCTCGCAGCTGTCCATGATGTCCCTAGTCTTAGGACTCCTCGTTAGATACAATTCTATTTTAACCGGCGAGATTGTTGATCAAATGTTCCTGTAACACAATTGTTGGTAAGGAGTACAGGGATAGTGGATGTAATGAGTTTATCGTACATCAAATTTTGTAAGTTTTCACTTAAAATAATTCTACTACTTTTAATAATTCTGAAGGTATATTCCTCTTTAGGAACACCGTAAATTCAAAGGATTGGCAACTAAGAGAAATAAAATTCTTGTGCAAAATCCGGTCTTTGGTCCGAATAAGTTTATTCGTTCCATATAAAGTGACGGTGAAAGTTTAATAGAGTTAAATAACCATCGACAACACAGTGGGCGGGGCATGTACATTTCGAATACTAATGTGACCTGGATATTTCGAAAACTTCTTGTCGAACATTTTTTCCAGCGAACCGTGTCGCGAGTTGACAATGTGTAGCAATAGCTCTCGTCTGATAGCTCCACAAAGACTTCAGTATACTTTCGTCGAATATTTTGAGGTGTTTTGCACCTTATCTGGATTCTGCGAGGCGCGAATCTATTTCAGAGGAATCGAAATCACAAAAACTCGTCTGTTATTCGAGATGGAGTCCTTCCAAACACCTCGTGCCAGGGCAGGGAACCAAAGTGTTGCCTCACCTCGTAATCACACTGAAGTTCCGGGAAGGGGAGAAACAGGGAACGAAAGTGTTCTGGAGATGACGGGACTCGTTAGTGAATAAAGGTTCCTGCAAATGTTTTAAGGTTTCGAAATGATTTGAATAGTTTTATTTAAAAAAAAACTTTTAATTGTCTATCGAGTAGAAAGTAGACGAAAGTATTCAATTAGTAATCATGCAATTTTTTAAAATCAGAGTGCGTAACCAGTGCCGGTTTATCCCTTGAGCGCTTGGGGCGGGCGCCAGTGACCCGGAGGGGCCAAGAAGATAACCACAAAAGCTAAGAGCTGGTCTTAATCACATTTTTTTGGTTATAACTTTTGATCCTTCAGTGCCAAAGGGCCCTGTATATCTTATGCGCCCAGGGTCCGAAATGAGCTTAAATCGGTAGTGTGCGTCACTTCCTAGGAGCTAAATTGTGGCCGCAGTAGCCTAGTGGTCATGGTCCCGGACTCTTGGCCGACACGTCAATGAATTCAAGCTCTGGCACTATTGAAGACCCTCCAAGTAAAGGGGCTGATATTCAAATAGAACAGGTAATAAATGAACCTTTCATTCACTTCAAAACTAATTTTATCTCTACGGTGCAGAGGTTATCACAGGAGGGTTCATGTGATTAGAGGGCTCCATATGCACACATGGAGTGAAATGGTGATGTAATATCAACAAAGTCTTGGTATGGAAATAACATCAGATGTTGAGTTGATTGGTTTTAATTTATGGCATTGGGATATGTTGTGCCAAACATATATATCATATCGGTTGGGCCATCTATAAGATTCAGAGCGTATCAATAATATGGGGCCCCCAAGCTACAGGGGCCCCAGCCTGTGTAGCTACAGTATCACTAATAGGGCTTTCTTTTCTATAAAAGGGCCCAAAAAAGTTTTAATACGGGGCCGACTCAGAACTAAATATTTCAGTGTGATTAGATTCTATTTAATTTGCTCTTTTTTAAAAATTACTTTTTACTAATATTAATTCATAATACGCATTAGATGAACTCTTTTATATTTACATCGGATTAAAAAATTGCCCCCCCAAAAAAAAAAAAAGGGCAATAAAAACACGTTTGATTATGTATACCCAAATCCGATTTTATGGGCTTCTTTTTATGGGATTCTTTTTATGCGATATATCCTGATCATGAACTACATTCTTTATCTTATTTTTTGACGTGGTCACCACCGACACTCAGACAATTGTCGTAGCGTACAATGAATTTGAAGATACCACTCAGGTTAAAACTCGATGCAAGGAATTGTTGCACAGTCCTCTCAGTATTGTTTGGGAAGAATTTTTTCCACGTAGGTAAACTGAGATATTTTCATGACGACCTTTATTTTTAGAATAAAGTAAGGCACTCATGTGTTTCATCGCCAGTGATGATTCTGAACAGGAACTCATGTCCCTCTTGTACTCCTCGCGCACTGCATCAAGGGTCAAATTTCTTGGCACTCATTTTATGGACCTCGACACAGGATGGGCCTAAGCACGAGCAGTGTAGATGACACCGTTATGCACCGCTCACACTATGTCATGGTATTCCGGCGATGCTTCTTTAATTCATGGATGAGGCTTTTATCCTCCATACACTGCCTACTTCACTAAACAGGCAACACGAATCATTTGACTACAGCTTCATCCTACACCGGTTTTGTAGAGGTTCACTGATGACGGAAGCACTCTCTCAGAGACGACTTGAGGTTCTGGGTCTTTACACAAAAGTAGGCCCCGCCTATGATCCATAAAAGCAGACAGCCCATCATAGCATACGTTGCAAATACTCGTTCAAAAAAAATAACTCGGAGCAAATAAATGTGTGACTTAAAATTTCACAGACCAGCTTGACCAACTACCGCTTTTTGACTGAATGAGTAATGATGGTGTATAGTGGTAGGTCTAGGCCTATTCACGGTCATCCCATGTAGCCAGTTGAATGCCATCTGAAATTCCTAGTTTTTCTGATAATACAACCGGAAACAACATTTGACCGTTGAAATTGTTCAAATCCTGATCTCATTAAGGTTAAGTCGAGAATGAGACGAGGCCCCCTAGGGGCGAGGCCCTTAAAACGTCCCTGGGAGTACAGGGCCTATTCATACCGGATGACACTTGGTTGTCAACTACGTCTGCCACCACGATCTGTACTCGAATAACCTCGAGCACGCAAGTCTAGTGGGGCTCTCTCGTCTTCTGCGCGTGGTCGCGGTAGCCTAGTTGATCAAGGTCACGGACTTGTGCCCGGTGTATCGTGGGTTCGAGCCTAGTACAGTTGAATACCCGTAGTGCAGAGAAGGCCGATGCACTTTAAATATGTCGAGGCTCAAACGTCATCCTAATGGTGTATTGTGGTAGTAAGGAGAACGGGTGCCAGCTCAGATGTCGTCCTCGTCACTTGACCATGGTTCAAAATGACGAGTTTGTGACCAAAAGCCCTCGTGTAACTGAAAAGTGTGACGTCAATATTCACTCCCTCACCGTAAATTCGAGTTGGTAAAATAAAAATTACAAGTGTTCAGATTTTATACAGAAGAAACGCTCTGATGCAACTTAAACACACCCACAAAACTTGTATTCTACCGTAAGTATATAATGTTCTATTTTCTATATTTTTAAATTTTGCCTAATTCTCTTTTTTTTTTTAATTCAAATTCCTCTGTTGACTCATGTTGATTTACTTAAATTTCACTTTTTTTTAAATGCGAATATTTCGGTAGTTCAATGTAAGCCATAATTACTGACACAACTACGTATATAATATTACATTTGAAATATGCACGTAGAAAAAATTTATAAAGACAAAAATAATATATATTTTTTTAATTCTAATATCGATGGACTATTTCCTTGAGGTGAATTGAATATTCAAGAATACATTATTTATCATGAAAAGCCGATTGATTATAATTGAACTTCGCGGATGTATTATTTATGTATATTTTTTTCTTCTCTTTTGAAATTCGAATTCTAAACCTATCTAATTTCCATTATTTATTTAATTTACCTCTTTAAAACATTTTCTAACTCAAGCTCTATAATAAATTACAATTTTAGCTTATTAAAAAAATCCAATTATAATTTTATCCCATTTATCAATAATAATAATTCTTTCAGCCTCGGAGATGAATAAGTCCATTATAAATACGTAATTTAAAGAAATACGAGATTCATTATTTGTATATTTCCTATCAATTGAATGATTTTTTTTCATTAAGAAAGTTTTAAGAGCGCAATTGTAAGTTCCTTTTTAGAATTATTGATTTGAATTAACTGAATCTACATTCTTTTTTAAAAAATTGAGACATGCACTGTTAGAGTTACAGACATGCAAATTTTCAACTTTAATCAAAGGACATTAAAGTTGGTAACTTCCTTTTCATATGACTTTATTTCTGTTACTATATACAGGGAAACATTCAGCGGTGGTAGGGAGAATATTATAGAGCCCTTCCCCTTCAAATTCAGGCTTTGGGCCCCGAAGGATCTTATAGATTTCAAAACCTTTGGCATCCTAAGATATAGTGGGTTGAATTCCTAGAAAATCAAATTAACTGTAAATATTATTCATTTCAAACTGATTTAATTGTGGTAAAAAAGAGGTCTATAATTAGTTATAATTGCGACATTTGGCATTCCTTTACGGTTTGAAATTTAATGTCAATCCCTTATGTAGGAACTGTTTATTTCAATTTCCAGTATCAGTAGTACCAAAAACTGTAAACTAACTTTTCTTTATGAATTGTGAAATTCGAACTTTGATCTCTTTATTGTATATTATTAGCATTATAGTCAGGAGTATCATGTAGCATCAGTAGCTATTGCCGCAAACTTGTGGTCAGTGTTAAGAACTGAAGACGTGCTGTAGGCGAGCTGGTGCATTTTAAACCTGTTGGAAGTTTAAATAGTGGAGTGCAAGAGAGAGAGTTCACCCTTGTCACTTAACAAAAGTTCAATATTACAAGGTTGCCGCCCATCCGGTATAATGGTCAGTGACGCTGACTGCGGTGCCGTATTGTATGCGTTTGAATCCCAGGTAAGATATGGATGTTTGTGTTGTAATCCTTCTCTTCTTTGTGATGTGGGCTTCACGCTCACTTCTAAATAGGCCCCCGTGTGCATGAGGTTATAAATGTTCTCAATAGAAACAAATATTACGAGGTCCGTCGAGAACAGTCATTTAGAAATTCAATAGCCACTGGGTAGCTTCAAAGAGCGTCGCCAACCAAATCAAAGCAATCAGGAACATAGCAATGTGAGGGCTATTAACAATGGACCTCATAACTTTAACCGTAGTCCAGTGACGAAAATGTCACCTGAACTAACACTCCATTTTCCAACTTCCACACCACACTGACGTGGAGATTTTGTGCCTCGACATATTTAGCATGCATCAGCCCCTCTACATGGTGTTCCTTAGTGACACCATTCCGACGATTGGACTGTAAACAACATCAGCCACGAGTTCGCAAGCAGGACTAAAGAGAGCTACTGCTTTCAAGCTATAAACGCAACAATAACTTTATCTTCATCTAATTATATGATTCCCATAGATATCCACTTCACCTGCAATAGCCTTCATTATTTACAAGCGTCGCACGTAGTAGCGGTCTATTGGTGTTGAACCTCGTAATTTTGAACCATATTTAAGTGACAAGGACAACCCCTGAGCTGGCACTCCCCTCCCCTCTCCTAACTTTCACACCATGTCAACAGAAAGATTTCGAGCTACGACAGATTTAATACGCATCAACTCCTCTACACGGAGAGTCTTCAGTGGAACTAGGGTCGAACTCATGACGCTCTTGTCACGAGTCCATGACTCCCCACTTAGCTGGAGTGGCCACCTCCTGCAATAAGAGGAATGCATTTGTGTAGGGTTGGATATGTGCATTGTCACATCCCCTCCCCTGGTTAGTTTGAGTGGATTAGTCCACACTGACGTCACACCCCGCACGTAGTGCACGGCAAAAGGACTGCAGGCGGACGTTAGAGACGCTAAGAGATAGGTGTAGCAGAAAGACGTTCTCCTTTAGTGTTTAATACATCTTTAAATATTTCATACTTAATTTTGTTAATAAATCATTACTCATAATAAGGTTGTAGTCATTTTCCCATATTTGTAATGATTTTTTTAAAAAAAATCGTAATGGGTATGTGCGGCATCTTTTGAAGTGAGAGTCCCTGTTTTGTACAAAATGGGAAAAATCAATTCTTAACCGTATTTATCAATGGTGACAGGATTACGAGAACTTATTAATTTTAAGTAGCTTTTAAGTTTAACCTTGGTATACGTAAAACCAAACTTTTAATATACTCATTGATTTCTTTTCATAAACAACTCCCCCCTCCACACACACACTCTTTCCTTGTCTTCATATGAAAGAAAAGAGGGATTGTGTTCCGTGACTCGTTTCATAATCGACTCGTCTTTCCAAATCACGTCTGAGAACGACGGGGACGGGTTTTAACCGTTTATTTAAGCGTGGGGGTGTTCACACACAATCCTGTTGCGATACCCCGGGCCATGCTGTCTGCATTATTGAAACTTTTACCAGACTCGAACGGAATTATCAGCCAATGAGAGTAGAGCTGGCAAGGAGCCACACTGCTTTCATCCCCAGACTGCGTGGCTTTTGTCGAGATGCGAAGGTTGCAGAGATATTAATAAAATGACTATCTCGTAGTAAACAGATATATTTGAATTTTTTAAGAAACCCCTCTTATTTAAACATTGTCGTTTTAAGGTCATACATCTGGCACTTTCCTTACGAGTGGTTGTCATTCCTGGTGATGGCAGTGCTCGGAGTTTGAACCTTATTTGTGTCCTAATTGCACTGACAGTGATCCCACGAAGGTGACTTTTTATGAAGGGACGCTGGAGTAAGATAGTCTCTTATTTTCGGATTGTTTGGAGGAATCGATGATGCAAGGCAGTTATTCCCAAAGGGTTCTATATCGACTTCCAGAGGTCTATGACGACGTTCACGGAGTCTACGTCAACGAAGAATAATTTTGGGGTGTATGAAGTGTAAATGGGGTCCCACACTTTTTTGTCTCAAAGACCGCTTGCCATGTTTTCCGGTTTTGTGTAGATCCCTACTTACCTAATATTAAATTTTTGCAAATTTATCAACTTAAACATTTTTTGACAGCTGGTATATAGCACTACTTACTTTAAAAGTTTTATGTTTCGAACTGTAGTTTAGTAGTGTTTAAACATAAGAAACACATTTAATTAAAATTATTATTAACCCATTAAGTTTAAATTTAATTAATGTATGAAATATTGTTACATATATATAAAATAACTGGGCAATAATTAACTGTTTTTATTGGTTGGGATGAATCTGTTTTGCTTCAATAACAAATTTTCAACACATTTGGCTTTAATCTTCTAAGGTTTAACTCTTAATCTCCTCGGTTAGTAGTATACAATCTTTCTTTTTTCTTTGTTTTTATTTCGGAGATTAGAAAGCTCAATGAAACTCCTCCTCTCTGGGAAAGGCAATTAAAAACTTTTTTGGGATTTTCCATAATTCGGGATAAATAACAGGTATATCTTTTTAAAGCCAAAATTGCTGAGTGAGTGAGTGAAGATTAACGTCGCACTGTTCAGCTGCACGAGGGCTTTTGGCGACGGACCACGTAATTTTGAACCATGGTCAAGTGACGTGGACGACACCTGAGCTGGCACCCCCCTCTCCTAACTACCACACCACACCAACGGGAGGACGTTTCAGCTCTCGACAGATTTAGCGTGCATCGCTGCCCTACACGGCGGGTCTTTAGTGGTACTGGGCTCGAACTCGTGACAAAGCCAGCCACGAACCGATGCCTATACCACTCGGCTACCGCGGCCACCCAAAATTGCTGAGACATTCGTTTCTAAACTTTACTTTAAGATCTTCATTAGGGCTATTAAAATCAATTGCTTTTGTAATCAAACGTTTTTTTTTTAATGTGACAACATGAATTCATTACCTACCGTGATATTACCATAGTCAAAGTATTCTCAAACCTAATTTCAAAATCTGAATAAAGGGCATTTAAATGTTGAACATAGGTTAAAACGTCATTTTTCTGGCAGATTGATTGTGGCAAATTGAGAAACTGTTAAAATTTGCGAAGCCCAGTTTTATATTTCTTTAGCTTGTTTCTAGCGCACTCACACAAGAAACACTGAAATGATAGTCTTTTAATAAAAATTTTTGCTGTCATCTTGTAGCTGCAAATTAACCCCAGTAAATTTAGTAAATAAAGCTGTTAAATAGGCAAATCTGGTTTACACTTGATTAAATTTTCTTTTAAAATTAAAATCACAATCGGGTTTAGGCTATCGTAGACCCCCAATTTACACCTCCTTGACCCCCAAATTATTTTTTCACTGACGTAGACCCTTTGCAGGTCATTATAGACCCCTAGGGGTCCATATAGACCACTTTGGGAATCACTGATATAGTGCCTCTCATTAAACCAGATTGTAACTTTAATTTTAAAAGAAAATTTAATCAAGTGGAAACCAGACATACCTATTTAACAGATTTCTTTACCCAATTTAGTGACGTTGATTTGGAGGAGTTACGTTAACAACAACATTTTTATTAAAACAAGGACCATAATTTTAGCTTTTCGTGATAGAATTAAACTGATGGAATAGAATATTGGATGGTACGAATTTTCCCAGTTTCTAAATTGGTCACAGACAATCTGCCAGGAAAATGACGTTTTAACCTTTCAACATTTAAATGCCCTTTATTCAGATATTGAAACTAGGTTTTAGAATGCTTTGATTAGGGTCATTACCGCAGTAGACAATGAAAATTCTTAGAATGAAATGTCAACAATGAAAGTCATATTACAAGAGAAACTGATCGAAATAAGACAGTAACACAGATCTCAAAATAAAGCTTTTAATGCCAACAATTTTGGCTTTAAAAAGAACAAAGTTGTTTTTCAGAAATTATGGAATGTCATTAGAAAGTTCTAAATTGTTTTAGGGGGATTTAAGGTTATAAACCTGACAAGATGGATGACAGTTGAAAATTTGTTACGGAAGCATCGGATTCATCCCTCACATTATAAAGATTTGTTTGATCAGTTATTTTATGCAACAGTTATGTGTATTAATTAAATTTTAATTTAATTAACATGTGTTTCTTAAGTTTTAAACTCTATACTTGAATACAATTAGAAATTTAAATCTTTTAAAGTAAGTAGCTCTATACCAGCTGTCAAAAGACATTTAAATTGATAAATTTGCAGAAATTCAAAATTTGACAAGAAGAGGTCTACCCCAAACCAAAAAAATGGCAAAGGATCTACAAGACAAAAAGCTTGGGAATCTGTGATGTAAAGGATAACCCATAAAACTCTGAAACCTCTTTACATTGGAGAGGGGAAATAATTTTTTGAGATGCCCTGATTTATGTTATTGTCTTTTATCAAAGTTGTACTTATACGAGTATTTCGGTAATTCTATCTTATATTATTTAGCTTAGAACCGTCATGTAGAAAGATCGATGCTAGGGTTTCTCAGGCCGCGGTAGCCGAGTGGTATAGGTATCGGACTGTGGCTTGCTTTGTCACAGGTTCGAGCCCAGTACCACTAAAGACCCGCCGTGTAGGGCAGCGATGCACGTTAAATCTGTCGAGAGCTGAAACGTCCTCCCGTTGGTGTGGTGTGGTAGTTAGGAGAGAGGGGTGCCAGCTCAGGTGTCGTCCACGTCACTTGACCATGGTTCAAAATTACGTGGTCCGTCGCCAAAAGCCCTCGTGTAGCTGAACAGTGCGACGTTAATATTCAATCAATCAGCTAGGGTTTCTCATTTCTCGGCTTTTTCTATTCCAGGGAATTATCGCGAAATCAAAGAAAGGTGATTTTTATTCCCGCAAATACATCAAAGTTTCGAAAAGATTGAAAACAAATTATTTTTAATTGTTACGGATAATAATTATACAAAATAAGAAAACATATAAATTCCAAAATTTATACTTATTTAAATATTTAGTTAAAAATGTACAAATTCCTTTTAATTATTCCTTTTTAAAGTGTGATTTGAGAAAACATAAGCACTCTGTGCTTTTATCACTCAGCCTAGTTCTTATCTGTATTACGAATAACCCTGCAGAAAATGCTCTCTTAGCTTCAGCTGATGTCTAAGGAGTTGTTTTCAAAGTTTCACGTTTAAGGATCGATCTTGAATCAATTATTTTTTTGATGGTGCTACTAAGGCACTATATACATGCTTGAAAATGTATTTGCTGCTGGAATCACGTGATCAACCGTACGTTAAAAATATTCATTCTTGTATTTAAGCGTTGTAGTTTATGAAATTGCTATATTTTTGCTACATAAAAATAACTGAATATCAATTGAGGAATCTCCCACAAAAGTTTGGTTAAAAAAAATCTAACTCTCTCTCTCTCTCTCTCTTACAAATAATAAAATTTTAGATTTTTTAAAATTTTCGCTCCAAAAAGGTTTTGGGGTTCATTCCTTTCTTCATACTGCTGATTCAATTAAACAGTTTATAATGAAGACAAGTATCCGAAAACATTGTTTAAATAAAGAATTAAATAATTAATAGTTTTAATCGTAAGTACTTATGTTATCAACAAAAATCATCCTACTGGTAGCCGTGTAGGTAGCCTACGAAATGATGCTCCTTTAAAAACTGAAATTCCCGGGTGTTACAAAAAGTATGGAATGAAATCCAGAGAAAGAAACTCTACCTGATGCACGTCACATTTGTCGAGGTGAGGTATGGTAGTTTGAAAGGGGGGCAGCACGGGAGCCATGGTTGTCGCTTGAACGTGGCTCAAATTATTCGTCACCCAACAACCCTCTTGCTTTTTTTTTTTTACCCCTAGCAATAAGCTTTTGCAGTTGCTGTGAGGACGACTCAATAAAATACTAACAAATCGATGCAATCTCCTGAAATAAAACATTGCGAAAATGAACAGCAAACTTCTACGCTCTTCACAGTACAAAAAGCAAATCTCATCCAAAGCGTTCAGGACACTCTGGGTAGAAGTAGTATACAATATATACAAAAACGGGGTTGCACCACGAGTGAGGAAATGAAAATGTACGAGGGAGGGAAATAGGGTAAATTAAAAAAGAAAAATTGACGAAGAATATATAGGACACACAAAATGTTCAATATTCTCTCCGTGATTTTTACGATTCTGAATCATTAGAAAAAGGAAATGAATTCTACTCACTCCTCCTTTGACACTCCTGCTTTTGCCTTTTACGATATATATATTTTTAGCTATTATTATGGCACATTATTACCTAGAAAACAATAATTTGATAATTAAGATTTTGAATATTTTCTCAGATCCTCACAAGAGCGACTTTCTGAAAGATTCATTTTAATTTATTGGAATTACACCCTCTTGATTTGGAAGCTGGAAAAGCGGGATCCCCTCGAAACAGCAATTTGGGTCCATTCTGCATCTATTCATAGTATTTTCCTTCAGAATTACCTTTCTATTAAATTGTTAATGCAGGTTTTGAACATCCCCACTGTACAGGGACGTAGTATATTGAATTTCCAACAGCTCCACAATCACCCTATACACTTGAAATCTGTCGAAGATCACAATCCTGAGGTTAACGCGGTGAGTAAATTAGAGAAGGGAATGCCTGCTCAGGGGTCATACTCGTCTCCTCGTCCTTGACCAAGGTTCAAAGTTACGAAAGTCGGATGTCAGTATCCTTGTAATTTTCTTGCTCGAAATTTTCTATGTATTTATGTACGTATGAAAAGCTATAATATTTCTGTTAAAACTTGCTTCTTCCTGTATAAGGAGGACCTGGAACTGGTTTGTAACCTTTTAGAGGGAACTCGTTCGTCTTCCGATAGTGGTGCTCAATGAGAATCATTCAATCTCAACAGGGGCGCACACAAGAAGGGGGGTTATTTGGTCCGGGAACCCCCACCCAAAGTCCTTGATTTTTCCCCCGGTTGATTATAATCCTATGTATATAGTAAGTAAAATTTAATTATTTGTTATTAATAATTAATTTTATTAATTAATGCTAATTATTCATTCAATAATTAATTTTGTATTGCTTTTTGTTCTCGAAAATCGACAAAATCAAACGAAAATGTTGGGAGACGTATTGGAGCATGATACTTGAAAGGTGAACTTTCGACCCTGCTGCTCCCTCCTTTGAAAAATTCTTGTGTGAGTTACTGAATGTCACATTTAATCAACTGTTGACAAAAGTCTGACATAAGAACCAAAGTGATTTTCCTCAAGATCAACACAAAAAGGACATTGAATCGTCAAGTTTCGATCATTATTAGCCATAGTCGACATATTCAAGGTTAATCTAATCAAACGAAAATAAAAATTTCCAGCTTTGGAAGATTTTAGTCTTGGTCCCACTAAAGTTCCATTTCGTAGAAGAGATGAGACGCATCTCAAATCTATCGTAGCACAGTTCTTGCTTTGACGTGATGTGGAGGCTTAGAGAGTGGGGTGTAACATCGTGATCCGTTAAATTACTTTGTAACATCAGGGGTCCCACAGCTATAATTGCCCAAAAAACCTTTTATAAAACGTATTAACATTAATAAAAGGCAGATTCAATATTAGTATGTCGCAGTTTTTAGCGATAGAAAAGTTTTAGTTTAACTTCAGTGCACGCACATATATTCCAGCCGTTGCGCCGCCGACTCCGGCACTCCGTTTTTCACCAGTAGTGAAAGTTCATCTCCCTAGGTTCTTGAGGAGCGACTGCCCCTACAAACTCCACCTAGCGTGTTTGAAGAGCAAATCTTCATTTCGTAAATGGAAAAGATCGAGAATCCCCGTCAACTTCCGAGTCGTAACTCTTTAAACTACCTGGGCGGGTGACTTTTACACCTCCAATCCCCTATCATTGGTGCGTGTAACAAATCTGCTATCGGCTGTCCTCGCTTTAGTCCTACTTCATTGCTGCTAGTGGAGAATCAACCAGCCCATCTGATCCCCTCTCCGAAACGGCATCGAGTTCCATCGTGGAGGCTATAACTTGTTTTGTCATTTTTACCCTGAGGGTGCGTCTTTGTCTCGATTTACCAACCCTACTCTGCATTCAAGTTGTTTGTAACCCAAATGTGTGAGGGGAACCCAAATAGTTGATGTTCCCTGAAGGCTCCTTCCTATTGAGCGTTGAGACGATCGTCTGTATGTCGGCGAAAGAAAAGGTGTGGCGACATCAAAGCCATTTTCCAAATCAGTTCACATATGTTATGCCCTAGGCATAAGAAAAGATTAGCTGGTCATTTTTTTAGATATTATGTCCCATCTGGTCAACTTGATTTTACGAAAATCATTCTTGACCAGTGTTGTTGAGGAGAGATCCGCTGAAAAGCAAGCGTCGCAGGGGTGCCAGCTCATGTGTCGTACTCATCCCTTGCCTGAGGCTCAAACTTTCGCCACAGTCCTCGAGTCCTTTTGAAATGCGACGTGAATGAAAAATACATCATCCAACCCAGCTCATGCAGTATGTCTCAAGGATTTCGAGAAACGCGATATATTAGGTCAGATTTACCCATTTCTTCGACTTGAGGCTAAGGAATCATTCTAAACCTTCTCTTTAAAAATATACATAAAATGTTCGTTTAATTTAGAGATGGCTGATTCGTTTTGTTTTAGAGAGATGCTTGCATTTCAAATAAAAATAAATACCATCCGTTCAAATAGAAAAACAATGTAATTGTGAATGTTTGGTTGGTCATTTTGGGGTTTAGAAAGACTCGAGTTTGTCGTTCTATGAAATACACAGGGATCCCTTTGATTCTGAGTTCACGGAAAAGATTAATTCTGGCGATGGAAGTATTGCCAACCAGTTTCCTTCCTGAAACTCATTTACTTTATATAGTCATGTTATTCTTTTTGCACATAAGGTTATGTGTATTTTCTTTTTTAATGAAGTCGTGGTTGGTGGGGGAAATGATGTCATTTTGGCAAAAAGTGGTGATTACTTATGAAACAAATTTCTCTGCACGGTGAAATCTGTGGTTTCTTGATGAAACATATATTTCATTTATTACATCTGTCATTATTTTGTGCTATTCTTATTGTTTGAAGTGTACTCAGTATAAGAGAAATGTAGCTTTTTTATTTTTAACCTATGTTGAGATACATTAGGCATAATGCCTGTATTGTTTCAAAGAAATCTGGCGTTATGTGTATTAAGGACTCTTTTATGTACTTGGATTTTTAAGTTGCAATGCAAATAGCTCCCAAAAAGCAGATTCTCATGATAAAATATTTAATACCAATGGGGTAATTACAATTAATCCTCAGAATACCGCAATAAAATGAAATAAACAAAAATACGAATCAAAAAATGTATTCAAATTTATTCTTCACTGGCTAAAATGTACGATGTCTTGTGCTGTCCAGTAGCAGCCTCGACACCTGATGCCACTGAGAATGTATGTGTTAAGGTTATAGATGGCGCTGTTTCAACCGCGGCGTTGTGAGATGTAACCCCGGAAAGGTGGGGAGATGTGAGTAAAAGGTGAAGAGAGTTTAAGTAGAGTATTCTGAGGTGTTGTGAGAGTTAAGTAGTGTATGTGTGAGATATATAGTTAGAGTAATGAATAAGGTGTGAGTATTTAGAAGTTGTAAATAAAGTTGTTATTAGAGAGTGGTAGAGTTAATTGCAGTTAGTAGCTCAATCACTACACTATATAAAGAATCTAATGCATGTTGAATCTTAGTAAGGTTTGCAATCCCGAGTGATACTTTCAATCCCGGAATTTCGGTATTACATTATCCAAATCCCGGGATTAGGATTGGACTATTTATTAAAAATACTTACGCATTAGCGTAGTTGAAATTTTTTAATAAAACTGAAAATGTGTGTAATTAAAAATTGGTTTAATATTAATTTTTTTTATATATATATTGATACAAATAAAAAAAAAACTTCCTTCATCATACAAAAACAAATAAAAATAGTACATAATGAAATTTAAATAAAAATTTCCTCATTTCTTGTGTTTCTGTAAATAAATTTTTAAAAAACACGGCTCGACCAGCAATTTATCCTTCCAACGGCTTTTTATTTTTATTACAAATTATCCAGCTGAAAAAAATGCTCGTTCGGATTCTATACTAGTAGATGTTATCGTTATTAAATAGGAGTATGTTCTTTTGAGGTATTTACCACATCACCCTCCATTTTCAAAAAAGATCTCTTTTTGAATTTTTGATGAGTTTCTCCAATCTAATAGACTGCATTCGTGCTCTTTGATAACATTATCTCGTTCTTCTGCTAAACTTAATGGTTTTTGTGTACAAATTGATTCAGTTTTTGAATCAGAATGTGAAACTATTTCTAGTGTTATCTTATTTGCAGTAGAAGATGCAGTAGCGCGTGAGCTGTTAGTAATGCAATGGAATTTAAAGTGTCTCTAGTCTTTCAAGCAGATCCGCTATTAATTAACGGCATTTAATTGAAGAAGGAACTGTGACACAAAATTTATTCTTGAGATGTTGCTTATATTACTGTATAAATATTGCAGTGAGCCACTTAGATCTATGTGACGTTCTTCCATACGAGAAATTGTGATGTGGTACGTAGGAGGGGGGGTGCCAGCTCAGGTGTCGTCATCGTCACTTGACCATGGTTCAAAATGACGAGCAAAAAACCCTAGTGTAGCTGAACATTGCGACTTTATTATTCACTCACTCACTTACCCATACAAGAAATGAGAGCTGCATATATTTTTTACTTATAGCACTTATAATTGTACAAAACAATTCTACGTACATGTTTCATGAACAAAATATAAATTTTCTAAAAATTAATTCCTTAGAAAATTTTGTTGAGAAAAAGATTTTAAAATATAATTCACAGACAAGAAATAAAACACGGGATTAGTTATTTTAATCCCTGGATTTTTGGATTGGAAAAAAACATCGGGATCTCGGAGCTGCAAACCCTAAAAATAGATATAAAATGCCGGTTCTGGGACAAGTGGAGCGTGGAGCCTCCATAGACTTAACATGGGGCTGGTTCTAGGACAAGTGGAGTGTGGAGCGCGGCTGACGTCTGGGCCTCCTTATCTGAAAAACATTCTGCGCATGCGTTATGAAAATATGAAATGTTGGGAATTCATTGAATAGACTGTTTATTTTTCAATTAATAATTTTTAAAATAAGATTTTAATAATATTTTCTATTTTACTTTAGTGCAGACAATAATGACAAAAAATAAACATTTTTTTTATGAGAAGATGAATCATTCCAATCCTTTCTCGTATTAGTAAGGGGTCTTCTCTATCAGTATGATTGGTTTGAGAACACGAATATGTTTTTAATGATAAGCGATTCGTATTTTTACTTAATGAAATGAATTAATTAGTTAAAATGAATATACTGTTCAACTTGATCGTAGGATTCGATGCAAATTTTAGTCTTGATGAAGGGAGACAAAACTTTTTTTTGAAAAATAAAACTTAATGTTAGTCAGAGCTATTTTCGTTTCAATAAATGTTTTTCGTTACTTCAAAACTAATTTTTTTTAGAAAAAGTACATTTATGAGTGGTGCCATCTATGATTGATTTTAATTTCTATGTGTAAAATTAGACTTATTTTTAAGTTGAGTTTCAAACCCCAAAAGTCTTCGTTGATGAATGTTAGAAGGTACGATCCTAACAACTCACCTACGAAAACCTGTTACCATACATTTAGTTTACTCACATATTATCAAACTTTAAGCGAAAATACTTAGAATAAAGTTGAATTGTAAGATTCCTATGGCTAAAAATTTAATATCATTCTATACTATTTAAAGCTATGAATTTCTTCATTTTATACGTCATGTAATAATTTCGAGGATATATATAAAATACATATTTTTACTTGCCAAGGTCATGATAGAATTATCCAGAAGTAGTAATCTATCTTATCTTAGAGGGAAAGGAATGTATATAAACAACCTTTGAACATGTTGGTACATGAATATCGGTAACGTGACCAAATTACAGCCAATGTAACACTATTCCACCAATAAGCTTCTTTAAGTTTTTAAGCTTACAAACCAATCACAGTTCAACATGAGAGTAAAGTTCTAATCATGGATTTGGAATATATATGGTTTAAAGACATTTCTAGCTCTTTCTCTGACTGTAGTTCAAATTTTATTATTGTTGTAAGCAGAATTATACACGTGTAGAATTAGAAACATGAAGCGAACGTTTAATTCTAATAATGGTTCAAATAAGCGAGTATGTTTTAGTGAAGATACCAAGTCAGATTCTTCTTTCTCTGAAGATACTATTCCTCCACATCATTTCCACTTAGGACAGGACGTTTATGCTGCAGTGACATATTTTGCTACCATGGTACAAGTTCATCTACGTCTCTATAAAAGAGATGGGAATAATCGACTGTTTCCAACTAAAAGACGTGTGTGTTTCTCGCCTATGCTGTGGCAATCATTTGTTAATCAAATCGAGCAAATCAATACATCTTCTGTTGAAGAAACTATCCTCATAAAAGACTGATGATATCGACCGTTTTTTTATTGAGAACATTCCAAATATCATCTTCCAGCGCTATTTCCAGAAAAAAGATTATTCAAAGAAGTTTGTACCGGGGACGTGTGTTCTAAGCGAAAATAACTGGTTGGAATTACAACGAATTTATAAGAACATCACAGAAAGTGTCATGTGGTTAACATTTGACCGTATGCTTCGCAATTTGTTACTGAGTGAAGCCTCGAAAATTATGCCAAGTGCTGTAGTGAATACAGACGCTTCAGGAGTTGAATTGGTGTTGACAACTTCATTGATTGAACTTTTGTGTGATTACTTGGGAAACTCCATCGCAGATGTGTTCGAATGCTACGGGTGTGTTCAACAATATAGTAATCAACTTGGACATGAATGTATAACAATGGATTATGAAACCCGTATACGACTTTATGGCGGCTTAGCTTTGTTCACTATTGATTTTGAGCAATTTATCAAGGATTTTATCCAACGAAATATTCAAGTGTTAAATTATCTAAATCCAATATTTGTAAATAAGTGGGATATGCTTTCTATTTTTGGTAATGCTAAGAAAATGCATATTGCATCTGATCCTAATCGTTAGTATTAAATAAAAAAATATTTATTTGTATATGTCTCTGTTATTGTTATTTACTCTTTACTTTGTATTTATATGTGTGTATGTGTTTCCTCTTTATTATATTCTATTTAAACTCTTTTTAGAAGAGTTGTTGTTCTTATAAATTGAATGCTATAAATACTTTGTTTAGTTTGCTATTACATTATTCATTCATATGATGTTAGTCAAATAACACACATTTTTTTTAAAGTTAAGAATGGATCTTGAAAAAGTTTATCAAGAGCCTGAACATCCGGGTAGCTTTGGTGATGTCGAAGCTTTATTTAAAGCTACGGATGGAAAATTTTCTAGAAAAGATATTAAAAAGTGGTTAAGTGCAAAAAAAAAAGATTCATATACTTTACATAAACCTATTAAAAAGAAATTTAAGAAAAATAGAGTGTTGGTAAGTCGAATGAATCAACAATATCAAGCCGATTTAGTGGATATGCAGTCTCTTTCTAAGTTTAACGACGGGTATAGATATTTACTTACTTGCATATGTGTTTTATCGAAGTATGCTTGGGCTATTCCATTTCTTGATAAAAATGCAAAAACAGTAGTATCGGCTTTTGAACAAATATTTTACGAGCGCGTCCCTCTTAAACTTCAAACTGACGCTGGTAAAGAATTTACGAACAAACTTTTTCAGAATTATCTCAAAAAGAAGAAAATAGGATTTTTCATGACAAGTAATAACACGAAAGAGAGCCTCTATTGTTGAACGATTCAATAGAACGTTAAAGACGAAAATGTGGAAATTTTTTACAGAGAAGAATACGAAACGATACATTGATGTCGTAGATAAATTAGTATACAGCAACAATAATACTTGGCATCGTAGCATACAAATGATACCAGCATCTGTAACTGAGACTAATCAAAGCCAGGTATGGGAAAATTTATATGGTAAGCAGAATAATAAAAAGGTGAATAAGCCAAATTATCGACTTAATGATACAGTTCGAATTAGTAAGGAAAAGTTATTATTTGGAAAAGGATACGAGCAGAATTGGACCAGAGAAATATTCACCATTCATGAAATTATTAGAAGGAATCCAATTGTTTATAAATTAAAAGATTTAGCTGGATAAGTGATTTGGGGTACTTTTTATGAACATGAACTTCAAAAAGTAATGAATTCTGGTTACTATCCTATTGAAAAAATTTTGAAAACACGAGAAAAGAATGGTAAAAAGGAATATTTTGTAAATTTTTTGGGATATCCAGAAAAATTTAATACAGGGGTACAAGACTTGAAGCGTCTATAAAAAGAGATCAAAATCTACTTATTCATCAGTCGCGAAAATGTCTTTCTACATAACGCTCATAAGTGATAGCTCCAAACATTTTTTCCCAGGAAATAAAACTTCTCATTTTACTACACAACTTCCAACTCCCATTACACTAAATGATGAATGGGGAATGGGGGATTAGTTGATTTTATTTATCCTCTCTCTCTCTCTCTCTCTCATACATGGTATAATATAAGAGAAGACAACAATTTATTTGGTTTTGACCTCGGTGATGGAAAGTCGATTGCTAGAAGAATTCCTCAAGGATTTTATGAGTCTATACCTGACATTTTAGATGGGATGTATTTAGAAGATTTTAAGAACAAAATAGAATTTCATTACCATCCTATAGTCAAAAGAGTAAAAATCAAGACAAAAGAACACGCTAAAGTTTTTTTACATAAAGGTTTTTCTAAACTCCTTGGTTTCGAACCGGGTGAAATCAAAGGCAAAGTTGAAAGTTCATATATCGCTGATCCTAATGCTTCGTTTCCTCATATATGTTTATTCTGATTTGGTAGAACATCAAATTGTGGGAGATGTCCAAGCTCCACTTTTAAAAATTGTAAAAGTTGAAGGAAAAGATGGAGAAGTGGTGAATGCGCATTATACAAGACCTCATTACGTGCCTGTCATACGACGGCATTTCCAAACGGTCGAAATGGTTCTTAGATTACATTCAGGAGAATTAGTACCATTCGAAAGAGGAAGAGTGATAGCCGTGTTACATTTTTGAATGAGACAAATAGTATAAAAGAAGATAAAAGAAAAAAATACATTCTCATTTATAGATCAGATCTGTCAGAATAAAGATGCTTGTTCCATATAAGTGTTGTGTGAAGCAATATATACGAGGATTATTACGTTAACCAAGCAGGCAATGGTCTTTCTTATTATCAGGGTCAATCTTTTCAAAAAGTTTATGGCATATGAGGCTGGTTCAAACGACTGTTTCGTACTGCTTTGCCCTTAACTCGAGGAGCCAAATCTGTTGGGAAAGAAGTTTTGAAAACAGGAACTCAAATAGTTAATGATTTACTCGAAGGACAAAATTTAGAAGGTGCAGCTAAACATCGAGCAAAAGAAACCGGAAGAAAATTAGCTAGAGAAGCCATTAAAAAAGTGGATGATATGCTTGTGTGTGTGGTCAGGGTAAAAAGTATAAAAGAAAGAAAAGATTCTCAAAACACATCATTCCGTCTAAAGACAGGAAAGCGAAAGGACGTGATATTTTTGATACGTAATAAAATGGCATTTCTTTTGAAAGATTCTCCTGAATGTGCCAAGTCCGAATTGAATTTATTTACTCTCCCACCAACTCAAACAGTTATTGAAAAAGGTCAATGGATTCAGTTTCATCCAATTGCAAATGTGACAGATGGCGGACCTGTTGAATTCTTACTTTCTGGAAGCGGCGAAGATTATCTGGATTTGTCTCAGACGCAATTATATGTTAAAGCAAAAATTTTAAAAAACGATGGAAAAGTACTTACTGATGATAAAATAGGACCTGTTAATCTTTATCTTCATTCTTTATTTTCGCAAGTAGACATAAGTTTAAATGGAAGAAACGTTTCTTCTAGTAACAATACATATCCTTATCGAGCTATTTTGGAAACTATTAAATCATGGATATGACAGTAAAACTTCTCAACTTAGTTCTGAAATATATTAATAAGGATATAGCGGGTCGAATGAATATATATGATGATGATGATGATAAGGAGCCAAACGAAGGATTCAATAAGCGAGCTTCACTATTCAAAAAAAGTGCAACTGTTGACATGATAGGGCGACTTCATGTAGATTTATTCAATCAAGATAGACTTTCACTTAACCTCGTCGATTTGAAAATTAAACTGATAAGAAGTAAGCCAGAATTTTGTCTCATGGGAAATGAGGGCTATAAAATAGTGTTCGATCACGTTTAAATCTTTGTTAGAAAAGTGCATATTAATCCCGGAGTCCTTATTGCTCATGCTAAAGCTTTAGAAAAGGCAACAGCTAAATATCCTACAGATAGAGTTAACTGTAAAGTGTTTTCAATACCTCAATCGAGCTATTCTTTTATCCAAGACAACGTGTTTTCCGGACAAATGCCAAAACGAATAGTTTTAGCTTGTGTAGATAATGATGCATTCAACGGAAACTATAAAAAGTCACCTTTTGAATTCAATCACTACAATGTGAATTTTATCGGAGTCTATATATAGATGGTCAACCTATGCCTCATCAACCATTAGAATTGGATTTCGAAAAAGAATTATATCAGGGCATATCAGAGCTTGTTTTTAAATTCTGAAGGGCTTTATTTATCAAGAAATGAATTTGCTAAGGGATATTCCTTATTTTTATTTGATTTAACACCTGACTTGTGTGACGGAGAACATTTCAATCTGATTAGACACAGTAACTTAAGAATAGAATTAAAATTTAACACACACAAAGCATTGGAGCAAACAGTGTCGCTGATCGTTTTCGCTGAATTCGAATCCTTAATCGAGATAAACAAAACAAGGAACGTACTCTTTGATTTCGAAAATTAATGTATGCTTCACAAATTCATCGAATTTTGTCTGAGGATAAAGATGCTTCAAAATATTTTATTGGAGTATTTCCTTCAGACAAGTTACCTTTAATTAGAAGAAGTACTCTGATCGTAAATACAGACACACAAGATCAAGAAGGATTTCACTGGCTAGCGATGCACATTCGAGACGAAAACACAATAGAATTTTTTGATTCTTATGGATTTCCCCCAACAGCTTATGGAGATTTTATTTCGAGCTATACAAGAAAGTTTAAAAATATAAAGTGGAATGAAAAATCCCTTCAAAGTCTTACATCGAACGTCTGTGGTCATTATTGTACATTTTTCTTGTTGAAAATCAGTAAAGGCTTTTCGATGAATTATATTTTATATGAATTTGTTCGTAGCAAACAAAATGATTTCAGATTGTATCAATATTTTAAGAAAAGATATAATGTAAGAATAAATTTTAGATGGTGAATAAATACACTATTGTTTTTATATTTTGTGTTTGTGTTATTATCATAAGATGAATATGATTTTGCTTTGAATTTCTTATAAGTTTTCCATATATTTAAATTTATAAAGTTATTATTATTATTTTAAGATTAATATGAAAAAAAGAAATTTTATCAGTATTGCTCTTAACCTAAATATTCAAGTCCATCAACAATACTCTAACTTTTTTCAATATTTTCAACATTTAAAAATATTTTTTAACTTTTTCAAAATATTTTTCAACTTTTTTTTATCATTTTTCAATTATATTAATATATTTTAGTGTAAGAAACAAACAAAAAAAAAAAAAGACAGATCAAAATGCTTTTTAAAAAAAGATTTATTGAAGAAAACACGAGCTACACTTAATAATCAATCCATGACAAAGGTTTTGCATACAATGTTTTTGTTTTAAGATATTTATTCTTAACAAAATTTGATGGAAATTTTTTCTTTTTAAAAATTCATCAAATGATTCAAACCTAAAAGGTTTTATTTTTCTGTCTCTCACTAGGTGGGTAATCAAATGTACAACATTAGTATTTCGTATAATTTTCCCATCCACTATTAACTCTTTGTCAGGTGTCCAATATATTTCTTCTCGATGCTTCTGTATAAAAAGAATGATTTTCTTAATAATAGTTTTATATTTCTTTGGTGCTGATTTTTCTATTTTTTGTTCAATATTCTCTGCGCTGGTTTCTTGCTTTATAAATCCGAGGGCCTCCTTAGAATCTTCATTTGGAATAACACTTTTCAGATCTTCTGCATAAGAATTTTCAAATTCCTTCTGTGGTTCTTGCATGTCTTCATTGATTTCTTTGGGAAAGGGAAAGTTTACATACTTTCGAAGAATTTGTAAGTTTAAAGTAACCTTTTCAGAATCATTCATGTTTTTGTTTCGAAGAATAGATTGCATTTTCTCATCTAATTCTGATAGTTGTTCTGAAACGAAATTTTGAAGTCTTTCTTCTGGCAGTAAAACGAATTTCTTACTGAGTTCCATGAATGAGGGATGATATAACTGAAACAGCAGCAGGAATCAGAAAACTTAAAAATCCTTCTTTTTGTATTAGAACTTTCCTCTTTTTATACAAAGGGGGGGGGACAGATTTATCTCCTAACTTACGTATAACCTGCTCAAAAGGAGCTAACCTTCTTTTATGATGCTTTGTTAATGGAACATTCCCTTTTAAAGTATTTAACGCACATTCGCATACTGCCTTTATTAGAGAATTAGGACATTTTTGTAATATTTTTCTCTTGTTTTTGCTTTTTGCCAAGAGCTTTAAATACGCTACGTGCTGTTTTACCGACATATTTAATGCAAATGTTTTATGTTACACTATTTCAAACTTTAAATACTATATTCGATAGTAAAATAAAATTTTATATGACTAAAAAGTATAAATTAATTTTTCGTTTGTATTTTAAAAACAATTATTACCGAGAAACATATACTATGTTTTTATCCCCTGGAAATATACTCGTACGTATATGCGCAGTCTCTCATTCGTTTCAGGCTTCAGGTCAATAAATAAATAACCATATGGCGCTTTTGTAGCATCGTCATAACTTTCTAAAAGAAATTTCGACTGAGATGGATACATTTGTCTTGCTAGACAAGAGATCTGTTGCTTGTCTCTAACATTTTTAAAACAACATAGGTAAGAAGTATTTAAAGAAATATTCCTAATTTGTTTTCCCTTGCAAAAAATATTTTGTAGAATAAATATTACGGAAATATTTCTATGGTGGCTTCCTTTCGTGAACAAGTTTGAAAGTTTTTTGTCATCTCCTACTTCATTCATTAAATCGTCTATTATTGTGAGAGCATTAGTAACGTTTTCTACACCAGAAGGTATGCCTTCATGAAATTCTATGTCAGACATCTTCTCAAACAGTTTTTGGTAAATTCCATAACACCAAATAATTTTAGGAGGACAAGATTTGATTAATTTTGTTTCTAATATTCGTCTAACAAAGAAAGTTTTACCAGAATTAGAAGGTCCGCAGATCATCATAGAAAATGGATGTTTAAGGTTTGGAAACTCCATTGTAAATGAGAATACTCAAGTAACAAACATTAATTTATAGTTTTTAAACTTATCTCAATAAATTTTAACTACCAAATATATATATATATATATATATATATATATATATATATATATAAGGTGATCAGAATTAAAACATCCCTACTCTGAGCCCTCTATACATCGAACTACTAAGTGTAGAGGCTCCAAAATTGATGAACATACTATTCAAGACATGGAGAAACGGATTACGCGAAAAAAAATAGTTCCAAAAACATTGATAGATGGCGCTGTACACCAGATAATCTGAAAAAAGGAAAGAATTATCACAAAAAACAAAAACAAAACATATGCAATGTGTAATTTTCCTTTTTGATTTCTATTGCTGATATGAAAAAAAAAAAGAAGATAAAAAAGTGAGAAGAAACTTAAACTGTCATTGTAATTGAAATTTCACCCTGTAAGCACAAAAATTTCAATAAACCCTTGGTTTGCAGCTATGTTCTTGGCATAAAAAGGGATGGAACTGGGAAAATGTCATTCTTATCATTGATGGCTGTCACGCTGCCAGAACGCGCTTTGCTTGTGAAGCTGTTTTATGAAAGCAAAGGAAATGCTGCAGCTGCACTTCGGGAGTTTCGTCGACTTAAAAATTTACGCAAAGGACCATTACTTCCACAAGCTCTAAAGAGAATGATCGCTCGATTCGAGAAAACTGGACATCTTGGTGTTCAGCCGGGTCGAGGACACAAATCGACCCGTTCAGATGTCGTTGAAGATGTTGCCACCACTATTGTTGATCAATCAATGAATAACGTCATAGGCTGTAGTAGTGCCCGTGCAGTATCACGACATTTGGGTGTTCCCTACAGCACAGTGTGGAATGTACTGAGAAAAGTGGTGCATTTTTTCCCGTACAAAATTCGTCACAATCAGCAGTTGATGGCCAACGACAGGAAGAAGTGACTGACCTTTGCATTGATATTCCTGGCTAGAGTTGAAGTGGTTGCATCATGGCCGTGGAAAATTCTATGGAGTGACGAAGCGCATTTCCATCTAAGTGGAACAGTCAATACCCATAACTGTCGCATTTGGGACACGGAAAACCCTCGCACCTTCCAAGAGATTCCACTTCACTCACTGAAAGTTACAGTCTGGTGTGGATTCACAGCCACATTCATTCTTGGACCTTTCTTTTTCGAAGAGACTACTCGCAATGGCCCTGTGACCTGCACCGTGACGGCCAAGAGGTACAAAAACATGCTTGAAAATTTTGTTGCACCCCAAATGCTACACCAATGTCTTGATTCAATTACCTTCATGCAAGATGGAGCGCCTCCACACATTGGACTCTGTGTGCAGCAGTTTCTTTGACAACATTTTACTAATGATAGAGTGATTAGTCGTGCGTTTCCGACAGTATGGCCACCTCGTTCTCCAGATCTTAATCCCTGTGACTTTTGGCTGTGGGGATATTTAAAAAATCTTGTTTATCGAGGACGTCTGATAACCTTGGCAGATTTGAAGGACAGTCTCTCTCTGCATGTGATGTGAGAAGCATCTCTGTCGACCAATTACGATCAGCAGTTGAACAAACTCTCCACAGACTGCAGATTTTACATCTCGAAGAAGGGAACCATATTTAGCAGCATTCCCTGCATCGATAAGATATGAATGTTTGGTGCGATCGAATAAAATGTGTTACAAATGTGTATTTTGTGTCTTTTTAGTATATTCTCTGTTACACAGCGCCATCTATCGGTGTTTCTGGAACTATTTTTTTTTCTTGCTAAATCCTTTCCCCCATGTCTTGAATAGTATGTTCAACAATTTTGGAGCCTCTACACTGAGTAGTTCGATGTATAGAGAGCTCAGAGTAGGGGTGTTTTAATTCTGATCACCTTGTATATATATATATATAGAAATTAAGAGAAACCATTATATATATATATATATATATATATATATATATATATATAATATATATATATAATGGTTTCTCTTAATTTCTAACATACAAATAAAGAATGCAACTTTCCTTTCATAGAACAATATGGTAACGGAAAACTTAATTTAATCTTATATTTAAAATTTAAAAAAGCATTATACAAGAATTATTGAAATAAACAAAAATACAATGTTCTAACAGAAAACTCAATTTAATCTTACATTTTTCAAAATGCATTATATGAGAAGCATTGAAATAAGCAACATTATTCAATCTAATATATATTATAAATGCGAAAGTTTGTGAATATCTTTGTGGGTCTTTCACGCAAAAAGTACTGAATGGATTTTAATGAAACTTTACAGTAATATAACTTATACATCAGAATAGCACATAGGCTATAATTTATAGCATAGACTATAATTTATAAAGATATTGTATGAAGTGTCCAAAATATAACGATATTTGTCAAGTAAGTAGGAAAAAATTTTGTCATCTGCTAGCAATTCTGGCATGCCCACGTCAGCATATATCTATCTTTTGTTTGTGAAAAACCTTTTTTTGTTTTGGCTACGCAAGGTGCTCGCTTCTAATTAATGCCTCTGATACAATGCCTATTTTTTTTTATTTTAGAATCAAATTAAGTTTTGAAGGGAGAGGTTGTTATAAATCTCTCTGTATTTTAATGTTTTTTTTAAACATTTTATTATGCATATTTGTTAGTAAAAAATTGATCTTTTTTCCAAATAAATGCTTTTACAAGTTCTGATACTTAAAGTAAATAAACTTTCTCTTTCACACTACATCATTTGGACAAATTTTCAAAATTTGTTTGGGGTTAGTAGTTAATTATAACGCTATAATTTTAATTGAATAAGCAAATATTGCATTTTTAAGTATAAAAATAATTAAAACTACTGTGCTGTATTTTTTGGAACGAGGAAATATTAACATCGCACTGTTCAGCTACATGAGGGCTTTTGGCAACGGATCACGTAATTTTGAACCATGGTCAAGTGACGTGGACGACACCTGACTGGCACCCTCTTCTCCTAACTACCACACCACACCAACTTAGAAGGAATATTCTACCAATACTCAGCAGGAATATTCTTTGAAATCCTCTCTTCCAAGATATATAGCAGCACGGGTTCCATGAGTATTTTAGCGGAAAAAATAGTTTGTCAAAATTTAAGTGTCTTATGTTTTTGTATGTTGATGAAGACCTTAGAAAATTATTTGACTACTTATTTTAAGTGAACGGTATATATAATTAATGTTACAGTGGAATATCTTTAATTAATTTATTAGCTCTAACGGATTAAATTTTCCGAAGTGAAGTAGTTTGTTTATGTATATCCCTTAATTTCAAATGTAGTGATCAAAAAAAAAAGTATTGTATGAGAAAAACTGCAGTAAATCATAATGCGGTTGGATAAAGTATTAAAGTGCATTTCTCCCCTACACGGCGGGTCTTACAAAGCTCTAATAAAGCTCGAGTTATGAAAGTAGCTAGGCATTTGTGCCAACTTGACTCTATCGTTAACATTTCGCTGTTTTTTATTGAATCGTCATTATAATTTAAGAAACGGCGCTGCTAGCGAATATCACAATTTTAACATAAAATAAATACTACAGAAAGTAATATTAATGTATTATACTTTCAGATAAAAATTCTTTACACTATTTTAAGCGTTCATTACACAAAACTTTTAACAATGTGTTATTTTTGCTGAGCAGAGATCAGCTTAGGAAGGTATTTTCAAAAATCGACCCTCAAGAGTGTTACGGGGAGTTATAAATAAAAAAAATCCTTTTTATCAGCTTTTAGATCTACGTACTTAAAATTTAACAAAGGTGTTTTATTTCTCTCTCTCTCTCTTTTTTGTTTAGCTGAGCTACGCAAAAAGCTTTTTTTGTTTAATTTGCAATTCACGTAAAATTAACTCATTAAAAACTTCTTTATCCTTCAATCTGTGTTGTTTAATTTTTCAGTTCACCCGTGCGAAGAACGGGTATACCAGCTAGTCTAAATAATAAATACGGTTGACAATGTATAAAATGAAAAGGAAAAATTTACGTTCACAAACATGAAAGAATAAGATATATACAGAAGAAATCAATATCTATACGAAACTATATAACTAAATTCTCATTTATGTAAAATGTTAGCTTTCATTTATATGACAGTTACCGAAAGCTAAAGTTGTAATACCATCTTCAAGAATATATCTTTTATCATCGAAGGGGCAAAGTTAATTTTTTTTACTTTTTACAGAATGTATTTGATGTATAGAACTGTTAATAGATTTAAACTCTTCACGACTTCTATACTTATTTATGAGGCAATTTTTATAGTCTTCATGAGAAATTTTACTTTTTAAAATAGATCTATGTATCCCTTTTGCTGTATTTTTTTCTAAAGTTAATGTTTTTATGCTGTACATTTTTGCTTTGAGACCTACGAATTCAATTGCTACCATCCCATTTAACTCATCTTTCATTTTCCCGAGAACTTTGTTATTTAAGGGATTATAAAGAAAATGATTTGGAGGATAGTTAGCTGTATCAAATTCAATGGAATTATGAAACATATCTTTATATATATGAAGTTGAAATAATATAACACAGGGAATCTGTATCTGTAAATAATAATTTGGCACGATTTGCATACATTTTTTGGGTATAATTATAATGAAAATTGTGCATTAAAATTTTAGAAATATCTAAAATTGAAAAACCAACATATATGGGTCTGTCCACACAATAAAAGAGAAGCAAGTTTTCTTTGAATAGATACAAGGTCGTTATTAATTATTTTATAAGCATGAAATGCTGGAGATGCTATTAATTTTTTGCTCTTTTGTCACTATTCACTAAATCAATCTTAATTCTATTGCGTAAATTTTCCATTGTTTTTCCAAACACGGCATTGTTTAAAAGTTTAGAGATCTTTTTCAAAATTGTTATTTGCTCGTTTTCGATGTTCAGTATTAAAATCAATATAATTTTTTTAAACAAGGATTTTGTTTTAATTTTAGAATTTTATGCATATTTTTAACCTTTAAACCTAATTGTACATATAACTTCAAATTTCTATAATGAAGAACATATTTTTTTTTAGTTTTATTTTTTAAGTTAGGAACCAATTTTTCTACAGATTTCGCTTTTAAAATACTGAATTTTTTAGCAATATTTTTAGTATAGGGGGAACATTCAGAGAGACTTACTTCAATTTTTTCTGGAGCTAATGGATAGCAGTTATGCAAGTCGTGCGATTCATCTGGATATTCTAAGTCAACTTCAAATATATAACCTATTTCCGAATCGTCTGGTACATTCATAAAATTAACATCTTCATCAGTCCAGGAGAAGTCGTGTGTAGGTAAATGTTGCGACATTGCCTAGCCATATAGATTGTTTGCGTCTAAATATATATATATAATGTAACTACTAGGTAAGCTTGAATCATAGTTTGATAAATACGCATTGTTAGCCTTAGCGTAGCGATGACTAATCATCGCAACACCTCCGCGAATTCCTTTTTCGATGAATAAATGCATGTCTATATTAGTTAAAAGCTCCAATCGTACTTTTGTCATTTTGAGACATGCTTGCCATGCCAAACCAGGAGCCGTATATGTATGACATGGATCAATTTTGTAGTAATTCTGGCATAGAGTTCTAAAGTTTTCAAATATGTCTGAAAGTAATAATACGTCTACGGTTACATACAAATCATGATAATCTCCTAATGTATGCATTTGAAATATATTCCATATATGGTGAGCATATTCGTAGTCTTCTCTGGATACATTTTCATTTGTTAAACTGTTTAAAAACGCTGATTGAGGAGACTAGCTGCGTCTCATAAAATTTAGAAAAGGAATCAAAATATTCATATGGATAGCAACCTTTTCTAGTTATAAATTGTGCATTACTTGCGAAATATTTATTGCAAAGATGAAATTGGTAAGGTTTTAAGTTTTGAGCAAGTTTCTCTAGAGAAGTGTTTAAAAATTGAAAAGAGTCAGTAAAACGTAATGAGCTCAGAGTAAAAGAAATAAACTTTTCACTATTTTCGGGAATGCATTGAATTCTCTTTTCTTTAAATTTACCTATTCCTTGAATTAAAAAGTGTCCATCATAATTTCGCAAATTATGAATTACGACAGGAATGTAATTGGCTAATTTAAAACTCAAACTGCACCTATTGTGTGCTGCTCCTCTGTAAGCTCCAGTTAGATGATCGTGGTCCCTTACAGCATCTCCATTGAGAGGATTTTCACAGATGCTGCATATATATATATAGTGTAGAAGATTTAAAATTTTCTTCATCCGTCATGAGTTGAGTTGAGTTAATATTAACGTCGCACTGTTCAGCTACACGAGGGCTTTTGGCGACGGACCACGTAATTTTGAACCATGGTCAAGTGACGTGGACGACACCTGAGCTGGCACCCCCCTCTCCTAACTACCACACCACACCAACGGTCTTCATCCGTCATAGAAAAGACCATAGGCTTGACAAAAAGTAAGGTATCAAGAATTGATTTTTCTTCATCTAAGAGCTTTGTAAGAAATTGATCTATGGCATTTTTTTCTCTAAAAACTGTAGGAGGTTTGACCATCGTTCCATCTGGTCCTACAATAACATATGCAAAACCACATGGAACATGCTTCGCTATGGATTCAGTTGAAATTTTAGGGACTTGTTCACAAGAATTTATCTTTTCTATGATACATTCCAGGTCGGCGTATATCACCTATGGCACGGGTGTAGCTTGAATTTATGATTGCTAAATTCCAGCCATTTTTCCTCTTGTGTCGGCATTTTTATTTTTTGTACATTATGATGATGATTCAATATTCTTCTTGATGTTGATTCAATAATTCTTCATTGTTAAATCGAAGAAGGCAATAATCGCAAAAAAACACTTTATGTTCATGACTTGTAAAATGATTTAGTAAGCTGCTCATATTAGTTATTAAAGTATAATGTTTCTTGCTTCCTTGAGATATTAGTAATAAGTTTATATGTTTGTTTCTTCTTGTTGACGTAGTAATTCTTAGAGGAAATATTTCTCTTTCAAAGCCAAAAACATTTATTGATATATTATTATTTCGTTCAAATTTATCTATTTGCGATATGGGTGTAGGAAAATCAATACCCTTACAATTAATTTCTTTTTCGAAAGAAGGGTAATTACTAATTCGTTCGGCATGAATGTTCACTGGATGAAGAGCAGCTAAAACGCACCATAAAAAACATTTTTCATCGCTGTTTTTTATATTTATCACAGCTTTTTTCTTCGTTATAGTTTTTGGTAAGGGTATGTATGAAGAGGCTGCTAATGGTTGATAGGCACACGTTTTTACTTCCGAATGTAGAATTTCATCTACAATCCATCCACTTCCTCTTCCCTCGAATTCTTCACATGATAATATTTTTACAAAAGCTTCTGTTACTTTTTTTTCAGGTGATTCATTTGGGATACTTATTTCACAAATTGATCGAAAATGCGATTCACATTTTTCTTCTTCGGTTTCTGCAGTTTTTCTAACAAAACGAACCTTGGCGCAAACGAACCACTTGATACCTTTCTTTTCCTTGGATTTATTTTCAACTATTCTTATAACTTCTTCTTTAGAATTCTGGAGGAAGCCATTTAAATTCTTTATAAAGTTCAAATCGGTTGAAATGGTATATGTTTCAAACGTATTCAAGCAAGTACGACTTTTGGTGTTATCTCTTCTGTCTTTAGCAGCAGGAGCTTGATATCCCGATGGTCCAGGTTGAGGAGAAGAATTAAGTCTTTTTCGTTTGTTTTCTGAGATCTTCGCTCTAGATACTTCATGCAACTTTAGATGACGTTTAAGGCTATCGGATCTGGCAAAGTTTTTATTGCAATGGTTGCATCTGTTTTCATCAGTTCCATGCACATTCTTTTTGTGTCTTTTAAAGTTCTTCTTATGTTTAAAAAACTTATTACAATCAAAACAAGAAAATATTTTATCTTCTGCGACATCATCTTCAAAGGGAGAATCTAATTGAGATGATGTTAAATCTCCAAAGTCACTTGTTGCAAAAATTTGGGTATTAAGAGGAAAATCAGAATTTCCGAAAAATTCTTCAGCAGACTGCATTTTAAGGCGTCAGCTAGTAAAGTAACGAGAAATGGAAAAAAATTTTAATATATAGTACAAAGCAATAAACGTGGACCAATAGAAAATCGACGCTTATCTTATAACTACATATGCATGTAGGGGAAGTAGATCTCATATACTAATAAGATTCCAAGAAGAATGTTGTTTGCGACTTTCTGTCTCCGAGAAAGAATGATAACAAACAAGAAAATATAACACGCTGTGACGTCTTCCATTCACACTAAGTTTTATGGTTTCAACCAGATGTTAAGTGAGAAGTGCATGGGGTCATTGTTTATTGTTTGACCTCGAGCAAGCGTCGCCATCCAGACTGCTTGTTATAATGGTGAAAAGAGAACCTGCATCCATTGTCAATAGGAGAAGCCTGCATGAGAAGAACACGGTCGCCTTGACCGGTGTTCTATGTTATCGATATTCATGTACAAAGGTCGTTTACACATTCCTTTCCCTCTAAGATAAGATAGATTACTACTTCTGGATAATTCTATCATGACCTTGGTAAGCAAAAACATGTATTTTATATATATCCTCGAAATTATTACATGACGTATAAAATGAAGAAATTCATAAATTTAAATAGTATAGAATGATATTAAATTTTTAGCCATAGGAATCTTACAATTCAACTTTATTCTAAGTATTTTCGCTTAAAGTTTGATAATATGTGAGTAAACTATATGTATGGTAACAGGTTTTCGTAGGTGAGTTGTTAGGATCGTACCTTCTAACATTCATCAACGAAGACTTTTGGGGTTTGAAACTCAACTTAAAAATAAGTCTAATTTTACACATAGAAATTAAAATCAATCATAGATGGCACCACTCATAAATGTACTTTTTCTAAAAAAAATTAGTTTTGAAGTAACGAAAAACATTTATTGAAACGAAAATAGCTCTGACTAACATTAAGTTTTATTTTTCAAAAAAAGTTTTGTCTCCCTTCATCAAGACTAAAATTTGCATCGAATCCTACGATCAAGTTGAACAGTATATTCATTTTAACTAATTAATTCATTTCATTAAGTAAAAATACGAATCGCTTATCATTAAAAACATATTCGTGTTCTCAAACCAATCATACTGATAGAGAAGACCCCTTACTAATACGAGAAAGGATTGGAATGATTCATCTTCTCATAAAAAGTTTATTTTTTGTTTATATATAAAAGAAATATGTATTATTTATCAAAAACAAGAAATAATAGAAATATATATATATATATATATATATATATATATATATATATATATATATATATATTAATTGAAAAATAAACAGTCTATTCAATGAATTCCCAACATTTCAAATTTTCATAACGCATGCGCAGAATGTTTTTCAGATAAGGAGGCCCATTGTCACCCTTTCCTTATCTCTTTTGCCCCCAGGCGTCAGCCGCGCTCCACGCTCCACTTGTCCTAGAACCGGCCCCATGTTAAGTCTATGGAGGCTCCACGCTCCACTTGTCCCAGAACCGGCATTTTATATCTACTCCTAAATCTTAAGAAGCTCAAGGTCCTTAAATTGTTGAGATGCGAGAATTTGGAGAGTGAGAAGGAGACGAGGTCCTGGGTCAAGTTGGCCTATGCCTTAGAATAGGGATCTTCAATTCGTGACCCGCGAGCCCTGAATGAACAGCCGATGGCATTTTAGTTCTCTCTGATTTGAATTTGAGGCAGTTTAACAAAACTGCCTTTGTATTAAATAACACATTTTTTATTATTATTTTTGATATTGAAAACATTTCACTGATGTGTCTGATATCCATAAAATTTTCAAAAAATGACGAATTTTTGAAACATTTCAATGTATTTTAAATACATAAAAAATTGAATATGTGGGGGGGTGCACGCATAAAATCTGAGAAATGTTCGGAAAAAAGGCGGCGTTTTATCTTGAACAGGTTTGCGAAGTATTTTAATTCGACTTACATTTAATTTTTTTAAGCCTATATTTTCAGGGTGTCCCAAAACGACCACATATACTCTGCACAGCTAGATTCCTCGTCGGGAGTACATGAAAACATCCCAAAGAACCATTCCTGTTCGATACATAGTTTACGAGAAAAATACGAAAAACAAAGTATGCCGTCACTGACGGTGCAAGGAGAAAACATTTTATTGGACATATCAACAACAGTATTTGCATATCTTTTTCCAAGCAATAATGTTTAAACGTTTGTCGCGCATATCGCGTCATGGTATTTCTCAATGAGGTCTTAACCGAATTCCTCGACGACATACCATTAGTGGCAATTCAGAGACTTGGGTTCCAGCATGAGAGAGATGGAGCTCCGGCGCATTTCTGTGCTTCTGTACGTGATTGGCTGGATATCGCATACTCCGGCCGCTGGATCGGACGTCCTGTTCTATGGTCTCCACATTCGCCAGATCTTACACTGTTGGATTTTTTTCCTATGGGGCCATCTCAAGGAACTGGTGTATCGAGACGTAGTGACAACACAAATGGACTCAGTTGCTCGTCTGTATGCTGCTTGTACTTCGGTGGACCCCGCGGTGCTGCGACATGAGATGACAGCCATTCCACGGCGTGCTCAAGCCTGCCTCGACATGAGCGATGGACACTTTGATCATCTGCCTTAAATTGCGCATATACTTCTGTTGATATGTTCAATAAAGTGTTTTTTCCCTTGCACCGGCAGTGACGTCATACTTTGTTTTTCGTATTTTTCTCGTAAACAATGGATCATACAGGAACGCTTCTTTGGCCAGTTTTTATGTTCTCCCAACGAGGAATCTAGCTGTACAGAGTTTATGCGGTCGTTTTGGGACACCCTGTAAATATATATATTATAAATATAAATATATATAAACACCATTTCTTTGCTCTGAATCAGCTGTAGTTTTGTATAAAACAAACCTTTTTTTTAATCTAAATTTCCCAACCGCAGATCATTGTAAATTTAATTAATTTGGCGCTCGGCGTGAAAGGGTGAAGACCCCTGCCTTCAAACGTCGGAACAAATTCCGAAGGGGGCGTAAAATGCCAAACTAGAATAGAGGAAAAGGGAGAGAACGGGAACGAGAGGATTCTGTTCAGTAGAAGCTGCAGCAGATAATCTACCGATGAAGAGCACGCGGAACCTTTTGCAGTGTTGCATCACAACGATTGCTATTGTATAGTAGTTAAAGAGGACTTGAAAGTAAAGATCATTTTGTCGTTTTTGTGAGTGTCATTGAGTTGGATGTTTGCATCATGAAAAAGAGAATTTGAGCTTGAATCATATGATTTGAATTATTAGCTTTAGAAGGAACACATTACGAAGGTTTCAAGTAATAAATACTAAGAATTTGATTTGGTTACGAATTTCCTTTTTTCTAACGTACGAACCACTAAAATATACTTTTGTATGGTCTATTTTTTTTTCTTTTCGTGTAAGCGTTGGATGCTGTACTCTAAAAAGGGATAGGGTGTATTATAATGGGATGAAGGACTTGCTCACAAAATAGAACTTTCTAGCTGAGAGAGCAGTGCCGATCCTAGCAGGTGTGCAGCGCGTGCACCGCACGTGGGCGGCCGAAACAAGGGGTGGCAGCCTAAAATTCTTTCGATCTAACAAAAAATTTTGTGAATTTCTCAAAATAAAATTTATAATATGTTGAATAAATATGCTGAATTTTTAATAGCTATATTGAAAAATCAAAATAAGTCCGGATTTCCCGATAGCATAGCATAGTTCGAGAAAAATAAGAATGAATTTCAAATTCTGAGGAATATTCTTTCTCATCATGGGTGTAGCCTGCCTTATCAGGGGGCTAGTATGAATAATACAGGCCTCTCTAGCTACAGGGGCCCCGGATGTGTGTAAGCAAAAAGTAATAAAATGTTATTAATGGTCATATTAAGAGTTCCTTTCTACGTTTATAAAATAGTATGCCATTGGCTTCACACGATATAAATTTTCCGTGTGAATTCTGAATCTCAGGTCCTACTATAAAAAAGTTTAAAAGCTGGTAAAGTTACCCATAAATAATGAGAAAACAAGGAGTGGTATGTGGTCAAAAAGCAGGAAAAACTTCTCATTCAAAGCGGTTCGACAAAAAGATCGTTTGAAGTGAAATGATAACACTTGGGATGGGAAAAATACATTCAGAAAGTTATTTGCTAGTAAATGTGTGACGAATCTGTACGGAATCTTTCCACTAATCTTTTTAGGCGTCTTTTGGGGGAATATAAATTCGCGTTTATTTCCAATCAACTCCAAAAAGATGAACGGGATATTCAAATTAGATAAGGTATTTAAATCGAGCGTTGTGATCGAGCACGTAGATGATGGAAGGCTATTGAGCCAGTAACTTGAAACGCACTACTAGAAGATTCAGGGAGATTAGATTCGTGAAGACGTCGTGCCGCTAGACGTTCCAGAAATCTGATATAAGCCAGCGGTAAATATAATTTACGTACGCTTAAAATAAGCGTCAGTTTAAGCGACTTAGTTAAAGTTAATGAAAGTTAAGAATTCGAGTACGTGTATTTCTCGGATCTCCTATTTCAGTAGACCTTACTTAATCTTGAGCTTAATTATTAATTAATTGCATTATTAGTAATTTAATTTAATATAAAGGTAAATCCCTTTAAGTGACGTAACATAGTAGTATTATATGTTATCAGAGAGAGATTTTTTTGAGAAAATTATAATAATAAATAAATATTTCTATCACTCAAAATGGCTCTTAGTGGTTCTTTGCCTCAAATTAATCTTGGTGTTCGGGGGAGACCCAGGGGGGTCTCCACAAATGATAATATCCCCTTCGTCTGTTGATTCATTGACGGTAATAAACGTCACACTAAGAAGCTACACGAAGGCTTGACAGTTGGAATTTTTTTCAGAAGTGGTCCAGTGAAAGAGAATATTAGATTTTATTTATCCCGGTTCTCTTTTATTTCTGTAACAACCAAAAAACAGACTGTGCATTCAGTCAGCAAGGGATCTGCTTCCTGTTTCGAGAAAGATCTGGCCCATAAGCGCCAGACATCTTCTGTCACCCTTCAAGTCTAGAGTTAATGATTTTTTAACGAGTATTCATAAGTTCTCAACGCTGGTCCCATGGGGGAAGGTGGAGGGGGCGTTAAGGAAGAATTTTGACACATCGGACAAAAGTAATGAAAAGCACGATCAAGATTTATGACATGCTTAAGGATGAATGAAAAGAATGGGGCAGAATGACCCTCAGAAAAAAAGACCCCTTTTTGAAGAAAACTGAGGAAATTTTGCGTCAATTTGACTTCCGAACTAATTACTTTTAGACCAGACAAAAATCGGAACAACAAAAACCGTTAAACAACAAAAAAGGTAACTATATTTTCACTTTCAAAATTCTCTTTTCGATTTTTAAGATTTATTGCCCAAGTATTTTAATCATTGCGTAAGATAAAGTGAAAAAAGTATCTTGTTGTATTTGTGCTATAACTATTTTATTTATTTATTTATATAAATATAAATAACTGTCATCAGTTTCTTAGAATGCTTTCATGTTGATTAACATATTTAAATGTATGTTTTCGTAGCTTGAATGTATCATAATCTTCTTAAAACATTTTCAATTGGCATTGTTATTCAAATGAAAGAATATTTGCCTCTTGTATAAAAATAGTTCCTTTAGTCATTGATGCGAAACGGTAGTAGTTCATTTAAAATACAAAACACTAATGAGCCTTTGAGTACACTAATTAATTATTTACCATATTTAAAAGGATCCTAACAATAGCGCGAAATTGAAATAAAACATAGTTATATTTATTTTGATGATTTTGTTTGTAATCATAACTTATTGCGATAATTTTGTTTAATAATAAATGAAGCAATCTATAATTTCTAAATATTTAGCTTAAATTACTTCAAACTGTGAAAAGAATTTTCAAAGAAATAAAGTATGTTAAGTTTACTTAAAGATGCACACACATATTTTTTTTGTTCCTTTTATTCAGGTAACATGTGAAATAAACACATAATTTTTCTAATACACTCTAAGACTGCTAAGAGAACTATTTTTTGTAAGATTGAATTTGAAAAGCACAAATTCTTTTTACTTTTTGTATTTATTGCTATTTTAAGAGTGATTTGCACGATACCTTCTCGATTAAGATTTTTTGTCCAGAGAATTTGAAAGAGTATTTAATACAAACTAATAATTAATTATGTGTGTAATGAATTATAAAAATACATAAAAATCATATAATTTCTGTAAAATATTGTATAGCATTATGTATGCTTCGATTAAAGTTAATCAAAATTCATCTTTAACAATCTATGGCAATATTTAAAATTTTTAAAAAAGGCAACAATAAGAATGTGAGAACTATGACAGAAATTTCTTATCAAAAGCATTTAATGAAAGGTTTATTTTTACAGAACAATAATAAATGTTGAAAAATATAGGTAATATTTTAGTTGTATAAAACTATTTAATTAAAGTGGTAGAGCAAAACGCATTACATAAGCAAAAATATGGTGAACACAATTTAAAAAGTATTTAGATAAGTGATTTCAAACAAAACAGAAATGTGAAAAGTTATTCAATAAGTTGTAAGGTTGTATAATCTTGAGTATTTTAATGTAATTAAGATACAAATTTAGTTCAAACATTTTCGATTTCTTTTTGTGGCCTTTGTCAAAATTTTTTGAATTATCTTAGAAAATTCAAATTATTCTAGAAATGTTTTATTGTTCTGTTTAGTCTCAAAGTATTAAGATATTTGAAAAACAAACAAACAAGTATAATAATAATGTTTTATTAATTTATATTTAGAAACTTTAAAAGGAAACTACAAATTCAGAGTATTGTGATTGTGTTTCTTGTTTTTTTTTTAAAAAAAAACCTTAGAATTTTTGAAAGCTTACTTTTGGTGGAGATATTTTAATAATTTTGTAATCTAGAATCTATCTATCTATCTATATATATATATAAGCTACGTTTTGTTCTAGAAATGAAACTAATATATTTAAACAAACAATTAATTAAACAAAATATGTTTGTATTAAATCTGAAATTTCATAATTCAGTCAGAAAGTTTGAAAAAAAGATTAAATGTAATTTTTTGAGTTTGGAAAAAAAAATTAAAAAGCTTAAGATTATTATTTTAATTTTCTAAATATTTCATGGAAAAAATTTACAGTTTGAAATAATAAATAGAAAACTTTAAAAATTTGAAAATTTAGATTCGATTAAAAAAGAATTTAGTTATTTTTTAATCCAAAATTTATAACTTTATTTTCAAGAATTTACAGAAATTTCTCACTGCTACAGAGCACTAAATTATGACTCGCAATCGGAAATCCTCTCTCGGGAAGACCCGAGACTTTGTGCAAGCATCGAAGTTGCAAAAAAATGGTCTCGACTTTCCCTAATGTAGATATACTTTTAAAAATATTTTTACTCATACCGATATAGAGAGAATGCATCAGGTCAGAGATCTTTCTCAGTTTTAGCCCGGCACTTCCCATGCAGAGAATGTCATACCCACCGTCTAGCATTTTTCAACGCTCCTTCTAAACCTTTTTTGGAAAATTGATAGTTGACTCGTGTAGATGACTTTAAGGTTATATCCTTTGAGGGGCCTTAGCTTGTAGGCGAATTCTAAATATATATTTTGGATACCGCCTCTTCGGGTATGTCATACCTTGCGCGTGAATAGCCGTTACAGTTCTGAATGCATGAGCACGCTTTAAATCTTCCTTATACTATGGCGTATTATTGTAGTTATGATAAAGAAATGTGATATTTAAGTAATTTAATAGATACAGTATTTAACAGATATATATAGTACAACAGTATTTTCGGATGAAGAAATTCTGTTCGTGATTATGATGAGAATAAATCAAATGATGAAGAGTATAACAGCAAGTATGATTCTTCCACTGGAATCGATCCAGATTTAGAATTGGGAGACACAGTTAGAAACACATGTTTTATTTGTATAGACACATAAACATTTGGGAAGAACGTGACTTTAAAGGAGACAACTGGCACACATCCACTTTCAGATGAATTTTTGAAAAGAAAAAAAAAACCTATTGCTGGAACAATAAGAGAAAATAAAAAAGAAATTCCAAAATAAGATATAAACGGTATACAGCTCTTCAATGAAATAACTTCATTCAAAGATATTTTTCCTGGTAAAAACAGCCAACTGAGAGATATTAGAAAATATAGTGAAAAATGATTCTATTTCCTGTTTTACCAATTTTTATTAGCATTAAGAATTTTTGAACCTAACCTGTGTTTCTGTAGCTTCCGATGAAAGAAGTTTCGGTAAATTAAAAATCATTGAAAATTACTTGAGAAATAATATGACACAAGAAAGACTTTTAGATTTGGCCATAGTCTCAATTGAATCCGAAATCTCAGAAAAAACTGATTTAACCGTAACTATTAACAAATTTTTTTGCTTCTCAGAAAGCCAGAAAAGTTATTTTATAGTTACAGTAAAATCTGGCGTATAACGTGTGTGCCCCTACTCATATTCATCGTATAACACGCACACCCTTTTGTACGAAGAAACCTGAAATGCATGTGCGCAATGATCTTGTGTTTTGAAGTCCTTTATTCGAATATTATTCCAAGCTTTAGAAAAAAATAGTGTATTTTCAGAATTACAACCCTTTAAGTTCATAAGAGGAATGTTATTTCTTTCACAGTAACAGTATTTCGATATATGTAAAGGTCTGATCTTTTATATGCTCATCTTTTTCGAATTTTTAGAGCTCTCATTTTTATACCCGGCGTATAACGCGCAACCGTAAATTTCGATCGTCTTTTTTGAGTTAAAAGTGCGCGTTCTACGCCGGATTTTACGGTACAGTTTATTACTTAGTCTTAGTAGGACTGGTTTATATACTTTTCGTTTCACGAGATTTGTGCCTTAGTATTTATTTTTATTAGATTGTGTTTTTTGAGTAAATTCTGTTGTTTTATATTTATAATTATAAAATGTTTATTTTTATTTTAAAGGTTACATTTTTGTTAGTTTATTATTTTGTTAAAGCATTTTGTCGCTATTATAACTTATTACCTGGCCCGAAAATGAAGTTCTGCACTTCAAATTTTATTTGAGTCATTATCAACGTGTTTTACTTTTTATTCCTATATAAGTAGATAATTTTTAACGTAAATGTTAAGTATTTGTCAAAATAGGTAAAGTTTTCTAGGGGGCGGCACATTAGGTGTTTGCACGAGGGCGGCCGATACCCTAGGATCGGTTCTGTGTGAGAGAGAGAGTGGATTTGCAAGATGTTAAGATGTAGCGTACTCTAAAATTGTTCTAATAAACAAATATAGCTAGGAGGAAGGATGACTACATAGATCCCCTTCCCATTCCTATCAGGAAACGAGATTTCTGTAGTTCGATTTTCACCGAATGTCCGCAATTTCCCGTGACTCATTCGCGGTGAACCCCTTTTCGGAGCAATCGAACGTCTGAAAAAAGAAACATCTCTCTCCCTCCCACAAGTGAACAGACGAGACATTTCCGGTCTTCAAGATAGAGGTGAGGGGTGTTTCCGGTGGAACAATCGGTTTTAAGCAGCTTCAAGTTCCATCTTGACACTGACTAAATCGGATTCAATTTAATTCCCAACCATCAATCACTCAATTGTACTCTGCTGAATGGGGTTGAACAAAAAAGAGAGGGAAGGCAGACCCCTTTTGAATTCTCAGAAATATTGTAGGCGTGCAGATTAATTTTTAGCTGGAAACCTCTTCTTGCGAACATCTGAGACAGGGATGGCCCACCTTTTGGAGAAGAGTATCACGATTTGAGAAAGAATTAATTATATCGTGTCACACACACACACACACTTCCCAACTTTTCTAACAAATATGTAAAACGTTGCTCATTATGGGATTTTTACGCACTTTTTTAATGCAAGTCCATGGTGTCGAAATTTAAAAATAATATAATAAACAAGACGAAAGTACAAACTTAAATGCTATTGTTAATAAACTCTTAAAGTTCAATCAATCAGGTTAGGTATGAAATAAAAATGAAGGATTTGAATTATATAATTAAAAACAATTATTAAGCGACCACTTTTTACTTAATGGGGCTTTTGAATTACTACTTTTTTTAGCAAGTCATCTATATTAGAATTAGCTCTTGCAGATGCCTGCCAAATTAGGTTATTATAGGTGTACGTAAGCTAGTTTGGAGTGAAATTTATTTTATATTATGTTCATAGTAGAAAACATTTATTCACACACACACACAAACATATTTTGATCAGAATTTTGAGGGGGTTTTTTTCTGAGACAACTCTACTTCAATAAAATTGTAAAAAATAGTTATTTATTATCTTTTCAAAAATTTTTAAATTTTTCAATAATTCTTCACGTGCCTCTGCTACAGCTCCTTCGTGACACATTGCGGCACGCATGTCGCAGGTTTTTCACCCCTTTAAGAGATAAAGCAGTTTTGAGGTTCATGTACTTCCAGTCTGTGAAATTATGAAAAGTTAAAATATATCTTCTTGCTATATATTTCGAATTCTTTTTTTTTTTTTAATTTCTTCTAAAAAGAGTAGAATTTTTCGCTTAACAAATTACGTTTTGTTTTTGAGCAAATTTTCTGCCGTTCTTTAAATATCAGTCCAAGAGTTGTTTTTTTTTTTTTTTTTGTAGCTATGCATAATGTAGTGTTTACGAATAATATGTATATTTCCCAAAATTACACAGAAAAATGAAACAAAAAAACCCCATTTTACTAAATTTTTAATTTTTTTTAAAACCTGATACAATAAAGAGAAAATATGTCAATATCATGCACTAACGCATTCATATGGGAACGTTGTTTGGTTTTTGAAAAACCGGGGTTTTTTTTCTCTAATTCATGCCAACACATCAAATATAAACAGCTTTAATGGACAGTTGATACACTGTATATATGTACTTAAAATAGTTAAATTTAAAATGATACAGCTCTCAAATTGTTGATGATATCCTTGAATTTCTGAGTTATGGCCAGAGGGCCGCTTTTCCTCTTAGAGACACTAGGCATGTGTCTAGAGCGCAACGGAGTTAGGGGTTCAAAGAAATTGGAGGGCGAAAAAAGAGAAAAAATCAATTGCAGTGGACATAGCGGACCCCTTAGCGAGTCGTGAGAAAAGCATTTCTGCCCTTAAGAGAGTAAAGACTGGTGTGGAAAATATATAAAAAAAATCTTAACAGTTTGATGTTGCTATGCACTGAAAACGATATTATCATGGAAATTGAGGTTATTAATGATTTTGCAATGATCAAGGCTCAAGAAAATATCTGTTGTACCACTACAATGGCAGTGACTCGACAAAGAATAATGATGTCTCAAAGTAAAAAATAGTAGATTGCTTATAATAGATAAGTGATGAAAAAAATGATAATGAGCAAGTTGAAAACAGTTCATACAATAATGTACACTCTTTACTGTAATTGCAAACAATTTCACTGATTGACTGTACTTATTTACAAAAGGGTGGCGAATGTGTAGTCCATGATGTCGTAAGGTAAGAAATGAGCAAGAATGGACAAACCTTGTCGCTATCTATTCCTTACGATTGCTAGTCCGGGACACGACGCGTCCATAATTGGTGGATTATGATAAAACTCTTCAAACAGTTAAAACAAAAAAAGGGAACAGAGTAAGTGAGTTAAGGGAATATCCCTCCGGAACCAAAACTGGAAAGGTAAGAATTGTACGAGGGGATTGTGCTCTGGAAATAGTGGGGAGGGCGCGACAATTTGAAGTGCCTAGGGTGCCGGGGAAGAAAAAAACGGCACTGGCCATGGTCAAGCTACAAGGGAGACACCTGCTCTGGTGCTGCATTCCCTTAACTTTCCCACTACGCAGTGAGGGAGATCCATTGAATGTGCAGCAATTCCAATTGTTCCATATGAATTGTTCCATACAAGTGGATTTAAAACTGGATTTGAACACCGTCGTCTATGGAACTATCGATCAAGATCATTGAGCTGCGAGTGAGTGAGTGTTTTTAATGTCGCACTTTAAAGCAGCGGTTAAACTGTGACCCGGGGACCCCCAGGGGGACCTTTTTAGGGGGATTATGAAGTTCTCTTATTTAATGCTAAGATTTCCGCTTTTTACAAATTTTGAAAGGCCTTGTGGAAAAATGGAAAGCTGTGCTATCCTAGATTACATCTCTAAATTTCCCCAATGAAAAATCTCCGCTAAAAGATGTATTTCGACGAAGAATATTAATTTAGTTTTTTTTCCCTTATATTGCTTATATAGCCATTAATTACTGCAACGAAATCTTTTCAAAAAGTAGTAGAAACGGTTTGGGAAGATAGAGCCGGAAATGAGACTACCTATTTCAAATATTACACGTGATATAACAGCATTTGTAAAATAAATTTAGCACTGTCCTGCTCATTAAAATTTTTAATTAATACAATAAGTACATTATTTATTTGAAATTAGTATTTTGCAATATTTTTATACATATCATATATAAATATATATTTAGATATTTGTTGTTTATCTTAAAGGGGAAAAAAGAAGTGTTAATAAAGGCTGTATATAGGTACCTGAGGCAGTTCTAGGATTATTATGGAACCTTTCAATCACTCAGCCACATGTTGGGAGTCAGGGAAGGGAGTTCAAAATCTTGGAATTCCGCAGTGTCACGCTGATTCATAGAGGGGCCGCTGCGATCGAAAGCTTAAGAACCTCTGCTCAAAAGCAGCGGTCTTCAAACTGAGTTCCACAAGGCATATTCAGGGGTTCCACGAGTCACAATAAAAAAAAATCAAGAAGTAAATATGTATACAAAATGGATTCCCACGTTTTCTATGAAGTTTGCACAGTTACAACCTATTCATTAAAACTGAAAAGTTTATTTATAAATAACTTTATTTTCCAACACTTTTTAAACTTTTATTTTTATGTAACAAAAGAATATTTAAACGCGGGCGGGTTTTATCTCAAGAAATATCCTTCCTACTCGATTGTGAATACTCTGTTGTTTACCATCTCCGGTTCCACAACATAATTTTATACTCGTTAGTTAGCGCAATGTCTAATGGTTTTCTAATAGAAAGTGTTTTTACATTTGTGGAAAACAACGCCTATAATGTAGAAAAGGGAACAACATATCACAACAGAGTTGATGTTAAAATCTAAATTTAAGCAAGAAAAACTTTTAAATTTTAGGTTGAGAATTCATGCAAAATACTTAGGATTTCTCACATAGCTATAAATATTTTAATTTCATTCAGAGTATTGTGCTTAAGTAAAATACACTTCTCAACGTAAGTGGCTGCAAAAACAAATTACAAAAACAAATTAAACTCAGAAAATGTAATGCGATTGCATTTAATCTCAATAGACCTAAACTTTGACAATTCGTGTAAAAAAAATGCATGAATAGGTGACACTTGAATCACGAATAAATATTTTTAATGAGTAAATTATGTTTAAAAAATTATATTTGAACTTTTTTAAAAAAATACTATACTTTTTTAATTGCCTTTACATAAAGTGTTTATACCATGTTGAACTACTTTAAATATTATTTTGAGATATATTTTTCGAAGTATGTTCATTGAATTGGGTTCCACGAAAACACTGTCCAGTTCCATGAATTAAAAAAAGTTTGCTCTAAAATTGGCCAATGCTCATATTTGTAGGAGAAAGCGAATAATATTAATTTTTCTCCCGTAATTTCAAAAAGTAGGATGCTGTACTCTTTTCTATTTCTGTCAATGACTACTCTAGCTAAATTTTAAAAAAGAAATGCATTTTCCTTTTTTCGAATATTCTTTTGTTTAATGTAATGTCATTAATGTTGCTTAGAAATGCGAGGTGTTAATAAACATTCAACAGCAATTTAGTTAATCAAAGGGAACTATATATATTCCATTTCCTTCCAATAGAGGCTCCTTTTTTGTAATCCGAAATTTGTAATAAAAGAGTGATTTAGTTCTTAATCTAATTTTCGTAAAATAATCTCGCAAATACTTCGGTAGATTATTTTGTTAACTTCGCAGTACGAGGGAAATTGGAAACTAACCTCGAAATTTGGACTCACAGTGAAATGACGATTACAAACCCTAGCAATCCTCTCCTGTAAAAATTCCACAAAACTGTGAAGTGAGTTCTTTAAGCATCGACAAAAAATATCCTGGCTACACGATGGGTCTTTAGTGTTACCAGGGCTCAAACCTGCAACTCGAAGGAACAATTTTAACCGTATGACCATGACGACTCAAGTATTGTATAAACTTTGGTTTGCAGGTAAGCTTTTTTAGAAAATATGGAGGGAAAATCTGCGGGGACTCACTTATATTACAATTATTATCTCTCAATGAAAATATATAAATTAGAAATTACACAAATGAAAAATATTATCAGAACGGCAAATTCTATTGCAATCCCTCCTTAAGATTTTCTTTTACTTTTTTTCTCTCCTGTAAAATATTTTTTATAAGTAAAGTTTTAAGAATGCCTTTTTTTTTTGCCCCTACAAGACTGTTCAAAATTCTTTTTTAACGATCTATGGCTTGCATTTAAATTGAGGCGATTTATAAGAGCAATTATAGCTAAATATTAATTAAATTCAATTACGTTTTGAAGTATTGCATAATGTAATTGGGACAGAAGTGAATTAAAACTTAATCAGTATAATAAAATATAACTTACGCAGGTAAATCAGTAGAGCAATAATGACTTAATAATTGTGTATGAAAAAAATCAGCTTTAAAATAACTATATAATTATTACTTTAATTATTATTCTAAAGTGTGTGTGAAATTGGAAGCCCTTCCCAAGCAATTTCCTGTCAACTCCCCTGTGAATGAGGCTAAAAATAAAAACCATTATTTGAATTAAAGATCAATTTGGAACTTTTAATCGAAGGAAAATGACGAAAAACGAAGCGACGCGACGACCTTAACCCATTTTTCTAAAAACGAATACCTTAAAAATAGAACATTTTCTCCATTGACATCGTTCAAAAAATTTATTTTTAAATGTGGGCAAAAAACAGTCGAGGCTTTTTATAAAGTTTCATTTTATATTATTTACTATTATTATTTAAATTCCTCTCCCGAAGTGTATTATTTCCCCATTTGTTAACAATGAAAATAGAACATTTTAGTAGATTAATAGAGAGCGATTCAAATGCTTCTTTTAATTTTTCCAACCATTTTTTTTTAAAAAATTAACAATTGGAAATGTTTTTTTCACGCACACATCAAACTGGAGGAATTTAATTTGTTTTCAGTTTTGATTAATTGTGATGCTAACCTTCTTCCAAAAAAAATATTTATTTAATATAATTTTCTTCTGACTTCACGTCTCCAACGCAGAGTGATACGTGGAGGTATATGCTAAAACAGCAGGATCATTATGTAGGGTGGTCCCAAATTCACATGGTACAAACTTTAACATTGTGACATTGTACCAATCATTTATTGCACTGGAATGTATGGGCGCAAGGTACGTGGTGAGGCGCAAACAGAGGAAATAAAAGATAAATGGAGTTATCGGTTGTGGTTTTGTTGCCGGTAGGGGACAGTAGATGTCTAGCCGAAGTTCAACCTGGTGCATCTCAGTAGGGGAAAGCGCCATTCGCTATTGTACCGACGTTTACAATGGGAAACTTAACGTATGCCAAAGATGCAGACATGCATTACATGTATGGTCATGTAAATGGTAATGGCAAAGCTGCGTTACGTATGTATCACGCGCAATTTCCTGATCGACGAATGCCGGATCACCGAATTTTTCAGCTGTTCAAAGTTACGAGGTTCGTCACTAAAAGCCCTCGTGTAGCTGAACAGTGCCACGTTAATATTCACTCACTCACTCAGCCTAATAAGTGGTTCTTGCAGTACTTTAATTTGGAGAGCCAGGGAAACGCTACCTGCCTCCAATGTCTGAGAACTTATCCACTACGGCAGTTGATGCTTGATGGTTTCGACAGACATCACGTTGCATGGTTGCACACACCTCCATGCCTTTGAAAGGGGCACTGTGATTGCTGTGAGGTATAGGGATGAGGTCTTGGAGCCCTGTTCGCCTTTTTAGGTGAGAAGTTGGCTCTATTTCACTTAAGTGGATGAGAATGTACATGTAGAGCTTATCTGGTCGACGAATTTCTTAAAAGTGAGGGTATTCGCCTAATGGATTGATCAGTCAGGTCTTTATACATCATCCTTATAGACGCTCTGAATGCTTATTAGCTATTTTTACTGGTTCTATTCAGCAACTCTTGTTTTATTCCTCTCGACTCCAATGAGTATTACGCACGATCATGTGAGTGTGTTTTAACAGTTGAATGGTTATTTTTTTCCCAATATATCAACCCTATGTTCTACCAAATTTCATTAAAATCTGTCAGTAGATCTAGAAATTTGAAACTTCTTTCAATTTTGAACTTCAATGTATGGTACATCTTACAATTATTTTCATTTTAAGGGTGCACAATCGAAAACATTTAGAGACCACTGGTACAAAGAACCTCACTTTATACTAATGAACACTGTTGGAATGGATTCTTTATTTTGTGATTTAAAATTCTACAAATAATATAGTTGAACAAGTAAACTACAAAATAAAGTTTTTGGTTGCAGTCCTACGAAAAACTTATTTTCATGCCCATGAATACTGCTTTTTTTTTAATTTTTGCAATTTTTTTTACATTAAGCGCTTTAATTAAAGTAGATTCATTACACATACATGCAGATGGTATAGTAAAAATAATAATAAAGATAAGAATGATAAAGGTAATTGTTCCTCTTTTTTTCATTGAAACATTTTTCCGCAAGAAAAAAATTCATCAGCTGCAAAAACAGCATTCTTCTCAAGGAAGGGGGTGTGCAACGACTCCTTCCGCAGGTTTCAAACAAGAAAAGAAAGGGATAAAGGACCTAAGTGACTGCCCTGAATAGTAATCCCTCCTTGACCCAGTCGTCTGGATTCAAACCGATAGGCTGGCATGCCTAAAAAAACTTGCCAAGGCAAACAGCTATTAGCCAAAGGTGTCTGAGAAGACGAGTCTGTATTACACATATCCGGAAGTCTTAAAGTAACTTTATAAATGTATATTTACTGTATTTCACACTTTCAATTGCACATCTATTGCTGTATTTACTTCTGGCCAGCACATAGAACAATTTAGCACGAGCAAAAAATCAAGCGGTAATGTCGAGATAGGCAGCTGAACTAACTATCTACATCCACGTGTGTCTGTACTCAGAAGGATTTATTATAACCGAATGCTCTCGACGACAGCTCTTTTGTGAAATTGCGACTCGAGCACTCGGCTCGACTAAAACTTTTCTGACCACAAACTTCATGCCATGAACGTTCGGCTACCACGACCATTTGTATAACATTCAAACGATCCATAAAAAAATATATAAGTATATGTGTCTATATATATATATATATATATATATATATATATATATATATATATATATATATATATATATATATATATATATACCAATTAAGAAAAACCTTAATTTCACTATCCCAACATCAACATTTCGGAAGAAACAATGTTACAACACTTTCCCGTCGACTAATTACGAATTAATTGACCAATATGAGGACATTTCTTTAAGCGTCAACTACTTTACCAGCAACCATTGCTTCTCAGAAGGACTGTACACTCCAAAAACAGATTAAAACCTCGAAAACTTCCTTTTCCGAGTTCTTTTTTTTTCCGCGCCGCCTTAACTTCTGTTCGGTTCAAAAAGCTACAGATAACGATTTATAAATATAGCGTCTGGTCTAGAGGACCACAAAACGATCTCCTTCCTCATGTCCCCAAAGATTAGAGTGCGACCACTTCTAAAAGAGGCTGTTCGCTCACTCTGCCGGCCATTTTTTATTGGTACTTTTTTTTATATCCATCTCGTCTTCAAGGTCTCATCTAATGTGTTCCAAGTGAAGGGCCATCATTCCTGATAACACCGCTGTCGGAAGTGGAAAAAGTTGGCAAATTACCGCTTTTTTGGTCTCCGCTTGAATGCGCAGATCGCTGTCGGAAGATATTGACGATGGAGTTGCAGACATTAATGGCGTTTTAAGCAGAATACCCTACTTGTCAGAGGGAAAGAAATCGAGAAGTACATTGAGTTCTCGTTTTCAGTGACGGCAGTTTCGTTTTCTGCTCGGTTTTTATGATTCTGAGATGATTGAAATTTAGACACAGTGGGAGATTTCCAGCAATTTTTTCAAATTGTTACTTGCCGTAATCGTTTTTCATTTTTGAGAGGAAATATTGTGGGCAATTTGATGAATTTTCTATCTACAGTAATCATATTCACAGCGACCATTAACCTTCTGGAGTTTTCAAGAAAGATTTCTGCTCTGCGCATCACTGAAGTCGCCAGCTCTCAGTGGGTCCTGTATCAAAATTCCTTGGGGGCTCTTCTTTGAAAAAGAAATAAAAGACACTTACTTCAAAGTGTCAGAATGTTACATGTATCACTGATACGGCGGTAGCTGCGCCCCTGCTGCACATACTGAATATGCTTTGGAATTCTCAACATTAAACAAGTCAGCACATTTTTTATTTTCAATCCGGTTGTTCCTTGGATTGAGACTGCAAAGCATTGTGTTCATGTTTCTAAAACAAGTGATATAAAAAAAATATTTTTAAAGCAATTCCTACTTAGATCAACAAAGAAGAATTTTATTTTAACTTTTCATTAAATAGGTACAATTAATATAAATATGTATATATATAGGACAGAATCACAACATTAAGTGGTAATTAATTTTTATTAATTATCATTAAAGTATCGTATTATCATCCAAAACAATCGTGTCTATAAAATTTCAGTTCAACTGAATGCTTTAAAATGTAAAAAAAGCAACCTTTTCAAGTTTTGACACAAGTCACCAAAAGGGGTGCTAAGTCGCCAAAAGGGTCGCTTAAGTCACCAACGCGGCTATATTTGTAATTCTTTAAATAATTATCGGGTTGGAGGGAAAGTTCTAACGTATTTTAAAGAAAATATTTGAATGCATTTATAAAAATATGTGTTTAATATTAATCAATTATATATGCTCCATTATTTGGTACAACTTGTTGCCATCTTTCAGGTAACATATAAATTTTTGTTTTGTAGATGTTCTCGTCCTTGGAGTTAAAATAGTCAGCAACTGCCTTAGAATCACTTTCAAAAGACTTGAATTTTTTTCCGTTAGATATTTTTTCAGAGATCTGAACAGGTAATAATCATATGGTGCAATGTCAGGTGAATACGGTGGGTGACCAAGGACTTCCCATCCTAACGCATTCAATTTTTGTTGTGTCACCATTGCAGTATGCGTTGGAGCATTTTCGTGGTGAATACTATTCCTTTTCTGGATGCTAATACTGGCCTTTTTTCTTTGATAGCTGCATTCAATTTATCCAGTTGATTGCTGTACAGATTCGAGTTGATGGTGTTTCCCTATTTCAGCAACTCGTAGTACACTGGACCTTTTCTGTTCCACCACAAACAAAGCAGTACTTTTCGTTGATGGATACTTGGTTTTGGAACTGTTGCTGATGATGTTTGTTCCTGGTTTGCAGTAAGATTTTTTCTCTTAATATTCTCGTAAAGAATCCACACTTTTCATTAGTAGCCAGCTTGTCCAAACACGACTCCACATTGTGTCTTAATCAGATGTGATGAACATATTCTTACACGATCAGACAAATTCTTTTCCGTTAATTCATGAGGAACCTTAACACATCGTTTCAACACAAACCCAAGAGATTTAATGTGATCTCCAACAGTTGTATGATGAATGCCAAACTCTTCTGCAATTTCTTGACTTGTTAAATGTGGATTATTTTCCAACATGGATCACAAAACATCATTATCGATCTTGGATGGTCATTCAGATCGATCACTTTTTTAGAGGCTCAGATCCCAGGAATGAAATTTGCTAAACAATCTTTGACAAGTACGAACATTTACAATATCTTTTCCAAATATTGCATATAAATTTTTATATGCAACCGATGCGTTGCGTCCTTTTTGGAATTCATACAAAATGCAGTGTCGTAAATGCACTTTATCTACTGACATGTTTTTCACTTTAAATGTTACAAGTAAATGATGAACTGTAAAAAAGGACACATTTTATATTATACAGCAGCTAAAAAAACAGACAAACAAACAAAAATCCGAATGACTCACTAGCCAGATGTTTTTTTTATTTACAACAAAAATCACCTGCCTATTTAAAATACGACAGAACTTTCCCTCCAACCCATTAGTTTTAATCCATTAATTTTTATTAATTATAATTAAATTATTGTATTGTCATCCAAAATAATCATGTATATAAAATTTCAGCTCAATTGAGCGGTTTAAAATTTATTTTATTAACGATTGAAAATAAATAAATAAACAAACAAATAAATAAATACCATACAATCCGGCGTACCATACTTTCAAGCTGCATTTTTTAATTTTTAGGTATATTCGCCGTATAACACGCACCTCCTTTTTTACGAAGAAATCTGAAACATTAGTATACATTGCTCTTATGTTTTAAAGTCCAAAGTATTATTCCAAATTTTTGAAAAAAATAGTATACACTTCTAGAGCTACATCTCTTTTAGTTCATAAAGCAAGTCAGTTCTTTTAAATAAACGGTATTTCGATGCAAACAGAAGAAAATTCTTTTCTATGTTAATCTCTTTTATTTTTAAAGCTATCGTTTTTATACTCTGCGTATAACACGCACCCTTAAATTTCCATCTTATTTTCTGTATTCAAAGTGCGCGTTCTGCGCCGGAATATAAAGAATGTGAGTTGTTAGTAGGAATGGAATAAAACATAGTGTAGAATAAACAGAAAACAAAATGACTGTTTTTGTATACCGCAAATTCAAATCAAGAAGCATTGCAAAAATTAAGCTGGTTTTATCGGTGCAAGAAGCGTAATATTTGGTCAAACTGCGTCTATTACATACTTAATATTGAATCCCAAAGTCAACTGACTTCATAACTTTGAGATTCGGTCAAGAGATGAGAACGACACGTTGAGCTCGATCACACTCACCAAGCTTTCACACCCCGTCATTCAAACTACGCCAAGTACTTCTTAATATCCAGGCAACCAGATGTGTCGATTATATAAAATAGAATTTAGTTGTTTCTACAGAATGAAGGGGGAAAAACAAGTTTTAGTGGACATTCAAAGGATCCGAAAGCATCCGAGGACGCGTCTCTTTTGCTTCCCTTGAGCGAGAAAACGTCGAGTCTTTCAGGGTGTCTCTCAAGGGAAATAGTCTTTCACCTAAAGAAAACCTCAACTGAATAGAAATCTGGAATGAAAAAAGAATTTAATGAAACGATGCGCATCTACTTTGATCAAGCTGAATACTAAATCTAATAGCATAATCTATAACGTGTTCCCCGAAAATAAGAAATGGTGTAATATTAATTTTCACTGTAAAAAATGCATTAGAACATACTTTCAGGAGATGTCTTATTTTTCATGAACAATTATTCTCGTTTTCCCACAATCAATTTTAATTAACACTGGGTATTGGAGAATCTTTCAGTGCCATCTTAAGCGTATAGAAGGGATTACAGATTGACAGGGCTCTATGAACAAGCTCCAACGATCTATAATTTATATTTATTCAAATATAACAATGCCTTCTTGCTCTGAAACATTGTCATAAAGTTCCTCTTAATTTGCATTGCTGAAATAATCTTTCCACCAACCGTTGTTATGTTTTGAATTTTTCCAGTGATTCGTCCAATTGTGGTTCCAATGCAAGAGTATTTGCTTTGATATTTTGATATTAGCCCTGCGAACAACCACTCTTCCTCTTCTGTCGGCATTCAAAAGAACAGCACTCATTTTGAATGCCGACAGAAGAGGAAGAGTTGGTTGTTCTTCTTTTAGGTCTGAACTTATTGCAATTTACAAGGGATTACGATACAATGACACGACTTCTGAACTTGTCTTAAGGTACATTCAGGGGTATCCAACCCAAATGACCTTGCGGATCACTTCGGAAAAACATTATAATCTCGCGGGCCGCACATAAAAATATGTACCTTTATATCAGATTTGGAAAAAAAAATCATTTATTGAGTGAAAATTTAAAACAGAATCAATTATTCTTATTGTTTTCATTATCTTTCACGTAGACATAGATAACATAATAATGTTTATATAATATAATAATGCAATGATCGAAAAATTCATAAAATATTACAGTGTTGCCATTTTCATGAAAATTAGGGAGTTCCTTTTGAATTGAACTTTCGTTACTCATTGTTGAAATTTGATAGTGCTGTCATCCGCAATCTATTAAGTATACGTTGCCCTTTATCTTAAACGTCCTGAATATCTTTTTTAAACTTTAAGAAACAGCTGACGGCACTCCAAACAAAAAAGGAAGAGGACTGCACACACAGAGAATCATGTACCATCCATAGTAAAGGATATGCATAAAATGTAATTCGGAATTTATTAAAGTAATTTATCATAGAAAAATCAAATGTAACTGTTTGATAAATTATAAATCTATTTTAATCTAAAGGACATTTCTATTATCAAGAAGAATTTATTTTACAACAACAACAGGTTACAGGCAAATGCATTGTAGATTTTTATATATATACTAGAGGACCCGACAGACGTTGTCCTGTGCACACATCTTAACTTAAAAAATTCCAAATTTTTATGAATAAGCTTTAACAATCTGGACCATTTTGAGTAAAATTGAGTAAAATTTCAAACACTAATTACATCTGAATGTAATAATTTAATTAACACACGATTTATTTCAACAAAATAATAACACGAAGTGACAAAATATTTTCCTGAAATGATCACAGCACCAACTGTCGGGGTCAACTTGAAATATAATAAAAGATTTTTGAATATCGATACTGCGATCGTAGCGCAGTCTGCCGGATTCAATGTAAAACATTCCACGATCAACAATTTATAAATAAAAAATTAATTAAATGAACATTTCTAAACCGAATTATAAATCTAAACCATTCTCGAGTACACTGGAACTGACAAAAACTTTCATCAAAATGGGTCTAGCCGTTTAGGAGGAGTTCAGTTGCATACACAGGCACAGAAGAATTACATATATAAAGATTATTTAAAAAGATATTAATTAAAAACGCTAAAAAGCGTGAATCGTCTGCATTTTCGTATCAATAAAGACGGGGGTTTGAACAGTTTGGCTTAAAATCAATTTTCGACGCCAACTTACGTCTTTTTCAATTCCTACTAATAGCTCACGATCTCTCTCTCTCTCTCTCTCTCTCTCTATATATATATATATCTTTATATATATATATATATATATATATATGTATATATATTATATATATATATTATATATATATATATATATATATATATATATATATATATATAGATATAGATATAGATATAATCAATGATAATATTTTAAAAGATATAATGAGTAAAGGCACTAATTTTAGATTAAATGTTTCTAATAACAACAATACTGTTAAAAAACAAATTTTTAAAGATATAGATAATTTTATTACAAAATCTGCAATTAAATTTGGACTACCTATTGAGGCATTTGAAGAGTATAAGTACAATATTTTAAAAGACCTTATGAATTTTAGCTACCATTCTCAATATGAAACTACTTTTAAAGATATAAAACAGAAAATTTATGAATTACAAAAATTTTATCATAGTTTACATTGATAAAGTACCTGGTAACTATGCTGTGATTTGTAAGTATTTTTATTATAATATTCTTTATGATCACTTTCTTAATAATGGTTCTTTTAAAAAATTAGATTTGTCACATAAGGAAATTAGTAATCGTATTATTGCTATTTATAAAAAATTAGGTTATTGTATTCCTAAAATTAAAAAAGTATCCATATATATTTTTTTAACTCCAAAATTCCATAAAAGTCCGGTTAAATTTAGAACTGTGACAAATGGTTTTAGAACATGTATTACTACTGCAGGCAAATTACTTCATAATATTATACAAAACTTTATTAATCAGCAATGTAATAAAGCTATAATTAAAAATAGTAAAGAGATTATAGATTTTTTTAATGATAAAAATATTTATTCGGTTCATAGTTATGACTTTGAAGATCTTTTCAATTCCATTGATTTAAATGATATTATTAAAGTAATTTTAGAAAACCACAGTATGTATAACCTTAATATTAATTTTAACAAATTTAAAACTCTCATAGATTTTGTCTTAAAAGAAAATTATATCGGTTTTTTTTAATGGTTCTTTATATAAACAAGAGAAAGGACTCCCACAAGGGGGCCCAGCTAGTAATAGTTTGGCTAATCTTTATTTACATTTTTATGAATATAGTTAGGTTATTAATAATGACTACTAAATTTTTAGATATATTGATGATTTAATTATTTTTGGTAAAAATGATAATTTAAATCCTATTATTAATTTTTATCCGTCCTACTTAAACTTAGTTAAAATTAATAATAATCCAATCAAAACAAATTACCTAGATGTATCACTGTATATTAAGGATTTGAAACTACATACTAATATTTATGATAAAAGAGATGCCTTTAATTTTAATATTATCAAAGTGCCTTACTGGAATTCTAATTTATCAATATCTATATATAGAAATATTATTTTTAACTATATTTATCGCAATAAAGTATTAGTTAGTGATAAAGCTAATATTTTTTTAAATCTTAAAAAAAATTTTAATCACTGTATTGAACATGGATACCCTGCTAATTTTCTTTGTAATTATATTTATAATGGTTTTTTATGATACAATTTGTATTAATGTAATTATTTACTGTTATTATGTTTTGTAATGTTTTTTTAAATTTAGACAATATCTAATTTATCCTGCAATTATTATATAGATGGCGCCACATGCTTTTTTTTTTAAAAAAATTTTAATATATATATTTTTCTGAGTTTCTTTATATTTTACGCTAATTTTATGATTTTTATTTATATTTTTATTTTTATGATTTTTTAAAAAGTGTATATATATATATTTCTTATTATCGTATATCGTATCGCAATTAATCGTTTCTTATATCGTATCGCAATTAACTTTATGCGGTTCTGCCCTCCCTATTTGGACGGCCGCGGTAGCCGAGTGGTATAGGCATCGGATCGTAGCTGGCTTTGTCACGAGTTCGAGCCCAGTACCACTAAAGACCCGCCGTGTAGGGCAGCGATGCACGTTAAATCTGTCGAGAGCTGAAACGTCCTCCCGTTGGTGTGGTGTGATAGTTAGGAGAGGGGGGTGCCAGCTCAGGTGTCGTCCACGTCACTTGACCATGGTTCAAAATTACGTGGTCCGTCGCGAAAAGTCCTCGTGTAGCTGAACAGTGCGACGTTAATCTTCACTCACTCACTCACGCCCTCCCTATTTGGCGGGAACACGATACTGCACTCTTGGCATCGTTATAAATCCGTTTTAGTAGGTTATGTTTATGTTCATATGTTCTTTAGTTTAATGATTTAATATTTAAATTCTACACATATATAACTCTTTCCTTTCCTCTTGGTACATAGTATGACAAATTACAGGTGAAGGTTGGCGCCGCAAAACTTGTTTAAACCTGCAATCCTGGTTCCTAAGGCCAGGAATTTGTCTTTATACTATGTGCCTCCTTCCTACTTTTAGTTATCTTAGGTATATAACTATATGATTATTTTTATATTTTTGTTTATGTACAGGGTGATTATAAAAAAACTTTGCCAACATCTGCACTTCAAGCGTCCGTTCTATTTAACCGATCAAGATGATATTTCAAATAAAGTTCTTTTGAGATATGCGCTCGAGATTCTGTGAATGGCAACATAGTGGCCCTCGCGGTTACAGTTATAGTGACAGAAACTCGAAATTTTCGAATGGCAACACCCACTTTTTACCATCGCAAAATGTTCAGCACATGCGAAAACCCTAAATAGCGTTAAAACGGTACCGATATGTCTACAAACGGACGTGTTATGCAAACACAAAAAGGAGTTCTGAAAACCGGCCAATAAAACACGATCTGGGCGCACGCAATAAATTTGCATATGACAGAGTCAAGATACTAATCACAGAACGCCGGTCGCCAGATATTCAGCGTAGGAAACCTATAAAATACCAAGCGGGTATGCGAAGTAGTCATTCGGGAACTTGCACATGCCGACGATATGGTTCTTCCTGGGAAAGTTCGCGGTTAATTGATCAAACTCTATTACCAAAATGGGATGAACACTGCGGAAGCCTTGCGTGTGTATCACCGCAATCATCGACAACGACGCGGCCCAGGTACTCTGCAAGCTCTGCGTGATTTAGTGCGGAAATTCGAAGATACAGGCTGCACCTGTAACAAACCTCGCTCCGGACGGCCAACTGTTTCTGAGGACGTTGTCATGGAAGTGCACCATACAGTGACTGCAGGACTCACAGAAACCGCAAGAGGCATAGCGCGCGTGTTGGATATTCCGAACTCAACGATCCGCAAGCTCTTGCGCTCGGTACTTCACATGTTTCCCTATCGGTTCAAGCGCGTCCAGATGTTGGAGCCGGGTGACCCACAACAACGTCTGGACTTCGCAAATGAATTTTTGTTACGATATGATGCGGATAACGACTGGCCACTTCGCATACTATGGACGGACGAGGCGCATTTCACCTTAAATGGCAGCATTAACACAAAGAATTGTGTGCACTGGGGAGAGACGAATCCTCACGCTGTGGCGCCAGTACCATTATTTGACGCTAAAGTGACTGTGTGGTGCGGCATTACAGCTACATTTGTTCTGGGCCCGTTCTTCTTTGAGGAAACGACCCCGACTGGCCCTGCAATATGTTCTGTAACGGGCTCTCGGTATGCAGCCATGCTGAAAAATTATGTCTTACCGGAGTTGCGTCGGCGGAATGCACTCAATGACATTGTTTGGATGCAAGATGGCGCACCTCCACATATAGCGAGGTCTGTTAAAAGGCTCCTGGATCAGCATTTTGGTGATCGCATCATCTCACGCTATTATCCTTTTCCGTAGCCTGCGCGATCCCCAGATCTGACGCCTATGGATTTCTGGTTTTGGGGCTATCTCAAATCCACAGTTTATCTGTGCAATCCTCAAACATTGTCGGACTTAAAGGATTCTATACGGCGTGAGATTGGAAACATCCCTCGTGCCATGTTGCGTGCAGCGATGTTGTCCACCGTCTCCCGCATGCAATGCGTAATTGCCTGTGATGGCACTCATGTGGAAAATGTTTGAAATTAATACAGATTTTTTTTCTCTATGTGTTCTCATCATTGAGCAGTGTCTTGTCTCTGTCGTATGCGTTATTCATCCGTGCGCCTTGAAGAACTGTTTGTATGTGTATAACACGTCGGTTTTCGGACATATCGGTGCCGTTTCAACGCTATTTAGGGTTTTCGCATGTGCTGAACATTTTGCGATGGTAAAACGTAGGCGTTGCCATTCGAAAATTTCGAGTTTCTGTCACTATAACCGTAACCGCGAGCGCCACTTTGTTGCCATTCACAGAATCTCGAGCGCATATCTCAAAAGAACTATATTTGAAATATCATCTTGATCGGTTAAATAGAACAGGTGCTAGAAGTGCAGATGTTGGCAAAATTTCTTTATAATCACCCTGTATATGTATATGTGTGTACAAATTTATATATATGTGTATGTATATATGTATATGATTATATATTGAAAAAATTCTTTTATATTGGATTATATATATATATTATTTATATATATAGATATATATATAATATATATATTATATATATATTATATATATATTATATATATATTATATATATATATTATATATATATATATATATATATATATATATATATATATATACACAATGTATTTTATAATTAACTAGCCGTTACCCACCCGCTTCACTGGGTATTTCACGATGTTGTATATAAGTATATTGTTTACATATATGTTAATTATTGATATCTAGCATTAAGAATTCGAATGTATTGAAAAATATATTTATAGCTGTAACACTCTCGCCCCTTGATATAAAAAGAACAAATTATAATATCTAAATTCTATTTATATATAAAATAGAAGGAGAAAGATATTTTTCGCTCACTTAACCTAATAATCAAGTGGATTTCCACCAAAGTAACTTTCAGTGGATCTCTACTCCATAAAATAAACATGTGTGCTAAATTTCAAGTCTAAATCTAACAGAGCAAAAACGGAATTTTTATCATCAATACCTCGTTGAGAGCACTCTTAGCGGATTCTAATTCAACAAAAGAAGCATGCAAACCATATTTTATTATTGTAGTCTTAGCAGTTCGAGAACGGAAATTTTGTCTATCAATACGCCCAATAACTCTTTACGCTTCCCCCTAGAGTTGATTTCCATAAAATCCATTCGTAGTGGAACTCTATTCAACTAAAGAAAAGTGCTCAACAAATTTCAAGTAAATGAGTTAAATTCAAAAACAGGAATTTTTCTATAACACGCCTTAATCCCTCGCAACCCCACTCCTTTGGGGGTCCGTATTCGCAAAAATCTTTGTAAAAGGAACTTTATTCCATGAACGGAACTACTGTTTCTAATTTTCAAGCAGGTGGTTCTATTAGTTGAAAAGCGGATATATTTATCTATTACGCCCCTAAATCCCCCTTAGCGACCCTTGGGGATCAATTTCCCCCAAAACTATTTTGTAGCGGATCTCTAAACCATAAAAGGAATTCGCTTACCAAATTTTAAGGCTGTACGTCTAATAGTTTAAAAATGGAAATAATTATCTAAAACGCCCCTTAAGCCCCAGCAACGCCACGTAGAAAACGATTTTCACATAATCCATCTTGCGCCGGATCTCTACTTAATGAATGGAATCAGCTTATTAAATTTCCTTTTTTAGTTTAAAAAAGGAGTCAATTGCCTATAACGCCACTTAAAATTCTGCAACCCACTTGGGAGTCGATTTTGACAAAACCCATTTTGCAGCGGATCTGTACTCCATGAGAGGAATCCGATTACTAAATTTGAAGACTGTACGTCTAATCGTTTAAAAATGGAAATATTTATCTATAATGCCCCTTAAAACCCCGCAAAGCCACTTAGGAAACGATTTTCACAAAGCCCATTTTATGACAGATCTCTACTCAGTGAATGGAATCTGCTGACTCAATTTCAAGATTTTACGTCTAATAGTTTAAAAAAGGTGTTAATTGCCTATAACGCCACTTAATCCTCTACAACGCCACTTGGTAGTCGATTTTCACAAAACCCATTCAGTAGGGGATCTGTAATCTATGAAAGGAATATGCTTACCAGTTTTCAAGACTGTACGTCTAATAGGTTAAAAATGAAAATAATTATGTATAACGCCCCTTAAGCGCCCTCAACGCCCCTTGGAGGTCTATTTTCGTAAAAATCATTATGTAGAGAATCTCTACTTTATGAAAGAAATCTGTGTGCCAATTTTTTCACGACTGTACATCTAATAGTTTAGTAACGGAAATAATTATCTATAGCGCCCCTTAAACCCCGTAACGCCCCTTGGGGTTCGAACTTTGCAAAATCCATCCTTAGCTGACGTCTACTCTATGAAAGGAACCTACCTACCAAATTTCAAGTCTGTAGGTTGAATAGTTTCGGAGATATCGTGATTAGTCAGTGAGTGAGTGAGTCAGTGAGTGAGTGAGTGAGTCGCTTTTCGCCTTTATATATATATATATATATATATATATATATATATATATATATATATATATATATATATATACACTAGCTGTACCCTGCCACGCGTTGCTGTGACTCAGTCTTGTTTAACAGAAAGGACATATTTTCAGTATGTTAAATAATTTGCATTGCACGTATGATTTTTATAAAAAAAATGTATAAATATATATAGGAAAAACTTTCCTAAACTGATATTTATAATTTGCTAACCAAATGCTTGAAGTTATTACAGCTTATTTTTGTCCTTATGTCATGTTATGAACCTCTCTCTCTCTCTCTCTCTCTAAATTTATTTACATTGTCTTTAAAGTGGCGACCTCAAGTTTGAAGATAAATTTTAAATGGCTCCACTCTGGATTCATTGAGGGAATTGGGTTAGTTTTACAATGCTTATGGATATTTTTATTAAATCAGAGGTGTGTTCACAAATGCACATTTATCCAAACAATGTCACTTCGAAATATGAATTGTATTTCCTGATGTCATATAGGAAATGTTTTGATTCCGCAGTATATCTAGCAAGCAAAATTTGTAATGGCTCTGTTCTCTGAGTTGAGGCAGTTTAATTTTTTCAGTGGTACAAAACATTCCTTTGGTTTCTCCCTTAAATTCCAGAACATTGCAATAAGGATACACTTCCATCATTGTGTAAATGAGAACATGCTGCCTGAACCTAGAATCTTCCACTGGGTTGTACCGGAATGCAAGTTGACTGTTATTGTGTGATTGCTCACCACAAAGTCATGTTTGACGCAGATGTGCTGTTTTTGGTTAACAACTTTCTCATGTTGTAAAACACGAATGATGTGCTCGCAAATGAGCTTCCTCAAGTCTGGCTGCATGTTGCTTTGCTGCACCCTCAGCCTGTGTTTGTGACATTCTTTGTCTGCTTTTCTCGTTTGCTGATATCCATTCTTTCTCAGTTTGATGTGCAATTACACTCATTGTAGTACTTTTGCCTTGCAAGTATGACAACCTAAGTTTGATTTCTCGCAAGGCATTATTTTTATCTAGTGAAGCCAATTGACTGCACTTAAAAAGAAAAAAAATTCAAACAAAGCATATAAAATTTCTTAAAAACTTAAAACTACACTTAAAAAGAAAATAAATTAAAACAAAAACATATAAAATTTCAAAACATGAAAAAAAAGAAAAATCAGAAACAAAAAGAAAAGGAAAAAATAAAAAATGCTAATGAAATATTTAACTTTAAACGTGCATCATTTGACACAGCTGAAATTCAACGCAATGAGAGGCTGAAGGTATTTTTAATCGAATATGCCAGGAAAATTCCAATATAAACACGGATTTTGCAGCAGAAAACCACAACAAAGTGTTGATAATGATGGGAGTATTTTTGCAATTCACAATTATATTATTATTAGCAATTGTTATCAACAAAGTTAAGGGCCTATCTTAAAAACAGAGTGGCATATATCTAGACACAGACAGCTTTTCACATGGACAATTGTTTGTTATCTGTGTACTTAAATATTAGCATCACCACAGTCAAATTACCGCCATGCAAATCGCAACATTTTCCCTCCATTTCTTTTTTCATAAAAAAAATGTTAGAATCTTTATTGTTTAGATATTAAGGTACGATATACATGGCACCAATTTTGTTACAATGATGCTAATACATAATTACTGATGTGTGTTACAGAAAAGCAGTCACCAATTGGTGATGCGTGAAAAATTTTGGATGGTATGCAGAAAAATTGGGAAATTATTTATACTTTTATGAAGATTCAGTTTAAAAAAAGATGAACAAAAAACAACATATTACGGAACACGAATTATTCTTTACTAAAAGCTTTTAGTTACTGAAATAACTAAACAAAAAAACATAATTCCTGAGGTTAGCGATTTTTGGTAACCTCAACCATTTTTTGGAAAATTGTAGGCAAAACACTTCAGTTTGTTGATTGTTGCTTTTCATGAAGCTTATTTGGTTCACTCCTAGAAGAGCCCACACCCTTGGCGTGAATTACTTTGGTTGGCGATAATTGCGCCATCTTGGTAACCCTACTTTTAAACACTACATACGACAACCCTAACTATTTCTAGCATTTTCGTATTTTGTGGGCGCGCATTTCGAATTTCATTTTGTTGTTGGTCTCCGGGCTGGTTGCGTGTGTGAGGGAATCTAATTTAGAATTTTTTACTCTGTTGAATGCAAAAGGTAAGATAAAATTGATTGAATGGTGTATGAAGGAAGGATTGATTGTTTCGAGTTATGAATGGGCTAAATGTAATGATCAGCATGATGTAACATGTTCGGGAATAAAACGCTTTCTTCGAAATCGTGCCAGCCACGCCGAATGTATGTTCGACCATTACCTCGCAGAATAAATATGGCGGCGTTCACACGATCATTCGCTTAGCGATGAGACCTTTAAGACTTTTTTAAAATCTGCTGTTACGCTGTCCCCTCCACTCGGAAAAGATCAGCAGTAAGAAAGTAAGTGCTGTTTTTATATTTTTTTTATCTCAAATGTTTAATCTCTGTATTCCTTACATATATTTTTATTATGCATCCACCTTATCCCGCTATATTTTCTTGCCACCATTGTCGCTTTCGCTTGGCGCCTTTTTTGGTTTGTCGCCAAGGGTGTGGGCTCTCCTAGGATTTTACCGTTTATTTTCAGAGCATAGAAGATTAAAAAAAGACGTAAATATAGCTATAGTGCTCCACCACATAGAGGTCAATCCTATTAGTGAAACGCTAATCATAAAGTTATACATTAAGTGGTTCATGAAGTGTTGAAAAATGGCAACTACTGCTCTAAAGTAAGCACAGCAGACAATTTCTGTATATATACAGACAATGAAGCAACACAAAATGTCTACCCTTAAGCTCTGTAAAATTAACCCTTTCACCTCAAGAAGAGTCATTTAATTTGTTTTCAAACTTGGCACCTCTTCTATGGAGACAATGCAAATAATTTTAGATTCATACCATGACAAAAAAACCCATAATAACTTGGGAGTATTCTGTTAACAAATTACAAATGAAATAAATCTGTTTAGAAAAGTTTTGTTAATGTATATTTCCACATATTTTTATAAAAAAAAATCATACCTCAAGTGCAAGCAGTTAAAGATATTAGAAATGTGTGCTTTCTCTTTTCTTTCTTTTTAACCAGACTGAGCCACAGGAAAATATGATTAGGTACAGCTAGCTAGCTATAACAAACTTAAATGATAAAAAGCTATCAAAAACCAATTATTAACAATAAATTACCATTTTAATAAAATCACTAAAAAAAGTTGCAAACAAAGGTTCTTGGGTACTGTTGCAACTATATCAACCCCGATTTTGTTCGTATCATACACGGTGAATTGGCAATTAAGTGCTAATGTTGCCAATATGGTTGCGATAATACATAAATATCAAAACATACACAAATTATACATCAGAAAATCTTAATTTTTCCATTTATATTTCACAGTAACACCAAATAAAATTTTGAAATTACACAAAATAGATATTTCCTGAGTCTAATGTTATTGCCCCAAGTATTAAAAACTACAATAACTATTTCATCGAAAAATTCACTACCAAGTGCAATAAAGTATTATTATTGTGCACATACAGGCATATAATGTTCTTCCCTTATTGAATGCATATTGCAGCATTTGGCGATGTCTTTTAATTTTAGGTAAATGGCCGACTAAAGAAAAAATATAAGTACCATAAAAAATTATATATTAATTTAATTTAGATTCATTGGAGAAAGATAAAATATATATATACCGTAAAGTCCAGCATATAACGCACACCCATACTTTCAAGCTGCAATTTTTAAATTTTAGGTATATTCGCTATATAATGTGCACCCCTTTTTTACGAAGAAATCTGAAATGTACAAATGTAATGCTGTTATGTTTAGAAGCGATTTATTCAAGGTGTTTATGTAAGCAATTGCAAAAATAGTATACTTTTAGAACTACCATCTTTTAAGTTCAATAAGAATGTCATGTCTTTTAAATAAATAGTATTTCGAAATATTTAGAAGTTTAACTTTTTTATGCTCCTTTATTTTTTAATTTTTAAATCCCTCATTTTTATACCCAGCATATAACTCACACCTGTAAATTTCGATCTTATTTTATGTGTTCAAAGTGCGCGTTATAAGCCGGATTTTACGGTAGGTGGAAGATTTTAATCGGTATACTACTCGCTAAACACATACATAGTGTACAAAATTAAATTTAGTATTTTATATATAAAAATTATCCAAAGTAAATATTCTGTGCTTAAAAATAAATTGAAAAATGATATATCATACGAACAGTAATTGACATAAAAAGAGCTGAACTATCTTTATCAACGCGAAAGTAAAATTTGAAAAAATAATTACAATCTTATGACAACCTGCTTCCTCAACATGTATTTGAGCCCTCTGTCTGTTTCCCTCATTCACTGATGCTTACTCTAATTTGATCAGCATTTATCCCTCGCACTGCCTTTGCTTGGCCAGTATGATGAACTAAGTTCGAGTTTCTGCAATACAATTTTATGTACTCAAGCCGATTGACTGCAGTTAAAGTAAAGGTTTAAAGAAAAACATATGAAGTTACAAAACAGCTCTGAGTAGGCCTTGTATCCGAATTCCTTTGTGGCCCTTTTTCGGATATGAGCATCATGTAAGTGGAATTGTAATAACATTCGTTGGGGCTCCTGCATCATTGATAAAGCGGTAGCTCTACGTCCCTGACAAAAACAAACCATAATAACTTCCAGTATTTTTTTTCACAAATTACTAATGGAATCTGTTTAAGAAGATAATAATCTTACAAAGCAATGAAAAACAAAATAAGGTGCAATATTTTGATGACTCGAAATCAGAAAATCTTAGTTTTAACATTTGTATTTCAATACTAACATCAAATGAAAAGTACTTACATATTATCGCAACCTATTAGCGATATTGTACAAAAAGAAACACGATTGCCAATTCCGCGCGTACAACATCTGCGAAAATGGAATGGCCAACTTTGCGAGTTATCATTTAGTTATTATTTATTATTTGGCGATTGTTGCGATAATACGTAAGAATCAAATGAAGTTTAAAACGTTGTCTAAAAAAGAAAAAAAAACATTCCTATTAAAATCTCCGTCGATTAATTTCGTCACATTAAAATATCTCGAAGTGGGAAAAAAATATTGTTTCCAAACATTGAATGTTATATCGCGGCATTTGGCTACGTCTGTTTATTTCAGGTAAATGGTTGACGGAAACTATTTGGTAGAAAAATAAGTAGCGTACAGAAGTTAATTATGTTAGTTTCATTTTCGCTTAGTAAAGAAAAATAAATTTAGCTTAAAATTACAGAAATAACACGATGTAGAATTTAATCAAAGTTGTAAACATCCCGCGAGAATACTATCTGACTGTTGCCAAACCTACAAAACAAAATTTGAGTTCTTGAAAGAATAATTTTAAAAAAAAGATTTATTCGAAAAATAATCCCAATTACGTATCAAAAGACAATAAATAGATAAATATGACAACGCATAAACAACCATAGAAGAGTTATACAATAATTTGGAAAAATCTAAGCGTAAAGTTTAAATTTTCGCATTCAGAGCGAATCCTGACGTCGTATGACGTCATAACACCAAAAATCACTTAAAAATTAAATTAAAAAAAAATTTAGAGAGAATTTCGAAATAAAAAGTACATAAGATCCTGACCAGAGACAAATGCAACGTTGTGTCAATATTTCAGATTAATCCATGCAGAACTTTTTGAGTTATGCGCGCATACACAAACCAACACAACATTTATATATATATATATATATATATATATATATATATATATATATATATATATATATATATATATATATATATATATATATATATATGTGTGTAGGATTTTCCCTTTGAAACATTTTGTTAAAAAGTTGAGTCATATTCTTTTCAGAGGACCATAAATCTCAATTTTATTTATTACTGCATTCCGAAGCAGCGCCGTCTAGGGAGCTTTCGTAGCTCCGGCTTGAATAATTTTTCGGGAGAGGCCTACTTATCACTGCTTGTTCAACACGTCACGTCTTTAGCGCATTTTCGCGCCCTGCGCGGTACCACCAGTCCTAACGTCCAAAAATGAGAAAGGTTTATTTCTCCGTCTTCTTAAAGGTATAACTCAACTTTCGATTAACCTAATTCCTGCATGTCTTTATCTTTGTAAATATCCCCTTTTGTAAATATTTCCCTTTAACTTTAAATAAATTATTTTTTACTTAAATGAAGTATCTGTGTTTAAATGACTTTGATTCACAATTAATTCATCACTCGCCCTTAAATACTTACCCCTAGACAACCCACCTCGCCAATATAAAATCCCGCCTTCTGAAGAGCCTGATTGTTATTCGAAGATTTATTCGGACTCCCACATATATATATTATTATATATATATATATAAATAATATAAATTTTTATATATTTAAATATATATATATATAAATCTCCCCTCAAAAAATTTAAAAATTTAAAAACTTTAAAAACCTGATATTTAAAAAATTTTAAAAATATTCGGTGGGCCAAAGCTTACGTACTAGTGGACCACACGCACCCCGCGAGCCCCGTGTTAGACACCCCTGATTTAGATTGTAACTGACAGTTGTGCTTCTATACGGTACCTTTCTCATTGGACAACTGTTGGGGACATGACAAGCCTATGTGTTCTGGATCTTGTGGTTCGAATACTTTTATTGGATCCCCCCACCCCATATTCGATTGAATGGTAACGAGATAGCCGAGAATTTGGCAAAGTCTGTCTCTGCTGACACTTTGAAGGGAAACGCTTGTCTTACCGAACTGTTCTTCATTAAAAAAATTGAATCAAACGTTCATCGGAGAAAGCTTGGTATTTTGGAAAAAGACCTCGTGGGTGTCGCCAGTTCAATATTCCTAGGAATCAGCAGACGATTTTATCACACTTTTTAGTGGCCCGATCCAACCTCCTACTTTTCACCAGGGCCGAAAAGTCTTTGCAGAGTGTCATTGGTGCAAGGCCTACCCAGGTCATATTCTCAACTGATTGAATGTTACTATTGATGAGACTTTATTTTTATGGTTGGTTTCATGGAGTTGGTGCAGCTATGCTACACCGCACATCTTGGATAAGAAGCAACAATAACAGATCCCAGAAAGTAATGAATGCCAAGACGCGATCGTGAGTCTCTTATTATCTCGTCTACCTATTGACTAAGGTTATCACTCCCTGGTCGCCATTTTTGTCAGCTGTAATATTCTTACTCATGGTCTTCCTCAAGTTTCCTCCTTTCGACAGAATCTCCGGAATCTTCTACAATTCTTTTCTCATACTCGGCTGAATAATTCTTTCTGAAAAACAATAAATTATTCCCTTTAAATTTTTATCACTCAATCAAGTGTTAATCACTCTTAGCACTACGAGATATACTGAATATCAATCCCCCATTAGTTATAAAATGGAACAATATATTGTTTTTGAACTTTGAGGAGTTGTTCGGATATGGCTGGTGTTTGTTTGGCTGGCAATCTTAATATAGGTTTACTCTGTGAGTAGGGCTTGGATAACGATCGCCCTAGGGCTTAATTTTCTATTCGGTCCCCTTTTCCGCGAAACACGATAAATGTCATTTCCTTATCTTGAATTCAATTTGCCTCGGTTCATATAAAAATCAAGTTCAATAACATCTTCAATTCATAGCATAGTGTTTACATATTTCTGGATATTTGGCTCTGGTACTCTCGGTAGTATATGGCATCTGACGAAAGCTTGAATTAAAAATTTGATAGTGAGACCACCATTGAAATGGCTCTCACACTTGGGGATTTGCCGTGTCTGCAAAAACTAGTGTACCAAAATTCAACCAATTTCTAAAAGAAAAAAATATTTCTTGATCTCACCTTTGTGGCTTGTAGGCACCTTTGTAGAATTGTCATGATAGAGAACACGTGGCCTGAGTCGTAGGTTTGAACCCGCTTCGAACTTGTACTCGTGACCACTTGGGGTACGAGTTCTAATGCCGAAAGAACCCCATGTAGAAGGGCTGATACACGTTAAGAGGCTCTAAGACCTCTCGTTGTCATAGTGTGGAAGTTTGGAGGACTTGAACAACTTAATTGGATGTCATCCTCGTTGCTAGACCAGGTTCAAAGTGTCGAGGTCCGTCGTCGTCCTAGTGTCTGTTTAGAGTGTGCGACGTTAATAAGCCTTAAAATAATCATGTTTAGGCATGAGGGTAAAAGTTTAGAGAGTGAGGTTTCAGTTCAAATATAGTCCTTGTCATTTGATAAAGGTTCAGATTTATGTCTATTGGGAGTTGTACCCGAGTAGCTAGAAAAAGCAACTTTAGTAAACAATCAATCATTTATTCAAAAGCATACTGATTGTTAATTTTGATAAATTAAATTAATATTTTACAAACAAACTTGATTGTTACATTTTTAGTTATATTATGTTTCTGTTTTATTATTTATTTATATTATATTGGTACACGTGGCAAGAGAAAAATAAGCAAGCACTGATTAATCATAATTTTTTTGGAACAATTAACCTGTTACGCTTTTCATCGTGACATTATCAACAGATCCCTCCCCCTCAAATAACGGCAACGGTATCTGTGTAACAGATGACGTTTATTTAAAAGTCAAACATACAAAATTACTTTCTGCAGTAATCTAAGCAAAGGTCCTATATGACAAATGACGTCCAAAGTCCTGCTTCCCAAACCACATTCGCTATCTATCCCTCCCTTTCTAAGTCTAAACAACCGAATCTTTCAACAGAAACTATCAGATACCGCACATTTTTACTCAAGGATGAAAAGAGTTCTGCTGCTGTAATACGATCATTAGTCAGCCGTGCAACTCGTACAGGAATAGGACTAATTCGCGAGACTAAATTCAATATTTCATTCAATTGATCACGCACACATTAGATTTCTTGAGGTAGTATTCATAAAAAGCATTTCAGAGTATAATAATAAGCACAATAATAATACTTTTGAGTTGAGAATCCTTACCATTGAAACAGACCTTTTTTTTTCTTATGAGGTACGACAATATTTAGTTCAGGGATAGCCAACCATTTTGGTAACAGTGTCACTATCTGTTATTAAATCCTTATGCGTGCCATACACTTCTAACATTTCCAACAAACAAAAAGATATAAAAAGGTGAAAAAATGATACTTATTAACTAATGAAATGTTTACTCAAATAGTATATTTTTAATACACGTTTAAGTAATAATGATGATGTCGTGACTACCCTGAGAGAAGTCCAAGTTGAGAAAATTTTAAAATATTACATTAAATACTTAGGTTTTATTTTCTTAGTAAACTTTTTACTTAATTTTTAAAAAAAAATTTAGGTAAACATTAAAAATGAGCAACTTCAAACTTTTATTTTTCATTTATTATTCAACAGTTAGTACTTGCTTAATGTGGCTTTTGCATTTGTAGCTTTTTTACTATGTTATCTAGATTAGGATTAATTCTTGAAAATGATAGCAAAACTTGGTTGTGTGTGTGTGTGTGTGTTTTAGGTGTATATCGGTTGATTTTGAGTGATATTATGATGTTTTTATATTATGTTCGTAATAGAAAACATTTATTCACACACACACCAAGTTATATTGATCCGAAACTACAACAATATCGACCAGCTAAATCTGTAATTTTGGCAAATTGCCTGACGTTTCAAACTTCCACCGTTCAATATAATTTGGATCACTTGAGAGGAAACAATTTCCTAATATTTGCTTTTCAGTTTAGTATGGGGCTGTAAATAAAGTCTAATAATTACGATTTAGATTTAAAGGTGGGTAGCAATTAACGTCTTGTAGAGAAATTCAAAACGGATTTATGAAAAAGTTTAGGATTTTCTTATCGTCTTGAAAATCATCCAACCTAGAATTGAATGAATTCTTCAAAATGAATATTAAATTTTTAAATCTATTATAACTCAGAGTACAAGCTGCATGGCCCGGCGCTGCACGGGTTTTCTCTCTTTTTATAAATTTTCCCTTTCCTTCCCAAAATCATCACTGTCATTATTCTTTTTCGAAATTACTTTGACTGTTTTGGTTTTTTTTTCTCTGTTTAGCCCGGCATTACACGGGCTTTTACCGAGTGTGCAACTTAATTTCCACGTTAATTTCCTCTTTCCTTCATGACGCCAGCACTTTTGTGTGGGTGTGTACGCGTACGATGCGAGTGATTGCTAGAATGATGTCATTAAAATTCCCTTTTTCGAAATTTTTTGACTTCGTTTCACTGTCAGACATGTTTCTTTCCCCTTCATTTACCTCCTGCGTTGCAAGAGCATTTTTGAATATGTAACATATTGTCATGGAAATTCCCCTTCTCCTCTAGCTGTCAGCACTTCCTGTTATGTATGTAGGATTTCTATATTAACGTCATTACAATTCCCTTTTTCGAAATTTCTACCACATTTTCCCATTGTCAGACACGTTTCCTTTATCGCTGTATAATCCGGCGTTACAGTGGCTTTTTTGAGTGTAGAGCAGTGTTTCTCAAACTTTGAATACTGGTGACCCAATTTTCAATCATAATTTTTTTTCGCCCCCCCCCCTGTACAACAATAATGTATTTACTGCAATAAAAATGCACTTTGAGAGAGAGACGCTAAAGTTACAATACGATCTTAATTATAAACCGTACAAATTAATACAATAAGTATATTAAATTTTGTATATGTAACTTTTAAGTAATATATATTTTAAGAAAATTACTTAAAATATATATTAGTTACTTATTATTATGTTATTTTTATTTCTCTAATTTTTAAATTGGAACAGATCGCAAAATGACATATTTAATTAAAGATTTATTTCCTTCAGCATTCATTTCTCAAAGTACAAATGTCATTAGAAAAATAGTCTAGTCTACGTTGCTCTCTATCATATCCATCACATCTGGCATTATACGTTTGCGTTAGTCTGGGCAACCTATCGGGCGCAAAACATGTAAAACCTCGTACAAATCCAGTCGGTTTTGGTCGACTCGATAGTCCTATAGCTACCGAATCTAGCTTGAATGTACATTTTTTAATTTACACGTTAATTGTAATTCAGTAGATTAAAACAAAATCATACATACATTTTTAAGTCGTAAGCAAACATTCGATGATAATAAATAATCAACAAGTACACAGACGAGCAGGGTTCCGAAAATTAAATCAAGGCGATATTCTCAAAAATACTTAAATTTTGGATTTACCACTACTGAAGTAAATTGTGGGGAAAAAAGCCTCAGCTCGTTATGTGTTAAAACTTACAAAACTGAAGAACAACATGTGAGAGTTGTTTTTAAAAGATGTAAAATCATTTAGCTATGTTAGCAAAGAATTTTGGATGAGGACAACTTGGTAGCAAGTTACGAGAGGATTAGGGATCTATTTCAAAATACTCCAGAAGGGCTCTCAACTTCCGAAGAAATCTTCATAGATTTCACATCCAGTGAAAAATTAAAACGCAATTTTGTAATAAATCGCTCTTTGAATTTGGGGTAGAGGTGAATGAGGAATTATCTGTACTGAAAACAAAAGCACTTCGTATACTATTACCATTTTCAACATCCTATCTTTTTGTTAAACCAGATTTTCTGAGATGGTTGCTTTGAAGACAAAATATAGATCTCAGCTAAATATAAAAAAATAACTCAAAGTGTCAATTTTTGTTATTAAACCTTCCTTTGAAAAACTTTCCTCTACAAGACAAGCCCATGGAAGTCCCTAATAATTATTAAATTTGTTCTTAATTTAGTAATAAGAAAATATTTATAAAATACCTTCTTCAGTACTGATGCATTAAAATTATACTGGCTAAAACACCGGCTATTCGCACGAGTTCATTTTTTTTAAAAAATAAAACATTATTCTTGATATAATAGCTGAACTGTAAGGAGAGTAAAACTGCGTGCACGTCATTGTATACAAAAATGTAACATGATTTTTTTTTAGATAAATGCTATAATTGTAAATAACTGTTTAAATGAACTGTAATTTTAAATCTCACATAATTAGCATTTAGAATTAATGTTAAATAATGAAACATAATATAAAATTACGATGAAGAATAATTGTGTTACTTTTTAATAGTTAAAGCGAGAAGACTTCAAAATGTTTTAACCCGGGAGCAGGCGCGCATTCGATACTAACGCTAATGGTAGTGCGGGGGGACTCAGTCACTCCAATCATTTGTTCATAATTATTTTTACTGTACACGATACAAATTGGAATTCCAGTGAATAATATTTTTAAGAGAAAGTATACTTACCGGCTTTCAAGGACTATTCAATTTTTCTTTGATTCGAGAAAAAATCCAATAAAACTGAACTAAAATGATTCAAAAGTGCAAGACCATAATAAAGGACGCAAATCAGAGACACTTTTCACTAATATTACAGAAATGTTAAACCAATCAATTCTTTTCCAAATATCGTAAAACTCTTTATTATTTATATTTCCCTAAGCGAAAAGCAAACGCATAAGAGATGGGACGGAACTCTAATGTAGAACTAACCATACCATAAGTTTGAAGGCCAATCAAATGATTAGCAAACGTACTATGCAGCCTGGCTGAAAAGTGAATCATGGCTTCCTTTTCTTTTTCTACAACTAATGTACAGTATTTCAATAATAATTACAGTGATGAATTGTTTATCTTAGAATTTTTCTCAGGGTCTGGGTTTCGTTTTTTCTTTTGACGAGTAATATTTTATGTTAAAACGTAATAAAGAAATCTCTCATTGAGGAAATACAGCAAATTAAACAAAACGTTTTTTTTTCTCTCTTTAATTTGGTTTTGGGATCAAAGATAGCTATTTGATGACGGAAAAACGCCAGATGATAAACATAAATTATATCAGTGTTGCTGTGTATTTTTTTATTATTATGGAAGAAAGCATTTTGTTTTACTTCTCTTTCCGGTTATTTTTTTTTAAACAAAATCTTTAAATTTTCAATATGCTCGCGCCCCCCCCCAGGAGGGCGCGCCCCACACTTTGAGAAACACTGGTGTTCCCCCATTTTTTATAAATGATAAATTGAAAAATCTTACAGATAGCTATTGAAATGATTTTTTTTCTGATCGTTTGAATGTTTGATTAAACATATGAACTTTAAAAAAAATTATATATATACATACATACACACACACATATATATATATATATATATATATATATATATATATACATATATATATATACATACATATACATATATATATATATATATATATATATACATATATATATATACATACATATACATATATATATGTATACATGTATCATGTATTGGAGTAATTCTTAGAATGACTGGAGAAATGCAACGTGCAGCCGTTTATCATATTACATTTTATCTTTTGAATGATTTTTCTTTCACCTGGAGATGTTGATGTGTATAAAAATATAACTAGATTTGAGCGTGATAAACACGTCTTGAGTAGAAAGTATTCTTTGTCAGCCCTGATAATGATAATAATAATTATTATTAGAAGTTCTTTCTTTCTTATTATTATACATATTATTTTTTTAAATGTCAGTGACCACGACAAATCCTAAAGACCCGTCTTGCAGAGGTGCTAATGGACACTAAATCTGTGAATGATTAAAATCTTCACATTGGCTCGGTGGGGAAGTTTAGAAAGCTTTGCCAGCTGACACGCTCCATCGTCAATATCCTTCGTGTTGCTTGTGAAGGCAACATTAATAAACAATGGATTAGAATAATCCCTATGAAATCCATGTAACAGGATCAAGAGTTTTATAGTTTATGTACATATAAATTAAGATGAATTAGTTCTGAGACCCCAAATAATGAACCTCATCGTGTTTATATGCATATGGCTCCAAAAATGCTCTATCCCCTGAATAAAAAGAAATGCTATAGTGATCATGTGTTCAGGTATTTAAACTGACATGGGGCTGAGATGAAGATGACAGCTTCTTGAAAAAAATCGTGACCGGTGATGAGACAAGGTGCTTTTCCTCACATAAAACGTTAGTCAAGTGAATGGAAAGCGAAGTTTTCACCAAAACTTCGCGCTTGGACTAAAGTCGAGGGAAACTGCGCCAAAGCAACTGAAAGATCTGTGAATTGATTCCAATAGGGTTTCGACCAATTATACGAAAGCTGGAGCACACAATTGCGTGGATGCAGAAGAACAACACTTTAAAGTAAAACAAGATTAAAATATCGTTCTATATTTGAATAATTTGTAATTGACCAATTCCGGGAATTTTTTCGACCCTATATCTGAGACGTATTTCTATAACAGGGATTTTATTGTTTGCTTTCTATGTACTTCCTTATTCATGATCTTGTGGACTATTTATAGGTATTCTTTAATCTTACGTACTCTTCTATCATTACTAAAAAAATTTCTCTCTAATGTTAGTTTTAAAAATTTTCTTAACAATTTTTTCGTTTCAATTTAAAGGGATTCTTAAATGTGATGTGTTCAAAAAATGAAAATAGTATTTTTTCTCATAAATTTCTACGGTGGTAAAGTGCTTTTTTTAAAATTCGAAGTCGTTATAAAGAAGCAGGTGTTAGAAGAACAGCTGTTCGTAGCGCTAAGTTTCGATTTTCATTGTTTTAATCGGACGTGAAACGTTAAACGCATTTTTCTCAAAAATGTTTTTTAAACTTTCCTCCATCATATCTCAATTCAAATTTATAAGGTAGACTCAGCACATTTTTACGAACTAAATGTGGACTACGATAGTAGTTAAAATATGCCGCTTTTGGAACAGAGGATTGAGGATTAGGCAAACGAAAGAGGGTGGAAATCCCCTCGGGTCTGGACCGGGAGGATGGTTCCCCCTTCTGACTGGTAAGAGTTTCGGGGCTCTGTACCAGTGGCGCACACAGGAATTTTTCAAGGGGGCGGGATCGAAAGTTCACCATTCTTGTATCATGCTCCGTTTGATTTTGTCGATTTTCGGGAACAAAACACAGTAAAAAACTAGTTTTTGAATAAATAATTAGCATTAATTAATAAAATTAATCATTAAAAGCAAGTAATTAATTAAATTTTACGTACTATATACTTAGAATTATAATCAATCGGAAAAAAAAATCAAGGGCTTTGTGGGGGGTCCGGACCCCAGGACCCCCTTATGTGCGCCACTGCTCTGTACTAATAAGAAATGCACGCTTTTAGCGATAACGAGTTATATTCTGATATAATTTTAATTAAATGGGTAGAATAATAATTTTTTAATTATGTCATTGGGAGCAAATCTTAATTGGGATGAATGAATCAAACTTTTTGGAGGGGGACATAATTTCTTACCTAAGGTAAATCAATAATTTTATTAAAATCTATTTTTCTCCTTAAATATTTTAATTATTTTATAAACCTAACTATTATTCGCCTGTGGTGCCATCTATGAACGATTTGAATTTACAAGTGCAGAATTATGCCTATTCTTAAGTTTCGAACCTCAAAAACCTTCGTACTTGAATGTTAGACAATCGCGTTTTCTAACCATTCGACTACGAAGACTTAATGCTTCTTTGAGATTTTGTGAATACTTAAAAAATCGAATTAAAGTATTAAAAATAAAGTTGAGATTCCTACAACTAAAAATTAATAGCACTCTGTTTGAAAAATTCGATGCAAAACTATTCAAAGCTAGGGATTTCTTTATTTTATTGGGTAAACTAACGATTTTGGAAATAAACGTACGGTGCATGTTTAGACCAAACGAAGACACGTTTAGAATGAATCATAAGTCTGATAAAGAATTACTCAGTAGGATAAAAATGGAATGTTTTCTTATATGGTCAAAGATAAATGTTCTAGATATATGTAAGAATGTGTGTCTTGATAAGAACCTTATTTATTCACGCTGAAAATGCTCCAGAAATCTGATAATGTATTACTCGGTGGAAATCCTATGTGCATGTCAATACATAAATGCTGATAAAAAAAGCAGTTAATACCCATTTTATCAAGGCGCGCATATGAGAGTTGATTATTCTGCCCCACCAATCAGCTGATTTAAGTTTTGTGATAACATCCAGACAAACCAATCACAGTTCAGTATTGATGTAAGGTTCTAATCATAGACTTGGGTTATATTTAGTTAAAAGTCATTTCTAACTTTTTCTCTCTCAGACTACAGTTTTAAATTTTGTTCTATTTTAAACGGACTCGTACAAAATTTCAAAAATGAAACGAATGCTGGATCTCCCAAATAATGTCAATTAAGCGTGTGGGTTTCAATGAAGATGACAAACTATAGATTGCTCCTTTTCTTGTGTGCTGTTCCGCCACATCATTTCCATTTGGGGAAAGACATCTATGCTGCAGTGACATATTTTGCTACCTCCTTTCAAGTTCATCTACGACAATATACAAGAGATGAAAACAATCGACTTTACCCGACTAAAAAAGGTATCTGTATGTCAACTGTGTTCTTCAAATCGAATCGAGCTAATCAACGTGCTCTCCTCAACCAAAGAGACCGTTGTTCTAAAAGACGCTTTGATGATTTCAACTGTGTTCATCGAGGACGTTCCACATATTACCTGTCAGTGATACTTCAAACAGAAGGACTTTTCGAGAAAGTTCTTCTCAGGGACTTGTTATGATTGAAAACAGTTGGTTAGAATTAGCACAAATTCGCAAAAGAATTACGGAGAGGGCCATGTCCATGGTCTTCGATTGTATTTTTCGAAAATTGCTGCTAAATGAAGTTTCGAAATTTACACCAAATGCTGTTGTGAATACGGACATTTCAGAAGTAGAATCAGTACTAACTACTTCATTAATATAACTTTTTTATGAATACTCAGGGAGCTCTATTATCGACGTGTTTGAATGTACTCAGGGATATGTAAGTCAACTCGGACATGAATGCATTTTAATGGATCGTGAAACTCGTTTGTAACTCTTTGGTGATCTAGTCTTTCTTGCTATGAACTTTGAGCAGCTAATTCACGACTTTATTCAACGAAACATTCAATAAATAATTGGGATATGACTTCAGTTATAAATAATGTTAAAAGTATGTACATTGCCTCTGATATTCATCGCTTGCCTTAAATAAAATAATTTTTATGTGTATTGATGTGTTATTACTGTTCCATCTCTAGTTCACATTTTTATATTTGTGATATTTCAGTATTTTTTCGGGTTAATTTAATGGTATAAATACTTAAAGAATTCTACTTTTAACATTATTCATGTATATGATATTATTCAATTAGCACGTTATTCCTCAGTCTTGAAAAGGCTTATCGAGAACCCAAACAGTCGGGTAGTTTTGGCGATGTTGAGACTTTATTTAGAGCAACAAATAGAAAATTTCCTAGGAAAGATATTAAAAAGTGGCTATATATAAGTGGGAAAAATTCATATACTTTACATAAACCTATTAAAAAGAAATTTATGAAAAATAGAGTATTTGTAAATAGAATGAATCAGCAATTTCAGGCTGATTTAGTAGATATTCAGTCTCTTACTAAATTTGATGATGGGTATAGATTTGTAATCACTTGCATTTGTGTTTTATCTAAATATGCTTGTGCTATTCCATTATATGATAAGAATGCGAAAGTCAGCCTTTGAACGAATCTTTTCTGGACGTATTTCTTTTAAATTTCAAACTGATGCTGGTAAAGAATTTATAAACAAACTTTTTCAGAATTATTTCAAAAAGGAGGAAATAGAGTATTTTTTATGACGAATAATAATACGAAAGCCTCTGTTGTAGAACGATTTAACGGAACGTTAAAGACAAAAATGTGGAAGTATTTTACGTAAATGAATACAAAGCGTTATATCGATGTTATTGATAAATTAATCCATAGTTATAATAATACTTGGCACAAAAGTATTCAGATGGCCTCATCTTCTGTAACCGAAGAAAATGAAAAGGAGGCATGGCAAAATTTGTATGGAAATCAAAATAAAACATTATCTAAACCTAGATTTCAAATAGTTCGAATTAGCAGAGAGAAATTAATATTCAAAAAAGGATATGAACAAAATTGGACTCGAGAGATGTTTACCATTTATCACATTATTTGTAGTAACCCCACTGTTTATAAAGTAAAAGACTCTCTCTTTCTCTTAACAGGAGAAGAAATTCGGGGTACATTTTATGAACAAGAACTTCAAAAGGTAACGGATTCAGGCTATTATATTATCGAAAAAATTTTGAAAACACGAAAAAAGAATGGCAAGATTAAATATTTTGTACAATTTTTGGGGTACCCAGAAAAATTTAGCATGTGGGTACATGACGTGGAACATCTATAAAGAACGATCAATATCTATTTAATCATCAGTCGTAAAAATGTCTTTCTACGTAACACTTGTGAGTGATAGCTCCAAAGATTTTTTTCCAGAAAATAAAATTTCACATTTTATTACACAACTTCCGACTCCTATTACTCTAAAGGGAGAATGGGAAATGGGATTAGTTGATTTTATTTACCCTCATACATGGTACAATACAAGAGAAGGTAATAATTTATTCGGTTTTGATCTGGCTGATGGGAAGTTGATAGCCAGTAAAATTCCTCGAGGATGTTATGAGTCTATACCTGACATTTTAGAGGGCATGTGCTTAGAAGATTTTAAGAATAAAATAGAATTTCATTATCCCCCTGTTGTCAAAAGAGTGAATATCAAGACAAAAGGACATGCTAAAATTTTTTTAGGGGAAGGTGTTTCTGAACTCCTTGGTTTCGAACCAGGTGAAATTAAAGGGAAAGTAGAAAGTCCTTATATCGCTGATCCTAATGCTTCGTTTCCCCTTATGTATGTTTATTGTGATTTGGTAGAATCTCAAATTGTTGGTGATATTCAAGCTCCCCTTTCGAAAATTGTAAAAGTTGAAGGAAGAGATGGAGAGAGGTGGTAAATTCACACAATACAAGACTTCATTATGTACAGGTAATACGTCGGCATTTTCAAACAATCGAATTGGTTCTTAGATTACATTCAGATGATTTAGTACCCTTTGAAAGGGGTAGAGTTATAGCGGGGGTCCATTTTCGCATGAGACAAATAGTATAAAAGAAAATTAATGGATGTATAAAGTTCATTCAAGAATCAAACTTTGTGGAATAAGGATGCTCGTTCCATATACGAGTTGTTTAAAACAATATGAGGACTATTTCGTCGATCAAGCCGGCAATGAACTTTCTTATTATCAAGGTCAATCCTTTCAAAAGGGATATGGTATCGAAGGATGGTTTAAAAGACTATTCCCTTTTTTATCTCGAGGAGCCAAATCCGTCGGAAAAGAAGTTTTAAGAACAGGGGCTCAAATAGCGAATGATTTATTAGAAGGACGAAATCTGAAAGAATCGGCTGAAGAGAGGGAAAAGGAAACAGGAAGAATATTAGCAAAGAAGGCAATTAAAAAAGCAGATGACATGCTCGGTAAAGGGAAAGCCTATAAAAGAAAAAAGAAACTTCCGAAGTATCTCATTCAATCGAAAGTAAGGAAGAAGAAAAGACGTGATATTTTTGATACGCAATAAAAATGGCATTTCTTTTGAAGGATTTTCCAGAATGTGTGCGAAATCCGAACTTAATTTATTTGCACTTCCGCCTACCCAAACGATAATTGAAAAAGGTCATTGGATTCAGTTTCATCCAATAGCAAACGTATCTGACGGAGGACCTACTGAATTTGTCATTTCAGGAAGCGGTGAAGAGTACCTTGATTTATCTCAAACTCAAGTTTATGTTAGAGCAAAAATTTTAAAAAGTTAGGGAAAACTGATAACAGAAGAAAATAAAGTCAGCCCCGTTTATATTTTCCTTCACTCTTTATTTTCTCAAGTGGATATTAGTTTAAATGAGAGAATCATCTCATCCAGAAGTAATACGCTTATAGAGCTATCATAGAAACTCTGTTGTTGTTGTTGTCTGATGCCACCTGTCTGACGCACGAGGCCCACGAAATTCATCGTGGCATGGGCTAGAGGTACGCCTGTCGTTGGCCTTGAGCACCATACAGGTGACAGTACGATTTTAGCTCGGCGAAGTTCCCCGAAGGGACGATAGATGGCGACACGACCTCTATCTCCACCTCCACAATTTCTGCATCTAGACTGAAGGGGAGGGAAATATTCTCCAGTCCCTGCGCTCGTGATTAAGCCCACAAGACTACGAACCCACTGATTTAACGAGCACGTACTCCGTGTGTACTCGGAGGGTGTTTGGGGGCATCGGGCATCGAACCCAGGCCTTCCGGTCTGGAGTCCGATGCTCTAACCACTAGGCTACCCACGGCCTTATAGAAACTCTTAAACCAGGGGATGACAGCAAGATTTCACAGCTTACATCTGAAGTTTATTATACGGATACAGCGGGTCGAATGAATATATATGACGAAGATGATAAGGACCCCAATGAAGGATTCAACAAAGAGTTTCATTATTCAAAAGCATCGCGACTGTTGATATGATGGGGCGACTTCATGTAGATTTGTTTAATCAAGATAGACTTTTGCTTAACTTAGTGGATTTAAAGATTAAACTCATTAGAAGTAAGACAGAATTTTGATTGATGGGAGATGGGGATTATAAAGTGGTTTTTGATCACATCTCTCTCTCTTTGTAAGAAAAGTACGTGTAAATCCAGGAGTTCTTATAGGGCATGCGAAAGCTTTAGAAAAAGCAACAGCTAAATACGCCATCGATAGAGTTATATGTTAAGTTTTTTTTTTCTATACCTCAATCCGGCTATTCTTTCATTCAGGATAACGTTTCTTCGGGACAGATGCCCAAACGATTGGTATTGGCTTGCGTGGATATAATGATACATTTAACGGAAACTACAAGAAGTCTTCCCTTCGAATTCAACCGTTATTATATGAACTTTTTAGGAGTTTATGTAGATGCTCTATCTATACCTCATCAACCATTAGAACTAGATTTCGAAAAAGATAAGTACATTAAAGCATACCAGTATCTATTCTTACAGTCTGAAGGTCTTTATTTATCGAGAACTGAGTTTCCTAGAGGATATGCCTTATATCTGTTTGATAAAACACCTGATTCATGTGATGGGGAACATTTCAATTTGATCAAGCACAGTAACTTAAGAATAGAATTAAAATTTAATATATATATATATATATATATATATATATATATATATATATATATATATATATATATATATATATATATATATATATATAGCTCTAGAACAGACGGTTTTACTAATAGTTTTTGCCAAATTTGAGTCCCTGATATTGAAATCAACAAAACAAGAAACGTGCTCTTCGATTTTGGAAGCTAATGTATACCTCACAGATTCATCAAATTTTGTCTAGAGATTGAGACGCATCAAGATATTTCATTGGAGTTTTCCCATCAAACGAAATACCTCTTCCAAAAGAACGTGCTTCCCTAGTTGTAAATACGGATACACGTGACCAAGAAGGATCACACTGGTTGGCAATGTATATTAAAGACAAGAACACTTTAAAATTTTTTGATTCTTAGAAATGTACGGGACTCACACATATTTCCAAGTATGCTGAACAGTTTACGAATGTGAAGTGGAATAAGAAATCTCTCTAACAGACCACAAAATATCTGTTTGTGGACTTAATTGCGTTTATTTTCTTTTAAAAATAAGCCGAGGTTATTCAATGGATTATGTGTTGTATGAATTCTCTCGTAATAAACTCAATGATTTTCGATTGTATCAATATTTCAGAAAAAGGTATAATGTAAGATTAGATTTTAGATGGTGAATATATATATATATATATATATATATATATATATATATATATATATATATATTTATATATATATATATATATATATATATTCTTATATTTTGTGTTAGTGTTATTATTTTTGTAAGACAACTATAATTTAATTTTTTATTACAAATGTATAATATTGCTTGATGTTTAATGATTAGTATGAATAAAATACTATATTATTTTACTTTCTGAAATAAATAAGAACTAAACAAAGTATAAATTGAAAAGAAAAAGCAATTTATTTAGGAACAAAAAATTACACTTAATATTCTATCCATGATGAAGGTTTTCCATACAATATTCTTGTTTTCAGATATTTATTCTTAATATAGCTTGATGGAAAGTTTTTTCTTTTTAAAACTTCGTTAAAAAATTCAAATCCAAAAGGTTTTTTCCCTGTCCTTTACTAGATGAGTAATCAAATTTATACTATTTGAATTGCGTATAATTTTTCCATTCACTATTAGCTCTTTATCGAGTGTCCAGTACATTTCTCCTTGATTTTGCTGGATAAAGTTTAAAAATTTCTTTGGGATATTTTTGCATTTCACTGGGGCTATACTTCCTATCTCCTCTTCAATTGTATCAGCTTTCCTCTTTGGGACGGGTTTCAACATGCTCTTTTGGTGATAAGCTTGTAATGGTATTTTTCTTATCTTCAACCGTGTCTTTTAAACTGATTTTGATAATTTTCTTGTTTTGTGTCCACTGTCTCCATGATATCAGGATTTTTACTAGGATAGGGAAAGTTTACAAATTTCTGAAGAATTTGAAGATAATGAATTGGTTTTTTTTTTCGTCAGTGATATTTTTCCTTTGAAGAATGGTATGCATCTGTTTATCTGGTATAGACAATCGGTCCTGAGTATATAAATTTTTGAAGTCTCTCTTCCGGGACAAGCATAAGTTTCTTAGTATGCTCCATTAAATAGAGAAAAACCAATAAAACCGAAAGGGCAGTGGGGATTAAGAAACTAAGGAATCCTTCCCCCTTTTGAACTAACAAATGCCTTTTCTTATGTAAAGAAATAGATCTATCTCCCAACTTCCGTACGACCCTTTTAAAGGGGGTCAGATTTGACTTCTGGCGTTTGGTCAATGGAACATTGCCTTTTAAAGTATTCATAGCACTTTCACATATGGCCTTTATCAGAGAGTTTAAACAATTTCGCAAAGTCTTTTTCTTACTTTTACTTCTAGTTAAAAGTTTTAAATGCTTAGTATGTTGCTTAGTTGACATGTTTAAAGTGAATGTCGTATATCATACGTTTCAATCCTTTAAATACTATATTTTAACACAGAAAAAATATTACGGTAAAATGTATTATTTCTGCGAGCAATTATGATCGAGGAACATAAAAAATGTTTTTATCCACAGGAAAAATATTCGTACGTACGCGTAATTGTTCATCAGTTTCAGGTTTCAAACCGATAAATAAATATCTATATGGACGTATTGTTGCATCGTTATAGCTTTCAAGAAAAATTTTGATTTTGAAGGATATATTTGTCTAGCTAAACAAGAAATCTGTTGTTTGTCTCTAACGCTTTTGAAACAGCATAAATAAGAAGCATTTAAAGAAACATTTCTCATTTCTCGACCTTCATAAAAAATGTTTTGAACAATAAAGATAACAGATATATTTTTATGATGACTTCCCTTTGTAAATAAATTTGATAATTTTTTATCATCGCCCAATTCACTCATTAAATCATCTATTATTATAAGAACATATCTCATATTTTCTATATCATGGGGTATTCCTTCATGAAATTCAACATCAAGTATTTCATTAAAAAGTTCTTCATAAGCACCATAACGCCAAATGATTTTTGAAGGGATTGGTTTAATCAATTTCGTATCTAATAAACGTTTTACAATGTAAGTTTTACCAGAATTAGACGGACCACATATTAGCATAGAAAAGGGATGTTTCATGTAAGGAAACTCCATTGCAAATGAAAAAAAATATCCTAAAAGCTTTTATTTTATATATATATACCTTTAAAAAGTTATCTTAGAAGTAAATTATATAAAAAATACAACAACAAAAAATCAATGAAATAAAAAACATATTTTATTTATGCACAAAATATCGAATTTGAAATGAGATAAACAATTTGTAATAAATCCAACCCGAATAATACAATTTTTAGAAATAGATTTAAGCAGAATTATATATATACATATATTTATATAGAATTATGTATACAGAATTATTTATACAGAATTATATATACAGAATTATATATACGGAATTATATATACAGAATTATATATTCAGAATAATATATACACAAATAAATAGAATTATATATACATACGGAATTTTATATACATACAGAATTAAATAAACAGAATTATATATACACAATTAGATAAACATGATTATATATGCAGAATTATATATATACAAAATTATATATACATACGGAATTTTATATACATACATAATTAAATAAACAGAATTATATTTATACAGAAAAATATACAATGATAAATTTCAAGCAAAAAGTCAATTAGCTTTGCCCATAGTTAATAGAATAATGTCCTAAAGCCAAAGTATTTATTTTATTATTTAGCAAGAACCTTTTTTCATCATGAGCAGAAAGGGAAAGCTTGTTAAGAGTGACACTGTAAATACTATGATTTACACATCTAATTAGATTCATTGGGGTATACTAATTAATGTCTTCTAGTAGGCACCTACGGTAATCTTCAAAATAAGTTTTTTTTTTTTCTGCAAAGTTAATTTCTTTACATTCTTAACCTTTTTTTTTTTTTTTTTTATCAAATGACAGTCCTCCACTTTAAAGGAATATATGGGCCGTGGGTAGCCTAGTGGTTAGAGCATCGGACTCCAGACCGGAAGGCCTGGGTTCGATGCTCGATGTCACCAAATACCCTCCGAGTGCACACGGAGTACGTGCTCGTTAAATCAGTGGGTCCGTAGTCTTGTGGGCTTATTCACTAGCGCAGGAACTGGAGAATATTTCCCTCCCCTTCAGTTCACTTGCAGAAATTGTGGAGGTGGAGATAGAGGTCGTGTCGCCATCTATCGTCCCTTCGGGGAAGTTTCTCTGAGCTTACATCGCACTGTCACCTGTATGGTGCTCAAGGCCAACGACAGGCGTACCTCTTGCCCATGCCACGATGAATTTCGTGGGCCTCGTTCTGACTACGTCAGACAGGTGGCATTAGCAACAACAACAAAGGAATATATTTTCGATCACAAACCTATAAATTCGGTCATTACTTTACCACAGTTTTCGTCTTTCATTTTACCCAAAACTTTTTTTCATTTTTGCGAGGAATCCCATATTATTTGTTGGGTATTTTGAAGTGTCAAAGAGATTTATATATATATTTTTAAAATCACTATAAATATCATCGCATTTTATATTATAAATGAAGCTATCGGTATCGGTATATAAAAGTTCTACATTTTCTCCGAAACACGCTTTCATCTTATGATAATGAAATTCAAATACCTCAAAGTCTTGGAAATATCGAGTATTGACATCCTTACTGCTATAGACTTGTTCAATGTTAGTGAGGTTATACCCATATGACAAGCTGCTAAATTCTCACAGAAATTGGTCCTATCTTTAAAATTTGGTTTATAGATATTAATTTTTCTGCCTTTTCCCCATTACTGCTCAGACAAATATCCACACGCTTTCGTATGTTCTACATTGTTTTCCCAAAGATGGCGTTATTCATTAATTTCTAAAAAATTTTCTCAAATTCATTTTCAGCTTCAGTACGGAACTGTGTGTTCATATTTATGTACGGCTGAAGCCACGATTCTTGATGGAATTCTAAAATTTTATGCACCTTTTTCAAAACTGAACCTAATTTTAAATATTGTTTTAAATTTTTGAAGGCCGTGGGTAGCCTAGTGGTTAGAGCATCGGACTCCAGACCGGAAGGCCTGGGTTCGATGCCCGATGCTACCAAACACCCTCCAAGTACACACGGAGTACGTGCTCGTTAAATCAGTGGGTCCGTAGTCTTGTGAGCTTAATCACGAGCGCAGGGACTGGAGAATATTTCCCTCCCCTTCAGTTTACATGCAGAAATTGTGGAGGTGGAGATAGAGGTCGTGTCGCCATCTATCGTCCCTTCGGGGAAGTTTCTCTGAGCTTACATCGCACTGTCACCTGTATGGTGCTCAAGGCCAACGACAGGCGTACCTCTTGCCCATGCCACGATGAATTTCGTGGGCCTCGATCTGACTACGTCAGACAGGTGGCATCAGAAAACAACAACAAATTTTTGATATGTACTACATAGTTTGTTTTAGGGTATCATGTGGTTAATAATCTCTTTTCTTTACATCCGGGGGTACTGAAGATACAGGGGACTGAAGATTACTGAAGTCCGAGTGGTCATCATGTAAGGATTCCGGATATTCTAAATCCACTTCGAGAATGTATCCTTTTTCCCCATTCTCATCGATGTTGTCAACATCTAAAAAATGTACCTACTTAAAATCATTTAAAGGAAGGTATTGACTCGTAGCCCAACCATAAAGTTTATTGGCATATAAATACAGCAAAAAGTTTTGTGGCTTACTAGGTTCAAAGTTTGGGAGAAACTTATTATTTGCTCTGACATAACGATTAGAGCATTGTGAGATCCGTATACCCTTCTCTACGAACAAATACATGTCATAGTCCATCAATAATTCAATTTTAACTCTGGTGAATTTCAACATTGAATCCCATGAAAGACTTGGTGCAGTGTAATACCACGCTGGATCCAAATTGTAAGCTTTCATGAAAACACTACGAAAATTCTCAAAAATGTCGCTTAAAAGAAGAACATCGGTTTTTACATACAAATCAGAATATTACCCTAATGCATTCCACATGTGATTTGCATGCTGATAATCATTATCAGTTATATCTTCATCATTGAGGCGACTGTAAAATTTCTCTTTGGGGGGAGGGGGGTAAGCAGGTTTCGTTCAACCTTTCGGGACCCGACACATAATCATAAGGGAAACATCCCTTTCTCATAAGTAAGGTGACTTTATATTTCCAAATTGGTCTGATTTCAGATTTATAAGTAATTTTTCAAAGCTACTCGGCATAAATCTACAAGAGTCTAAAAACCGAATAGAAAACTTTTTACTAATTTTTTTGGAAAAAGAAATATATTTTTCTATCTTTTCATTTATTACATTTATATCTTAATCGTTATTTCCAAGTTCTTTGATGAATAATTGAGAATCATAACCGGATAAATTATGGAATATAAAAGGTAGAAATGTCGGTACTTTAAACTTTAAGTTACAGGAGTTATGTGCTGGGCTTCTGTAAAAACCTGCCTTTAACGCGCGGTGGTATCTCTCCGAAACCACTATTTTCTAAAAATACCTCTAAACGCGCAGTGGTATTTGAATGAAACCAATGGTTCTATAGAGATCTTTTATCTTTCACAAAATACACTAGATGTCAGCACTATACAAGAAAATCTTTTTTCTGCGGGAAAAATGCATCGTTTTAAAAACCTTTTTTGAACACTTTAAAAAAAGGTTTTTTTAGTAAATAAAACAGATAAACATTCAAAGTAAGTTATGTACATTTTTGCTGCATATGCAGTTCAGAGCATAACTAATTTTTAGAATGATAAATTATAAAAAGAACTGCCTCATAATAAGTCATCTAAGTGGTGGTTTCACACAGATACCCCCGCGCGTTTAGAACATGAAAACTGTCCGACTTCCAGCACACACGTGTAAGAGATATTCCTTCTTGTTTTTCTTTTTTTCTGACTCAGACAGGGAAGTAACTAATAATTTATGGGGGTTTTGCCATTGCTTTGGAGGAGGGGATTTTGTTTATATTGAAATGGTGATGTTTTTCTCGAATGGAAATTTTTTCTCCTCTCATTTACGTTCTTTTTATATTGAAGAGAGGTCGAATTTTTTGGATGATGAATATATGTTCTAATGTAGCTGATACTATTTCTTTTTTAATATTATTTTTGTTTACCTCTTTCAATTAAATTTGCTAATATTTAATCTTTTAAAGCTAATTCTTATCAGTATTATTGCATGTTTCAATAATTTAATAATAAAGAAACAATGAAAAATCTGGCTATTGAAGATGATTTCAATCTCTTATAGCAGTGCTTCTCAAACTTTCAATACTGGCGCCCCCCTTTTCGATCACAATTTTTATCGCGCCCCCCTTATACATTAATAATGTACTGAATGCAATAATAATGCACTTTGACGCTAAAGTTACAATAGGCGATCTTAATTATAAACCATACAAATTAGTAACATAAGTATTAAATTTTGTATACTACTTTTAAGCAAAATAAATAAAATAATAGGACAATTATTATGTTATTTTTCCTTTCTCTAATTTTTAAATTGAACATATTGCAAAATGCGGTAGCTGCTTAGAAGACAAAATATAGATATCTGCTAAATATAGAAAAAGAACTCAGAGGGTCAATTTCTAATCATAAGCATTCCTTATGAAAACTTTGCTTTGCAAGACAAGCCCATGGAACACATAAGAGAGGGGTCATAACTAACTGTACCAATAACTTACAAGGTCAAACAGATTACAGCTGTAATATGCAGTATTTCAAAAATAATGACAGTGATGAATTTTTCATGTTCCTAAATTGTTTCGATTCTGGGTCTGGGATCTGTTTTTTCTCTGAAAGAGTAGTATGTTAGGTTTAAAAAGAAAGCGTAATAAAAAAATCTCTCATCATGGGATGACAGCAAATCAAATAAAAGTCTTTTTATTTGGTTATAGGATCAAAGATAGCTAATTAGGTATTGAAGAAGTTTTTATTTTTGATGACTTAATATCGCGCGCTTATAACTTATATCAGAGTAAAAGTGCATTTTTTATTATGTCTGAAAGTATTTTGTTTTAATTCATTCCAGTAAATTAATTATTTTTTAAATCTTTTATTTTCGATATGCTCGCGCCCCCTTGTAAGGTTATCGCGCCCCCCACGGCAGCGTGCCCCACAGTTTGAGAAACACTGTCTTATAGTTATATTTTGTAATATTTAACATTTAAAATGTAATTCTAATACTTAATATTGCATGTTTCAGTAAATTTAGACTGGAGAGACTAACATCTCCTGTGATATTATTACCCTTCTAGAACAGCTGCACAACAAAAGAAAATCCTGTATCCTGCAATGGATACCCGCACATGTCAACATTGAGGGTAATGAATGTGCAGATAGCCTCGCCAAAGAAGCTAGAGACATCGAACATAAGTGCACCACCATCACACTTGATGATGCTAATGCAGTAGCCAAACATAGAATTATGAATCACACTTTTAAAAACCCCTAGTTACGGAATTTGACTGTCCCCGAATTATAACATCCACAATTGCCAGATTGAGAACTGAACACCTTAAGGGCATGAAGATTCACCCAGACAAGACAAGATCATATGTTCAATGCAAACACTGCCCAGATCTTCAACTGACGCCCAATCATATCTTGGAATGCCCAACCGTCGCAACAAAGTTACTAAAAATGGGAATGGTCCCTCTGAGGGACTCTTTGGGGGAACTCCTGTACAGCCCTGATGCTCCCAGAATAGCAGAGGCAGTGATCAAGACTTTCGACGGAATCTAGTGATATCTACTGCATTTATTCATGGACACGAGAACAACAACAACAACAACAGTAAATTTATTACAAAATATATAAAGAATAATCTGAGAAATCTGATCCACACACACAAATCATATATTGTTCATCCGAGAATTATGTCTTAAGTGCGCGGGGGTACCCTCCTCGGGGGGGAATGTACTGTAATTTTTTTAAAGGTATTTTCTCTGTTCTTAGGTTCTATACATTGCATTTATTAATTTTATTTTGAAAAATTCAGCGAATTTATTTTTCCGCGCGTCAAAGGGTTAAGTGACAATACTTTCCAGTTCTCTTTTGTAAAACTCCACTACAGATGTAACAGTGACTAGAAGAATCATAAGCATCTTGCTGCTCCTTCGTGAGGGAAATCATGGATTTTTTATTTGAATACAAATATTCAATCTCCTTTGCTTTCTTAATCATGACTTCCATGAAAACTTTAGCAGCATTTTCATTCCTCCAGACACAATAAGGTATTTATACATTCCATTCATATAACATAAATATATATACACAAAAACTATATGGTTCGTGTTTTTGGTACTTAACGGTAAAAGAATTTTCGGAAGAAGGTTCGCAAGATGAGAGATGGGCTTAGTAAAACATTCGAAATCCGCATAAGCAACAAATGGAATTTTCAAAGTGTGCGGAAAGTTTTTAAAATACAGCCACTTCTCCTAAGGCATTTCAATTCTTACACTGTCGTGTGAATTACAATTTTCTCTGTGTTTTGAAAGAAATGCTGCAAACAACGACGCCAGATACTAGTCACGTGATGGAATTTGCTGAGTTGACTTAAGACAGTTCTAGAGAGATTTTTTTACCCAGCAATAATGAGAATTATTAATAGAATTTTTTAGATGCAACGAGTTTATTCTTTTCTGCCTTGGTGATAAGAAGAGGAAACACTTTGTATTATTCTTCATTTAAACCCTACACATTAATAGATATTTCATTCATTTTTTCAACTTTAACTAAATCTTTTAAAGGAGTCGGAAACTTTATTCCAGTCAAGTCTAAAGTATTAAAGAAAGTTTGATATTGCTGTACGCGATGTGCATTATCCTTCACCGGAAAGAGAGCCGAGAGTACGGCCCATTGAAAGCAAAAATTATCGTGGTTTTGGACATTAATCATGGCATGTTTCTTTTTAATTATATCTGGTAAATCAATAAACAATGAGGCACGTAAGGGATTAAACTTGTTAATTCTGATTACTAAATACATCATAGAATCAACCCGATTCTTTTTCTTGGAAATCAGTGGTCTCCACTAAAAGTTTGTCTACAATAGAATTGTTAAGTTCCCCAATATTTGTTTGAGTAAGAATAATGTTATATTTTGTTTTAAAATCTTTCTCATCGGTAATAATCCCGGCATTTGACGCTTTAGAATAATTACACATTAGCATGCAATTAACTTTGAGTTCATTCTTTTGTAATTAATTTATAATTACATTAAGAAAATCCTGTTTTTTGAACTTAGGAACTGTTTGATATCAAGAATATGAACCTTATGGTCTAAGCGCAACGTTTTGATTCTACTTTTAAAAGCACTTTGAATAAGAGGAAATGAGTTTGATAAATGAATATTGCTACCTCCATTTGGGGCGGATTGTTCTCAGTTGATGTGCTGGGTACATTTTCCTCTCCATTAGTTGCATGAATGTTCAAATGTCTAATTAATCCATGTACTGTTACACAGTTTTTATCACACGCTGGACAGAGGAAAGATGATGCTGCGTGAACAGTCTTTACATGTTGATTAAGACTGTTTCTTTGATAGAACACTTTTTCACACACTTGAAGCAATTGAAAACTTTCTTTCTAGTAGAATTGGAAAGTTTGATGGGTCGAGTATTCTCTTCATTTGTAGCATGGGATGTAGAAGTGGCATTTTCCTTCTCAGAATAGGGGTGTACTCCAGTGGCGCACACAGGAATTTTTCAAGGGGGTCCGGGGTCGAAAGTTTACCATTCTTGTATCATGCTCCTTTTGATTTTGTCGATTTTCGGGAACAAAACACAGTAAAAAACTAGTTTTTGAATAAATAATTAGCATTTATTAATAAAATTAATCATTAATAGCAAGTAATTAATTAAATTTTACGTACTATATACTTAGAATTATAATCAATCGGAAAGAAAATCAAGGGCTTTGGGGGAGGAGGTCCGGACCCCCAGGACTCCCCCCTTGTGTGCGCCACTGGTGTACTCCAATTCGAGATGAACTTTCTGAAGTAGAAGAAGTAGTTTTTGAACAAATGGGCGTCCATGGGCTGTTGACTGGTGCCGTCTTAGATTATCCATTCTATTAAAAGTGCGTTTGCAGACTGCACAGATGTACGAAGATACCGAATGAAATGTCTTAATATGACGTTTCAAATTCTGCTGTAGAGAATAAACTTTTTTACAGTCTTTACATTTAAAGTTATTTTCACTGATTGATTCGAATGACTCGTTCCATTGGCTGTTGCTGATATCTCCAAAATCCATTTCAGCTAATACATTCCCATCAATAGGAATGTCAACTTCGTTAAATATTTTCTCTAATTGATCTATTTCGTTTTACTGATATTAAATAATAAATTCTCGGAAAATAAAACTCGGAATAATTGCTATTAAATTGGAAGTAGTAAGCAATTTCTTTATACCGAACGAGATCAAACGTGAAGTAAGCTCTACTAAAGCAAGTGAGTATAATTTCGAGCTTTTCCTATTTATAAGCCATTGCTGAAACCAAAAGGGAACGTTATCTTAATCACGTTATCGATTATTTGCAAACGGGGTGATAGATCTTCTTCCGAAATTATTGACACACGCTGAGTTGAAATGAACTAGTTCTCCTACTTTCAAAAATATTCGGTAGATTAAATGTTATCTTGGAGACAGTCTGTACATAAATAACAATGAATTATATGGGTCTTAGCAAACCACCGAATTTTTATCTTAAAGGCTAACCTTCAATTTCATATAAAATTCAAGCTAAAATCAGTATGGAATGTTATCTTAATCACGTTATCGATTATTTACAAAAGGGTGATCTCCTTCTGAACTTATTGCCACGCTGAATTGGAATGAACTAGTGTGCATACTTTCCAAAGTAATCCGTAGATCAAATGTTATCTTGGAGACAGTCTGTACATAAATAACAATGAACTATATGGGTCTTAGCAAGAGTCACCGAATTTTTATCTTAAAGGTTAACCTTCAATTTCATATAAAATTCAAGCTAAAATCAGTATGGAATGTTATCTTAATCACGTTATCGATTATTTACAAAAAGGGTGATCTCCTTCTGAACTTATTGCCACGCTGAATTGGAATGAACTAGTGTGCATACTTTCCAAAGTAATCCGTAGATCAAATGTTATCTTGGAGACAGTCTGTACATAAATAACAATGAACTATATGGGTCTTAGCAAACCACCGAATTTTAATCTTAAAGGGTAACCTTCAATTTCATATAAAATTCAAGCAAAAATCAGTATGGAATGTTATCTTAATCACGTTATCGATTATTTACAAAAAGGGTGATCTCCATCCGAACTTATTGCCACGCTGAATTGAAATGAACTAGTGTGCATACTTTCTAAAGTAATCTGTAGATTAAATGTTATCTTGGGTTCTAGCAAGAGTCGCCAATTCTTATCTAAGTGGTCAACTACCAATTTCAGATAAAATTCCGAGCTACATGTATGAGTACCTTTATGGTAATGTAATCTATCCCCACTGCATTACTCTATAGCAGTAATTATATTTATGTATTGACAGGCACATAGGATTTCCTCCGAGTAATACATTATCAGATTTCTGGAGCATTTTCAGCGTGAATAAATAAGGTTCTTATCAAGACACACATTCTTACATATATCTAGAACATTTATCTTTGACCATATAAGAACACATTTCATTTTTATCCTACTGAGTAATTCTTTATCAGACTTATGATTGATTCTAAACGTGTCTTCGTTTGATCTAAACATGCACTGTACGTTTATTTCCAAAATCGTTAGTTTACCCAATAAAATAAAGAAATCCCTAGCTTTGAATAGTTTTGCATCGAATTTTTCAAACAGAGTGCTATTAATTTTTAGTTGTAGGAATCTCAACTTTATTTTTACTATTTTAATTCGGTTTTTAAGTATTCACAAAATCTCAACGAAGCATTAGGTCTTCGTTGTCGAATGGTTAGAAAACGCGATTGTCTAACATTCAAGTACGAAGACCTTTGAGGTTCGAAACTTAAGAATAGGCATAATTCTGCACTTGTAAATTCAAATCGTTCATAGATGGCTCCACAGACGAATAATACTTTAGCTTAAAAAATAATGAAAAATAATTAAGGGAAAAAAGAGATTTTAATAAAATATATTCATTTACCTTAAGTAAGAAAATATGCCCCCCAAAAAAAAAAAAAAGTTTGATTCATTCATCTCAATTAAAATTTGCTTCGAATGACGTAATTTAAAAAATCATAGTTCTACCCATTTAATTAAACTATGTCAGAATATAATTCGTTATCGCTAAAAGCTTGCATTTCTTATCAATACAGAGCCCCGAAACCCTTATCAGTCAGAAGGGGGATACCATCCTCCCGGTCCAGACCCAGGGGGGATTTCCACCCTCTTTCGTTTGCCTAATCCTCAATCCTCTGTTCCAGAACCAATATATTTTAACTACTCACGATCATTCTAAAATTCAAAATATTTCTATTTTTTTATAACAAAAACATAAAAAATACCCATGAAATTCGAAACTTTTTCTTCAGGGGTCTACCAAAACTCCAATATTTGATATATTCATTTGAGTATAGTTCATTCACGCATTTTAACTTATAGATTAAAATGCGATTAATGTTTTTATTTATTTCAGATGATTCAATCAGTCGGAATCATGGGGGAAGTGAGCGTCCATTTTTTCGAGGCGGGTGTGTTCAGAGCGCTATAACTCACGTTCTATAGGATATTTTTGACTAAAACTTTTAAGATACATATAGATAAATGATAAAAAAACGTAAAGTTCTATCCTTTTACCAGTCATCAAAAAAATTTCCTAAAAATGCTTAAAAAACAGGCCGTCACATGGGTGAACCCCTTCAAGGACCTTTTCTACTTAGCTTCTTCAATCCAATCTCAAAGTTGATTTTCCGTGAGGGAAACTCATGCGATTCTTCTTTTTTTCTTCTCTAATACAAAGAAGAAACAAGAAAACTTTTTTTTTTACTTCTGTTCTAATGTATTTCTGCATTATATTCCAGACATTTTTTTTATCTGTATCGAACACTATTGAATTGATTGATGAGATTTTGCGGATCGTACAGCAACAAAAAGTATTTTCTCCCTGTGTGTGAGTAGTATTCTTTTACTCGATTCTCTGCATAAAAAAAGTGTTGATTGTCCATAACTATATTCAAAAGTTTTCTGAAAATTATACGCGAGCTCGTACTAAGTTCGAGACCAAGCAACACTAAAGACGGCGTGAAAAATGCTGATAAACGTTTAATCTGTCGTGGCTCAAGGCCCTCCCGTCGATGTGGTGAGGTAGTTAGGACAAGGGGCTGCCAGTTCAGGTCTCACCACTTTACAGTGGTTTAAAATTACAAGGTCCGTCGCCACAAGTCATCGTGATGATTCCCACTTGATGTAAATTTAAATCAATCTGAGAATAATACTTTTTTCATCGTCGTATTACTTCTGAATATTTTCCCAAATTGTTTTCGTGAGATGTCTGAGCTGAAGATTGAAAAATGTTTTGAATTACTTTTATAGTTATAAATTAAGGTGATCGGATTCTAACATTGGTACAACGGCACACCAATGACTGGAGTGGGGGAGGGTTCATGATTAAAAAGTTGGTCTATATAGGGCAACAAAAATTTTCATAGAACGCAAAAATAGTGTTGGAATTTTTTTAAATTTCAACATAAGTGCAATTTACAAATATAATACGTTAAAAAAATTGTGGATAGTTACTACATAAAGAATAAATATTACTCTACAATAGTATTATTTTATTCATCGATATATTCTTCATTTGAGTGAATTTGTTATATATATATATATATATATATATATATATATATATAAAGCAGTGGCTCCCAAACTTGTTTGTCTCATAGACCTCCTTGCCATGTTTTTCGGTTTGGTGTAGACCCCTACTTATACATAATGTTGAATTTTTGAAAATTTATCAACTTAAATGTGTTTATAACCATTGGTACAAAGCTACTTTAAAATATTTAAATTTCTATCTGTAGTGAAGTATAGAGTTTAAAACTTAAACACATGTTAATTAATTTAAAATTAAATTGATACACAAAATGAAGGATTACCAAACAAATCGTGGCCGCGGTAGATGAGTGGTATAGGTATCGGATCGTGGCTGGCTTTGTCACGAGTTCGAGACCAATATCACTAAAGACGCGCCGTGTAGGGCAGCGATGCATGCTAAATCTGTCGAGAGCTGAAACGTCCTCCCATTGGTGTGGTGTGGTAGTTAGGAGAGGGGGTGCTAGCGCAGGTGTCGTCCACATCACTTGACTGTGGCTCAAAATTATGTGGTCCATCGCCAAAAGCCCTCGTGTAGCTGAACAGTACGACGTTAATATTCACTCACTCACTTAACAAACAAATGTTTCTAATGATAGGAATCAGTGTTGCACATAAGAATGTTTCAAGGGGGGCGGAATCCAGGATCGAAGGTCAACCATTCTCATATCATACGCCACCCAACATATTCTTTTGATTTTGTCTATTGTCGAGAACAAAAAACAATAAAAATAGTTTGTTGAATAAATACTTAGTATTAATTAATGAAATTAATCATTAATAACCAATATTGAATTGAAATTTAAGTGCAATATACATAGGATTATAATCAATCGAAAAAAATCAAGGGCTATCGGAGAGGAAGGGAGGGGGTGTCCTGACCCGGGACTTCCCCCTTGTGTGCGCCACTGATAGGGATGGATCTGGAGATTCAAGAACAGATTTTCGGCATTTCTCATCAATCTTCTCAGGTTTAACCCTAAATTTCCTCAGTTAGTAGTGTCCAGTTGACACCCCCGCGCTGAAACTCCTCACTAGCAAAAGCAATTAAAAACTTTCTCGTAATACTCTATAATTCGAGACACATGAATTCAATGCATTTTGTGATAATTACCAAGTACACGCTTTCTCCAAAATCTGAATAAAAATAATTTAAATGTGCTGAACGTAGATCAAAACGTCATTTTCCTGGCAGATGGTCTGTGGCCAATTGAGAAACTGGGAAAATTCGCGACGTCCAGTATTGTACTCCTTTAGCTTATTTCTGACAAGGAACGCTGAAATGATGTCCTTGTATGCTTGATAAAATGTATGCTGTCACCTTTATAACTGCAGATTAACCTCATTAAATTTAGTAAATAAATCTGTTAAATAGGTAAAATCTGGTTTCCATTTGATTCAATTTTCTTTTAAAATTAAAGTCACGATCTCGTTTAATGAGAACTACTATCATAAACAAGATTTACACCTCATGGACCCCAAATTAAAATTTTGCTGTCGTGGACCCCCCCTTACAGGTCGTCATAGACCCTGGGGGTCTATATAGACCAATTTGGGAATCACTGGATCTATGAATCACTGGGTCTTAAAAGGTCATGAAACTTTGCACAGAAATTTGTTAAATTATATTTCACACATAAGAAAGTTTTCAAAGTCTCAGCACTTAATTATGATTTTTGTGTGATGTTCACACTTTATTTAGCGTAGAAATCTTTTTTAGTTAACTAGTTAATTATCTCATAAATCACTTTAATATGCAAGAGTTTCTTGTAAATTTACCAGTAAAGATATTATAAAACATTCGAACAGTCTTAAAGATACACTCATGCAACTTATTCCCATGCTGCTGTTAGAGAATCAATAGTTTCCAAGACAGAATCAAAAAGTTATATAATTCTCTCTTTTAATTTAAACGAATGTTGTTGTAAAACGAGAAACGCTCCCCCATTTTTGAAAACGAATCCGTTCTGCACAGAACGGGATTCGGGCTCGATCATTCTTTCAGTCCAATGCAAACGATGTGAAGGATTCTTCCAGGAAACGACCAGTAGGGTGACACCACCCATGCCTTTAGAGATGAGCAAATCCCCGAAATACGAACCATTGTTCCGAACCACCCCTTGTAATTACCTCCTCCCCTCGTTTTGGGAAGAGAGGGAAACTGAAAGGGAGAGTGTAGTTCGGCCCCCTCTCTCGCCCAATCGCATCTCATCACCCCGACAATCGTGGACAGAAAAAAAACCCAGTAGACATCCATGACTGTGGCACTGATAGGCATCTATCAGCAAGTGGGGCTGCCGAAATCTCTGGGTTATCGCTCATATTGGCGAATTCGAAAGAATTTAAAAACTAATCTAACTTAAAAGTAATTGTTCGAAGTAAAAAGTTTCGCATGTGTGTGATCTATAATTAAGATATCCGACTACCCTAAAATTGTGAATTTTTTTCAAAAATTGACAATTTAGTTTTATGTTTTTATTTTGTAGACCGTCTTATGAGCTTTGTGAAAATACTAAGTTTATTATTTTCCATTCACTAGAACAAAAATTACAAGTGTTTTAGTAAAGCACAGATGCCATAACTTTAAACGATATGTCAAACTTGAAAATGCGTTTTACTCGAAATGCGTTTTCTTCAAAAAACTCAAACGGAGACAGTGAATGCTCAAAAGGTCTTAAGAATAATTAAATGAAATGCTTGTGTATGTTCTGTGCACTGGCGTAGCTAATTCTGAGTGGGCCCCGTATCAAAACTCCTTCGGGGACCCTTTTTAGAAACGAAAACCCTCTTAAAAGTACTGTAGTTTGGAGGCCCCGTATCATTGATACGGCGATAGCTACGCCCCTAGTTCTGTGTAATAGTAGAAGTGTTTTAATCTTCAGATTCATCAATCACTGATTTATTAAAAAATGTACTGTCTCTTATGTGATGTCACTGTTTTTTAAGCAATTTCATATACAACTAACATAAAGGGCTGTAGTTTTTGTAAAAAATTAAAATATCTCTTATTCTGAAGGTTATTTCAAAAATGAATACCAAGTAATACATCAAAATTGAAAAATCGAGAATTTGTTCATTTAATATTTGTACAGAGCGTGCCCCGTTTATGTAATTTTTTGTATATTTTTACCCATTTTAGTCGTAACAATTTTTGAAATGAAACTTCTTTGCGTTCGAGAGGGAACGAGAAATTTTCCCAGTTTGGCGGAACAGTGAAAAAGCGAACGGAAGTAGTCTCTCCGCCACCCCCCCGAATCGTTACCACAATATGACAAGATAGCGAGTTGGGAGGAAAAGGGGGAGCGGGGACACCACTTGACTTGCGTCATATCCATGAAAAGGTTGGATGATTGCTCACTTCTCCGATTGGTCAACTTGTCCACCTTCCTATTGGGGGGAGTCCTTTTCCCCCAGACCCGGGAACATCTGTCAACGGTTGTATGAGATGCAGTGACATTACGGTGTAGACAAAATAGCTCTCGCATCAAAAGCGTACTTTTTTTAAATATTTTCTTAGATTTTTCTTGCTACATGGCGATGTTTTCGGTGGCTAATTTGCTTTTTTGACTTTTATTTGCATTGAATTATTATATTAATTCAAGTCAGAATGCCTAAATCAAATGCACATAGAGGAAAAGAGTTTTGTGAAAGAAAGAAAAACTAGCAGCAAGTCCAGTCGAACAAATGACATGTATATATATATATATATATTACAAATTCATTAAGTGCTACTGCCAAATCTCCATCAGAGTATATGAGAGAATATCGAGTACGGGAAGAAAAAATACTGCAAAATACTCTCTTAATGCTCAGTTTAAGGGATGGGAATGTTATTGAGACTCTTCTAATGATAGCACAGATTAATACGGACTTAGTGAACCACTCTGTGCCATTAACTACAGATCCCTCAACAAGCCTAGTGCGTGTTGAAACTGATGCATATAAATCAATAATAAATTTGATCTTACGTTACTAAGACCATGATTCCCATAAAAATGCTCACAAAGATTTTCAAAAGCGATTCTTTGATAATCGTTCAATTTTGATACGGGCGTTCAATTTATGATAGATTATGGCTTAGAGATGATTTGAGAACGTCTGTTGCTGAGCACAAAAATATTTTGTAAAATATTTTACCGGGAATTAATTTCGAAGACACATTAAAGCGTGCTACAATTGCCAACAAATCTTAAATAGGAAACGCATACTACATTTATCAAAATATAATGGTTTTGTATATACCCAGAATTTCTAGGACATCTCTTTCTACTTTGAATTTGGTATCAGAAAGACTCATTCCGCCACGAATACCTTTCATGCAAATTAGGCGATTGAGACATATACTCGGTCCATTTGAAATATTAGGGTAAATGATCAATGTTCCAATGTCGCCAAAGAAGTTTCACTTCTATCGCGGGGCGTTCCACGCACCATTTTTTTCTTCTTTTCTTAATTTTAGCCTTTTTTTGCTCACAATGTTCTAAGCAAATCTAAAAACCACAAAAAAATCCCCATACCTCCATTTTCTTAAAAAAAAGTTGTCGCAAGTAGTCGGATACCTTAAGTAGTATAAACTAGGAACTGCACCATTTAAGCTTCATGACTTTCAATTGCAAATTTGACCTTAAATATTTTTTCAACTATTCGAGGAAATTGCACAATATTTTCGACTTAAGGATTTTATGTAACACGGAATATTAAAATATTCATTAAAAAAGGAAAAATATATTATGCTCAGGTGTCGTCCTCGTCACTTGATCATGGCTCACAATGACGAGGTCCGTCGCCAAAAGCCATTGTGTAGCTGGACAGTGCGACGTTAATATTCATTCACTTAATCCCATTTTATCGGGTTTTTATAAACACTTGATGACGTCACTATTTCGCCGAAAATCGATCTCTTGATTCCACGTGCGCAAAACGGTGGCCGATGCTGTGTCTGTCGAGTTGCGGGTCCTGCTGCCGCTCAAAGAAAAGTGTAGTGGCTGCACGTAAAATATGCCGACACTCAATCATCACGTTGGGATGGTGTGGAAGTTTTGTGAGATGTGTCGTCCTCGTTTCTTGACTGTGGTTCAAAATGATATGACCTGTTGCTAATAGCACTTTGGTGTTAATGTAAAATGCAACTTAATTTTAAAAATTCAATTCTCCCTTTAAAAAATAAATTTTTATTATTTATACATCAACATCTTTCGTAATACGTGTAGTCCACCCACCCCTCTAGGTATTCGAGAATTATCGATAAAAATTCTTCTTTTCTTAATTTTGCTATAAATTCAATTATTTATCTATTAAAATGAAAAAGTGTGTGGCACAAGAAGTAAATAATTTTATTTCATTTAGAATGCGTGTGAATATGTATTTAAATTTCTTCTAATCGTTTTTTTTTAACAAAATTAAAACATACAAAAAACCCCAGTAATACAGTTGTACCCCGATTTCCCGAATCCTTATTTAACAAATTTTATTCTTTCCCCAATTAAAATGAAGGCAAAATCTTCTATTTAAGTAATGACAAACTCCGAATTAATGAATTATTTCACCAGCTAGAAATTGTTTTTTATTAATTTGTATTAGAAAAAATTAGATTTTTTTCCAAATGACATGTTTTTTTTTGTCCGGAACAGGAAAAGATTTCTCTTGTAAGTAGAAAATTGCGACGGGAAAAGCTGAAGACCATTATTAGACTTACCAGGTGCAGAAGAGTTATGATTGTAATTTATTGTGGGAGGTTTAATAGGACAGGAAATTCCTTTCTGATCTCATCCAGCTCCACAATGCAGGGGATATTTAGCGTTTATCGAATTAAAATTTCCGAAATTCGGCATTTGATGCCTGACTGCCTATCTGTGCAGAACCATTGTTGATTGGAAATCAACAATGGTTCAACAATCAACCAATCAAGAATGTTCCATTTTGAATGCTTTACATTGTTCGAAAACATACTTTATGCTGCACAGTGGTTCTCAAACTGTGGGGCGCCCCTCCAGGGGGCGTGATAACTCTACGAGGGGGGCGCAAACATATTGAAAAGTCGAAAACAAAAGATTTCTTAAGAAAATTATTAATTTACTGAATGTAAGCAAACAAAATACATTCTGACATTATAAAAAATAAAATTAACATTTCCACTGATAATAATACACTTATAAATGTATCAATGTAATTCCTTTATCTATACTAAGTTAAGAACAAGTTTAACAACTACCAGTTGCCCCATGGGCTTGTCATCAATAAAATTATATAAAAAATTAAACTTTATCTTGATAATGTGTGCGGTTTATAACTAATACCTTAACAGTCGATGAAAAGTTACGCGATTCGCTCCTCAGTGCCGCCGTATTCCCCGTAGGCGTGCGTATGCCATATATATTAGGGGGAAGGAATAAATAAGAAAATCTTCTGATGTAAGTAAATCCTTCGCAAAAAACTGTCAAGGTCCTTTTATTAAATTACAAAACATTCGGAATAATTGTACGGATAAAATGCATAGAAAAGAACAGAAAGACGTATTGTAACGTCGTGTGTAGCTATCCATCAATAAAAAATTCTTTACAGCCTTCTATAGAAATAAAAAAATATTGTTTATTTGATAAACAATTCTTAATGAAGTAATATTGCCAAGCCGGTGTAGTCAGTTCGTAGTCCATTCTCAACGCCACCGGCGTTCATCGTCTTTTTCACTCCAATTTCCGGACTCAGCCCTTTTCTCCATTCAAGGCGGGCTTCACTCTCTCTCTCCCCGACTCTCTTTCAGTCTCTTTTCGTCTCCTCTCTCTCTCTTTTCCGTCTCTCCTCCTCCTTCCGTCCGTTCTCCCTCTCGGACTCTCTTGTCCTTTTTTTCCTCCTCTTTCTCTCCTCAAAAAGAACCCTTTTAAACACCAGGGGTGTGTTCACAACACGCCCCCTCGCTCCTTCTTATTGACAGGTCACCAAAGTCTCTCTTGACCTCCTCCGTCCTATTGGCGCATAACACGCCAAAACACACCCGAGCCGTCTGGCCCAAGGCGCCATAGTTCCTTGTCCACATCTGGACACACTTGTCCATCACGCCACCTCCTCATGTGTCGTCCACGTCACTTGACCATGGTTCAAAATTACGTGGTCCGTCGCCAAAAGCCCTCGTGTAGCTGAACAGTGCGACGTTAATATTCAATCAATCAATCAATCAAATCACGTCACCTGTTTCTAGTATCCCCTTCACAAAAACCTAGAAAAGATGACATGATTATTTTAAGATAGGCTTTGCCTATTGTCAATGGGGCGCCGGCTCTACTTTACTATTATGGCGACCCGTCTGTCTCTCTCCACTCCCTGAGTTCAGACAATAAACAATGGCCCCTGGCCACGTGCACTGGTCATTCTACAGCTGGTTGATCGTAAAAATTCAGGGACAATCAATGGGTGTGGTACTTGTCCTTGAACAGCTGGTGAAACCATAACACTTATCGAAGTATGGGGATTCACGACAATAGACAATGTCACAACTCCTTCCCCCTGAAAAAGGTCAATTTCACTGGACTGCTCTGGCCTCAGTTTGGTTCAGTTCGTAACATTTCACACCAAAGGGCCGTCTTAACAATGAGACCGATCAGGACAGCAATCCAAGAAACACATACAATCACAAGTAAAATAAACAAATGAACCCAAAATTCTTTAAAACCTACACTTTACAAAAAAACTTAAATTCCGAATCTTGGACCATTTTTTCCCATTTCAAACAGTTACATCACACTTCAAAATTTAGGGTTTTAAAGAAATTAACTCAAATTATAATATTTCTATAATTCTAACACATCAATTGCTCATTCAATTGTGTTAAACATCTGTGAGCGTACACAGTCCTAAGAGACACAAAATATTTACCACAACACATAATTTCCTTCCACCTTCCACCACCAACACATACCCATACAAATATTTATTCACACCTAGCACCAACCCTATGAATTACTCATTCCCATCTACTTATTCCAACGGTATTTCCAACGATATTAAATAAACAAAATAAACATTTATAAATTCCAAGCTTTGCAAAAAACATTAAAAACCAAATTTTTAAATTAAGAAGTTTAAACTAAAACTTTTAAATTTAATTAAATTATGGCTATCAGCAAGCATTATCACAACCATTATAACAATTTATTCACAAATCATGGGATTGTCTTACATTACGCTAGTTATTGAGGAAACACTTTAATTGGGAATATAATTAATATACCTCGCTAGCTCATGAATTTATTTCACTATATCTACATTATATCTACACGGAACAAACTTGCCCATGGCTCTAATTTACCTTTAGTCGGTCCGACTTCCGACCCAACCCTACTCAACCATTTTAACACAAAGTCTATTTTCTTTACACGGTTTTTCCAAATTTCCATCAGAATGTCTATATCGACCATTCGCGGTACTTCAATCTGCTCTAACAACCTCAAAATCAGAGTCGTTAAATTACATTCAACATAAGCACAAAGAAACTTAAACCTCGATTTTTTAATAATGTACATGCCAACTGTCATAACGCATGTGGTGTGCTTCGGATAATTCATCCTTAGAGAACGACGAAAATACCACTTCCACAAATCCAGTACAGTCACCCACGATGCCGCGTTGATCTTTTCTACCAAACTTTTCCTTTTTTAAAAAAATAAATCTCGGTTCGCGTCACCTGGTTCAAATTCCTATACTTCATACATTTGATACGCGGGTACGGGTATCGGTTCACTCTTCCTAACTAAACAACAGGCAGAGTACGGTTTGACTGCCCTGCTATCTTAGCCATTGTATGATTTCGAAAACTTTCCTGATCCACAGTTAACTGCTTTTCACAACCCATTAACGTCCCAAGGGTATATTTTTCCTCGCAGCTATTCTCACAAATCAATCCACAGTTCGCCACTCCCTTATCTCTTTTCAATTCAAAAGAGCCAACTCCGATATTATCCAGATTTATTACCCACTGTGCCCCCATCGCCACAGTTTTGACCCTTCCTTCACATACCCCTACTTTTATTTTCACGTCACAATCACTACTCCTATTCACGTTGAATTCTTTCCTACGGTGACTACGGTGACATTTTCTGGGCATATGGCTCGCGAAGCGAGCCTCCATCCCATATCCGAAAAATATATGAGGAATGACTGTGGGGTGTATCCTGCTAGCATGTAGGAAGCAGCTGATTGGTCGAGCCAATCGTTGGAGTAATTTCCTGGGTCGTGCGGATTTCTGTGATCATGGCGGAGAGCTGAAAGGAAGCTCTTTTATTGGTGCGTGGCGGGAGATGAAATCGACTCTCATAGGCTGCTCAAGTCTCTCAAAGAGAAAATTAAAACTAAAGGGGAGGGGCAAGACCGGATGGTGGGGATACGACAAAATTTAAGATGAAAAATAGAGATAAATATGGAATTAAAAAATTTAGCAATAGTTGTGCAAGATTGCACTGGCTATTAAAATTATGGCGGATTGTAGGAGTCGAGAAGTATTCTTCTCGGTCTTTTAGTAGAATCATGAGGAGTATAGGTATTTAAGTTAATCATATTGCTATTATTAGTGAATTGCAGAGAGTTAAAGAACTTTTTAGCTATTTTCTGGATATAGAATTTAAAACTTTTGATTCTAATAGCTTTCCGAATGTCGTCGTTTCTCATGTACCTTGAGGCTTTAACGATCATTCGGATTGTTGAATTTTGTAAGGTATCTAAGATATTGATATTAGTTTTAGCGGCGTATCCCCACACTGGGCACCCATAAGATAATATGGGACGCATAACGGCTGTGAATAAAAGCACTTTATTATTTCTAGATAAATCCGAATTCCGGCCAATTAGGGGAAAAAGTTTAAACATTAATTTCCGGAATTTTTGACGCGTGTTTTGAATGTGTGTTTTCCAAGTGAGATTTTTATCAAATGTGATACCAAGGTATTTAGTACTTTGAGACCATGGGATTGTAGTGTTGTACATTTTAGGTGGTGGTGGAATTTTACGTTTTTTAGTGAATATTGAATTCTTTCCCTCCTACTTCAGACGGGTGGGAAACGTTCGTACATCTCACTGGGGGTCACAATTCTTCTTTTCAAAATCACAACACCTAGCGTTCTCCACGCTTTTATTTACTGCCGGGTTAATTAAAGGCCTGCACTTATTAACCAGTTCACTAACTTCTGTGGTACGATTTTCTGACAAAATACAAACATTTGCGAGATCGTTAATCCTATTCCCTGCTTTCAATTTATTTCAATTTAACTTATTTCTGAGTTGAGCTCTCAATCGTTCTAACTCAAATTCCCTAATTAATTTACGTTCTTCACGTTCTTCCCGTTTTTCCTCCAAAATACCCTCCAAACAAACATTTAACCGACTCTTCGCCATAGTATTTACTTTGACAGATTCTTTTCTTGAATTCTATCTTGGGTAAAGTAATATCAATTTCTACCCTTAATTCCTTCGCAACCTCTAACAATACGTCTTTTCTTTCTCTTAACAGAAACGTCATGATGCACTAATACACACAAAATCAAATCTAAACTTAATCCTTACAAAAATTATACACAGACTCAAGGTAACCTAACAATACACCAGACCTAGACTTAACTATATTTTACCCATATGCGCAAATCTAAACACAAATAAGCTACACATCAGTGTTCTCCAATTCAACAAGTATAACTACCGTATACTAAAAAAATTTCACAAATCTATAACCACAACAATACCCTTCTCAATACTGTGCCAACAAAACAAGTATAACTACTGTATACTAAGTTTCACAAATCTATAACCACAACAATACTCTACACAATACTGTGCCAACAAAACAAGTATAACTACTGTATACTAAATTTCACAAATCTAAAACCACTACAATACTCTACACAATACTGTGCCAACAAAACAAGTATAACTACTGTATACTAAATTTCACAAATCTAAAACCACAACACTAATATGGCACATTTATACACTTCATACAAAACTTAAAAATCTTTCTAGTCTCTTATTGTTTACCAACGTTACCTAGTCTTTATATTCCTTATTTAAAACATTTTACATACAAAATCAATACTCAGTTGCTGCCCCGAAAATAATCTCAATGAAAAGACTCACCTTCAAATTTATAGAAGACACACAGGAACACATCTCATAACTGGCAATTCGAAAAAAAAAATCTGGCGGGAACACTTCATCATTAGCAGGAATGGGAGACACTTATATCCGGCACTTCTCACAGCTGGGGATACCACCAAAACATCTCATATCAAGCAATTCCAAAACAGGCGGGCACACTTCATCACTAGCAGGAACGGGAGACACTTGCATCCAGCACTTCTCACAGCTGGGGACACATCTCATAGCAACCAATTTGACAAAACAGGCGAGCACATTCATCACTAACAGGAACGGGAGACACTTGCATCCAGCACTTCTCACAGCTGGGAACTCCAGGAATTAGGCGTCATTAAACTCGCTTCATCACAAACGCACCCGGCTGGCATTTTTTTCTCTTCACTTAAAACTGAGGATTCGGGCAACTGTTTACTTAAATGCCGGATCAACACCGCTGCCACCAATTTCATATATATATATATTAGCTGTAACGTCGTGTGTAGCTATCCATCAATAAAAAATTCTTTACAGCCTTCTATAGAAATAAAAAATATTGTTTATTTGATAAACAATTCTTAATGAAGTAATATTGCCAAGCTGGTGTAGTCAGTTCGTAGTCCATTCTCAACGCCACCGGCGTTCATCGTCTTTTTCACTCCAATTTCCGGACTCAGCCCTTTTCTCCATTCAAGGTGGGCTTCACTCTCTCTCTTCCCGACTCTCTTTCAGTCTCTTTCCGTCTCCTCTCTCTCTTTTCCGTCTCTCCTCCTCCTTCCGTCCGTTCTCCCTCCCGGACTCTCTTGTCCTTTTTTTCCTCCTCTTTTTCTCCTCAAAAGAACCCTTTTAAACACCAGGGGTGTGTTCACAACACGCCCCTCTCGCTCCTTCTTATTGACAGGTCACCAAAGTCTCTCTTGACCTCCCTCGTCCTATTGGCGCATAACACGCCAAAACACACCCGAGCCGTCTGGCCCAAGGCGCCATAGTTCCTTGTCCACATCTGGACACACTTGACCATCACACCACCTCCTCATGTGTCGTCCACGTCACTTGACCATGGCTCAAAATTACGTGGTCCGTCGCCAAAAGCCCTCGTGTAGCTGAACAGTGCGACGTTAATATTCAATCAATCAATCAATCAAATCACGCCACCTGTTTCTAGTATCCCCTTCACAAAAACCTAGAAAAGATTACATGATTATTTTAAGATAGGCTTCGCCTATTGTCAATGGGGCGCCGGCTCTACTTTACTATTATGGCGACCCGTCTGTCTCTCTCCACTCTCTGAGTTCAGACAATAAACAATGGCCCCCTGGCCACGTGCACTGATCATTCCACAGCTGGTTGATCGTAAAAATTCAGGGACAATCAATGGGTGTGGTACTTGTCCTTGAACAGCTGGTGAAAGCATAACACTTATCGAAAGATGGGGATTCTCGACAATAGACGATGTCACAGTATATTGCCATGGAGTTCGAAAGAAGTACACAGTTCAATTAAACAAACAATTAGATTTATTCTAACGCTGGGAGCTCGATGCAACACTGGACTGAGAACATCCCCAACTGGCGATGAACTCTGCTTTTATACACTTCGGAATATTCGACAAATACCCAGTATGCACTCTAAAGAATGATCTGGATTCATCTAGAACCTAGAGAAACAATACATTAAAAACGAGAACAAAATTCCAGTCTTTGGATAAATCTGCCGGGGCCGGGATTCGAACCCGAGAAAGTTCAGTCCAACGCTCTGCCAACTCGGCTATCGGGACTTGTAGCAAATTATGCGTGCGGCATTGCTCCCCTCGAAAAAAGAAGACAGCGCCCCGCTGTCATTTTGTTCAAGGGTCTTTATTCTGGAACAAGTGATGGGTCCTTTGTATGATTCTTTGGGAGGAATATCCTCGGTTTCGATTTGCTCGGCGGGATCATGGTACGGTTTCATACGCAGTACATGGACAACTTCTCTTAGTTTTCTTTTTCGTGAAGCAGGATCAAAATCTTGTACTGCGTAAGTCACGGCTGATAAACGGCGTAGCACCTGATACGGTCCTAAATACCTTCTTAAGAGTTTTCGGAGAGACCGACTTTTCTCACTGGAGTATAAACCCATACGAGATCTCCGGGAGTGTAGGATACCATTTGGTGTTTGGAATCGTAACGTCGACGATCTTTGTCTTGAGCTCTCAGAGTGTGCACTCGGGCTAGCTGTCGTGATTCTTCGGCTCTGGCTGCTATCTTGGTGATGTTATTGTCATCAAAATCTTTAGGACAGAATGGTAGCATTGTATCTAGTGTCGTTTCCGCTTCACGACCATGAAGTAAATAGAACGACGTAAAACCTGTGGTCTCTTGTTTAGCGGTATTATAAGCGAAGGTTACAAATGGTAGAATTTCATCCCAATTTTTCTGCTCTACATCCACATACATTGACAACATGTCGGCCAAGGTCTTATTGAAGCGCTCCGTCAGTCCATTTGTTTGGGGATGATACGCCGTTGTGAAACGATGATCAATGTTACACAAGTCGACGAGAGAGGAAACAAGTCTGGATCGAAAGACGACTCCACGATCTGTGATAATTACTCGAGGAGCTCCATGCCTGAGGACAATTTCTTCAAGTAAGAACTTCGCTATTTCGGCGACTTCGGCTGTCGGCAAGGCTTTTGTTATTGCATATCGCGTTGAGTAATCCGTGCAGACTATTATCCATTTGTTTCCATGAGCAGACTTTGGAAATCTCCCAAGGAGATCAATTCCAATGCGATGGAAAGGAGCTATAGCTGGAGGGATGGGAACTAAACGTCCAGGTGGTCGTTGAGGAACGGATTTTCTCCTTTTGGCACTCCCGACAATGCATGACATACCGAAAGACATTTCGGTACATTCCCGGCCAGTAAAATCTCTTGCGAATCCTGTCATAAGTTTTCGCGAAACCAAGGTGTCCTGCGGTGGGGGCGTCATGAAAGTGCCTTAGTATGTCTGCTCGTAGATGTTTAGGAATGACTGGTAACCACAACTTTCCATCTGGATCAAAATTCTTCCTGCAAAGGATACCGTCGATGAATCTGAATTCTTCGTTTTTGGATGAGTTGCTCAAAAGTTTTAATTTCGCAAGGTCTTGATCTTTTTTCTGTTCCATCGCAAGGTTCATACTCGTCGTGACTGCTAAAAATTTGTCTGGTGTTTCCGTTTCCTCTTCCACTGGATTTCTCGAAAGAGCGTCGGCGTCACTATGCTTCTTACCGGTTTTATATTTTACGTCAAAATCATGCTCTTGAAGTCGGAGGGCCCATCTGGCAAGCCTTCCTGAAGGATCCTTTAAATTCATGAGCCAGCACAAGGAATGATGGTCAGTTACAACAGTAAAGTGTTTTCCGAATATGTACGGCCGGAATTTGTTGGTAGCCCATACGATGGCAAGACATTCCCTTTCTGTGGTGGAATAATTCTTTTCGGCTTTTGTCAGAGTTCTAGAAGCGTATGCTATAACTTTCTCGACATTATTCTGAATTTTTACTAGGACAGCTCCGATACCGTACCCGCTTGCATCAGTATGGATTTCTGTAGAAGCTCTTTCGTCGTACATCCCAATACTGGATCCGAAGTAAGTGCTTTCTTAAGACTGTTAAATGCTTCCACCTCTTCAGGACCCCAATGAAACTGCACGCCACTTTTCAGCAACGACTGCAAAGGTTCGGCGAGATAACAGAAACCTTTAATAAATCTTCTAAAGTATGAACAAAGGCCAAGAAAACTTCGTATGTCATGTATATTCTTTGGAGTGGGAAAATTTCTACGGCTTTTATTTTGTCGGGATCGGGACGAACGCCATTACTAGATACAAGATGGCCTAGAATCTTTACTTCTTGGGCAGCAAAAAGACACTTCTTTGAATTTAATTTAAGACCAGCTTCCTGAAGACATTTTAGAACAAGTCTTAATCGTATAAGATGGTCTTCAAAAGTTTCTGAGAACACTATTATGTCATCTAGGTAACAAAGACACATAGTCCATTTAAAATGGCGTAGCAAATTGTCCATCATTCTCTCGAAGGTCGCAGGTGCATTACAGAGACCAAACGGCATGACTTTAAACTCGTATAAGCCTTCGGGGGTAATAAATGCCGTCTTTTCACGATCCGCTTCGTCTATTTCTATTTGCCAATAACCAGATCGGAGATCCATGGAAGAAAAGAACTTGGCACCTTTCAGACAGTCGAGCGTATCGTCAATACGAGGCAGAGGATAAACGTCTTTTTCGTGACGCTATTCAGCTTGCGATAATCGACGCAAAAACGCCAACTACCGTCTTTTTTTTTTACGAGCACAACGGGTGATGACCAAGGACTTTCAGAGGGTTGGACGATACCTTCATCAAGCATTTTCTGAACCTCTTCATGAATGATGCGTCTTTCAGTCGGCGAGACTCTGTAGGCTCGTTGGTTGATTGGAGCATAATCACCAGTAAAATCCTGTGTTTCACATTCGTCTTCGCGGCTGTCGACTTGTCGGTCTTCGTGAAAAGCCCAGAAAATTTCCGGAGTAGTTCGGATAGCTTGTTTCTCTGTTCGTCACTTAACTCGGGTGACATCATTAACGAACAATTCATCTGTGACTCCGAAGTTTCTTGCTGGTCATCCAAGCAACCCGATGTGTCGGAAATAACACATAGATGCCCTTCATTTAGTGGTTCAGCTTGGCCTATGCACATTCCTCTAGGGATGATTTGGTTTCGGAACTGCAGGTTGGTAACCCAGACATCACTTTTTCCGTTACGATATGTGGATACCATGGACGGTGTAGCTATTTTTTTCTCGAAGAGCAAATGTTTGCTGCCGTCTAGAACTACATTTATGTCTCCTCGGGTTTGATATCCTGATACTGTTATTCTAGTTAAAGAATGCGGCTTAAGTGTATAGTCTCTGGTGGCATATACAAATTCCAGGCGTCAGGCGCTGTGGAGTCTCGACAGATGTCTTCTAGAACAAGTTCATTTTGTCCACAGTCTATAACGGCTTGAGACGCCTCTAAAAAGTCCCATCCTAGGATGACGTCATGGCTACAATGTGATAAAACAATAAATTCAAAAGGCAGTTCTCGATTGTTTATACGGACACGTAAAACACATTTCCCTATCGGCCGAACAAAATTTCCATCCGCAACTTTCAGCATAACGCTCTTGGCATCAGCAAACAGAACTTTCTTTAAAAATCGGCGATACTTATCGGATATGACAGAAAACGATGCCCCAGAATCTACTAGAGCACGTATCGGCTTCCTATCTATTATTACGTCTAGTTGGTTACCAGTCATCTTGGAGGTCGACGGAGGATTTCCAGTACACGCGGCCTCACCTCCTTGGAAGGTCGCTCTCTTTAGTTTTCCTCGCTCCTACGGCCTGGCGACTGACTGGATCGGCGATATGGCGACGGGGATCTGTAACGACGTATTGGGGATCGGCCTCTCGTGGGACTTGGCGTAAAACGGCGAGAAGAGTTTGGTCGGCGTATTTCTTCTTCAGTGCCAACGTCGTCGAAGTTCCGTCGGCGGTTTCGAGAGTTGTCAAAGACAGCCTTTCTCTCGGCAGTAGCGCATTACATGTCCAGGACGTCCGCAGTGGAAACAAACAGGTCTGTTGTCAGCCGTTCTCCACACATCTGTTTTTCTTGGTTCAGGTGGGAATTTCTGAACAGGAGCTCTGTATCTCCTGGTTACAGCGGCGTATGTTGGTCGTGGTCTAGTTTCTGTAGGTTTTGTTGACACTGGGGCCAAAACCCTTTCAACTTCGTCTTGAACGATCTCTTCTAAGGATTGGGGATCGGAGTCCAAAGATTCTTGCGTCTGGTTAACTAGTCGATGAACTTCTTCTCGTACGATTGTGCGAATAAGAGAGACCAAATCAGTCTCATCCGTCAGGGATGCAACCGGCACGACGTTTGGAAGCCTTTCAAATTTCGGTCGACCAACTCTCTTCTGCTTCATATCTTCGATATAGTTGCACCATTTGATAAAACTTGCTGTGTCGTTGATTTCTCTCGTCAACAGGGCCTGATAAATATCCTCAGCAACACCTTTCATTAGGTGTGACACTTTTTCGTCTTCTTTCATCAGAGGATTTACCTCTTGGCAAAGTCCTAATACACCTTGTATGTAGGACTGTGTACTCTCGCCTGAACGCTGGGCTCGGCATTTTAGTTGTTCTTCTGCCCTTCTCTGGTATATTTTTGACGGTCACCGAAAAGTCCACTTAGTCCATTTTTAAACGCTTCCCAGGAATCTAAGGCGTCTTCGTTGTTGACATACCACTGTTTCGCAGTACCGTCAAGAAAGAAATAAACGTTAGCCAGGCACATCATGTCATCCCACTTGTCAAAGTTGGCTACTCGATCGTACTCTTTAAGCCATTTGAGAGGGTCTTCCCCGGCGCTCCTCGGAAGGTCGATGGGCTCCTCCATTGCTGTAACGAAGGTGTTACTACAGCGGGCTTGGCTTCTTGCTCGGTCGGCATTTTTGTCCTCTTCCTACTATTTTCTTTAACATTCCGAATTCGGGGATAATCCTCTTAACCGGAGGCTCCTGCGAAGGTTGTCGCTATTATCCACGTTTGACGTAATTGTACCCCGCGCCTCCACCAAACTTGTCACGGAGTTCGAAAGAAGTACACAGTTCAATTAAACAAACAATTAGATTTATTCTAACGCTGGGAGCTCGATACAACACTGGACTGAGAACATCCCCAACTGGCGATGAACTCTGCTTTTATACACTTCGGAATATTCGAGAAATACCCAGTATGCACTCTAAAGAATGATCTGGATTCATCTAGAACCTAGAGAAACAATACATTAAAAACGAGAACAAAATTCCAGTCTTTGGATAAATCTGCCGGTGCCGGGATTCGAACCCGAGAAAGTTCAGTCCAACGCTCTGCCAACTCGGCTATCGGGACTTGTAGCAAATTATGCGTGCGGCAATATATATTCGTCCGGGGCACCGGTTAACTGAGACGTATACATACACCGGGTGTAAAAAATTAAAAGGTTTAAGTCGTATTGTAGCCTTAGCGTCCATGTATAGTACTATTAAATTTAATGCATTGTTATTTGTGGAAGGGGGGCGCAATATGAAAATTATGATTGAATACTGGGTCGCAAATTTTAAAAGTTTCAGAAGCACTAATGTAAATGACGCAGGATGTAAATGATGCAGTATTATTTTCTCAGGATAGAGTCGAAATAGTACTCATTCGAATGAGGAATCAAAAAGATTGTCAAATAGACCTTGTAATATTTTAAAATTTCCAATAAACTTGTGCGTAAAAATTCGCTAATAGTATTTTTAGCAACTGAATAAAAAGTGTGTAGTTTCTAACTATGGATGTTTTTTGCGTAGTTGCTTAATACAGAATGTTCAAAAGGTAAGTGCAAAAAATGCATTTTGATTTGACCCAAATATAACGAATAACCTCGATTAAACGAACAAAATGTTCGATCCCGATGAATTCGTTAAATCGGGTTTGATTGTATGTCATCCAATTACAATCAACATTAATGTGTTTTTTATAGTATTTTTTATTAAAATAATTCAAAATCTCTTTTTAATAAAAAAGTGTCGTAGTTTTCTTTTGCTGTTCAGGTATTTGAATAATGTTCTTTTAAATACAGCAACTATTTGAAGAGCCTTCAAAAGCACTAAAATTTTGTATTTAAGTCATTTCCAATCAGCCCCGTGAAATTTTATTTTTGTTGTTGAATTTTAACTGTGCACACACACACAACCCTATCTAAAATTCTACAACTACGTCATTTTTTAAAACAAAAAATGAAAACTTATAGAATTTTTAAAAAAAATGTTCTTTAAAAAAGCTTAATTGAGAATGCCATTGCACCAAATTCAACAGAATAAACTTTTTCAAATATTTTCTTTATCCCTTTCAAAATACTCTTTTCACTACAGAAAATTACACCGACAGTCTAAACAGACGTAATGATGTAAAGATGGTTTATTTCCATAATTGAATACATATCTAACCCAGAGTAAAAGTAAAGAAAACAAATAACTACTTTTTGATCGCTAGAAGTCGAGCCTTGAAAATAGTAATTCCTCGCTTTTTTGACATTTTTTTATTTCTCTCGTGGCAACATCTCACTTTCGGAAAGGTTTTTAGGTATTCGCAATAGAATACAGACAGCATTAAAAAAATATTTTCGCCTCTATGACGAAGATGGATGTTGTTTACTCTAAAATCAACTCTGGCAGAGTCAGATCAGAGATATTTCTTAATTTTTCCGAAATATTTCCCTTATAATCCAGACCACGGATTGTTACCATTGTTGTGTAATGTTTATCAACATCGGAGAAAAATAGAAGTACAAAGAAAAATAAAAAAAAATTATCCAGGGAAGGAAAGGGGGAAAAAAAGATCAGAGGATTGATATAAAAAAAGATCAGATACGTTGTTATTGTTAGCTTAGTTGAAAATGTAGGCGAACGAGAGAGAGAGAGAGAGACTCCATTTGTTTTTTAAAGTTTCAACAATCATTTGTTTTGTTGAGATGTAACAAGTATATTACTGCCCTAAATAAGTCATTTTAAGAGCGTATATTCAGTTTCTTTTGTTTCCACTGCCGAATTATACATGTTCCAGAATGCTAATTAATTTATTTTCTTTTTTAATTTAATGAATAACTTATTAAAAAACGTAAATTACAAGATATGTTTGTAATGAGACTCGTGATTTTCCCTTATTTTTGATTGCACTAATGATTTGATTATTGGTTCTAAATTACAAAGTAGAGAAAACGCGTACGGAAAAAAGCAGCAAAAAAAGGCTATACTACTGAATGAGAAAATAAAATATCAGTGATTAAAAGATAAATACAAATAATTAAACACGAAATAGCTTCTTAGATATATATATGTGTGTATGTATCATAATTTATACGTTTATCATCTGCGAAAGCTTTTTTCTCTAATATAGGAGTATAAAAATAAAAGAGTCTGTCTTTTTTTGTTTGCATCAATATTCGCACCTGCTTTCACCACAAATGAAATTAATTTTCAAAAAAAAATTATCGGAGCATTGAGTGTTTTCTCTTAAAATTATTATTTGTTAGAAGTAATATTCATGTGTAAGATGCAATAGATTACATAAGAATAGGGCTTAGAGAATTAACAGTGGCGTGGGCTTTCGCCGCCAAAGGCTTGTCGCCTCTCTATTTTAATCATTAGTAAAGCAAATTAGCAAAAGTAAAAAAAGTAGCTTTAAATTTTTTTAATTCATTAAAAATGCCCTTTTCGTGTTTTTTTCATAGCAAAATCTTTTATACAATTGTCAATATTAATATGTATGACATGTTCAATTGCCAGAATAGCTAAATTTGTTAGCCTTAACGTGGACAAAGGCTAACAAATACGTAGGCTACATAGATACCCTCTATTTGCAAATAACTTTGAACATCATTGACTTCACACAGTGTCGGTTGCCAGAAGCCTAAGTAACATAAAAACGAATGCGATTGCATAGCGACTAATAAACTTCCTGCATCTGTGGGTGTATTAAAACTTTCACTCTTTTCCGTCAGTTTTGTTGCACGGGCGCGTAACCTTTCCAAATAGAAAAAGAATATCAATTCGTACCCGTACGACACCCACAGCAAAAAGCAAAATTGGTGTACTTGATTTCTTGGCAAAGAATCCCCCCCCCCCTAATTTTTAATACAATGTTCTTAAATAAGTAAATTTCTCAGAGCAATGGGCCATGAAAATGACTCGGTTGGGCACATGCAATGGGCGCGGGTGGAGTCTCGCTGATCTGGAGAGTCCAGATGAATACCCGAAGATGTACCTTATTTGAACGAGTAAAAAATAAAGGCAAAGTATTTTTTGATTATCATCTTCGTATTTAACAGAACCATATGAGAATGACAAATTTAATTTACATCTATTTCAGCATCTCTTTCCTTTTTAAGAAATTCAATTTTTCTTTTGCTGTACATTTTTCTTTCATTCTACCTTAATTGTATTTTATCAACCGTATTTTTTTTTTAAAAAAATTGTTTAATAGATACTGTGTATTCTTCTGCGAATGATTTGTTTGTTGGTTGAAAAAATCCCTCTGTTTTTTTAACGTTATTTATTAATTTATTTATTATTAATAATAATTTTTCATCATTTGTCTCTTAGATGTCATCGAAAAACAACGCGTTATTTTCAAAGTTGTCAACAACTTTAAAAAAATGACTAGGTCAAACAATTTGTATCGAGAGATTTAATTAGCATTTAAATCACCCGATTCGATTCAATGAGAAGTGACAGATTTGACATTTGCTGTTGATAATTACGTCTACTATTGTGAAAAAGTATTTTGTCGAAACGTGTTTTAACCAGTGTAATAATAAAAATTGCAGAAATCGATAGGTATTATGATCAAAAACTATAATAATGATAAGAACAAAAACTCTTTTAAAAATTGTAATAGAAAATAATGTGTTCGGTATGCAAGATCTGAATTTTTATACTTCCTAAGTATTGTGATAACCTTGAATATTGATATTCAGGTGCTTAGGAAATACTCATACAGCTAGTAAAACTGTTGCACAAAAAAACAAGATTTATGTTTTATATTTATAAAGATGCTTATTAAAATTTGATTCATGAACATAAAATTCACGCAAAGTTTGCTTTTCAAAAGTACCAGATATTCTAAAAGTTGTTTTGCGTTCAGCAGTGGATATAATAGGGGAAGAAAAATATACTTTTTTTTTTATTCTCTCTATAATTTTTTTTATCTAGATAAAATCAATCTGAAGCAGTGGCGCACACAAGGGGGGAGGTCCATGGGTCCGCCCCACCAAAGATAGATGTTTTTTCAATTGATTATAATCCTATGCATATAGTATGTAAAACTTAATTGAGCATTTATTATTAATAATTACAGTCGAACTTCTATATAACGAGCCTCTTTATTGCGAATTTTTCTACATAGTGGATTTTTTCATGGAACCATGAACATTTGACGGTTTTCTTCGTAAAATAACCTTTCTATTGTAATGAGCATTTTCTATACAACGAACTTTTCCTATTGTGATTCAATTTTTTTTCTCTCTCTACTTTCAAAGTATTTCTGAACATTTCAAGTTATTCTCTCTTTAACACATTTTATGGTGGTCAAAAATCTTGAGCTGGTTTCGTTAGATCCTAACTCACCGAGATCAATAGAGTTCTTAATGTTTCATCTAAGAAGTGCAACCTTTAACCCCCACTGTCCAGTTTACTAGAAACCTCTTCGATATCCCCTTTCACACTCAGTGGAGTTGTCCCGTATCCCCGTGTTCTAGTTTCGAAATAATGTATATTCAAAATTACTTGTACTCTTAATGAAATTTGCTTAGAAAATTCATTAGTTGTAACATAAAATTATTTTCTTATTGTTGAAAATACAGTATATCCCTCGATTTTTTTTTATGGGTAAGATATATGAAACACATAGATTTTAATTTTTAAAAAGGTGGGAATAATTACTTTTTCAACATGTAATGTTTATGAATTTAAAATTTGTTTTATGTGGGTTTATAAGGTATATTAAAAGATGAACCTCTATATAACGAATTTTTCATGTAACGAACTTTTTCCCGGGATTTAGCGACATCGTTATATAGAGGTCCGACTGTAATTTTATTACTTAACGCTAATTATTCATTCTATAATTAATTTCTTAATGTTTTTTGTTCCTCAAAATCGAAAAATTAAAAGAATAGGTTAAGGGGCATAGAAAATACTCATACAGCTAGTAAAACTGTTGCACAAAGAACTAAGATTTGTGTTATATTTTATAAACATGCTTATATTAAAATTATGATTTATGAACATAAAATTCACGCAAATTTTGCTTTTCAAAAGTACAAGATACTCTAAAAGTTATTTTGCGTCCCCAGCAGTGGATATAATTGTGGGGAAAAAATATACTTTTTATTCACCCTTTATAATTTTTTTATCTGGATAAAATCGATCTGAAGCAGTGGTGCACACAAGGGGGAGGGGGTCCTCAGGTCCGGACTCCCCCCAAAGTCCTTTATCTTTTTTCGACTGATTATAATCGTATGCATATATAGTACGTAAAACTTAATTATTTGTTTTGTTATTAATGATTAATTTTATTACTTAATGCTAATTATTCATTCAATAATTAATTTTTTAATGGGTTTTGTTCCTGAAAATCGAAAAATCAAAAGAATATGTTGGGTGACGGATTGGAGCATGATACGAAAACCCTTTCAAACCCTTTTTCAAAAATCCTAATTCAGGCTATGTTGAGGTTTTAGCTGTGTATAGACAAAAAATATTATATTTATAGAAGTATGCATTTTTCACAAAAGGAGAATGTTTTGAAATTGAAGGTTGGTAATCCTATGTTCATTTTTTGTTAATATATTGCATTTAAGTATAATTTTTTTTATTATAATAATATAGTTAAAACAATTTTTAACTAATCTAAGTAACACTCAATACTAAAAAAAAAAATCATTCGTATGCTTGTGCAAAATTCTGGTTCTGAACGTATTCGGATACCTTAAGAGAGAATTACTCGATTTATGTATACTGCACAATTTCAAGCAATATAGCGCAAACGCTTAGATAGAATAAAAACTCAGCTTCTACATTTAATTTAATTAAGGGCAAATTGCTAGCATTTATTATTTTTGAGATTTAAAATGTGATACCCTTTCTGTCCCTTTATATTTCTGCACTTTTAGTTTCTCATTTGTCCTTCAAAACCCACAGAATCGAAAGGAGAATATCGCGTTTCCATTTCATTTTCACAAAAAACAACGCTCGATAGAGATCTTTGTTTTTTGGCGAGCCGAGTTGGCGAAGTTTGGCGCTTTGTTGCAACCTCTCGGAAGTTCGGCGCGCAGCACAAACAGATGTGTCGGAGTCAGTTTAAGCACGCTTTTTCCTCCGTTTCCTCATTAAGAACAGGACATGTGCTCAGGATAAACCCGCGACATTCACTGTAAGTAAGGACCCTTTTTCTGTTTTTCGTAAATATTTACTCAAAATTCAGTCAAGTTGTGTATTTTTTTTATCGGAAAAAAAGTAATATTTCCATTAATGTAAACAATAAGCTTTTTGTCTCGCACACCGAGTTTTACACTTTTATATAATAATTCGATTTCGGAAATTCTTGACGTCAGTTGAAAAGATTGTCGAATTCTTCTTGGAATTTTGTTTTTCATAAAAGTATTTTTTGCTTTTGGTTTTGTGTATTTTCAGATATAAATATACGGATTATCGTTTTAATAATTATTACTGTCCCAAAAGAAGTATAATACATTGATTTTGCTTAAATTTTGTGCTTTCGCTTAGATACTTTTCTTGACTTTCTCGAAGTGACATACGTGAAATAAGAGAATTTTAAAAAAAGTAAAATAATCTAAAATAGTTTTGAATTTGAAATATTTTCAGATTTAAAATACATTAAAATTTAAAATACTATTTAATCAACGATTTAAATAGTTTATTGGAATGCAAATGCGAGTATATTGGGTTTTTTTTATCATGATATTCAATTTAGAAATATATATATTTTAATTAGAAAATATATATATGTCACCATCAAAGCTCGAGTGTACAAATTACCTAGCAAATCTACAGATTGACTGATTTGTTCCGTAATCGAGTGTTTTCGGAATTTTTACTGGGTAATTCACGGTTTCTGTATCGTTAAAATTCAAAAGTCTCACTCTTCTTTTCTGTTAGGAATTTTGGATTGAACGTTATTTATCATAAACATTTAGAAACAGAGTGGGAGAGACAGTAAAAGTATTCGATAAAAGACTCCTGGAATTCATTTATAATATAATTACGACGACCAGTATCTTCTGGAAAGAAATTACAAAGTATAGCTATACATACCGATAAATTGAAATCGAAACCATGATAAAATAAATTACAATTCGCTTAATTGCATGGCGAACTTAACAAAATGACTGCTAATTTCCTTATTATAGTTTTTCAATTGATAGATAATTGATTCTGTTAACTAATGGATTGGTTATTCGACTGTATTAACATGATTCTTTAAAAGTAAAAAAGAATAAACATTTAATTTAAGCGAACAGACACGTTGCTGTTGTTCAATCCAAGATTTTATTTTCTCTTGAACAAGTGCTTACTAGGTAATGTGAACATTTTCTAGGTACATCATGAATTCACCTAGGTAATTTGAGAAATGAAGCAATTTTTCGCACTTTAACGAATCACCCTAGTTAATGTGCAGATGACCTAGATAATCTGCAGATTAACTGATTCATGTACTTAAGTGGTAACATACATTTTTCGTATGCATTGTTAAAGAAATTGTCTGATGTTTATTCAATTTATTATAATTTTCTTAAAACTTACGTTTAAAAAAATAAATTAAACAACCATTTTTAAATTGAATCTTTTGTTTTATTAAACAAGGGCGGTAATCCTGATTTAGGATCTGAATTTGGAGTTTTTCTTTACATGCTTAGCGTTCCCGCTTCATTTCTTTGGTAAGTTAGCAGTTAACACACTCGTTTTATTTACCTTTACACAAGTGTTTTGTAAGTTTTTAAGCGGATATAAATGTATCGTAATAACTGCTTTTTAATAAACATCGCAAACAAACAATTTATAACAAATATTTTCTTAAAAATGTTTTTTTATTAATATACGCATGGAACAGATCAAAAAGCTTGTTTATAAAACAATTATGTTAGTAACGTTATTCATTACGCTTATAATACACCGATGATATTTTTTACAATATAATTTCCAGCAATTTCTTTTCTAAAATTGCCTGCATTAATGGAATAAATTAGAAAAATAGCATCGCATATTCGCAATATAATGTATGCAGTTCTTAATATTAGTTTGGAGTTTCGGCTAGAATTCAACCGATTTAAAAAGAATATCTCGTATCATTCAGCGACTTAATAGGTTTAAATGCAAATGAAGTTGTACATTCCCATTTGAGCTTTCTGAAAAAATCAGCTATAGAGTAATACATGATGGTATAACATATTTATCCTCAATAGCCGAAAAAGTTCTCTTAAAAAAAAGCCCAATATTATTAAACATTTGAATACAAAAAGTGTCTATATATAATAATCAGAAATTAATAAGGAAATATATCTATCTGTACTACTTCTGTACTATCTGTAAGTACTTATATTTTCTTAAAGAAATAATCATAATCATAAAATTTTAACTTGAACTTCCAGGTTTTTATCAATTTAGTTTTATTGCTCCAAAAATGAATACATATCAAATATTTATTTCCACATTTTACTTATTGGATTTCATATATTTTGCCATTTTATAGCATACAAATATATATATATATCGTTCTGTATGCTAGCGAGTTGTACATTTGGATATCTTCTAAACATATACAAACACTTAAAAGCAAATTATGAATATTTAAAATTTGTTTATTTCTTAAATAAAACCATTTTATGTAGTTATTTGGAGATATAAAACTAATAATTGGATAGAATGTTTTGGGAAATTCGTGAGATCTTAACGAATACAAAAAAAAAAGGTTTAAATAAATTTTGTTTTGAATAACCTTTAAAAAGCTCCGAGTCATACTAATTGAAAATTAAAAACTGTTTGGTCGAAATGAGAATTTAAAGACTTTGACGAAAACGAATTCATTAGTTTAAACGAATTAATGATTTAATGAATATCGAATCATAAGATTAATAAGAATTTAAGTAGTTGACTTTTATAAAGAAACTATAAAATAGAAAAATTAACGGATTTTTAAAAAAGCTATTGATAGGTTATAAACAGCTCGTTTCACGACCCTCTAAAAAAGAATGAAAATTTCTGAGGAGAAATATTAACTGAGACGCACAATAGAAAATCTACCTCTCTATTAATAGCAATATCCGTGTTTAAAAGCAGATTGAAAATAATTACGTTCGAGATCTGTATTATATCAGGCATCATCATTATTAAATAAGCTATTATATGCGATGAATTATACGAAGTTAGAAAATACCAAAAATTGTGTGGTGTACTTTCAATTCCCCCCTAAACTCAAATTCTACGCAAAGAGTGAATAGATGTGAAACCACGTATGCAAATCCGTTTCCATTTTTTTTTTTATTTTGAGAACGTATTGCTGCTGGTGACACATTATGATCGAGTGGTTCTAATATCATGCTCATTAAATGTCATGACTTGCAAAAGAACGTTATAATTCGAATTTTATTAACGTGCTCGATATCTGTGTCATTCATTTAACAGAAAAAACGTTCATTTTTGTTCCTTCAACCTTCGGAAATGAGATTCGATTTTTGATATTGAATGCTCAGAAACCATTCTAAATCTGCAGGGATGTCTGAAGGTATGGATTGACTGGGGCCTCGCTTCGTTCTGGACTCTTAAAATTATCCGAATCATGATCTTATTAAGACAGTTAATTATTCCCGTACATATTCTCCGGAAAACAAAGCATTTCAAACTGCCTGTCGACTGGCAAAAGTGGTAAGACTGTTATTATGTGATGACCCTCGTCCCTGCCTAGGCCTAATAACCATAATCATTCAGTTCAATTATTCGAAATGCGGCCATCGGTCGAGCCGGATTGTGCCTAGGTTTTTAACATTGCGATTCGTGCACATTTGTTTCAATTTAACGTTCGAACGAGTACTTGACAAAGCATGCTATATACTATCTTTTAAAAGATCTCAGGTAGGGTCTACTTTTGCATAGGGACACAGGGCCTCAAAAATTTTAAAATTGCTCAGGGTCTCGAAGTCTTAAGATGTTTCTGTAAATAGGGAGGGAATAGATATCGAATGGATAAGAATGCGAGTTACATTGGTTGAAGGATCTTGGTCTCGAACCTTTGTCCTTTTCCCACCGCCCAAGACCCATTGTTAAAATTTTGGTGAGTGCAGAGGGACAGCTGCACTTCCAATTTATTGAGGCTCTAAGTCATCGCGTTGGCGTATTGTAGAAGTTTGGAGTTAAGGGTCAGGTGTCGTCCACGTGCAAAGTAAATAAACAATCAAATAAAACAAGCAAAAACAATTCCAATATGAGCTCCAATCTATTTGTATTGCATTCTTTGTAAGCAACCGTCGAGTTTTTACATTAACTGGGCCTCGAATCGAATCAGCCATCACCGACAGCCAACTGTTGTTGCTACTGATGCCTCTTGTCTAGCGGTGTCAGATCAAGCCCCATGAAATTCATCGTGGCAAAGGGCTAGATGTACACCTGTCGTTATCCGTAGCTTTGAGCACCATACAAGTGCAATTTGGCTCGATTCCATTCCAATTTCGTGAGAGAACACCCTAGGGGTGGTCAAGAACCTCCCCTTTCACCAACCTCATGAGAGAACTCGTTGGCCCCCTCCTCCCTGCCACGAAGGCACTATACGTTTAGAAACATCCATGCCTTCTCCGGGATTAGAGCCTAGGCCCTACGACACAGCAGTCAGCGTCACTAAACACTATACCGGATGGGCAGCTCCGACCACTTTGCTACTGTTGTACAACATGTTAATGAAAATGAAAGTAACTATCATCCTTGTGTAACTTGATAAGAAATGTACCAGTTCAGGTATCGTCCTCGTCACTTGTGTAGGGCTTAAAATGAAGAGATCCGTCTCGTATTGCTTCAGAATACGACATTAGTAACTCCTGAAGGTAACTAGGACGTCTGCGAGAAGGAAAAATTAACTTTTTTTCACCAAATTTAAATGGTGCCCACTTAAATTAAAAGCAACAGAAGTAAGATTTTTAAGTTGAATTATCTGTACATTTATGCACATGTTAATGTAAAAAATATTCCATTTTAAATTACTATTAAATCTGTATAAGCAATAAACAATCAACTATTTTTTTTTTTTTTTTTTTATTTTCGAGACATGCTCTTACCTTTAGGTACACTTTGCATAAAACCCACTGCATATATAGCTGTAAAATATTAAAGTTTTTGCAAACATAACAATTTAAAAAAATGAAGGCAATGAAATTTTAAAAAATAAATTTATAAAAATTTAAAAAACTTTTAAATTTAGTGATTCAAATTTTCTTTAAATTTTATGCAGAAATTGTGCTACATCTAAAATTTGTGAATGTTTATTTGAAAACGAATTCATTTTCCTTTTTGAAAACTTGTGGATCTTATAATATGCAAAATATCAGCAATATACACTGGTGTGCAAAAATTAAGGACGAGACTGTTTTTTCAATATAACTTTGTACAAAAGCTTTCCAAATCAACACATTTAATACCGTAAGATCCCCAATACGTAAGGATATGTGTAATGTAAGCAACACTTACTAAAAGAGAAATCAGAGGGATAAAAAGAAGCTTGATTGAAAAAGTAGCATGGAGCGCAATGCGACTGAAGGCCGAAACATCCCTGTGATGGGTGTCCAGCAAGAAACATCCGGTCTTTAGTAGGGGATATGATCTCCCCTGACTGCTCGGCAGGTTTCACAGCGTCTGCCCATGCTGAGAATGAGGGTGTCAATGAGTTTTTGAGGCATTGCTGCCCATTCGTCTTGCAGCGCCAATCGAAGCTCCCGAATCGTTACTGGTGGTAAGGTACGAGCTGCCAAGCATCTGCCTAGAAATCCTATACATGCTCGATGGGATTGAGATCCGGAGATCGTGCCGGCCAATCCATACGTTCAATATCCTCACTCTCTAAGAGGTGTTCGGCAGCTACTGTGCGATGACATGGTGCATTGTCGTCCAAAACGGCATTTTGAAACAAATCACTAATCCTCTTGTCAAAAGAGTAAACCACAGCAAAAAAAATTAATTGCTGTGGTAAGCAAAGAGTTTCGTGTTTTTAGTATTCAGTTTTATTATTTTCCCATCCCAAGTAAAAATTGTTTGATGGCACGTCTTATACCTCATTAAACACCTCTTTTTAGAAAATGGCACGATAAAGGTTCGCCTCTCCTTCCTTAGGTATTGGATGAAATTCATCATTTCTCTGCGACATGTTTTTATCGAACGGGTCCGTAAGATCATTTGGGTTGGCACGTTTTTTTTTAGAGCCAATGACTCTGTCAACCGGGGAAACCACAAGCTCAACTACATAAAATCCTCAACTTCTGATATTGCACAAGCCAAGCCTAGTTATATATCCTTCTGTATAGTTACTTACATTAAAATTAGATGAAATTAAGAGCAAAAGAATTTCAAAAATATGTGGTATCCCCAAAATTTGTAGTGCTATTTAAAACTGATTATTCATCTTTTTTCGCGATTTGTAACTTTTATGAAGTTTTGCACCGAGCGCAACTTCTCGCCCTACTTCCCTCCGCTATTTTTGAGGAGAAATGGAACAATAATATTCTTAGCATTGTAGCGCGATTATGGGCGAGTTGGAAATGTTCCTGAACGTGTCGCTTCGATGACAGCTCTCGTTTGTTTTTGCTCCCCGCGCTTCACAAATATTGCATTTTTCACGAACTCCCGCTTTCGGCAAACACTGCGTTTAGTCTCTCTCGCTTCATTCAATGCGGAAACAGAATCCCTGTGTCATGTTTCTCTAGAGATTCGGAATATTACACCATCGTGTGTGTGTGTGTGTTTATGCAATATTTTAACTTGGAGGTGATGAAGATGGAAATGAAAATATGTCTGTTCTCGAAAAGAATTTAAAAAGTGTTCAACGCACTGGGGTCTAAATTACGGGTGGCCGATGCGCAACCCATGGGCATGGGGAGCGCCTTGAATAATTTTGTGTTCCGCGAGATTCATTGGAAATGTACAAAATGCGATTATTTTGAACAATGTTTTAGTATTTAGAGTGTTTTTTAACACATAAGTTCCATAGCTGTTTTTTTATCGCATGGTTTCTGTAACTGCGAATCTTATTTTCTTCTTTTATCTAACATAAATCCTGCTCAAACTTACGGACGAAAACCTTCAAAACACCAACTACTAAAAAGGTGTTTTTTTTTTTAGAGGTATAGAACTTTCAATTGCAATAAAACAACGATGTATTATTCGATTGACATAAATTTTTTTTTATTCGAAAGATAATCTTGTGGCATTATATTTTAAGTATGATCAAGCAAGGGGTAGATTCGTCGAATGGGCCCAAAACGAGATTGCCGTTGTTCCCGATTTTCATAAGCGAATTTTGTTTAGCGATGAAGCGCACTTCTGTTTGAATGGCTACGTCAACAAACAAAACTGCCGCATTTGGAGTGAAGCTAATCCACAAGTGTATGTCGAAACATCGTTACATCCAGAAAAACTGACTGTTTGGTGCGCTTTATGGGCTGGTGGAATCCTTCTTCAAAAACGATGAAGGCCACAACGTTACAGTCAATGGTGATCGGTATAGAGCCATGATTACTAACTTTTTCATTCCTGAATTGAACAATCATGATGTCCAGGAGCTGTGGTTCCAACAAGACGGCGCAACATGTCACACAGCTCGTGCCACAATCGATTTATTGAGACACGTTTGGTGACCGCCTAATTTCACGTTTTGGACCTGTGAATTTTTTAAAATGCCAACTTAAATAACGACTTTGCTTCTGCTTGTGCATTAATAAAAGTTTCGTTTTCAAAAATATGGAAAGGTGGTGAAAGATGTATTGCTTTAGAAATCAGTGCTAATGAAAGTACCGTCTAACAAGGCATAGATCGTTGTAAAAACGGCTCCTCTAGCATCATGGTAGACTCGGAAAATAATTTAGCTAGACGCGCGAAACACTGAATGATTTTGAAACCAAATGGGTGTGAAAGGAATCCTTTCCCGTAAAAGACCCTGGCCGCGGTAGTCCAGTAGTACTCGTGGTTGGCATGTCGTCATTTCCAGCCTAGTACCGCTGAAGACTCACCGTGCAGAAGCAGCCGATGCACTTTAAATCTGCCGAGGCTCAAATTTCCTCTTGTGAGTGGGGTGCGGAAGTTCGGAGTATGCGCTCGTCACTTGACTAGGATTCAAAATGACGAGGTCCGCCGTCAAAGCCCTCACATTGCTGTATAGTGCGACGCTGTTATAACTTTTAATCACTCTCCCGCAGAAAACCGAGGGTTGCGGTAGCCCAGGGGTCAAGGTATCGGTTCATGGTAGGCATGTCATGAGTTCGAGCCCAGTACCACTCAATACCCTCCGTGTAGGGAAGTGATGCAGGTTAAATCTGTCGAGAGCTCAAACGTCCTTCAGTTGGTGTGGTGTGGTAGTTAAGAGAGGGTGCCAGCTCATGTGTCGTCCTCATCACTTGACCCTGGGTCAAAACGATGAGATCCGTCGGCAAAAGCCCTCTGTGAACAGTGTGACTTTAATATTCACTCACCAGCAGAAAACCGGTGCTTCTGTGCTTCCACAGCGACGTTTTACTGAATTACTTTGAGCTCTAAGACAATAACTGTCCAAAAAAATTAATCCTGAGGAACCTGCGTGGCATCCTTCGGAGAAAAGCGGTTGAAAAAATGATTTGACTGTCTGTTTTACCTATTGCAGCTCAAAATCTCGAACTTTTTAAATGTTTTACCCATTATTCCAGTATCTTACATATACTGACTTAAAAGGGAATTTTTGTCCCCTTCATTCACACACACAAGAAAACTGAGAATCTATGTTCGAGAAAGGTTCTGTTAGTGAATTTATCTATTATTTGTATCTTGCTAAAAAAATTTTTTTTTTTCAGACATCGGTTTTTCAAATTTTTTTTTTGTTCCAGGGATTTCTATACAAATAAGATAACTTTTCAGATAGAAGCTTCTTTTACATGCGAACTTCCCCCATCTCTGCATAAAATCAAACCGGGACATAAACAACTTGATTGTCTTAAAACAATGTGAAACAATTGTATTTGAATAATTGTTTTTGAATATGCAAGCTTCTTAGCATATTTAAAACATCAATACGGGAATAAATAGTTAATATCTCCTTCTGTATCCCTTGTAATATCCTAGCCATGTAAGTGAGGAAACTTGATTGATATTTTAAGGGTTTATTTTCAAACACACAGGACAATTCACAGACACGAAAAATTTACACTTTGTTCACGTTTTAAGAACAAATCATTGAAAGTCGAGTTCGTGACACTTGTAGAGAATGGGTCGGGGGGTATCCAACCCATCTGTCTCCGACAGATGCAAGAAGTTTCACTCGCAACTTGCTTATAGATTTCACCAATCCAAACTCCGTGGAGCCAAAACACAATCCTTCTCCTCGGGAGAAAATCCCTCTCTCCAAATCTCCACATTAAGCACAAAAAACTTGATCTCTCTCGTTGAGAGGTAATCGCTGAGAATCCAAATCTCCACACTACGCTTACGGGCGGAGCACAAAAAATACTACCTCTCTCGTCGAGAGGTAATCACTGACTGCCGCTGGCGTAGCACTCGCGCATGCGCAATGCTTCGGATCAGTCCGCGTTGTCGCATTGTTTAAAAACGGGTCTAGAGTTCGTTAAACCGAATCAACATATAGATTTTGATAGTATTTGTTACATACGAAATTTCGAGTAAGATTTAAATAACTTTTTTCCTTTCTTCACTTCAATGTGATGAGGTCCTGCTTCCTAGTGAGTGAGTGAGTGAATATGAACGTTGTCTCAATCAGCTACACGAGGGATTTTGGCGATGCACCTCTTTTAAAATATGATCAGGTGATGAGGGGGATACCTGAGCTGACACCCCTTCTAACTATCTCACCACACCTACGGGAGGACGCTTGAGACCCGACAGATTTTACTTGCTTCAGCCCCTCTACATGGTGGGTCTTCAGCGGAACTAGGTTCGAACTCATGACACGCCGGCCACGCGTCCGAACCTTGACCACTACGCTACCACAGCCACTCCATTTTATTTCTAAGCCTACTAGCTACATAACCAAAGGGTCAGTCGATTAATGGATTGAGACATGATTCTACTAATGACCCTTATTGTAGAGGAGCTGAGGGACGTAAATCTATCAGGGCTCGAAGTTTTCTCGTTGGCATGGTGAGTGAAGTGTCAACTCGGGTGTCGACCTCGTCTCCTGATCACAGATTTCGCGTTGCTTCCAAAGGAGACTTCATAAATAAACGGTAATTGACTCCCCGTGATTTCTGTAGAATCTCGGTTGTGACCTCTAGTTCTAGAACAAATTTTTGTGTCGCCTTAAATCCAAAAAATTCATGTACAAACTTCGGATTAATTTTCTTTTTTAATTTTCCAGAAACCAATAATGTTAAAGGAGATCTGGCATACCGGAAGAGATTATAATAACTGGAGAAGTGTCATAAGAAACTGAATAACTTATACCTTGGATTCAGAAGCTGTTAGATTTGAAACAACTGCATGAGCTACTCCGGAGATGTATGCAAGTGGAACTTTCCCCTCCCCTTTACTAAAATAGATCTTTCTGCTGTGCCTCTCATGTAAGCAGAGATAACACCCCCCCTCCCCATCGATGTAATGGGAGTGTCCTCTGTGATCTACAAACTGCATACACAGTTTTAATATAAACTTTTGGTTTGGTTATCAGTGAATAAGCAGGAAGGTCTTAAGGCCTGGGTCAACAGGGCCATAACCGCATTGGGGGGCCTCGTCTCGTTCTCAACTCTAACCTTAATAAGATTATAATTCGATTAATTTCTAGGGCCAAATGTTATTTCTGTTTGTATTCTCCAGAAGATTCGGAATTTTGGACGATATGTCAACTGGCTACACGTCATGACCGTCGTCCACGTACAGGCCTAGGCCTACCGTCATTACTCTTCAGTCAAAAGGCGGCAGTCGGTTTGTGTTTTGTAAGTTTATTTGTTTCGGGTTATTGCTTATGCAAGTATTTCACAACTATTCTATGTACTGTCTACTTGAAAGAGTCGTAGGTGAGGCCTACATTTGTGATGGTCACAGGGCCTCAAGAACTCTTAAGACGCCCCTGCGTATTAGCTTAAATCGGACTACAGCTCTATTTACTTTCTGTTTTGAGTTGTCCAAGTATATTAGAGAAAGGATTCCTTAAATTATATGGTTCCACTATGCATATTCCAAGAAAAAGGGTACCTTAAGAGGACTGGGTACTCCAAAAATGACCGAAATATAATTTCTTAAAAATTTTATTTAATCTTATTAATTGTATTATTATTTTTCGATTGATATATTTTGGGCATGTTGGAAAGTTAGAAGTTGGATAAAACTTCATTTGAAAACAAATTAGGCAACTCGGCCATGCCTCCTTTTTAGAAAAAAAAAAAGCTAAAAAAGCAATTTGATAAAAAAAAATCTATTTTATAAAGAGAAATAATAACTATAAAAAAGAATGTGTAATATATTAAGCAGGATATTATCGAGGTAATTCAATAATGTAATTTTTTTTTCTTTGTGAAATGTGTGCATGTAACATTTTTGAATTAAGGCACTTTATATCAATAATTTCATAATTTCAGTTCTTATTCCTCATGTTTTTCATACAAATGTAATACTTCAATACTGTGTGAAGAAACAAAAAACTGAAATTTCTGCCATGACCTAAAAAAAAGGCTTTTTAACATTTTTCTTGAATTTTTTTCTGCAATTAATACTTTCTAAAAATTGATCATTAATAAAAATGTATTGATTGAAAAGTACGAAAATGCAATTATTTTAAAGAAAAATATATAACTAATACTTTGAAATGGTATTTCAAGTTTATTTAAGCTTATAATATTTTTTTTAGATTTATAAACTTTAAAGTGGTTTTTCTCAGTCTGTTTTTCGAAACATAAGTGCAATTCCACAATAATTTACCAATCCCTTCCATTTTTTTCCTGCGTGTTATATATAAAGCATGTAACAAAATTAGGAATCCATTTTGATGTAAGCTAAATGCTTTAAAACAAATATTAAAATGTAAGAGATATCGGCTTTTGCGTTGATTTTTTGCTTGCATATCAATATTTTATTTTTTTCTCTCAAACTATTTAAGTTATTGTAAAATCAATACCTGAAGTGTTGCTTAGAATATCTTAAGAATATTACAAAAAATTTCAGGTCTGAAAATTAATTACAAAAGGAGTAAAATTTTAAAAATTTCCGAATTTTCTTCAAAATACTTAAATTTTTAAAGTTGTGTAAATAATACGTGAAAAATTTCACCTCGTATCACTTTTTTGAATAGATACATTAAAAGAAATGCTAAAATATAACTTTTAAACAAATAAATAAAAAATAATGTTCAAAGGGTACCAAGTCCTCTTAAGTGGAATTTATTGTTTGGAAACGTAATAAGTGTAACGAAAATAAATGGCACAGTAATCAATTATTAACTTTTGAAAGTATTTTGGCTTGATTTTGGTAACCCACGTAGCCAAAGAAGTGGGTTTTCCCAAGTGACTAGAACGCGCAACAAATATGTGTTTTGAATTTTAAATATTTCTATTTTATATGAAGAGAGAGATTGATTGAATATTAACGTCGCACTGTTCAGCTACACGAGGGCTTTTGGCGACGGACCGTGGCCGCGGTAGCCGAGTGGTATGGGTATCGGACTGTGGCTTGCTTTGTCACAGGTTCGAGCCCAGTACCACTAAAGACCCGCCGTGTAGGGCAGCGATGCACGTTAAATCTGTCGAGAGCTGAAACGTCCTCCCGTTGGTGTGGTGTGGTAGTTAGGAGAGGGGGGTGCCAGCTCAGGTGTCGTCTACGTCACTTGACCATGGTTCAAAATTACGTGGTCCGTCGCCAAAAGCCCTCGTGTAGCTAAACAGTGCGACGTTAATATTCAATCAATCATTGGCGACGGACCACGTAATTTTGAACCATGGTAAAGTGACGTTGAAGAGAGAGAGAGAGAGAATCTATTTTACCGTTTACCTCACTCGAGTTTATATCAAAGATTTTTTCAAGAATTCAGAATATTATGTAGAATTTCAAAATTCCTGTGTGGACTTCATATAAGCATTTAAAATATCAGAAATTAATTACTTTCTTTTGTTTGTTTTGCTGTAGTGATTCTTTCAGGTATGAATTTCTGCTGTAACGTTTGGGACAATAGATGAGTATCCTGAGACTTCAGAAATTAAATTCTTGGTTTATTACGCCTACTATTAAATACAATATGAACACTTGGTTTTTTACAAAGTTTTTAAACTATTGAATATTTTTGTTCTACAGAAAATGTTATTTGTGAAGGAAGAGGCAACCAGTGGTGTAACGTACACCCCGTAACCCTCGCATTCACGGGGGGGTTCTAGGGGGCCCAAAGCCCGACTCTCAAGTACATACCTTTTGTAAAACCCAACTTTGAAACCCTAAGACCTTACTTTGCTGGGGAGCCCAAATGTTCTCAGTTACGCCACTGGAGGCAACCCAATCTTTCTTTCGAAATTTTTCTTTCACCGACACAATCTTTCTTTCTTTGTTTCAAAACGGGCTGTCTCTCCACTCTCTTGGGGTGGGGGTGGTCGCTTCTTACACCACGAATTACATTCGGGATTTCGGCTCCCTGGTGGAATCTATCGTTGGTTTTCTTACGGCCATCGGTTGTCGGTGTAATATTAGATGAAATATTTCAGGGAGTGCACATGTGGGAATGTGAACTGCGTAATGCCATAGGGCCTTATCTTGCAGCTGCGAGGAGGGAAAACTGCTCGATACAGAATTTTTTCAATCTCTCATCTCTAATATTTATACTCAACTTGATCGACAATCAGATGACGAGGTCGGCAACAAAGCTGATACCCCCCTCTTTTATCCATAGCATATTAATGACAGGTGGGTGGGTGCGGTAGCGGTGTGGCTGGCGTTTTCGAGTTGCAGGTTTCAAATCTAGTACCACTGAAGATCCACCGCGTGCACGTTCAATCCGTCGTTGATCCATGTATTTCCGATGTGGATTGGGGTGCCGACTCGGGTGTCGTTCTTGCCACTTGACCGTTGTTCGAGATAACGATGTCCGTCATCAATAGCGTTTTGGAGTGCACGTAAATTAAGAAGAGTCGGAAACCTCTATACCGACAATGTAAAATTTTCTGTTTTCAATGTACCTTTTCTCAAATTCTGTTCTATGTACATGCTATATGTGCATCTGTTATATGTACATCTAGGGCTAGACAAACCAGACCCCTGCCCGGGGCGGCATTTGGATCAAATTTGGAAAATATTTTTTTTATGTTAGAAAAAACTGATATATTTTCAGAAATATTATTGAGTGTGAATTTGGTACTTCATTTAACGTATCTTATTTCCTCAGTTTGTATTCTGTATGTTTAATGTCAGTTTTCTTTTACATTGAAACTTGCTGGCCGCGGTAACCGCGTGATATAGGTATCGGACCTTGGGTTGCCTTGTCACGAGTTCGAGCCCAGTACCACTGAAGACCCGCCGTGTAGGGCAGCGATGCACGTTAAATCTGTCAAGAGCTGAAACGTCCTCCCGTTGGTGTGGTGTGGTAGTTAGGAGAGGTGGGTGCCAGCTTAGGTGTCGTCCACGTCACTTGACCATGGTTCAAAATTACGTGGTCCGTCGCCAAAAGCCCTCGTGTAGCTGAATAGTGCGACGTTAATATTCAATCAATCAATCAATACATTGAAACTTGAAGGTTCAAGTCGAGGATTACATGTAAAATCAAGAAATTTACACAACTTTCACTAGTAACTTTATCCCCATCCAGGAGTGGAGTCACAACGGACATCCTTTAACCCAGCGTTTCTCAAACTATGGGACGCACCCCCTAGGGGGCGTGTTAACACTACGAGGGGCTGCGAGCATATTGAAAAGTCAAAAACAAAACAGACTTAACGAAATTATTAACTTACTGAAAGTAAACAAATAAAATACATTCTGAGATAAAAAATAAAATACGCATTTACACTGATATAATACATTTATAAATACATCAGCACTGTTCAATGTATTTTACTCTTAACTAAACAATACTAAGTTAAGGACGTTTAATAATTACAAGTAATCCCATCGGCTTTTCTTATGGAAAATTATATACAAAAATAAATACTTTTTCTGGTAATTTGTAGGATATATATTTGATTCCTTAAATACCAATGATAAATTACGCGATTCGCTCCCTAATGCCACCGTATTACACGTAGGGGGTGCATTGGGGGAGTAAAAAAAGAACAAATAAGCAAATCCTCTGAAATAAGTAAATCCTTAGCAGACACTGTCGACACTGCTTTATTGCATTCCAAAGTCTTCTGAATTATTGTATAGATAGCAGTGCGCAGAAATAATTACTTCGGGAAGACATATTTATACGTCCGGAGCATTTAATGTTTTGGCTGAGTGAGACGTTTTATATACGCCGGTGACACTTAAAACGTCGTATTGTAGCTTTAGTTTCAAAGTATAGTGTTATTGAATATAATACAATAACATACATACAATAACAATGTATTGAATTCAATACATTGTTATGGTATGGGGGGCGATGAAAATTATGATTGAAAAGTGGGTCGTAAGTATTGAAAGGTTAGAAGCACTGCTTTAGTTCATACGATGTCCGGTGCCAGCTTTTTAAAAGGGGACAAGGGTAATAGGAGTTTTTAGTCGATAAAGAGCCGCAGGAGATTTTTTTTAAAAAATCTTGAGTGTAGTTACTATAAGTTGAAATAAAAACATGTGTAATCCGCACCATCAGCAGACTTTTCCTGAAGAAACTGACCTGGGAAAATGAGTTATTTCTTCTCTTACATTTTACTCTTTTGAAATCTTAACAAGGCCGTAGCTATCGCCTTATCAATGATACGGGGCTCCCAAGTTTCAGGGACCTAAAAACATGTAAGCAGAGATCGTAAAATGTAAAGCCCCCCAAAAAAAAAAGTCCCCAAGGAATTTGGATACAGGGCCCACTTAGAACTATCTATGCCAGTGAATCATAACAGGTAATTATGTGCTTAATTTCGATTTTCTTTTGTATTTTTTTACGACAGTATATGTATTATAATTTTTTGCTTTGGAGAAAGCGGCGGCATATTCCATTTCTATCCGGGTTGGCAAAACTGCTAGGGCCGGCTGTGGTTCGAGCTCTAATGCTACTGAATAACAAGTAATTAAAAAAAAAACTGTTTAAGTCAATTCCTACTTATATCAACGAAGAAAAATTTTATTTCAGCAACTTTTTAATAAATAGTTACAATTAATATATATATACATAGGGTAGAATCACAACATTAAGTGATAATGAATACAAATTAATTATCATTAAAGTATAGTATTGTGTCATCTATATATATATATATATATATATATATATATATATATATATATATATAATATACAAAAACAATCGTTCAACTGAAGGCTTTAAAACGTGAGAAAAAAAATCTTTTAAAGTTTTGACCCAACTCACTAAAAATGAAACCAACGTGGCTGTATCTGTAATCCTTTAAATAATTAGTTTCGGTCAGTTAATTTTCATTCAATTATCGTATTTTTACCCGAAACAATAGTGTATAGAAAGTTTCAACTCAAATGAAAGCTTTAAAATGTGAGAAAAAACCTTTTCAAGTTTCGACACAGGTCGTCAAAAGGGTCGGCTAAGTCGTCAAAAAGGATGTCAACGTGGCTGTATTTCTAATTCTTTCTCAAAAAAAAAATTGTTAATGAATTAATTTTTTTTATTAATTATAATTAAATTATTGTATTATCATCGAAAATAATCATGTATATAAAATTTCAGCTCAATGGAACGCTTTAAAATGTTATTTTGTTAACGATTAAAAATTCCACCAAGATAAATAAATAAATATATAGAGAGTGAGCTAATAGTAGGAGTTGAAAAAGAAAGACACAGAAAAATAAAAACTGTACTTTTCCAATTTCTCCCATATTTTCGTTTAAATCTTTTTTGGACAACTCTCGCCTTAAAAACTATGAAAACAGTCCGAAGAATCTTAGTAATCAATCCTCTACTCGAGGGGAAAAAAAGATACAAAAGGGGGGGCGACATAAAATGATAATTTTTTTGTCGCCAATCCGTCGTCCTGCTGGGGCCTTATCCTCTCGATCGTCGTAAATTGGAGAGGCTCCCCTTTTTCTCTGTTGGAGGACAAGGGCCGTCCTTGTTTGCCGCCCGTCCAAAGGTCGGCGCGAAGAGAATCTGGCCAACATCTGAGCATTCCGTGAGGCACAGTTTCTAGCGTCAAGTCACAGTTCACTTGTGCGCAGTTATTCCCAGAAAAATTCCTACTCCTCCCCAATCCCGGGCATTATTTTTAGGGGTTTATTTGCAATAAAATTGATAAATTAGAACTTCTTGATATATTTCCAGAAAAGAATTAATAGTTTAAAAAATGAATTTTGGTTTAAATATTATCATTGTACAAACGAGACAACTTTGTATATCGGTGGTTCTCAGTAGCGGACACAGAAATTTTTCTAGGGTTGAAAATTCACCGTTGTAGTATCGTGCTCCAATATGCCGCCCAACATATTCTTTGATTTTGTCGTTTTTCGAGAACCAAAAGCAGTAAAAAATTAATTGAATAAATAAATAGCAATAATTAATAAAATTAATGATTAATAAACATGCATGTGAAGATAATAAAAGAGTGTTAAAAATACGATTATACACAAAAACGAAAATATCAGTTATTGAATTCCGTAATTAAATGGAATTGCAGCATCTTCAAAATTAACCCAGAATCCTTAAAATGGGTTTTATTCAACACTGAATTGATACGAAAGCAGCCTTTCAATGGCTCTGAGACGACGAGAAACATGGGATGTGAAAGCATTTTCATGTCTAGTGAAGGGGGAGTGAGGAGGCATTGAAAAGTGAAATCCCCATCCATCTCCGCTCATTAAGTTTTGAAAAGATGATGAAGGCATTCAGAAATCTTCGTCATCTGCTATCTCATTAAGTGCTTAGGGCCTTGTCATTACGACTTCCCTCTAGGTCAATACACCTCCCATTTTTTTTAGTATCTAATTTTTGTTTGGGGAAAGAAAGAATATCTCGGTTTATTTACAGTCTCGCTTTATCACTAGTTGAGTACTTAGAACAAAAAAAGCCCGAAGAAAAACTTTATTTTGTACAACTACAATAACTCAACAAAGAATAAAGATGTCTAAAAGTAATGTAGATAGTAAAGCGATAAGATAATTAATAGGTTAATAGCAGTTTATGTAATTATGTATACTCTATACTATAGTTGCAAACGATTTCATAAATTTACTGTCCTAATTCACAAAAGGGTGGGTGGTCCGTGATGCCGTAAGGTAAGAAATGAACAGTGGCCAAACCATGCCACTGTCCTTTCCTTATACTGCCGGTTGCCTGTCCGAGACATGACGGGTTCATAGTTAGTGGATAATGGAAAGAATATATACACAAAGAGCAAAAAGGGAAAATTCTTTCGAACCCAAATTGACAAGTTCAAACAAAAGGATGGGCGCTCAGGAAATAGTGAGGTGGCGTAACAATTTCAAGTCCTTAGGGTGCCAGGTACGTTAAAAACGGCCCTGTTTTCTTGTTAAAGCTATTATGTGAACAGTTATCTTTTTAAAAACTTTATATGAAAATTTTGTTTTTTCTACAATGAAATGTTTTAAAAGCCTGTTAGCTACAGAAAATTTTTACCTTTCAGTATTTTGTGGTTTATTTTTAATTATGTACTAACTGAAAAAATACGAGTTGTTAAAATGATGCATTGAACAAATTAGTGTATACGTTTTTAGATAACATAGAAAGAAGTAAATAAATTTTGTAGTTCTGCATTACTTTGAATGAATCCTCAAAATTATGTGTTATGAATTTTAAAGGATAAAATTTATTATTCTGAATGGGAAATCCATGAATCATTTGTTTCAGACATATGGTTTTATTAAACAAAAATGAATTGCGTGACTAATACGCTAAGAGTATAAATCAATGTTTAAAAAATTCATCAGTCACAAATGTTTTAAAAGCATTGAAAAAGAATAAGAATTCAACTAATAAATATAGCAATCATTATTCTTTTTGCCTACTTAATTTCAGTTCGTAAATTTTTTTTTTATCAAATTTAATATTTAATCTTTCTTTTAAATCCAAAGCTTTTATACATTTGACATGATAATAATACCATGTGCAAGTGATTATCTTGAATTGTCCAGATCATGTATAAAAGTACATTTATCCCATGAAAATACCACTAATCCATAAAATTAACTCTCTCCCACTTCTTTCTCTATATAGGGTGTTTCATAGTTTGAGGTTTAAAAGAGAAAACGTAATCTGAGCTTTGATCAATAAAAGAACATCGTTAAATTTAATATCTATTCCAGTAATTTCGAGAGTAATAAATAAATTTCGTCTAATTGAGGTTTTGCAACAGCATTCGTAATTGGATATGTGGACAAAAACATTTTAATTTATGAATATTTTTTGTTCAAAGGAGACGAAGGAAAGTGTCCTTTATTTTTTCTTTTGTTGTTGGAAATATCGAGTAGAAAACATTCGAAAATTCTTCCAAAAATAATAATACAACCTGTAAATAATAAATATTTTTAAATGAATAATACAAAAATAAAATTTTTTTTCCTAAAGAAATTGTAATCTGATTTTTTTAGATACATAAAAGTTTGCAAATTTCTTTCTTGACTTCTTCAATACATTTTGTTTTAAATAATGAAGTTTACACTTTTTTGTAGATTTTATTGTATAAGAATGTTTAAATTTGTTCATTCAATCAAAGAACGCAAAAGGTAAAAGTAATTCAGGGGAAATTTGTGGTGGAAGTTTTTATTATTTTTCGTTTATTGAAAAAAGTAATTGATATATTTTATATTTTGCTATCTTCCTTTCATTCATTCTTTTATGGATTAAAACTCAAAGTATTTTAGCTTTTCTTTTTTTATGAAAGTTATTTTTTATAAATATTCCTTATCCATTTTTGGACTCATTTTAATTGTCTGTTTGTTCACACACGGTTGCTTTTCAAATGCATTTGTGTGTTCACTAGTCCCCCCCACTTTAATAGCTTTCGCAGTTCTTATCCCAGTTAGATAAAATATTCAAAGGAACTGAGTTATGAAGCTATCGGATTAACTCATTCTATTATAGTTAGCAAAGTTATTTAACTTTAAAAGAAAAAAAAGGTAGGGAATGGTCTTACTAGCTTGCTTTCATTTAACTCGAATTCAATTCTTAGCTCTGAAGGTATTCGAGAAAAATTTCGTGACCTTATATACTTGAGTTCTTCTGTGAAAATGATTCGAAATGTTCCTCCGATTTATTAATACCACATTATTTAAACCGAAAATTATTATTTTTAGAATGATGTATGGCCTTGTACATAAGTCTCTAGGGTGTCGAACTAACATTTTTAAATTGAATACTTCCTGAACCATTGAGGGGGGAGACAGAATAGCAGCAAATTATGGTTTTATGGCTTTCAGACATGAAAGATCCAATTGTTTAAACATTTTGTTAAATTACAATCAGTTTCACGTGACTGTGGGGCTGCGGTAGCCTAGTGGTTAAGGTATCGGATCATGGCAGACATGTTATGAGTTCGAACCCAGAACCACTGAAGACCCGCCGTGTAGGGCAGCGATGCACGTTAAATCTGTCGAGAGCTGAAACGTCCTCCCGTTGGTGTGGTGTGGTAGTTAGGAGATGGGGTGCCAGCTCAGGTGTCGTCCACGTCACTTGACCATGGTTCAAAATTACGTGGTCCGTCACCAAAAGCCCTCGTGTAGCTAAACAGTGCGACGTTAATATTCACTCACTCATTTACGTGACTGTATTTATTTAAATTTTTTAATATGATTACTTTTTAAACTCTTCTAAGGTTCTTAGAATTCAAAGAAATGTATGTATCATTTGATGGAAAAAGATAACTTGATTTTACACTCGAAAAAGATTTTAATTAGTATAATTCCCTAGTGGGCAGTGTGTAACTCCTGCATTGCAGGATTCTAGGGGTTCCAAAGAATATGGTTTTGCAATCCTTTAAGATTTAAAATAGTCTTGGGACCCCCAAAACCTGACTTTTACGGGGTAGGGGGGGCTGATTTTCTTCGCGATAAACCACTGAAAGTAAATTCAACCTCTAACTCGCCTAAATACTCTCCAGGAATGATTCTGTTAATGTGTGATTGGATATTGTGAATGATAAGCTAACTGGCCCATACTTAGAAACACGATATATCGTATCTCTATAGAAGAATTATTGCCAGAATAGTTTTGTTTCCAGCTTTCATGTTGTGTGGTTTCAGTACAATGGGTTTTTACATTAGGGGCCTGTTTCTATGAATCAACTTGAGCGGCGCACCTAGCAGAAGGAGCAGACAGTCGGAATTTAGAAATCTCCTGGGCTCCTTTATACGTGATCCAATGGAACTCTCTGCTGTACAACCGCCTTAATCTCTGGGAAACCACGTTAATCTTGACATTAATTGACCCAACTGAAAGTATACAGAGGAAGTCAGGCTCTTCACACGGGGCTACATGTTTTTTATTGCTTCTTCGGGCTCAATCATCGTACTAATAAGTACGGCCTACCTGTTACCCTATAGCCCTCTATAGCATCGTCTGTGAGATGGCAGTTTGTTACCAACCTTTTCATGCTTTACACATGTTTGGAAGAGTGTACCAGTTTTTGTACGGCAGAAATGCCAAGGAGTATATTCTCAGTGTCGAAGTGACAGACCTTTCGTATGGTTTACTCTATACGACGACAAGATGATCAGGGATCAAGAGAGATCCACTCAGGGAGTTTAAAGAGGACAGATGGGAAGGTAATCGGGAATTTTTGGCGATTCCAGAGACAAGTTTGCGGGGCAGCCGGACCAGCGATCAGTGAGGGACTGGGCCTGCGAAAGGTCGCTAGGCAGAGAGGATATCAGGGATGGGCGTTCTGAAAAGTCAGCGAAAGGATCTACGAGATGGTAGGAGAAGGTGAAAGGCCCAACAATCGTCCACACAAGTAGCCAAAAGCTTGAGGAGTAAATTTTCGTACTGATAGCTGCCATATTAAAGGTGTCCATTTCTACTCAAGTCTGTAAATGAAGTGATTTTATGACAGCTGTGCGATCCCTCTCGCTACCCAGAAAGGAAGTAAACCTGGGATCACGACGTTACAAGTTTCTTTTCATTCAAATTTGTTTTCGCGCGTGAAAACAAATTCTTCCCTCTGCACACTAGATGTTTAATGACGGGAAAAAAGTTACCTCCAGTGAAACCTACCAATACCTCATCATTTACTAGGTGTTGAACCTACCCAATGTGCGTACTTACCTCAATCCCCCGTTTGAGTCTCAAGGGATTGTATGAGAACCAATCGCTTTTCTACTATGTTTACCCTATTTATGATACATTGAATTTTTTCAACTCCCTACTATTAGTTCACACTCTCCCTATATATATATATATATATATATATTTCTTGTTCAAGTGAGTGGGTGAATATTAACGTCGCACTGTTCAGCTACACGAAGGTTTTTAGCAACGGACCTCGTCATTTTGAACCATGCTCAAGTGACGAGGACGACACCTGAGCTGGCACCCTCCCTCCTAACTACCACACCTACGGGAGAACGTTTGAGTTCTCTACAGATTTAACGTGCATCGCTCCCATACACGGTGGATCTTTAGAGGTATTGAGCTCGAACTCGTGACAAGCTAGCCACTAGGCTACCGCGGCCCAAAATCTTGTTCAAATTTTTAATCGTTAATAAAATACTTTTTATTCATACATCAAGTTCAAATACATTTTTTTAAACTTGAGCTTAGTGGGATGACACTTGATGTTAAAGTTTTTTCAAATATTAATTAATTAATTAAATTTAATTAACAAAAATAGAAAAAATTCTTGGTTGACCTAAGTAGGAATTCAGCTAATATTTTTTTTATGTTACTTGTTTCTTGTGGGGACACTGATGAGCTAATAGATTTCCACTGATAAGGATCACATTGGAAAACTTTTAGTCGCAATCATTATCTCCGAAAAGGCACAGCAGTCATTTATTAGATAACTGCCACACCTTTTCCAGTGGAGGTGGTGGTACATTTGTGTACTTAATGTAATTATTATTGTAAATAAAAACCATTTTTTAAAATTTTCACTGAAAATTTGTTCCTTTTGTGTGTAAAATCCCATGTTGTACAAAACTTGTGTATTTTACTTTTCTTTACAGTTTGACTTATACCAAGTGCCTCTTTGTGTATATATTCACACATTATGCGCAAATTATTTGTCTCTGACAATTAAATCTTTTATTAATCACAGATGTGCGAAATATTCGATCGCGGATTAAATGTGAGAGTTGTTTGTTTTCAAGTTAGTTCACGTTGACTGCAGTGCAGTACGCCTGGGAAACCATTTAAGCAAAAACGAAGGATTTAAAAAATGCTTTGTTTATTGCAAAGGGGGATTGACAGAGATAGACTTCAAATCTTATCTGTGTTCAGAGCCGTATCTCTCGGATATCGCTTCTTTAATTTGGCACCTGTTTTTCAGCGAATGGGCTTTAAATGATGCAAAAAATAGACTTCAAAGAATGATTTCTGTTCGTCGCGAGAGCTAATGTGCCTGTCGAAGATGTGAATGTCCATTGTATGTCTCGCGATCAGGGCACTCATCCAAGACGCAGCCATTGGCGAGGAACTAAAGCTGCATTTAATTCTTGGCGGTTGTAAAATGTTTCGCTAATGCCGGGAGGTTCTGGGAAAAGATGTGGGGTTCTTCACTCTTTGTTTTAGATATCGCTTTCTTTTTTGTGCGTGTTTGTTTAGTTTTTCTCACTTCGGTATTGGCATTAGCGATGGGTGGTCGTTGTTTCGGGGAAATTAAATTTAGGGGATTTTTTTTAAGTTTCAATGATTTCAAAGAAGTTTTTGAATAGAGTTTTTGTTTCCGAATGCACTTCAAACCAAAAAAACGGGTTTTACTTACATGTTGAACTTAATTTCTATCAAAAACAATGATAGTCAATCTGAGATGTATGCAAATGAGATGTATGAGTTGTGGTGACCCCCTCCGGGTCTCACCTTGAACACAAAGATTAATTTGAGGCAAAGTACCACTAAGAGCCATTTTGAGTAATAATATTTATTTATTATTATAATTTTCTCAAAAAAAATTTCTGATAACATAGAATGCTATTATGTTGCGTCACTTAAAGGGATTTGCCTTTATATTAAATTAAATTACTAATAATGCAATTAATTAATAACTAAGCTCAAGTAAGGTTTACCGAAATAGGAGATCCGAGAAATACACGCGCGCGCATTCGAATTCTTAACTTTCATTAACTTTAACTAAGTCACTTAAACTGACGTTTATTTTAAGCGTACGTAAATTATATTTACCGCTGGCTTATATCAGCTTTCTGGTACGTCTCGCAGCACGACGTCTTCACGAATCTAATCTCCTTGAATCTTCTAGTAATGCGTTTTTAAAGTTACTGGCTCAATAGCCTTCCATCATCTCACTTGCTATCTCGCAACGCTCGACTTACACATACCTTATCTAATTTAAATATGCCGTTCATCCTTTTGGAGCTGATTGGAAATAAACGCGAATTTATATTCCCCAAAAAGACGCCTAAGAAGATTAGTGGAAAGGTTCCGAACAGATTCATCACAAACCCCTCCAAAAAGAAAACGGGATTTATTCGAAGGTCACAAACGGCCTGAAAATAAATTACGTAACCAATTCCTAGACTTGATTTATAGTTCCGACGACTTTAATATACAGTGACTCCCAAAATTGAGAGTACACTTAATTCCGAATTCTTCATCGGATCACCAGGTGTAGAAATTAATACGCTATGTTAACGCACTTTTGTACATTCAAAATGCATACATTATTCTTCCAAATAACATTAAATGTAAGACATGGAAATTGGTTGAAACAAAAATATGAAGGTTTGAAAGAAAAACTACACCATTTTAATGTCACAAAATTGAGGGTACACTTCTTTAATCACTATGCAAAACTACCAGTAATTTTTTAAATATAAATTTGATAATAGATCTATAATAAAGGAAGGCTTTCACACACACACACACACAAAGGCTATCTGATAACAAATTTATGTTTGTGATTTGATGTCTTGATTAAAATGGAGAATCGGAAGGAAGCGACGATCGAAGAGAGAAAACTTGTTATTAAACTGTCAAATGAAGGTAAATCTCAGCTGAATATTGCTAAAGTAGTTGGACGAAGTGTTAACTGTATCCAAAAAATTTAAGAAGACTGGTATGCTGGCAAATAACGAAGGAAGATGGAGAAAGAAAATTATGAACTCCATAACCGAGCGAAGAGTTATACATCAAGTGAAGATTGATCCTAAAATTAGTGCTCCTAAAATTGCAGCCAGTACCTCTAATACCTTAGGTCGATCGGTTTCTGCAGAAACGGTACGAAGAGTCCTAAGAAAGGCTGGCTATAATGGTAGAGTAGCTCGAAAAAAGCCCTTAATTGGTAAGAGGAATAGAGTCAAGCGATTGAAATTCGTTAAAGAACACATTTTAAAGCCTCAACAGTTTTGGAACGAAGTCATTTTCAGTGATGAGAGTAAGTTCAACATCTTCGGCAGTGACGGTCGTCGTATGGTGTCGCGTAAACCAAATACCTCACACCACCCAAAACACACAATTCCTACTGTGAAGCACGGAGGTGGGTCGTTGATGTTTTGGGGGTGTATGGCTACGTCGGGGGTGGGAAAGCTAGTATTCATTGATGGAATCATACACAAGATGGCTTATCTTAATATTCTGCAAAATAATTTGAAAGAAAGTGCTGATAAATTGGGATTGGGGTCGAATTTCATATTCCAGCAAGACAATGACCCCAAGCACACTGCGTTTGTTGTAGAAGAAGGGCTGCTTTACCATTGTTGGAATCAACTTAATATACTTCCCCAGTCTCCCGACTTAAATGTTATCGATCCTCTCTGGTCCCACCTTGAGAGATCTGTGCAAAAACATCAAATTACAAGCAAGGAACAATTGAAAACGGTATTGCAAGAAGAATGGCTGAATATTGCTCCCGAGACCACTAGACATCTTGTGGAACCGATGCTTCGGTGATTGAAAGCTGTCATATCAGCAAAAGGTTATGCTACTAAATATTAACTCTTTATTATTCTTGATTTATGCAGGAAAATAGATGCATGTACTCTCAATTTTGTGGCTATTAATTTCTGTTAATTTTCTTTATAAGTTATTATATGTATGTTTAAACTAAGAAATATTTTGTTTTATCATTCAAAATAATGAATTATGATCTAAGAAACGCATCTATGCTTAAAGGTTTTAATTATTTCCCTCATTTAATATAATTTTTTCATTCTAAACATTGATTCCCGTTTTAAAAGTAGGTGTACCCTCAATTTTGGGAGTAACTGTATATATCTACCAATCGGATACTAAAAATTCTCCTTCCTTAAGGGAAAGAAAAAAAATTATATGACCTAAAACTACACTTTAAAGGACGTAATATTTACAGAATTAGACTTCCCTACACCACGCCCATTCTGCTCTGAGGCGAGGGAAAAACCACCTAAGTGGAAAAACCTGCCTACGTGGTTTCCTTAACTACTTAAAAATCTACTTAAATATTATAACACATATTCGGACTTGCATCTTGCTTCTATTTGGGAATATACAACTCTCAGGGTCAGCTACCCTGAAATGAGAATTTCTTTGTGTGAAAAAACAAACATCTATAGTATATACAGATTCCTTCAATTTTTACATAACATTTTCATATACATCAATTGAAGCATCTGGTTCCTTAACATTACCATTCCATACATGCTGCGCTTGTTAGTATTAAATGTTAGCTCTACCTAATTACGCCGCGTCTCAAGTTACCAGATGTGAGGTAAAATATACACATATATATACATACAATTTCAAACATTTTTCAAAAAGCAATAAAACAAAAAACCAAAGGAATTGTCGCATCTTAGCGAAGTCATACATAGAAGTAAACAAATGCATTCTTACAAATGTTTTCTCCATATTTATACAAAAAAAAAATAATACAAAAGCTGATTTTTCTCAAGAAAAAACACACTCATTGTAGTGTCCACTTTTGCTTGGCTTTTTAAATTAAAAATCCACCCGTGACTTGCTTCATTGCAATAATTCTTCCCACCACTTGTTCGAAAGGAGAAAAGAAAGAAACGATACAACCAGATATTTTTCTTTGTCCTTTATTCGCTCCTATCCACTGGATCTCCGTCTAAGGCTTCCATATTAAGGCTCCTTCTCCTGATGTTCTTTGGGATACTTTCAATTTTGATCTTACTCCGATCCTTTGGAACTCCTTAGGGCTGCTTTACACGGCTGCGCAGGTAGTATGGACAAGGTCTCACTGTGCTGTCGCTTGTTTAGACTGGACTGGTCTCCTCTCAGCTGCTCTGATGGTTCCGCTCGTAGTTGTCCTGGTCCCCCGGGCCTTGTCGTATTGTCCGGTCATGTCATGCTTGCTCCCTTCTGTAGGTGGCTTGCCCTGCCTGGCATTACTTAGATGTGAGGGACCTGCAATGGACTGTGATCCCTGGGAGGGGTTATTAGGTCTTCTATATTTATAATTTCGAGATGGAACCGATGACGGAACTGCTCTTTTTATCCCCTGTTTTGGCTCAGGGGTTGGTCTTTTCTGGTCACTATGTTCGGACCCCTGCAGAGAACGTTTTCTGAAAATTTTGGACCTCTTTAAATCCTTCCTGTCCCTTGATCTATTTGACCCTACTTTACGTTTCAAACTCGGATCCTCCAATCCGGCATTACCCTTACTTGATTTACGACCGTTACTCTCCTCACTCGATGTTTTCCTAGATCCTTTGAATTTTCCTGGTTGCGATCTAATTGACCTATTACTCGACCTCTGTCCTTCATATAGTGTCTCAACATGACTGTCCGAACTAATCGTGTCGGATTGTCGTGGACGGTACACTCGCACCTGGTAGATATTAAATGTTACCCTTTTACCCTTCTTCCAAATAATTAAATTGTTATTCCGAACCTCCAACACTCTATATGGCCCTTCAAACTTAGGCACAAACTTTTCAACCACTCTCCTACCCGCAGCACTTATAAAATGAGTTTGTATCAACACCAAATCATTTACTCTGATGCTAACTTCCCTCCTCTTCCGATTATAATATTTTTCCCAATTTTTGTGTTGTTCCCGCATATTCTGCCTTGCTTCATCGAATAATTTCTTAATGTTTCTTCCTGCATATTCAGAATCCTCTGACATTTATTAATTTGCTAAAAGGTGTTATAATCTTTCTACCTAAAAATAACTCAGCCGGAGTTTTATTTGTTGTCTCGTTCACTGAAGTCCGCAGCGCGAAAGCGAACTCATGAAGAAATCGGTCCCAGTTTTCGTGATTTTCTTGTAAAAAACAGGCTATCATCTGGACTAAATTGCGATGAACTCTTTCCGTTAAATTCGCCTGCGGCCTGTATGTTACAGTTTTCATATGTTTTATGTCCAACCTGTAACTTGAGTGTTAAAATACCTCTGATATAAATTGGGGGCCGTTATCACTAATTAAAGAAATCGGAGCTCCGTAACGTGAAATATAATTCTCAAAAAAGGCGTTAGCTGTGGCCTGGGCCGAAGCTTTTCGTAAAGGAATAAGCTCACTCCACTTAATGAAATGATCAGTTATTACTAATAGAGATCTATATCTTTCGGGTCGAGATGCGGGGTAGGGGCCTAATAGGTCTAACGTTACAATTTCATTGGGGGTAATTCGATATTATCGGAATTAAACGACCAGCTGGTAGCACGTTTTTGTAATTAAATTTTTGACACCGGTCACAGTTTGATAAATATTCAAATATATATTTCCTCATATATGGAAAATAACATGTGTCGCGTAATTTTAAATAGGTCTTCCTCTTTCTCCTAGATGGCCTGCTAATGGCAGATCATGAAATTCTTTCATTATTGCTTCGCGAAGCGATCTAGGAATATACACTCTTAGTTCTCCAAGAGTTGTAGAATATTTCGCGTAAAAGAATAGACCGTCGATAATTTTCTAAATTCTGGGACCAACCCTCGCATACAGTCACATTAACGGAACCATTGTCCGGATTTTCTAAATAACGATAGAGATGTGTCCTAATTCAGGATCTTACCTTTGCTCTCGAATGAGTTGTTCTCGAGAGTTTAAGGCGAGGGCTTGGAGAGCTGCGCACGAAATTTGATCCATCTATATTGCCTACTGGATTCCTAGACAATACGTCCGCAACAACGTTTTGGACACCCGGTCGATGCTCCAATTCTATGTTGAACTCGGATAACTTGAGTGCCCATCTAATCATTCGACTAGATAAGTTTTACCCATTCGTTAGCTTTGTTAATGCCGCGTGATCTGTGATTACCTTCACCGGCAGGAATCCGAAATAAGTTTTAAACTTATTTAATGCCCATATAACCGCCAAACATTCGCGTTCAATAACAGTATAGTTTCGTTCCGCTTTATTGAGGGTTCTAGATGCGAATGCAATAGGTCTGTGGTTTTGATTAAGCACAACGCCAATTCCGACCCCACTAGCATCAGTAAATAAGTTAAACTGTTCTGTAAAATTCGGCAACTGTAAAACTGGTGCCTCTGTTAATGCTCGTTTTATCTTATCAAAAGAATCCTGTGCTTCTGTCGACCAATTAAATTTAGCCCCCTTTTTCTTTAACCGATATAATGGTTCACATATATCTGCATATTTGGGTATAAACTTCTGATACCACCCCGCCATCCCTAAAAACTTCGATACTTCCTTACTATTTTTAGGTTTCCTTTCTGTGATTGCCTTGACTTTACTATTGTCGGTTTCGATCCCTTCCGTACTGATTATGAGACCTAAATACTTCAATTTGTCACGTGCGAAGTGGCATTTTCCCCTTATTTAGGGTTAGCGCTGTGTCTCTCAACAATGTAAATACCTGATTCAAATGATCTAAGTGTTCATTAAACGATGGAGATGTGATAATAACAACATCCACACACACATATAAACCGACACGAAACGCCCAATAACAGGTTTTAATATAATGTCTATAACCTTTTGGAAATTTGGCGCCGCCTCTGAAAGGCCGAAAGGCATTCTGAGGAATGCAAATGTGCCATTGCGGGTTATAAACGCGCGGTTTTTTCGATATCTTTTGGACTAATCGCCAATTAAAAATGACCACATTTTAAATCCAATGTGGACATCACGCCGGTATGCGGAATGTTTGTGATTAGATCATCAATCACCGGTAATGGATATCGGGGGTATTTAGTTATTGCATTAAGTTTGCGATAAGCCATCGCGAATCTATACGCCTCAGGAGAATCCGGAGGGAGGCCATTATTCTTGCGCGTTAAAACTACTGGTGACGCGTATGGGGATTGAATAGGACGAATCGTACCCTCTTACAACATTTTCTCAATGTGATAATTGATTATTCCTTGTTTGACCCTGTCATATCTGTAGGGTCTCGACCCTACCGGTCCCTTGTCCCCAGTATCAATTTCATGGTATAAAACATGAGTTAACCCCGGCTGATCTGAAAATAGCCCTTTAAAACCATTAAATAAATTCCTTAATTTTTGCTTTTGCCCTTCACCGAGCTTTGTATTTGATAGATAAATCTGAACAAGCTTTTCCATTTTCTGCAACTGCTTAATTTGGTTATCTGGAATGATCAGCGATTTCTGATTTAAATCTAAAGTTAATTTGGACTCTTTCGTAAAATCAATGCCTAAAATGCATTGGTACTGCATATTGTTAAGAATGTGAAATTCCCAGGTTTTCTGGAATTCTCGGATCCGAATCTGTAATTCGACCCGACCTAAGTAACAACATGGGGCTCCCTGGGCCGTCACTACTCTATCTTTCATCTTTTGACGAGGTCGATACGAAAAATATTTGCGATAGACCTCTTCCGATATGAAAGATTTCTCCGCCCCCGTGTCCCAAAGGGCTGTAATGAATGTCTCATTTAAAAGAATAGGAACATACGGTAAATCTTCTGGAGTCATTCGTAATGAGGAAAGCCTAATAGTTCGGTGTTCCGTATCTGGAGGATTTTCCGTACATCGCGATCGATCACCCCCATACTCGCATCGATCGCTTAAAAGTTTAAATATGTTTCGATCCTTCTGACCCCTGAAAGCACTATTCCTCGAACCACCTTTTTGACCGCCTTGATTGTGGAATCAATGAACCGATTGACCACCTCGGCGTCGACCGTCGAATCTCGGACTATCCGCAACACCTTGACTCTCAAATCTATTGAACTCTCTCCGTGGTCTGCTATTGTCCGAATATCTATTGTTACCTCTCGTTTCCCTCTAATTTTCCTGTCGATTCCTGTTAGGGAAACGATTGTCCTCGTTTGGATTTATATCTCAGGATTCCCAACTCGAACCTCTGATCTTTCTATTTAGAAACCGTTCCTCATACTTATCAATAATTTGTAGGAGGTTAGATGTGGTTTGCGGATGCCTAACCTCTGCATAATCTAAAATCTGAGGTTTTAACCTACTAATAATATGATCGATCAATTTTTCCTCCGTCATTTCGAGTTTTAAGATTTTGTGAATCTTCACTAAATCACACACAGAATCAGACGGTTTTTGGTTATGCTTTTGAGATGATGAGCAGAAACGCGTTTCTAGTTCCGACCTATTTCTAACCACGGGGAACTGTTCTGACAACGCTTTCTTTAAGTGCGCTTAATCCGTCGCCTTGTCTTCAACAACGCTATAACCTACAACCTCAAACCAATCTAGTGCCCATCCTGTGAGATGACCCTTTAAATATGCACAAGCGAGTTGTGTGGGTATCTCGTAATATGTTAAATTATTTTTATTTTCCAAAAATTCAACCACATTCTCCACCCCCGAAAAAATAATGCTCAGGGATGATTCGAAAATTAGATCCGACTCTAAACTTGGGATTTACTCGTTGGGTGCCACTGTGGTGACCCCCCTGGGTCTCACCTTGAACACCAAGATTAATTTGAGGCAAAGAACCACTAAGAGCTATTTTGAATAATAATAATATTTATTTATTATTATAATTTTCTCAAAAAAATCTCTGATAACATAGAATGCTATTATGTTGCGTCACTTAAAGGGATTTGCCTTTATATTAAATTAAATTACTAATAATGCAATTAATTAATAACTAAGCTCAATTAAGGTTTACCGCGAAATAGGAGATCTGAGAAATACACGCGCATTCGAATTCTTAACTTTCATTAACTTTAACTAAGTCACTTAAACTGACGCTTATTTTAAGCGTACGTAAATTATATTTACCGCTGGCTTATATCAGCTTTCTGGTACGTCTCGCAGCACGACGTCTTCACGAATCTAATTTCCTTGAATCTTCTAGTAATGCGTTTAAAGTTACTGGCTCAATAGCCTTCCATCATCTCACTTGCTATCTCGCAAAGCTCGACTTATCTAATTTAAATATGCCGTTCATCCTTTTGGAGTTGATTGGAAATAAACGCTAATTTATATTCCCATAAAGACGCCTAAGAAGATTAATGGAAAGGTTCCGTACAGATTCGTCACACAGTAGCGTATACAAAAAATTTTCAAGGAGGGAGTCCAGGGTCGAAAGTCTACCATTCTTGTATCAAGCTCTTTTTGATTTTGTCAATTTTCGGGAACAAAAAAACAGTAAAAAACTAATTATTGAACAAATAATTAGCATTAATTAATAAAATTAATAATTTATAACAAGTATTTAATTAAATTTTAAGTACTATATACTTAGAATTATAATCAATCGGAAAAGAATTGAGATCTTTCGAGGGGGGGTCCGGATTCCTAGGACATCCCTTGTGTGTGGCAGTGACGCACTCCAGGAATATGCAAATGATTTTAAGGGGTGTAGTATTTTCACTGAATAAAATTGCCCTGCAAAATAATATCCGAAGTACTTGCAGAAAAATTAAAGTAGTTACTGTTATAGAATCAGGAACATTGATAGTAGAACAGGAGTGGTCAACCCAAATGACCTCGCGGGCCATTTAGGAAAACAGTATGATCCCGCGGGCTGCATATAAAAATATATATCTGTATATTAGATTTGAACCTATTACAAACATGTATTGGAGAGGAAATTTAAAACAGAATGACGCATTATTATATTTATTTTTTCAAACATAGATAATATAATAATAATGCAATGATCAATTAATGTTTAATTTATTTAATTAGTGAGATATTTGTTTCTCCTCTCTTTTACTTAGTTATTGCAAGTCGATCTCAATGCGTGTATTTACATATCGTAATTGATGTTGCAGGTTTTCGTCAGTTAAGTTTGAGAGTGATTTATGTTTGATAAATTTCATTTCCGAAAGAAAAAAAGATTCGCAGTAATAGAAGCAACGTGATAAAATAGAAATATCAATGTGATTCATTTTTTATAAAAAATTAAAAAATACTGCACAAAAATAGTTGTATTTTGTAAAGTTGTAATGAATCTCGCGGGGGCCGCAAAATTGTTCAAGGCAGGCCGCGAGTTGGCCACCCCTGTATTAGAAAGATGTTCGAATAACAGAAATTTATTAGGAAAGCAGCACTGTATTATTTTGATACTTATCAGTTTTAGAGCCCATAAAATGTCAAACTCAAAAAAAAAAAAAAAATCATGCCAAATTCTGGCTTATGCAAGTTTATGATATTAAAAATGGGTGACGCAATTTTTAAGTATCGTCAGTTCGCTAATTTGAATTTAGTGTCATTTTCTTAATACTATGCACTGTGTCTCAAACATAACGTCAAGAGAGCACGAGGTGAAAGTGAATGGGGTATATCAGTACTGGGTAAAATAAGATATAAATTTTTTATCGCTTGTTTAAATGATGAGCAGCATCTGTGTGGAAAAATTAACACCCTCCATCACATCATTAGGTATTGATGAACACAAACCTCCCAACTTTACAAGGATTTTTAAACTAACATGATCTTACATAGCCGAATTATTAATCACTGTCATAAATCGGGTAAGAAACTTTTCTGGTTTAGTTAAAATTAACGTTATTTTTGAGTCGGGGCTTGAGAAAAATGTCACTTTATAGATTTTCCATAAAAAGATATACTACCCTAGGCAAGTTATTCCAAAAATAGCCATTTTATTAAGATTCCAAAATAGTACTATACTTGCTACTTTTCCATCCAAGACAATTACTGCCATTTTTTTCCTATACAAAATGACTTCATTAAAAAAACAGTTTTAAGTGTGTGTACACAACTCAATAAATTAAAAAAAAAACCGGAGAATAGTTTTTTGTGAAAGTAACGAATTAAATGTCCGAAGTGCTTGCCTTCTAACTTCTTTACAAAAAAATGTAACCGAACAGCGCTTAAGGATTGATGAAGCAATGGAAGAAATAAATTTAGCTAGCTACTCACAACTCATCAAGGTGTAGAGGACTCATAATTCGTGTAGAGGACAAATATTTCGATTTTGTTTTATTCTTTAAAGGATTTTTAGTATGACCATTTGTGATCATACCAGATCCAATAAAATGCGAGGTTTTGATCTTATGTTTTTATTCCAGTTAATGCTGTGTGTTAAATCTCCGACCACAGTTCAAGAACAGTAAGAGATGCACATTTCATGCTTCTATATTAATATTTATATAGTACTCTATGTCATACATTCATCCCTGACTATCTTCAGGTCTATCTATAGTTCCCTGAAAGACCATCCCTGAATGAGGATGACCTGACCCGCTTCATCCCTGAAAGATGCATGTCTTTATATTTTTCTAAAGAAGACATTTTATTTCCTCCTCTAATTTAAAGTACGAAAAATAACCCAGTTGACACATTGCACAGCCGTCGATTCCATTTCTTCATTATAACAAGTAATATGAAAACACTTTTCTTAAGTCGATTCCTCTCTCTCTACTTTGAATGAATAGAAAATATTTTATTAGATTGAAAATTTGAATAAGATTATATATATATATATATATATATATATATATATATTATAAATAAATATATATATAGGGAAAGTGAGTGAGTGTGAGTGAATGTTAACGTTGCACTGTGTGTTCAGCTACATGAGGGCTTTTAATGACGGACCACGTCATTTTGAACCATGGTCAAGTGACGTGGACGACACCTGAACTGGCACCTCCTCTCCCAACTACCACACCCCACCAAAGGGAGGACCTATCGGCTCTCGGCAGATTTAGCGTGCATCACTGGCTGCCCTACATGGTGGGTCTTTAGAGGAACTGGGCTCGAACTCTATACAGGGAGAGAAGGAACTAATAGCGGGAATTGAAAAAAAAAAGAGCATGATTTTCGATTGCATTGTAGCAATGCACACCCGGTTTGGCTGAAAAACAGGTTTTTGATGCCAATTTTTGTCTTTGTTTTAACAGTTACATTGTTACAACAATACAGACGAATCTAAGTTGGCGTCAAAAACCAGTAATTAATTTAATCAAGTTTAATTAAATCAATATTTGAAAAAACTGCCTTAACAACAAGTGTCCTCCAATACAAGTTTAAAAAAGTTTATTTTAACTTGATTGAATGAATAGAAAGTATTTTACTAACGATTGAAAATTTGAACAAGATAAATACACTCATGTCCATAAATTAAGGATAATTCAGAATCACGCAGAAATTGAACTCTAAAATAAAAATTTCACCTGTAGAATTATCACACATATCTTGAAGAAGAATATGCAAATTACAGGAAACCCCCAGATGGCGCGGATAGTACGTCACAATGACGAGAGTGTAAGAGAGGGGTATATAAGGAATGGTGGCAAAGAAGTAAACTTGTTCACAAGCGCTTTAAAAGCCTTTCAGTTCAATAACCGCATAGTTATGGCACAAAGGAAGCATTTAGATATTTTTTACGTGGTAGAATTATTGGACGGCTGGAATGTGGACGTACCTAGCTGGAAGTATCCGAGGAACTTGGAATCGCCCAGAGTATCATCTCCAGGCTTTGGCAACGATTCCAAGATGATGGTAATGTGAGTAGATGTTACAGCACAGGTCACCCCCGAGTTACAACGCCGAATGAGGACCCATATATTTGGCAGTTACTGCCAAAAGAAACAGACGGAGCACAGCATCAGACCTGTCTCGTCAGCTCTCTTCAGCTACCGGTACGACAGTTTCAAGGCAGACCGTGTACAGACGCTTAGGGCACATTGGTTTATATACTCGTAGGCCTGTCAGATGTGTTCCACTTACCGCAACTCACTATCGCATGTGATTAACCTGGAGTAGAGATCATGCATTGTGGACACCACAACAGTGGTCTTGTGTGATGTTTTCTTTCTCTCTCTCTCTCCGAGACGATTCCAGGTTTAGTTTGCAGTCTGATTCTCACCGGACTTTAATATGGAGAGCGCCAGGTACCCGTTACCACCAAGAGAGCACCATTGAACGACACCGTTACGGTGGTGCAGGATGGCTCGTTTTGGGGAGGAATTATTCTTGGTTCCAGAACTGACCTGCATGTTCAGAGTGACCACATCTATCAGGATGTCATGCTGGAACAACTTGTACGTTTGTTTCGGGGCGCTATGGGTGCTGAATTCCTGTTTATGGATGACAACGCCCGTCCTCACCGTGCAAACATTGTAGACGAATGCCTTCAATCGGAGGATATCACCCGTATGGATTGGCCAGCATACTCACCGGACTTGAATCCAATAGAGCATGTGTGGAATACCCTTAGCCGACGAATTGCAGCCCGTCAACCCCTTCCCACCTGTCTACCGGAACTTCGGAGGGCATTGCTTGATGAGTGGTGTAATATTCCCCAAGACCAGATTGATAATTTGATACTCAGCATGCCTAGGCGTTGTAAGGCCTGTATTGCATCGTCCGGGAGACATACTCCGCATTAACCATCATACTAACCATGTTATACTGTTTTTTGTAAATAGGTTCTTTTTTGAAATTTGCTCCAGGGAGTAAAAATTGCAATTTTTATTAATTATGTCAAACATATAGCATCTTTTTTGCTCTTTACCTTTTGTTTAATAAATAGACTTTACAAATAAGTCAAATTTGTTTTGCTTCTGTCTCTTTCTTTGCCTGAACTTCATTATCATTTATTTATGGACATGAGTGTATATAAATAAATATATATAGAGAGAGAGTGAGCTAATAGTAGGAATTGAAAAAGGATGTACTCATTATATAAGCGTGTTATAATAATCTAAGCGTGTATAAACTAATTAGAATAAATATTAATTTAAAATTTAAAATCACGTCCCGAACAGGATGTTTATATTTGCTTTATTGAAAAATCTTATCCAGTTTAACTGAATGCGGTTAGTCCAGTTTATTTGTAATATTTTTCTTGACAATCTTGTCAGAAAATATGGAAAGTTAATCTAAAACACTAATTAATTTTCTTTTTAGAACAGGACATCTTATAGTTTAATTTAAGAAATATGTGTACATTTCTTAATTAATAGAAATTTTCTAATATGTTGGACTATAGACGACAGTTCCACATATTTTCAAACAACCACCAAAATCATTGTTGCTCAAGATTTGTATTACTGAATGCTATTAACGAATAAAAATTTAAAAAAACTTTTGAAGAAAATGTAAAAAAGGTCTGTAAAAAGCCGTATTAAACACGCGTAAAGACGAAAGTGAGGATGTTATAAAAAATTATTCTTGAACCTAGACGTATGAAGCATTTTTATGTGCAGTTCTTTCTGTTGAGCAATGTTTGCAGTTGTATTGTTTTTTTTTGCGACTTTTTTTCTTTTACATCACACTGGTTGCATTGAGAAGGATAAGAAACTCTTGTCAGAGTTATAAATTTTAAAATATTTCATTACTATAGACTATTTTTTGAGAGGTTATTTTGAAGCGAAATTTTTCTTTGAAGGCACCCGGAGCTTGACACATGGATTCTGGGAATAGCTTCCCCGAGTGATCCGGAGGGATTTAAACCCGGTGAGTAAGAGGCAGGACTGAAAGCTTGCACATTCCGTTCACGCCATTGTTGCGTCGACGGTATGCTCCGTAATAAATTTGTTCGTTCATGTAATGCTCCACTTCATGCTTACGTCTTTTATTCAATTCTGTGAACAACATGTGGTGTTCCTTGGCAAATTGAAATAAAATACAGTTTTATTTTTGGCTACAATGACTTGAGTGTTATATCTAGTTATCTTATTTACAAGTAAAAAGCATAGTAAGCTGATGAAAGATTCGGATCCAACCCGAGGGCTAATGGCAAATTACATCGTCTTTTGATTCACGGAGAAGGGGTTGGCATTCCGCTCTCCACGTCAGGGTCCAAAATGACGCGGTCCGTCGCCAAAAGCCCTCGTGTAGCTGAACAGTGCGACGTTAATATACACTCACACCCTCTCTCCAAGCTTCCACATAATGTACACGTGAAGACTTCGAAAGTATATCAGCTGTTCTACTAGGCGGGTGTTTAGTGGTACCTGAACTCGACAGAAATAACGTCGGACATGTTTGAATAAGTTCGCAACCCAAACCACTTGGTTACCGTGGCCGCTGTAACGAGCTAAAATAACAAAAATAAAACAAAGTTTTTTGCAATTTTTTTTTTAAAAAAAATAATTGTGTGAGGCTATTCTTATAAATTTTTAAAAGTGTTTGGGGGATTTTTTTCCTTATCGATTTTTTTTTCTCATTTTATTTTTGCGCTCGCGATTAAGTCTGTGAAAAGACTAACATTATTCGACGTGGGCTATTTTTATCAAATCAAAAATTGTCTTCCTTCACTTATTTCTTTGCCGTTACTCTCCCCATTCATGAACAACAAATTCGTGACGGCGTTGTTTTTGTCGACTCTTGAGTTCGAGTCCTGGTGTGACAACTAAAGAAAGGCCATGTAGAGTAGCTGGTGCACGTCATATCTGTCTCAGCTCCACCTACTAACGTTAGTTTGGTAAGGAAATTTGGAGTGGGATGCCAGCTCAGATGTCGCCTTCGTCACTTTAAAATAACGAAGTCCGTCGCTTGTGAATGTTGGGTAGATAAACAATCAAATCAATCAATTCTCCATTTTTTTTTCAGAAATGAACAATGACGTTGCTCTGTTTATTTTCAAGTATGTAGCGATCCATACCATGCAAATTCCGAAAATCAACAAAGCAACTCTTATTTAAAATATATAGGAAGCAGATATATGAAACTGTTTAGCTTTTTGAACATTAGGGTTCCACGAGACGTACTCGGAAGTTCCACGAGTCACAAGGAAAAATTCAAAAAGAAAAATATATGCGTAAAATGGAGTCACACTTTCCCTATGAAGTTCATATAATCACAAGTACCTTTGCTAATTTCAATCATTAAAGCTGAAAATTTTATTTATACGTAACATATCTTTATATTGTGATACTTTTTAAACTTTTATTGTAATATAATCTTTCATCCCTACTACATCGGGTCGATAAATGAGTACCAAGCTTGCTTGGGGACTTAAACACTGAGGGTCTCGCTAAAGACTGATCAACGGAACGGGAAATTTGCTCATACACCTCAGTGCCCAATGGTCATGTATACTAGGATGGGCACAGTAGGTCCTGGCCCTCGTGGGCTGTTGCGCCACTGAGTTTGTTGTTGTAATATAATAAAAGAATATTAAAACGCGCTCGAGCGTTTTTTCTTTCTATGTACTACCTACTAGATTGTGAATATTCTATTTGCTATAACAGGGTCCATGAAATAATTTTATAGTCATTAGTTTTCTGATGGAAAATGCAACATTTTACATGAGTGGGAGAAAAAAAATCTCTAAAATTAAAGAGAGGGGACAACTTATCGACAAATCTTAATTTAAGCAGCTCCTAAATTTTAAGTTGCAAGTTTATATGCAAAATATACACAGGATTTCTCACACACACACACAGACATAAACATTTTAACATCATTCAGAACAATGCATTTAAGTGAATGTTTCTCATTTATACATATAAATAAAAATGAAGTGTCTGTTTGTAATTTGAAAGTAACAGCTTTTTACTAAATGCATTTAAAAGTATATACGGTACTTATATGAAAAAATCAATTTTAAAAATTTTTGTCTGTCTATTTGTCTTTCTGTGTGTCTGTTTGTTCCGGCTAATCTCTGAAACGGCTGGACCACTTTTGACGAAACTTTCACTGGTAGATAGCTAATGTTATAAGAAATAACTTAGGCTACTTTAATTATAGGAAAAAAAAATTAGAGTTTCACGAAAATAAAATTAAAACGAATGAAATGGTGAACAATATCCGTTTCAAATAGGGATTATTTTTATTCATTTAGGGTTATTTTTAGTCAATAGGGATTGTTTTATTTCGCGAGCCTTCTTTCTCAAAGTTTCTAGCATTTATATCAAACTTTTTTGTTTAATTAGGTTACTGACACTCGCGATTTTTCCCATTCATGTCTGATACTAATGATTTTAACAGTCTTCACACCATCGACACTGTCGAAGGTCATGCATCTTTCTTACCCCTTGCTTGCGGCTTTGTTTGTGTTCGTTTCACCCTACCCAGTCCTCACCCATTCCTGTTGTATTCAACGCTTATAATCATTCCAATGATTTCATTCTCTCTCAAGAACACTGAGCAACATCAATTTTTTCCATAACATAGACAGCATTTAAACTTAAATTAGGAAGTTTTGGGCTTTTACGTCATTTGCCTTCTCACAAGGCTCCACATTTAAATAGAAATAAGCCAATTTCATACCTCTATTGTTTATTTCATTGCCAAACACTGCACACAAACATTGCAATGATTTTACAGTCCTCACCCCATCGACAGTATCAAAGGTCATGCTACCCTCTCACACTTTGCTCAACAAAAAACAAAGAAAAAAAGTAAAATAAAAAAGGAACATTGGTTCACAAAGTAGAAGAATGATATTATATTTATAGCATAAGTATTTCTTTACGTGGAATATATAATTATTAAGTTTTCGTAAACTCTGCGAATTGAATAAACACTTTTTTGTTAAATTTCACGTGGACGAAGTCGCGGTGTTAACAGCTATTTAACATAAAATAAATGCATCAGAAAGTAACATTAACGTATTACACATCCAGATACAAATTATTTACATTATTTTAATGCGCTTATTACACAAAATTTGTAACAATGTGTTAATTTTGCTGAGCAGAAGGTGTTTTCAAAAATTGATCCATAAGAGAGTTACGGGGCGTTATAAGTAAAAAAAAATCTTTTTTATCAACTATTATATCAACAGACTTAAAATTTAGCAAACATGGTTTTTTGTTCAGCTGAGATATGCAAAAAGCTTTTTTCTTTTTGTTAATTTTACGTGAATTGTAAATTAAACTCATTAAAAACTTCTTTATCCTTCAGTCTGTATTGCTTAAATTTTCAATTCACCAGTGCGAAGAACGGGTATACCAGCTAGTAGTAATTACAAAGGCAAAATATTATATAAAAACGAATTAAACGCAGAATATGAAATGCTACTGCAGATAATTTCAACATGCCTGTACTTCTAGAGTTAATGTTAAAAACTGAAAGCACATATACCAGTTACTAAATACAATGGATTGGTAGGTGACACTTGTAAATAAGTATTATTAATGAGTTAATTAAAATAAAATTTCAGTAAATATTTTTAATAATATAAATACGAGTGCAATACCTTTTTTAATTGTCATTAATTAAAGTACCTGCAACACACACACACACACATGTTGATATACTTTGAATATTACTTTAATATGTTAAGATTTATTCATCTAAATGTGGAACAGGGTTCCCTGAAAACAAGTTTGAGACAAAAAAATTTGAAGACTAATGCTCTAAATCATTCATATACCCCTTAAAGTTGTGTACAGCTGTGCGATAATCCCTGTACTTTTGGCCATCGCTTCACTCGAAACACACTTGCTCGGATGTGAGCAGGAAATGTCGTGTTTTTGTTCAGAGATCCTTATCTCCAGCTGACAGATCAGAATCCCATTCATCAATGAGATAAGATTCCAGACGGTAATCGGGAGATAAATAGCAAAAGGAGTATAGATTGGTGGATTATCTCCAAAGAAGACATCTAAATTCCATGACGCTTTAAAATATATCCATGCGATGCATAGACATTTAAAATATGAAACCAGTTAAAGAGGTCAGATACTTTGAAAAAGAAATTAGACCTGACAGTTCTTTATGGTTTCCTTCGCATGGAATTCAACCCACGTGAGTTCTCTTAAATTTCTGAATTTTTCCTCTACGATATCGCTGGTATTTCCAAGATGTTCGTCGTGGTTTGGATCGATTTGTTTTTTAAAACACAATATATATATATATATATATATATATATATATATATATATATATATATATATATATATATATATATATATATATATATATAATTCGCAAAATATTTAATCCAGGTATTACAAATCATACATGTACAGATTATTTTTTTTCCTTTAAAAAATATTTTTTTACCACTGAGAATGAAATTAATATCGGATTGTACGAATTTTTGTGATAGGTTTAAAATAAGAACGCTACTTTATAAACTCCTTTTGTGAACATCTACAGTCGCTAAAATCCCAGCTCTAATTCCGTCAGATATTCGTCTTGGAAGATAATAGTAATTGATACACGTTAAAATCAAATTAGAATTCAAAACCTAATAGCGGTGCAGTGTGGAAGTTGATAAAAAATGATGCAAAAGTTCAGATCATATGCTTATCATTCAACTACAGTTCAAAATTACGACATTCGTTCTAAGTATGGATACGGCCACGGAGAAAGTCGCGTAATGTAGAAGACACAATTTCCGGTAACTTTATATCGGGAAACATTTATAATTTGTTGTGATATACAGTGGCATAACGGAGAATATTAGGACCCTTCTGCGAACTCAGGTTTTGGGCCCCAAGCTCAAATATGTACTTTGCACCAGTCAAACTTTGGGTCCTTCCGCAATGCGGGGTTGTCCGTTACGCCACCGGTCATATACGTGTGCAATCGTAACTCGAAAGCAGGCCACCTTCATTGGATTAAATGTGTTTTATGATTTATAAGCATTTTAATTTTCTGATGGGTACCTACAAATTGAAATATTGTATTTATGTCTATTTCTATTTATAATGGGACTGCGGATTGATACGTTTCATTGTGAACCTAGTCCATTCCCCGAGAGCTGGTACATCTTTTTAGTGCGGTGGCACCAAATAGGTGGTACACCAATCACCGCAAGTAGTTTCCTCCCCTCACCTGACGATGTGAAGCCACACAAAGAATTTAATTTTGCCCAGAGAACCCAAGACAAACAGGCACTCAAGGGATATTTTACATACCACATAATCAAACTTCATGGTAACTGTCGTTATCTTGCACCACACACTTGGGCTGGGGTTGAACCTACAAACTTTGGAGTACAAGGCCGGCCCAAACTATCTGCGCCACCCAGCCGGTATTGTATTTATCTTGTGTCATTCATTTCGCTAATTTTGAGGAATTTTCCATCTTAGCTCGTTTTTTCTCTACTAAATTACCCATTGGCTTGCAATGTCAAACTTTTTTTCATATTCCAATTTTTACGTTACACTTTATTGTATTTTTTACGTTTAGAGTTTTAATTTTTATTCCAAAACTAAAGTCTACGGTTTCAATTTTAAGGTAATGTCCCGTGTGTTTGAGAAATTGGAATCAATCACAAGGAACGCTTTCAGTTTCTCGACATCCTGTTTCTTTATCCGAAACTTTATTTCAAAGTAGTCATTGTGATTTTTGTTTCCATAAACTGGATTTCCATCCATTTGAATCTTCCCTGTGCAAACTGCAGTTGATTAGAGAGTCAACAAAATTTTTTTTTTTTTAAATTTATCATTTTGAGATCTCACTGCCTCTGAAGTAAAGGACTGTTCTGCAGAGGAATTTCAGCAGCTCCATTGCACGTGCCAGAATGTATTGTTGTCACCAATAGTTGCGGTAAATTCCAGCCAAATGGTGAACCGAAACAGTCCCCCACATTTTATTTGATCGTGTTTATCTCTGCTATTTCTTGCGTTATGAGCCAACGAGGGAGCTGTGGTAGCCCAGTGGTTAAAGTATCGGATCATGGCAGGCATGTCACGAGTTCGAGCCCAGTACCACTCAAGACCCGCCGTGTAGGGCAGCGATGCACGTTAAATCTGTCGAGAGCTGAAACGTCTTCCCGTTGGTGTGGTGTGGTAGTTAGGAGAGGGGGTGTCATCTCAGGTGCCGTCCACGTCACTTGGCCATGGTTCAAAATGACGTGGTCCGTCACCCATAGCCCTCGTGTAGCTGAATAGTGTGACGTTAATATTCACTCATGAGCGAATGAGGGGATTATTATTTTAGCTCCCTTCGAATAGGCCAGCTTAATACCTTTTGTTTCGTTTGTGTTGCGATTCATGCCTGATTTCGCAAATGTTGGGCATAATTTCAAAGATATATAATACCGCTGAAAAGTGTTTTGTGTGTGTGTTGTTTGGTTCGAGTATTCCTTTCTAATCACGTAACCCCTTAGGGGTTAAAAATATTCTTCGTAAAAGTGTGCATAGAACAGTTAAATGCCAGGTGTGGCCCCCAAAAGCTCATTAACATTTAATATAATTCAATAATTCACGGAATAATGTAGGTAAAACCCCAACCAACTTGGGGTCTTATTGCAACCAAAAAGTGTAACAAATGGTGCTTTATATGATAACAACGAATAAATTATGCTTTTTATGACAAATGTTTAACATGCCTGTCGTCATTCATGAATGTGGCCGGGGTACCCTAGTGGTCAAGGTATCGGATCGTGACCTAACATGTCACGAGTTCGAACCCAGTATCACTAAAGACCCGCCCTGTAGGGCAGCGATGCACGTTAAATCTGTCGAGAGATGAAACGTCTTCCCGTTGGTGTGGTGTGGTAGTTAGGAGAAGGGGTGCCAGCTCAGGTGTCGTCCACGTCACTTGACCATGGTTCAAAAGGACGAGGTCCGTCACCCAAAGCCCTCGTGTAGTGCGACGTTACTCAATCCATCCCCCCGTGGTCCGCTCCCCTCGATGCAGCATCGAATCCAATGAAAATGCACTTGGATGCCAATACGACTTGAATTTTAAACCGTACAAAGAATCAAGAGAAGTATTAAATTTTATACACGACAAACCATGGGTAAATGATCTTATATTAACTTAGGCCATTACCTGAGTATTGAGGAAATACATAGTGCAGTCCTGATGTATTTATAAGTATATTGTATCAGTGTAAAAATGGACTTTATTTATTAGGTCAGAATGTATTTCCTTTTGTTTCCTTTCAGTCAATTCATATTTTTTTTAAATCTTTTATTTTCGATATGCTCGCGCCCCCTGGTAGGATTATTACGAACCCCAGTGGGCGCGCGTCCTACAGTTTGAGAAACGCTGCTTTAGTCGAAGGACTCTGTGGAAAACAGCTCTGTCTATCCTGTGTGTGGGTGTAGTGCCGTCGGATGTTGTCATTTAGCACCGTTCATTTTGTCGGAAGATCACGGCAAACTTGCGACTTGAGGTAACCACAAAGTTCTTGTCTTGTCCAAGCAGTGCTGAGAAATCGAACAGCGTCGAGGGCTTCCAAAACGGCCTTTGCAATGTGGACAATCTTTAGTGAATAAGACAGTTGATGGTCCGTGGGATTTAGGTTTATGCTGCCAAGTTTAGCCAATATAGAAGGACAATTAAAAATATGATTAGGAGAAAGACGAATGTCAGAACAGTGAGGTTAAGTATTGTAACCTCTTTGGCGCCATCAGGGGATATATTTTCATCCCTTTAAAGTATCTTGTACGTAGTTTGGCTATGGTGATTCAAGTTACACCCCAAACCAATAGTTACTGGGATTGAGGTCTGGAGACCTGGAAGGGCCCAACGTGATGGAAGTGGTGGCTTAGCATGCGATCCTTTCTTAACGATGAGAGGAAGAGATCTTTCACATGTGTAGCAATATGGGTGGAGCCAGTAGAGTAACGGAGAATATTAAGGCCACATTGCAAAGCTGTAACTTTCAAAGGATTGCAAAACCATAACTTAACATAGGCTTTGGGTCCCCTAGAAACCCGGCCTTCCCCCTCGCGATGCGGGGGTGTACATTACTCCACTGAGTGGAGCTCTATCCAGCTTAAATCATTCATACGTTGCAGCATATGTTTATCACCCAGGCTAGGGATGTGTGATTCTTTAACATATATCCCTGCTTACTTCACGCGCGTCACGCTGACAGTTTGCAAAGCAGAACCATGCATTTCCTCGAAGAAAAAGGGACCAATCACGACTGATGTGGGTGACCATTTTTTGCACTTTTCTTGGTTTCAATAAAACCCCATGTCATTTTAAGCATTCGATTTGTCGATTTTGTCCCTCTCTACCTGCATTATTATTCCATGAATGATTGAATTTTCAATTGTTAATGGAATTTTGGATCACTTGGTATATTGTGGTTCAAAGCACAAAATAGTTTGTCAGCTCAGTTGCTAACCTCCTGATATGATTGTGTCCTTTACTTCATTGTGCTTAATTCCCTTTTTAAAAATAATTATATTCCAAATTATTATTATATTTTTTTTGTAATAGAATTATTTACAATTGCATTGTCTTTTCATTCTTCGTCGAAGGAAAACTTTTGAAAAATTTCTCGACTGTCTGTCTTACTTAGAATGTGAAATGTGTCTCGCGTAGTTGCCATTTTAGAAATTTTCTTTCCACTAAATGCGGAAATGGAATTGAGAACCTGGTGCTTAGTTGTACTTTTTGCAATAAAATCCAGCGTAGATATAAGCAATAACAAATTACTTATTCCCTTTTATTGTAAATCTTATATGTATTAATATGAATTGATTGATTGATTGAATATTAACGTCGCACTGTTCAGCTGCACGAGGGCTTTTGGCGACGGACCACGTAATTTTGAACCATGGTCAAGCGACGTGGACGGCACCTGAGCTGGCATCCCCCTCTCCTAACTACCACACCACACCAACGGGAAGACGTTTCAGCTCTCGACAGATTTAACATGCATCGCTGCCCTACACGGTGGGTCTTTAGTGGTACTGGGCTCGAACTCGTGACAAGGCAAGCCCCGATGCGATACCTATACCACTCGGCTACCGCGGCCACGTATTAATATGAAACTATTAACAAGAGATTTACAGATGAACATAATTTTTTATGGTTTTAGCTTTAAAATACGTGAAAAAAGGAATAAATAAGAGAAATGATCTTAAACCTCATTATTTTACTACCACTAACCTTAATTACTTCGATGCTTTTTTAAAAAAGAGCGTTCTGAAATTATAAAAAGGAAAGTAATTTTTAAACCGAAGTATTTTAAATTTTTTAAAATTAAGCTTTCCATTCATCAGCCTGGGTTTGAAACTTCGCTCCACTGAAAGCGTGCTGTGTTGAGAGGATAAAGCATGCTAAATTTGGTGGCCGAGGTAGCGTAGTAGTTGTGGGTTGCAAACTTGTGAGCAGCGGGTTCGAGTCCTAGTGGCACTGAAGATCCCCCGTGATAGAGGGGTGCCAGCTCAGGTGTCATCATCACTTGTCTGAGATTCAAAATTACGAGGTCTGTCGTCAATAGCCCTCGTGTAGCTAAACAGTGCGACGTTAATGTAACTCTCTCGTACGCAAAATCTTTCGAAGCTGAAAGCACTCCTGTTAATGTAATGTGGACGTTTGGAGGGAGAACAACTGGAGTGCCGTTCTTGTCACTTGATCGAGGTTCAGAATATTTCAAAATACTTTTTAAATATCTGAAAACCCACAAGCAAACCACCAAAATGAATGCAAAATGTTAAAGATATCGGAGAAAAAAAATGGAAATCTACAGAGAAATTTTCATTATGTTTTGCTCTTTCTTGGTGTTATTTGCTTTTAAATCAATGCACTCTTCCAGGTTTGATGAGAAAGCTAAAGTCCTACGAAATTAATATATGTACACGGATAAATGAGAACTTAATGTGTGAATATTATTTAAATACACCCTTCAGTAATTTTGAGCATATAGAACTCGCGCAATCATATTATGGGAAGTATTTCTCCCAAACTGTTTTAATTGCATTTGTTTTCGATGAGGTCATTATGACACGTAATTACTGCGTGTGAATTCTTTAAACTATTCACCCTTTTTTTCTGTATCGTTGTTAAGTTCTAAATGAAAGAACTGTGTGTGTTTGGTCGAATTTGTACAACTGAGTAATTCAAACTAATTAGTTGATATTTTAGCTAAAAAAAAGGAATGCCTCATCGCAGTTTGAAATCTCAACTTTAATCCACAATGGAATGTATTGTTCGTGTAGTTTCGATAGGTCTCACTGGTTTGCCGGATACAAGGAAAGCATTTGACGACCGACATTATTGGCGTCGCTGGATTATGGTTTTCATGATAAAAAATTCTTATGAATATTTTTCATGAATAACATTCTTCTTTTTGGATGGCTAGGTGGCGGGGTTGGTTTGTCGCTGGCTTTCTCTACCCAAAGTTGTGGGCTCGACCCCGGCCCAAATTGGTGGATTTTCATGATGCAGAAAATCGACAGTGGCCATGTCGTATACCACTGTCGGTTTTATATAGCATGCAAAAGATCCCTAGAGTGTCCGTTTGGCTTAGGTGCTCTCGGCAAAATTAAATCCTAGTACAGGTTTGCATCGTTAGAGATCAGGTGCCTCCCTCTGGGGAGGAAACTGGGCGTCAAAATTAGTCGCGGTGATTGGTATCCACCTACAGGGTGCCGCACTAAATAGAGAGCTTCCGGGGAATGTGCTAGATGTGCAATGGTAAAACACCAATGGCAGCCCTTTAGGAATTAATTATTCCTCGTGAATTATTTGTAGAATCCAGTTGTTTCTTAAGTTGACTATGAGATCTCTGGAATTTGAATTACCAAACTCTTGAAAGTATTTTAATAAATAAATGGTTCACGTTTTATTCAGAGAGAATTCGTATTTCAAACACTAAGGCAGTGTCTCCAACCTCCGGATTTGGGCTACTTTTTATGAAAATCACTTTATATTCCTTGCTAAGTCTCTTTATGTTCATTTTTGGTGTAGCTATATTTTATTTTGAAGGCACGTTTAAATACAATTAAAATAAAACTATTAAAACAAAGCAATCTAAAACATAAACAATCAACGTCCCCCCCCCCCAGGTGACCGCGGTAAAATTATCCAACGTTGACCGGTCCGTGGCGATCAAAAGGTTGGGGAACACTGCTGAAGGCAGGGATTCTCAACCCCTGTGCCGAGGCCCTTTGGTGTGCTCCCCCTTCCCAATTTTTTAAAAATTTAATAAGAATAGAATTAATAAAATTCTTATTATTATTAATTATATATATTTTTAAAATTATTAATATATTAACTATATACCATTTGACAATATTAGAGGAGTTATTCATTACTTCTCAAATTTAGATATAAAAATAATTGATTGTGGGTTCGTAATCCATTTGTGATAATGGATATATATGTGCATGAGTTAAGTTGAAATGAAGAGGAAAAACTAATTTTGCTCTGTAATAATGAAGATTTAATTTCAAAACACTTGGATGAGTCAATTAATTCATTTTGGATTAAAATTAGAGAGGCGATTATATCATATAAAAGCTAAAACCTTTAAAAATATTATTACAGTTTTTTCTCTCTCTCTCTCTCTTCTACATCTTATTTGAGTGAATCCTGATTTTCAGCAGTAATATATATCGAAGTAAAATTCTTTTATATTGTAAGTGTACCTCCAGATTTTGAGATTGTTAAAAGTGTGCCTCGAAAAAAAATTGAGAATCCCTGCTCTAAGAGATGAAAAATAAAAAGAGAGTTTGTGACAGTTTTACAAATAATTTTAATTACCAAGTGGATTATTTTATACATAATCAAATATTTATAATGTTATTTCGAAAAGCAAATTAACGACGACATTATTGGCGTCGCTGGATTATGGTTTTCATGATAAAAAATTCTTATGAATATTTTTCATGAATAACATTCTTCTTTTTGGATGGCTAGGTGGCGGGGTTGGTTTGTCGCTGGCTTTCTCTACCCAAAGTTGTGGGCTCGACCCCGGCCCAAATTGGTGGATTTTCATGATGCAGAAAATCGACAGTGGCCATGTCGTATACCACTGTCGGTTTTATATAGCATGCAAAAGATCCCTAGAGTGTCCGTTTGGCTTAGGTGCTCTCGGCAAAATTAAATCCTAGTACAGGTTTGCATCGTTAGAGATCAGGTGCCTCCCTCTGGGGAGGAAACTGGGCGTCAAAATTAGTCGCGGTGATTGGTATCCACCTACAGGGTGCCGCACTAAATAGAGAGCTTCCGGGGAATGTGCTAGATGTGCAATGGTAAAACACCAATGGCAGCCCTTTAGGAATTAATTATTCCTCGTGAATTATTTGTAGAATCCAGTTGTTTCTTAAGTTTACTATGAGATCTCTGAAATTTGAATTACAAAACTCTTGAAAGTATTTTAATAAATAAATGGTTCACGTTTTATTCAGAGAGAATTCGTATTTCAAACACTAAGGCAGTGTCTCCAACCTCCGGATTTGGGCTACTTTTTATGAAAATCACTTTATATTCCTTGCTAAGTCTCTTTATGTTCATTTTTGGGGTGTAGCTATATTTTTTGAAGGCACGTTTAAATACAATTAAAATAAAACTATTAAAACAAAGCAATCTAAAACATAAACAATCAACGTCCCCCAGGTGACCGCGGTAAAATTATCCAACGTTGACCGGTCCGTGGCGATCAAAAGGTTGGGGAACACTGCTGAAGGCAGGGATTCTCAACCCCTGTGCCGAGGCCCTTTGGTGTGCTCCCCCTTCCCAATTTTTTTAAAAAATTTAATAAGAATAGAATTAATAAAATTCTTATTATTATTAATTATATATATTTTTAAAATTATTAATATATTAACTATATACCATTTGACAATATTAGAGGAGTTATTCATTACTTCTCAAATTTAGATATAAAAATAATTGATTGTGGGTTCGTAATCCATTTGTGATAATGGATATATATGTGCATGAGTTAAGTTGAAATGAAGAGGAAAAACTAATTTTGCTCTGTAATAATGAAGATTTAATTTCAAAACACTTGGATGAGTCAATTAATTCATTTTGGATTAAAATTAGAGAGGCGATTATATCATATAAAAGCTAAAACCTTTAAAAATATTATTACAGTTTTCTACATCTTATTTGAGTGAATCCTGATTTTCAGCAGTAATATATATCGAAGTAAAATTCTTTTATATTGTAAGTGTACCTCCAGATTTTGAGATTGTTAAAAGTGTGCCTCGAAAAAAAATTGAGAATCACTGCTCTAAGAGATGAAAAATAAAAAGAGTTTGTGACAGTTTTACAAATAATTTTAATTACCAAGTGGATTATTTTATACATAATCAAATATTTATAATGTTATTTCGAAAAGCAAATTAAGATTTTAATGAAAGATGAAGCAGTATATACTTAGTATGTTAAATTATATAGAATTCATTTTTCACCTTTCGATGACACTGGTTAGTCTAGCGGTCATGAGTTCGAGCCCCAGTGCCGACGAAGACCCGTCGGGACTGATGCACGCTCCATCTGCTGAGGCTCAGAATTCTCTCGTTGGCGAGGTGTGGTGGTATGAAGAGAGGGTGGGAGCTCAGGCCTCGTGTTGCTTCCCGGTGCGGCGAGAAGTTTCTTCTGTTGAGCATATTAACAATTCATGTGACGTCATAGTCGTGCGCTTTCATCTAATGAGTTCATTCGCTTCTTTGTTGCCAACATTTGCTCTGTGTAGAACCTTTCTTTTAAAAAAAACATAGTTGTCAACAACAATACCGCACGTAGGTATACAAAATGGACTTTATTTAAAAAGGTTCATGTATAAAATAAGATTCTTCTTAAATTTTAAAATCTTTTAGATGAAATTTTTCAATTCCTACTATTAGCTCACACTCTCTTTACTTATTTATCTTCGTGGAATTTTCAATTGTTAATAAAATACATTTTAAAGCGCTCCATTGAGCTGAAATTTTATATACATGATTATTTTGGATGACAATACAGTAATATTTATAATTCATAAAAATTAATTGATTAAAACTAATTGTTCAAAGAATTACAAATACAGCCACGTTGTCATCAGGTTTGGTGACTTAGCGACCCTTTTGTCGGACTTGTGTTAAAACTAGGAAAAGGTTGTTTTTTTTTTCTCACATTTTAAAGCATTCAGTTAAACTGAAGGGAACTCTCTATATACTTGATTGTTTTGGATGACAATACAATACTTTACGCTAATGAATAAAAATGAATTACCACTTAATGTTGTAATTCTGTCCTATGTATATACATATTTATATTAATTGTAACTATTTAATAAAAAGTAGCTAAAATAAAAATTTTCTTTGTGTATCTAAGTAGGAATTGATTTAATTTTTTTTATATTATATGTTTTTTTTTAACATTTGAGTATCTTGACCCAAATATGAAATTTGATCTAAGTTTCATAAATGAAACAATAAATATAATTAGTCTGTAGTCAGTTTTGAATTCAATGGAGATCACGTGTTTGACTGTATCGCGTGACCGTCATGCATTCAGCCCAGTGGCGCACACAAGGGGGGTCCTGGGGGTCCGAACCTCCCCAAAGCCCTTGATTTTTTCCCGATTGATCATAATGCTAAGTATATAGTACGTAAAATTTAATTAATTACTTGGATTAATTTTATTAATTAATGCTAATTATTTATTCAAAAATTTGTTTTTTACTGTGTTTTGTTCCCGAATATCGACAAAATCAAAAGGAGCATGATACAAGAATGGTGAAATTTCGACCCCATACCCCTCCCTTGAAAAATTCCTGTGTGCGCTATTGATTGAGCCCATTACATATCACTATCTGTCGACGACCTGAAGGAACACTGAAAGTCCTAGTAGATCGAGTTGAGGTCTGCGTATAATAGAAATGCCAATAGCTAAACCTTATCTATTTCAGAAATAGACAGTTAAAGAAATATAGGAGCAGAATCCAGGCTATCCGCTTGGAATGTATTTATTTTGATTTAGAAGTATAAATGTAGTACTTAAGCATTTACGCATGAAAATATTAATTACAGAAGTTTAGCCAATTTTTCAGGGGCAAGTCAGGTAAAAATGTGTTAAATAAAATTTTGAGTTCTATTCATCTTAAAATTAGGATCTGCGCAACGAAGAGTTAACTATCGAGTACTGCGCGTGTCATTGCGTGTTGGCAGCAGACGGCAGGTTATTTAAAATGGTGTGTGTGGCCTTGAGGTCACAGGGAAGAGTCGCTATTGTTAGAGTCTGTGTTTGGCTCGCTAACGAGAGAGTGTCATCAACAGTTCCGTTATCGAAACATGGGATCGGAATCCTCAGGTAAATCCAGAGAACAATTTATTACCCACTCTCTTCCATGTAGGTCACGGCATTTCGCTTTTTAATTTGTTCGAAATTCCTGCTGATGTGCGAGCTGGTACCTTAGATTGATCATTGCGCCAGAAACCTAGAGAGAGTCGTAAACATTAAATGATTTCTTAAGAAAAATTTTAAACAAGTAAAAAAAAAGAAATGCTTATATTCTTGAATAGTTAGTATTTCACCAGAGATTGTGGGGAGGGAAAACACACTGCACACACTGCATATATCACACACTGCATAAACACTCTGCCTGTGTCGGAACTCAATGCGAAATATCAGAAACACACCCAAGAGAATAAATAGTTCTCATAGTTTGCAACAAAGTATTTAATCCGAATAAATCTCTGATTAAGTACTGCGTATTTCTGTATAAAAGCCGAGAATCTTTGAATCTTCTTTTAAAGGAGAGTTAAGGGGGTCGGCTAAAACACAAATCAAGTAATCCTGGGAAAAACGTAATTTAAAAAAAAAGGCGTTTTTATGCTTCCGCTTTCGCTAGTTATACGCAAGCACTTTCAGTCTTTTGAAGTTTTGGGAGGTGTTTTAAATGGAACTGCTAAGGTACAACACTGTTGAGATAGCTGTCAAGGCTGGATCCCTCGTGTGAAAGGTTGCTTTACGACGGCATTGACATGGTCGTTTTCTGGAACCTTGAATAGGTCACTGTAAGTGTTAGAGTCTAAGCGAAGTCAATTGGAGAGACAGTCCATTGGAGTGTGTAGGGGCGTCGTAGAGAATTACGGTTTCCTCGGTTTGGTGTCTATTTAAAGGCAGAGTACGCCACGTCCCCAAACGCGACACGTGAGGCAGAATCATTTCTGTTTGGACTCAGCCAGGATCACTATCCAGCCATTGGTCCTTACTACCCCACACACGGTGGACTTTGAAGCAGGAGTTTGGAGTGGGAACTGCGGCTCTCTCCTCTCTGTCGGCTGAATAAAGGGTGGTCAAAGGTTGACTTAGAACCTAAGCGTCGGAATTTCCGGTCTTGGATACTTTGTCACGCGAAGCTACGTGACTGTTGAGACGTCACTAGTTCCTCTAACAGGGAATCGGTCTTTTTGGTGGAGACCACAGCAGAACTTTTATTCTAAAAAAGTCACATAAATCCTTCCTGTCATTGTCAAAATCCGTAGTTTCGGAACGTTCCTAAAAATGTTTAATGATTGGAATGTCTCAGTTCGGCTTTTCACGGTTTTCGAATTTAAGCTATATTTTTGAAGAAAAACGCCCTCTCAGCTCGCAAACAGATTGGCAAGTAACAAAAATTAAGATTCGAATTTGTTTTTGTATATATTTGTGTGCACGCGTGTTATGGTATCAAAAAGTATAAATTAAGTTTAACACCTTCGTTATTAAAGCGGAATATGGTGCTATTGCTAGCTTTTTTTGCTTAATGTCCACGAACGTGTTTTTCTGACACGGAACGCGAGCTAAATTTAGAATACTTTTTCAAGCTGAAAAAATTTATTTTAATACGAATTCGTGTGGTTATTTAAGAAAGAGCTCGACTAACGACGACCTTCGTACCAAAGACGGCCCGCAACAGATTTGAGGCAGTCGAATAGAAATTTTCAATTTAAGGTTGTTTTCGGTTAATGTTAAAGAACACAGGACCCGAATTTGGAACATTTTTTCAGATATAAAATAAATGAAAAATTAATATGATATATATATTCTGGCTTCACTATCCTTTAGAGCAGTGTTCCGCTACCCTCGGTCCGCGGACCGGTACTAGGCCGTGGATCAAATGGTACCGGGCCGCACAAGAAACATTAAATTATTTACTGTGGTATATTTTTCTTGGATTTGAGCTACTTTTTATGAAAATCACTTCATATTCCTTGTTAAATCACTAATTTTTTTGGTTTAGGTATATTTTATTCTAATGTCAGGATTAAATACAATTGAATTAAAATTATTAAATCAAAACAGTCTAAAATATAAACAATCAACGTTTTCACCTCAGGGAGGCCGCTGTAAAATTAACAAACGTTGACCAGTCCGCAGCGATAAAAAGAGGTTGCGGAACACTGCTTTAGAGAGCAGCCTTTTTTATCATACTTCCCATTTTTAATCGAGTTGATTCATTTTTTCTGGTATAAAATATGTTTCGCATTTTTTATCCTATACCGTAATGTTAATTTGTCTTTGCCTTCACACCATCGACACCTCCACAATTTACGCATGGAACTGAAGGGGAGGGAAATATTCTCTATTCTGCTCTCGTGATTCAGCCCACGAGACTTTCGGACCCACTGATTTAAAGAGCACGTATTCCGTGTGTACTCGGAGGGTATTTGGTGGCATCGTCATCGAACCCAGGCCCTCCGGTCTGGTGTCCGATGCTCTAACCACTATGCTACTCACACACGTCCCCCCTCCACAAATGATGATCCCAACATATAACAAAAGAGGTGCTCTGTTTTCCATTCGGGAAGGGAATCCATCGCAGGCGAAAGTCCGACTTCTTTTCCTTGAAGAAGATACAACCATGCCTTACTCGGGATTCGAACCCGAATCCACTCGGTTACAAGCGGAGGGTCATATCCACCATACTGGCTGGGCGGCTTTTTAACAAAAAAATCCTACAATTTTTTTCTATTGTATCACGTTGCTTCTGCTTTTATAGATACTTAGATTGGATCAGTTTGGTGATGCGATACCCCGCATCATCACGCTTGATTCCTACAACTTTTTTTTCTACTTACAACTGCGCGAATCTTTCTTCTCACAAACGAAACTTATCAAACATAAATCGCACTCAAACTTGTAGCATAAATTTCGATGCGCAAATACACGCTTTGACATCGGTGTACTAAAACTATGTAAAAGAATTGAGAAACAAAGATTTCCTTATTTAAATAAATTAAACATTATTTTATCTTTACATTATAATTATTTTCTTATCTATGTCTATATACATGGAAAATAATGAAAACAAAAATAATAGTTCATTTTGTTTTTTTTAAATTTTCACTCCAGTAAATATTTTCAATGGATTCAAATCTAATATAAAGATATATATTTTTATATGCGGCCCACAGGATTATAATGTTTTTCCGAAGTGCCCCACAAGAGGTCATTTGAGTTGGCTACCCTAGACCACGAATCAATTCGAACAAAAAATGAAAAAAAAGTGGTGAAAACCGTTTCAAAAACCTGCTAACCTACATTTCACCCCAGTATAAATAAATGGTGGGAAGTAAGCCATTTACAACGCGATATCGTTGTCCCGCTGGAAGACAAATTTGTCATTCAAGTTCAAGGACTTGTCTGGTTTTGTGGAAAAAGAAAGATCCCAGACGAATTATAAGGTCAAAGAAAAAGTCGCCATGACCAATGCTTAGACAAAAGGATTAAACCCAACGTCATTATTCAAAAGACCCTCTTTCTTTAGTTTTTTTTTTTTTTTTGTTGTTCGGTTGTAATGCGTTTTTTTCTTTTTTGTTTGCCGCCCACACAAAGAACTTCCGTTTTAAGCTTATCTCCGTAATCAGACTTTACTCTCTCTCTCGTACGCATTGTTTTGTTGGAAGGGTAGGCGAAAAAAGAAACTTAGCGAAGATCGATGATCATTTTTTTGAGTGTGTGTGCAGCTTTTTTCCAACATAGGTGCTTCCAGAGATACGGCTAGTGTTTTCCTCTGCTTTTTGTTGCCTAAGTCTTTGCACAGATTGTCTCAATTTTGTGTGTACCACCATAGTATCTATTTCCCATCGGATAGTTTTTACCCTTTACAAAAAAACAATTACTGGATTTCGTAACCAGTTACCATAGAATTGAGTTGATTTGGAGGCGGGAAGAGTAGAGAGGAAATAAAGTATTTACACCGTGAGATGTTCATCTGAGTAAACATTTAGGAATAATTTCGATAATTACCGTATTTGTTCGAATCTAAGCCAAATTCCAAATTCTAAACACGCTTTTGTAAAAATAATAATAATAATAAAAATAAAGTGTAAAAAGTCTCACATCAATATTCGATATTTACGAAATTAAGATTTTTTAAAATTTAGAATTAATAAAAAAAAGTGAATAATAATTCATTTTACCATTATCAAAAACCTTGAAAAACGCACTTGACCCTGAAATTGATCGAACAGTCAGTATAATGTTAAATCTCCCCTCACCCAACGAATTCTTTCGCCTTCGGTTCTAAGCCGCACTCGATTTTCAATAGTATTAATATTGGAAAAAAAATGGGAAGAATACGGTAGAATTCTTCGAATAAATAAGGTACTTTAGGGGTCCTTTTTTCTATCTGTTTAAAGTTAAAAGATTAAGTTTGAGGAACATTTTTTAAAATTTTACTGGTCGTGCAGTGTGTCACTAATTTTTTAGATGTATTTATTACATTATTATTTTTAATGAGAGCCTTTTTAGAAATTTTGAGTGTTTTTTTTTTTAAATAATTATGTAGAATAACATGAGGAAAGTTCCAAACGAGAGAGAGAGAGATTAAAATTTATGCACAATTTAACCCATAAATTTTTTTGAATGACTTTTTGATAAAATCTCTTACAATGTTTATTTATGTACTATAAATATGTGGAAATTTTCAAAATTATAAAATGAGTAGAATTTTCAAAAATGTACTTTTTTTTTTAATTTACACTTGGGAAATGGTGATTTAAAGTAAACATTTCTACCCTTTAAGTAATGCATACTTGCAACCTAGTATGGATTAATAATTTTTTTTTAATTTAGTTAGGTTAAAAACTAAAACAGCATTAGAAACTGAAATCCTGGATTATATTATAGTAAAATCAATTTTTTTATTAATTTGAATGATGTGATCCCTAAATGTTAAAAAAGAACATTACACACACACATACACACACAATTTTTCATATTTCTCTTCAATACTTGACCAATGACTGTGGTCGATACTATGTTTATGTAGAACACCCTGTAGAAAAGCCGCGAGAGACATCTGAGAATCTTTACTTGGAGTAGTGCTCAGCAATCATGGTAGCAAGCTCCATGACCAATGACAATAGCTGAATTCTATTGTTGTGACTCATGCCACCTGCCTGACGAAGTCAGATTGAGGCTCGCGAAATTCATCGCGGCTGAGAGCTAGAATTTTTACTCCTGTCGTTTTTTACTGCCTTAGCTTTGAGCACCATGTAGGTGACAGTACGATTTTGCTCAGTTCCACCCCAATTTGGAGGGAGAAAACCCTGGGAATGGCCAGGGGCCTCCCACCTCTCTTCCCCTTCCACCAACCACACGAGAGGACTTGCGGCACGACGGTTATTTAGAGCGCCCCAATGCCGCAAAGGCACTATACATTTACAAACATCCATGTCTTCTCCGGGATTCGAATCCAGTCTCTACGGTACCGAAATCAGCTTCGCTAACCACTATACTGGTTGGGCGACAGCTGAATTCTAATTCAGTGAATAGCATGAAGAATAATTGAAGCGTCTGTTCATTTTAAAGTGAACTTATCCTTCGTTTCATTACAGGAGGGAAGGTCGGATGAGGTGTTCAACAAAACCCTTTCTTGAACAATAGTGTGCAGCTCATCCAGTATAGTAGTTAGTGATGTTGACTGTTGTGCCGTTGGGTCTGGGTTCAAATCCCGGAGGAGGCATGTATGTTTTTTTATGTATAGTGGCTTTGCGGCATGGGGGTACTCTAAATAGCCATTGAGTCACAAGTCCTGTCGTGAAGTTGGCGGAAGAGAGATGGAAGGCCCCTGACCACCTCAAAACTGGGGAGGAACCGAGCCAAAAAGCACTGCTACCTGTTTGATGCTCAAAGCTATGGCTAACGACAGGTGTGCAAATAGCCCTATGACGCGATGAATTTTGTGGCCCTCGGTTTGGCTACTTCAGACAAGTGGCATTAGCAACAACAACAGAACGATAGTTTGCTCCATTAGATAAACATTGTTTTAGAATTCATATTAATTATTGGACCACTATTCAATTTGTAGCATGATTTACTAAAAATGGACTCGTAATTCTAATTCATATCAACAAGTTTATGTTTGCCACTCGTTACCCTCGCCGAATCTTCACAGCTTGCCAATTAAGAAACCTCGCTGGCTCAAGCGCCCAACATCCCTTTCTTCGCGATGTGTTTTTTCTGTTGCCTCAAGTTCCATGTGTATAATTATGCTCCGAAGCGTTACATTACTAACTAATCTACGGTGTTGAATATTAATAAGACTTTGCATTTAGAAGAAATTAGCTTGTAGCGTCGACTCATTAGACGAACACTTACCGACAATACTTGGTGAGTGTGATGTGCGGAGGTTGAGCAGAATGCCCAGATGGGACACCGTAATCTTTCAAAAGAGACCGGTGTATTTTTCCCCTCATGCCGGAGGCAAAACAAGTATGTTGCTGATTTTGAAGGCGGCTGTGTTGAAAGCACACCTCTTCCAACTCCCACCATCGGATAAGGTTCGGACACCACGATCTATAGAAAGGACACTCCTGTGAACAGCATTCATTGCTGCGCTCCTTCGCATATGTGGATCGCAATTTATTTAAATGAAACGGAATGTCGGCCTGTTGTGATAAAGACTTGCCCTGGAGGGTATTCTCCGTACCAGAGAAAGGGGTTGCGGGGATATCCGTATCCGGGAGCCGATGATTTCAAGATCTTCAAACCTAAAACCGGATTATAACTTTTCTCTATGGAAAGGTTGTGAAGAGCAAATATTTATGAATGCATTTAATGTTTTTTAAAAATTAATTGGCATCAAATGCCGTTCGGTAAAAAGCTATGTGAGTCTTCTCGCTACCAAGCAATGGAGTCATTTCAATTGCTCGTGATCTTACAGGCTTAAGGTGATGGGCTATCTTCCTTATATTTTCAACTCTGAAACGATGCCCTTTGATGGATTCCCACCTTCAGACCTGATCAGGGAACTTGCGGCAGCGTTTCTCAAACTGAGGGAGGTGCCCTCCTAAGGGGAGGGGGGCGTGAGCCTATTGAAAAGTCAAAAACAAAAGATTAATTTTCTATAAAAAATATTAATTTTTGTACTGAAAAAACAAAAACATAATAAAAAATAGAATACACATTTATACTGATGTAATACACTTATAAATGTATCAGTACTGCACGATGTATTTTATAATTAATTTAACAATACTAAGTTAAGAACTAGTTCAATCCTTACCATGGTCATATGTCATATATAAATTTGTACACAAATATTAGCCTAATAATTTGTACTGCTTCTAATTAACTGCTGATTAAATTGTTCGCTCCCCTGGGCCACCGTTGACGTAGGCCCGTGTATGGGATGTAGAAGGGGAGGAGAGAGATAAGGAATAAAAATAAGTAAATACTATGAACTAAATAAATCCTTTGAAAACACTGTCAAAACGCTTTGATTGCATCCTTCGAAATAATTTTACGGATAGCAGGGCACTGAAAAAGACCGTACTTCGGGAAGACGTATATATACGACCGAGGCAATTAACGTTTTGGCTGTGCGAGACGTTTATATACGCCAGTGACACTTAGGATGTTCAAGTCTTATTGTAGCTTTCGCGACAAAGTATAGTATTATTGAATTCAATACATTGTTATTGTATGAAGAGGGGGCGCGATGAAAATTATGATTAAATATTAGGTCGCAAGTATTAAGAGAAGCTCTGAGTTAGTCATGACTAAAAGGTATTAAAAAATTTTGCAAGCCATTGTTCCGAAGGCATTACTTGATATATATGTATAACTGAAATCCATCTGATTTTCCTGCGGTATCTAGAAGCATTATCTTCAAGCATTTAAAACTTCATTACAATAAATAAAATAATAATGACGGAGTTTTTATCTGTTTAATATATCCCATGTCACTGATTTTTTTAATAAACGTAACCAATATCAGTTTCAGAATCATTATTTTTATGGGAAGAAAGAATGGAAAAAACGATGTCACACTTAATGGATATTAGTTTCTTTCTCTTCCCTCGAGGGGACGTCGGTGAATGCTTTATGTTTCTCTGAAAGAACTCCAGAAATTGTGTACCGAGATTATTTAATGGCGAGAATCAATTTCTATGCAAATTTTCATAACATTTCCCCCTCTGATCACAATAGATTCATCGAACAATGACCCATTTTACTCTTATCCATGCCCATAATAATCAAGCAATGAAAGGAAGTGCCAATTTAAATTTTAATCTACAAATATGAATAATGCAGTGTGATCCAGCCCCACACTGTAAACCCACCGTCTGGAACTATGCTCTTTTTGACGCCTTTCAATTCATGTTGAAATAGTGCAAAAATAGAAACACTGCATTTAGGTCCTTTTGGCACTTGTGAATTAATTTCTTAAAATGGCTTATACGCCTCAGACACAAGTCAGAATCTCTATTGATTCATTTTTATTGAATGACGAAAATCGCGCCATGAGCAAAAGCATCTTTAAAAGAAATAAACAGAGCGGAGGAACTGGAGAAAATAACTGCAATCTTCTCCTCGTTATTTCTTAAACACAAACAATTATGACAATGATTTTTGAAACAAAAATCATTGTCATAATTATAGATCAATTATACTTAATTATCTTTATTAACAGAAGTTTTTGGATTAATTAAGGTATTGAGTTTCAAATTTTGTAACGCGGTTTGCATTAAAGTCACTATAGATTCTCCAGAGCAGTGATCTCAACGTGCAGCTCGTGGGCCCCACGAGGCCCGGTGGCCTTTACTGAGTGGCTCGGTTATGGCCCATCTCTCTCTCTCGATATATATATATATAAATGGATGTTTGTATATATGGAATCGCATCATTCCAACACCGTTCAACCCATCACTATGGAAATTGGCATATATATGTACTTTTTTGTGGAGAAGGATTTTTGTGCTATCCTCTTTTTCCAAGCTCCCCACCAGCAGGAGGCGCTACAGTATATGAAATTCTGCCCAGTTCAATTAATCGCCAAGTTGTCAATAGAAGGCCAAAAAGGATGCCAACTTGGCGGTATCGCCAACATTTCGCTATATTTCTATTGAATAGTCATAATGTAAAGAACGAAGTTACTTGCAAACATTATAATTTTAACATAAAATAAATACAACAGAAAATAATATTAACATATTTACATTTTCAGATACAAATTATTTACACTATTTTAAGTGTTCATTACACAAAATGTGTAACTTTTGCTGATCAACTTAGGAAGTTGTTTACAAAAATTGACCAAAAAGAGTTATGGAAGATTATAAATAAAAAAAAACCCTTTTTAACAACTATTGGATCTACAGATTTAAAATTTAACAAATATGGATTTTATTTTTGTTCAGCTGAGATAAGCAGACAGCTTTTTTATTGTTTAACTTGCAATTCACGTAAAACTAACTCTTTAAAAACTTCTTTATCCTTCAATCTGTATTGTTTAATTTTTCAACTCACCCGTGAAAGGAATGGGTATACAAGCTAGTTGCACTAAAAAATTCCATAACTTAAGAATAATGTATTAAAAATTTCGCTAGACATTGAGTCAATTAAACAATCAAATCTGACAATTTTTTGATAGTAGAGACTGTAAACAAGAGGCTTGATCATGGAGGAAAGGCAATCGGAACTACCCATAACTCATTAAAAAATGCATAAAAGTAAATATTTTTCTGCGTGTTTTTGATAGAAGGGCTAATAATGTATTAAAATAAAAGCCGCGAATTGCTTTTTCTAATTTTTCGTCCAACGTCAGAAGTTTTTCTTATAAAATCTCCATGCTTCCTTCTTCTGAGCGTGAAGAGTTGGATATTGATTCCTCTTCACAGAAAAGTCTTATCCCTATCTCTCTCATTTGGGCTTGTATAACCAAACAATTTTTACTACGCAATCACGAAATATCGACAGTAACTGTAGCTGCTTCATATTTTCTCCTAAAACTCAGGCATTGCATTAATCTTATTAAATTAATGTTGCGTCTCTCATTAATTCTTTGGATTAGAGAGCATTTCATATTCTTTGCAAATTCTGAATTTTGTTCGTTCAATTCCCCAATAAGGAAAGAAAGTACACCTTCTGCAGTTAGCAAAGTTGCATTTCGAATTCATAATTTTTCTAAGCCAATTTTTACCGGATTTAAGCCTGCTACAATTGTAGACACAGTTTCAAACTTTACGTAGGCCATCATTTGTTCTGCTTTAATGTCAATTAATGCTTTTAAAATCGTGCTGACTTTATTTCTAAAAATCTTTCAAGCATTGCCAACAAACTATTCCAGCATGTTTTGGTATCCAAACAAACCATCTTCTCACAGCTAAACTCCTCTTTAACATATTTTTGTAAAACATCGTTCTGGAGAGGTGATTTTCTGAATAATGTTACTACATTTCTAATCTTTTTTATAGTTTCATTTGTTAGTTATAGAATTTTTTTCTGCATAAGGGATTTGAAACTAAGCATATGTTTATTATAAAGCATATCGCGCACGGCTAGGTGTATGGCGTGTGTATAGCCCAGGTGATACTCACATTTAATTATTTTTCCGAACTTAACCATTATATTAGCACCCCGTGCGATTCCCGAGAAAGAAACCCTAATTATCACGTCGGCGTGATGCGAATATGGAGATTGAAGTGCCAGCCAGCACTGGCACCGGCCTCATCTGACTGTTGGTTCAAAATAACGAGTGGAATAAATGAACCTTTAATTTGGAAAGTTAGACGTATATTATGAAACTAAAATGAATGCTTGAACTGACATTTTTTATATGAAATTTTTGTGACCCATTTCGACTCCTTTTTGAAATCTGTTGTGCGTCAAAATAGGGAGGATAATAATAAATCTCAAAGTCTTTATTTTATTTTTCATGTGGGATTATACTTAAAATTTCTCATTCTTTCTCTGCTACCACTATAAAAAATTAGGCTTCTCTAACAAAAACGAAAAATATCTGATATATTAAAAATTTCAATCTTAACCGTCATAAGCGTTACTTGTTTTCAGTCCACCTCTTTTTCTTCTCATTCATGTTCTGAAGAAAAAATATTAGACTGCTTACGTAAGTTATCTTTAAAATGATAAAATATTTTGACGGTTTCAATTTTCCTTCGTAGTCAGCAGTGTGCTTTGTGCGGCGAAGTGCTAAAAGATTGTAATTTCGATAGTTTCTTCTGTAGAAATGACCGCATACTTCAAATTAGCTGATGATTGAATGTGTATCTTGCTTCTTGTTTCATGTAGCTTCTCAGATTTTCGTTCTTGACAGTTAAATTGATACTTAAAATGTGCAATAATTTATTTTGCTGTGACAAAAATACGTATTATTCTAATCCCGTTATTTTTTCGAACTTTTAATTTGTTTCTCTTTATTATGGAATATTTTTGATATTTTTTCCATGTGTTTCAACGTATATTTTTTCTTAAGAAGCTAAATATTATTCAAAAAATTTAAATATTTGTCACAAAGCTTCTTTTTCTTTTGTATGTCTTAATAAATTTTAAGATTCTGAATAGTTCTGAAAATATATTTCTTAAGTTCTAAAATAAATAAAGTTTTACTTCTTAATTACATGTGGAAAGGAATTAATCTTCCTAGCTACTTTTTAGCAGACAATTTGCCAGATATATTTCTATTACAGAGACTCGAAATTATTTTCCCCTTTTGTTTCACGCTATAAATTGGATTCGGCTGTTGGGAATAGCTTTCTGTGAGTGTAATTTTCGGCTGAGATATCATTTATTTATTTTTAACTGACAAGGGTTTGCTTTTGGATTTTTATTTCTTTGAGTATTTTATCGTATTGCAATCCCTTTAGTGTGGATTTTATTCTAATTTTAATGTATTAATTTAATCTTGCTGTTTTTAAAGAATTGCTTATAGCTGTTTTAAGAGAAAAATCTATTTTTCAACACTCTTTATTTGCTTTACCTGTATGTAACGGAATCTTTGAACTCGATTTTTACTCACTTTAAAAGGTCAGATTATTTCGAAGTTTTGCACATTTATCAAGGACCGATGGCAATACAATTATTTAATAATTTTGTTTCATTGTTCTGATCATGATAATCAGGATTAATGATTTCCCATTTCCAGAGTTGGCGACTAAAATATTAAATTATAATCCTAAAGTGAAAAGGCCCATGGTTCATACAAATAGTGAACTTTTTATTGAAATACATTTACTTTACACCTTCTTCCGCATTAAATTTTCAAACTAAGCTCAGCCAGATTTCTTTCAGTTTGTTGATCCTGCATTTTGCAAACCAGGCCGTATCGATGCACTGATTGGATGCCAATGGGTATTCCAGATTCTAAAGCCTTTTTTAGTTTTTAAACTATAATTTATTATGATGCTGATGTTTTTAATTGTTAATTATTGTAAAAGAATTTGTGTGTACTTCTGTAACCTACTGTAACGTTAGGATTGGACTCTCTAATCTATTATTGTAAACCTTAAGCAAATAATTAGAAATTTAAAAAATATAAATTTATGATTATTTAATCAAGTAGAATAAGATGTCTATTAAAAGGATAATAACATAACGTTACGATGATAATGAAATTTATTTTAACGATGTATACATATATATTTGTTAAAAACAGCTCCACCGTGAGCTTTATCTTTTAAAAAGAAAATTTCGTGGTAATAAAATATATCCTATTAATATTATAAATAAGAATGTGAGTTGGTTGTTTGTTACGCTTTTACGCCTAAGCCACGAAACCAATTTTAAAAATTCTTTCACCAATGGAAAGTTACCTTATTAGAGAGCGAGTAAAATAGGGCAGTGCTTCTCCAACTTTCACTACTGGCGCCCCCCTTTTCGATCACAATTTTTATCGCGCCCCCTTATACATTAATAATGTGCTGAATGCAATAATGCACTTTGATGCAATAGGCGATCTTAACTATAAAACGTACAAATTAGAAACATAAGTATTAAATTTTGTATACTACTTTTAAGCAAAAAATAAATAAATAAACAAAATAATAGCATAATGATTATGTTATTTTTCCTTTCTCTAATTTTTAAATTGAACATATTGAAAAATGCAGAGGCTGCTTAGAAGACAAAATATAGATATCTGCTAAATATAGAAAAAGAACTCGGAGGGTCAATTTCTAATCATAAGCATTCCTTATAAAAACTTTGCTTTGCAAGAGAAGCCCATGGAAGTCGTTAATACTTATTAAACTTGTTCTTAATGTAGTATTAATTAATTAGTTATAAAATATTCTGTGCAGCACTGATAAATTAAAAGTATACCGGCTGAAGTGCCCGCTCTTTGCACGAGTTCATTTATAAGAAAATAAAACATTATTGATATAATAGCTGAATTCTAAGGAGAGCAAAGCCAAGTGCTCGACAATGTTTACAAAAATGCAAAATGATTTTTTTAAAATGGTTGCTCAAATTACAATGAGTTTTAAGCGAATTGTAATTTTAAACCTCACAGAATTAGCATTTATAATTGATGTTAAATAAGGAACAATAATATAAAATTCATATGAAGAATAATTGTATTATTTTTAATATTTAAAGCGAAAAGACTTCAACGTGTTTTAATCCGGGAGTAGGCGCGCACTCGATACGGTCGAGCGAGGTTATTTAGTCACCCCAATCCTTTTTTTATAATTATTTTATTGTACACGATACAAATCGTTATTCCAGTGAATAATTTAATTACGAGAAAGTTAACTTACCAATTTTCAAGGAATTTTAATTTTTCTTTGGTAGCAAATAAACAGTTTTGCCAGAATTAACGATTTCGTAATCTGCGTGTCCCGCGTGACGACTTCCGGGTAAAAGTGTATTCATTATGATATTATGTATGTCACTGTTAAAAAAATTATGTAAAACGTTTTTCGTTATGCTTTATATGTTTGTAAAAATAAGTCTTGGCCAAGTAATCCTTCAAAGTGCTCTCCGTGGTTTTCCAAATATAAAACTCTTTTGCATGAAAAAAAGCGCAACAGAGAAATACATTACTTACAACTTCCCTAAATGAAAAACAAACACATAAGAGAGGGGTCATAACTAACTATACCAATAACTTAGAAGGTCAAACAGATTACAACTATAATGTGCAGTATTTGAAAAAAAATGACAGTGATGAATTTTTTACGTTCCTAAATTTTTCGATTCTGGGTCTGGAATCTATTTTTTCTCTGAAAGAGTAAAATGTTAGGTTTAAAAAGAAAGTGTAATAAAAAAAATCTCTCATCATGGGATTACAGCAAATCAAATAAAAGTTTTTTTATTTGGTTATAGGATCAAAGATAGCTAATTAGGTATTGAAGAAGTTTTTATTTTTGATGACTTAATATCGCCCGCGCGCCTATAAATTGTACCAGAGTAGAAGGGCATTTTTTATTATGTTTTGTTTTAATTCATTCCAGTAAATTATTTTTTTTTAAATCCTTTATTTTCGATATGATCGCGCCCCCCTCGTAAGGTTATCGCGCCTCCCCGGGGGGCGCGCCCCACAGTTTGAGAAACCCTGACATAGGGTATATTTTATCGCCGTATTCCTACGAGAACTCTACAAGGGTGAAACCTATATTCGCCGCTTCCCCCCACCGCCGCCAAGTTGGCGCAAGATTATGCATTTTGTCAATACCAGAAATTTTACTAAACATTTTCCCACGTTTATAATAAATGACTGAAACAGTATAATTTAACAATTTTACTAAAAGCAATTTTTTAAATGTTTTTTTTATTAAATGTCAAACTCAAACTTGGCGATATTTCTCAAAGTTAGCTAAAAACTTCTCTCTTTTCGGACAATTCCAGAAAATTTAATAATACAAATTTTCTTCCACTTTTTAAAGAGAGAAATGGCATAAAGGTTTAGCAAATTGCATGATATTGAAAGCTCTATGGTAATATTAAATGAGTTTCATAAAAATTTTGATTTATTGAATATTTAAAACACATTGAATTTATTTTATATTTAAAACAAGTAATGTAAAAAACTAAAAATTAAGTCAATCCCTACTTTGAATGGATGAATGTGGCCGCGGTAGTCGAGTAGTATAGGTATCGGATCGTGGCTGGCTTTGTCACAAGTTCGAGCCTAGTACCACAAAAGACCCGCCATGTAGGGCAGCGATGCATGTTAAACCTGTCGAGAGCTGAAACGTCCTCCCGTTGGTGTGGTGTGGTAGTTAGGATAGGGGGTGCCAGCTCAGGTGTCATCCCTGTCACTTGACCATGGTTCAAAATTACATGGTCTGTCTCCAAAAGCTCTCGGGTAGCTGAACAGTGCGACGTTAATATTCACTCGCTCACTTGAATGGATGAATATAAAGTATTTTATTAAAGATTGAAAATTAGAACGATCTATATATATGTGTGATGAACCCTTCAAGTGTCAGTTGGTGTAAAACCTACCAGAACAACTCAACCCGCCTCCCGCATAAGGACTTTAACTTCTACTCCGGCGAAGCACCACGTGAACGAACGACGCACTGGCTCCTGATCATCGCTGAAAATACGACTCGTTTTGTCATGGCTTGAAGTACAGACTGCTTTGCTGAACATTAAAGATAAAATATAATATGATAAACAGCTGAATGTTGCATTTCTCCTGTCATTCTAAGAATTACTCCAATACATGATATATGTAAGGATGAGAGTGAATTAATAGTATAGGAACTAAAAAAAGAGCATGATTTGTCTGCATTGTTGTAACAAAGCAAACCCGATTTGGCTAGCTTGGCTGAAAAACCGGTTTTCGATGCAAACTTTTGTCACTGTTTTAACAGTTACATTGTTTCAGCAATGTTGACGAATCTAAGTTGGTGTCGAAAACCGGCAATTAATTAAATTAAATTAATATTTGAAAAACTGTATTAACATCAAGTGTCCTCCACTACAAGTTTAAAAAAATTTATTTGAACTTGATCGGATGAATAGAATGTATTTTATTAACAACTGAAACTTTGAACAGGATAAATATATAATAGAGAGAGTGAGCTAATAGTAGGAATTGAACAACAATTCAAATATAAGGCCATATTTTGCACGAAATTTTTCACTTATACTGGACTTATATGCCTTATTTGGAGATGTTACTATGAAGATGTACTACATATGTTACTATGGAGGTAGTCATACAACGCCAATCGCCGAATAAAATTAGGAAACTTTACGCAATACTTATATCATCTTGCTGTCTTTCTAATCCTCAAACCCTTTGGAATACACGGAGGAAAATGTATTGGGACTACTGCAGCTAGAACATGCAGATATGACTTTCAATGAACACATCTACAACAAAACGTTAATAGTAGTAGAAAATAAGGTTTTCTCAATGGTTGGGAAGAAACTACATGGTTTTGGAATGATTAGTCCGTGACGAGTCGACGAAAGTGACTTCGATAATAAAATTTTACAAGAATTTGAATACGATTTTATAGCATTGCAAACTCAAGTAAGATAATTAATCCCTCAATTAATTCCAGAGCAAAGTCATGTTTTCCATCAAGTGAAATTGAGGGCTTCATGTTTTCAATGTTCAAAAAATTAATAAAACAGGATTTTTGGAATGATCGTATTCTGTATTTATATAAAACTCAATGTATTACAAATTATACATACATAATCGTATAATATTTCATTTTATTTTATTAACTATACATGTTTTATATTGTTTTATAAGAAAACAAAAATAAAAGTTGTAATACAAAATACAATTTAATATTACTTTTGGAAGATATTTGACATCGTTTTTTTTCTCAAAGCAAGTCATCAAAATTTCGTTGAACATATTGAGTTGATGTAATTTTAAAAAAATGATAATAAATGCGGACCATTTAATCTTGACCTTTCTGAATTTTTAATTAAGAAAAAGTTTCTAGCATTAACAAATGCTTCAAAACATAGCCATTCAATAGACGCGTAACACAATTGATAACTCTTAACAAAACCGATCTACAGATGAATATGTATAGAAATCTAGAGTTTCTTCAGAGAACTAGAGTTTGTTTCAGTAAAGGATCACAATAGATTTAAATTAATTTCATTTGCAAGTTTTCATCAACAATTTCAGTATCGATAAAAATAGAGATGAAGTTAAGAAACGAAATTATAATTCAAAAATTTTAAAGTCAGAAAATACTCGATCGAATTCTACGTCTAACAATTTAATTTGGTGAAAATATTCTGTAAATTTTAATTTAAGTGATTTAATTAATAGATATTGAAAGCTTTCAAGGAGAGACAAGTTTTCTCTTTCTGTTTGTAATAATTTGTCTGTAATAATTTTTATTTGAAAGCGTTAATATTATTAAATAGCATGGTAACAAAAGGATTTTTTTTTTTTTGCCTTGAAGCTTGAGAGAGAGAGAGTTGACTTGTAATATCACACAATTGAGAAAGCCAGAGACTTTCTCAGTTGTTATTACAAGTTCATCTTTTAATTCGGCATCTTTTTATTTTTTCATCTTTTAATTCAGCATAATTTTTTTTGCTTTCAAGAAAATAATGATTTCAACCAGCAATTTAAAAAATCGTCTTAATGCTTTATGATTCAAAGTCCATTGAACTTTCGTATAATATGGACGACCGATAAAAATTCACATTCTATATCTTCAAGAAATGGAGCAAATCGACGATGCTTAAGTGTACATGCTCGAATATAGTTTACAGTTTTACTGACTATTTCAAAACATGCCCAATATATACAATGGAATAATACTTTGGAACAATACAATGAAAATTATTATTATTCTGCTGTTTGCTTTTTTGTTTTAATCTTGCAATTCTTCTAGTAATACTGGTCATGGTCGGTGCACTATCAGTTGCAAAACAAACCAACTTTCACAAGGAACACTTCCTCTCAAAACTTCTTTAAGTGCATGATAAATACATATATTAGGTTGGGGGAAAAGAAATCCATTATTTTTGCATGAAAATCAAGACTTAATTTAACATGCTTCTGATAGTCCGATCTGGGTCAAATATGCACCGTTTTGTTGTATAATTTGTTGCCATTTTAAAGGTAGCTTTATAATGCCTCTCGCATAGAAGTCTTGGCACTTATTGGCGAAAACATCTAGCAATCGATTTTCACAATCTTCTCTTAATCCCAATTTCTTATCACTCAGGAAGTTTGGCAATGCGAGAAAAAAGTGATAATCGCTTGTTGCCAGGTCCGGACTATATGGTGGATGCATTAAAACTTCCCAGAGGTACTGGCGAGTCACTACAGAAGTGTGTGGACTGGCGTTGTACTGATGGAACACAACACTTCTTCTGTTGGCCAATTCTGACCATTTCTGGTCAATTGCTAGCTTCAAACGGTCCAGTTGTTGACAGCAGCGATCTGAATTTAGTGTTTGGCCATGTGGATGCAACTCCTAATAAATGATTTCTTTCCAGTTCCACCAAATACACAGTAGAACCTTCCTGGCCGTTAGTCTTGGTTTGACCACCGTCTGAGCTGCTTCACCACACTTTTGACCACGATCGTTTTCACACAATATTGTAGCATGTGACCCATTTTTCATCTCCAGTCACCATCCGTTTAAGAAATGGGTTGATTTCATTCCGTTTGACCAAGGCTTCGCAGATGGAAATTCAATCCATCATGTTTTTTGGGGCTAGTTGGTGTGGCACCCAAACATGGAGCTTCTTTTTGAATCCAACTTTGCGTAAATGGCTTAAAACTGTTTGATGGTCGATCTTTAGCTCCTGTGCGATACCAGGACTACTAACATGCCGGTCAACTTCGATTATTTCTGTGATTTTATCGACATTTTCGACGACGGGCCTGCCTGCGCGAGGTGCATCTTTAACATCAAAAGACCTGAACGGAATCGACGAAACCAAAATTGCACGCAATTAGCAGTTACAATATCGGCACCATAAACACCATTCGCAATTTCAGCCGCCTGGCTTGTATTTTCGCCTTTATCAAAGAAAAACTGTAAAAAGAATCGAATTTTTCTTTGTTGACTTCCATTTTTAACACCCTGTAACTCACAACTGAATGTACCAAACAAAAAAAAGCAGAATAATTTTTTTTGTGTGAAATCTCATCTTGGCAACGAGCATAAATTTGAAATTGTTTGACCGATATCGACACTACAGCCATCTACCGAAAAAATAATGGGTTCCTTTTTCCCTAACCTAACATGTATAATATATGAATCGACTCCACTACTTCACCTCTCCTGGTTACAGAATTTCGACTTCATTTTTTTTTGGTGCTGGACATACCATTTTTTTAGAGTCTAAGCCGCCATCAATTTTATTCCGCACCCTCAAATTCTCAAATTTTTTGCCCAAAATCGATGAACAACAAGGAAGGTACGACTGAGTGCATTGTCGTGTAACAAACACCAACTGCTGTCAGTCCAATATTCTGGATGAATGCGACGAATTCTGGCCATAAAAAGCTTTAAAACAGCTAAGTAGTACTGACCTGTAACTGTTTGTCCAATTGGAACAAATTCTTTGTGGATAATACACCTAGCATCGAAGAATGTCATAAGTATTGTTTGATTTTGGGTGGAATTTTTCTTGTTTTTTTGGCTTGAGGTGAATTTTCTGACTTCCATTTCGCACTTTGTCGCTTTTTTTCAGGGTCATATTGGGAACACCAGGTTTCATCACCGGTAACAATGGACCTCAAGATGTTTATCGTTTTCAGCGGCTGAAATGATATCTCTGCAATGTGCACTTCTCATTGCTTTTTGTTCAGGGGATAAAGTGTGTGGAATAAATTTAGCACACACTTTTGCTTTGCCCAAATCTTCATGCAGGATGATTCGAATTGCTTCTTTGTTGATGTTGAAAGAGTCTGCCATCATTCTTAATGGTGCATAACGATTGTCTGCCACGAAATTTCGTACTTTCTCCATAATTTCAGGTGTTCTAGATGAAATTGATCTTCCACTACGCTGATCATCTTTTACCGTATCACTTCCATTCAAAAAAACATTTGTGCCACACAAAACCGTTTGATCTACTTAAACAACAGTCAAAGTAAACTTGTTTCAAGAGTTGGTTTGTTTCTATATCACTTTAACCAAGTTTTGCATGAAATTTGAATACAGCTCTTTGTTCTATCTTAAAACATCAACGTTAAAAAATTCATTTCTGAAATAAACGTTTGTCTTCTCATAACTACTAAACTAATTGCACACAACTTGTTGGCTGTGCACCAGCAGACCATGGACATTATGACGCATGCGCATTTGCACTCATGGCGTCCTTACAGCCTGCGCTCTCGGAAGAGTCTTAAAAATTATTTGCCGTACTGTGTATTAATAATGTCGGTCAGAAAAAACCAGAAGATAGGAGTGGCTGTGGCTTCCTTGGGTATAGCCGCGACGCTATGGACAGCACATGAAGATTCCCCATCTGCAATTTCAGCCAAAAAAGCTCTCGAGGCAGGATGCTTCGACAATATAAGCTTTTACTGTGAAATGAAACTACAATGTCTCTTAATAAATGTATAGAAGCGTTAAATTAAACTCTTCAAGATTTACGAGATGGTACAGATATTATGGGAGGAATTGTAGTTTTATTGACTGGTGATTCCCGGCAAAATGTATCCCAGTATTCCAGAGGGGTACACCGGCAAATGAAATCAAAACCTGTATTAAATTATCAAGCTTATAGGTGAAAGTTGAAAAATTCTGTCTGAAAATAAATATGAGAGTGCATCTTCATAATGACGTAGATTCGGGACATTATGCTGAGACACTATTGAAAATCGGTAGGGGATGTTTGGGCGCAGATGCTGAAGGCTATATTTTACTTTTCAGAGAATTTTGTAAATTAGTAGACAATGATGTAGATCTTATTGCTCAAGTCTATCCGGGCTTGCAACAGAATTTAAATTGTGATCAGTGGCTGTGCGCAAGATCAATATTGGCGCCAAACAATGGCATTGTCAATAAAGTCACCACTGAAATTTTAAAAGGCGTGCGAGGGTAAATGAAGGAATATTTATCAATGGATACAATCATGGATACAGTACAAAATATTTCATAGTCCACGGAATTCTTAAATTCTCTTGAACTTTCGTGTGTACCCTCACATTAAATTCAATTAAAACTAAATTACCAGTTATGCTTATGCAAAATCTCGGTGCTCCTCGACTACGTAAAGGAGTGAGGCTTCGGTTCACAAAATTGATGCAGAATATACTAGATGTGTGTACCACTATTTTAACAGGTGTCGGGAAAGTGTTACAATACCTCGAATTCCAATTATCCCCACTGACCTACCATTGTGGCCGCGGTAGCCGAGTGGTATAGGTATCGGATCGTGGCTTGCCTGGTCACGAGTTCGGATCCCAGTACCACTAAAGACCCGCCGTGTAGGGCAGCACGTTAAATCTGTGTCCTCCCGTTGGTGTGGTGTGGTGGTGCCAGCTCAGGTGTCGTCCACGTCACTTCGACCAATTAAAAGCCCTCCAGTGCGACGTTAATATTAAATCAAAAATCAAATGACCTACCATTTCAATTCACAAACGAGTTCAATTTCTAATCAAACTCATATTTGCTGTTACTATTAACAAAGCGCATTGCTGGTGGCAGGGTGCATTTGGAAAAGCCATGATTTTCCCATGGCCAACTATATGTAGTCTGTTCGTGTGTATCCAGTGCCCGAGATCTTCACATATTTGCACCTGAGGGAATAACATATGATATAGTATACAGTAGCATCCTAGAATAATATTCTGCTTTGAGCTCTTTTAAAGAAGAATTACTTATTAAACGTAAATACTTTCAACTTTTTAAAACATTAATAGTTTAAGTTGTTGGATTTTTTTTTTGTTGTTGTTGTTAACTATTATAATAAAGTATGTTTGCAGCTTTTTAAACTGAGATCAATTTTAGAGTTTTTTTTAATTTTAATGGTCCCAGTATAGCAATAAAAAATTATCATTATTTTATTTACTTTCTAATGATTATGACTTAGACAGTTATTTAAAGACATCAACGAGAGCGAAACCACGGGTAAAAGCTAGAATGTTTATATTTTATTAACAAGTAGTCTGCCAGCTCAAAGATTTTTTTTATCCCCTCAAAATTTCTTCGAAGCATGCTAATTTTTTTTATTCTTTGTTTTATTGAAAAAAATGTGTTCTTCGTTGGAGGCTGTATTTTTTAAAATTTGTAACCCCTTTTTTTTTTCAATTAAACTGAGGTCGTCTGTCAAATTACCAGCTGTCATTTGATCTGCTGATTGAAATGAGTCTTAAGACTAAAGTTCTTCAATGTCTTGCTCTTGCATTTATGTGATCTCATCAGTTGTCATCTTCTGATAGTTGGAATCCAGCAGTTATTGAACATTATCACTATCCACTTCTAAATTTATTTGCCTGGCAAGATAGACAACTTCTTCAATCACATTACCAATTTCTTCAGTTCTGGCACTGATTACATCTGAATTTGTCATGCCAAAACAATAAATAAATAAAAGACGAATCGTCGAGATTTGAAACTCGCGTAACTCCGGGTTCACGTAGCATAAGTCAGGTAGCATAAGTCGAGGCATTACTGTATATAAGAGAAAGGAGTGGGGTATCAGTTTAGATGTCGACTTCGTCATCTGTCTTCTCATCAAAATGGCGAGGCGTTATTAGTTGTGTTAAGTAAAACTTTGAATCGATCTGAAACAAAACAATTTTTAAGCTATACATTTTATAAATCCTGGGTATGAAAATGAAACTATGCATGAAAAACACATTAAAATATTTTGATAAAGCAAATATTTATGAAATTCGAAATTGAAGTTGGCAGCTATTTTTTTTCATCCATTCGGTAATTGATTCAACGTTGTGTTCTGCTACAGCAATTTTTTAAAATTTAAAACAGAAATACTTTTTCTAATCATTTTTTTTGAAAGGGCGAACTCTTAATCAAAGTAGACTGTTACATTGGTTACGTTGAAATTGGACTACAGAGGTATGTAAGAGTACCCAAAAAGTATAGTTAACTGATAACTTATACACTTATAAATGAATTATTTATTTCTGGTAGCTATTTATTAATAGATTAAATCGTTCAATTTGAAATTTATTTTTTCATTAAACTATTTCAAAGCTTTGTTTAATAAAAAATCTATGTCATGTTTAATAAGTTTAATTATTTGTATACTGTTTTCGTTTATCTTTTCGACGGTTTTATTCTTTAGATCTTTTTTCTAGCATTGTTATGTTAAAATATTTCTGAGATTGAGATTGATTTAAAAAATATATATATATATATAAGATAATTTGATTCCCCCCCCTTTTTTGGTGGAAACTGGTTACCCTCCTCCAATGCTATTGAAGGGCAGGACGTCTTATACTAATATTTCTCTGCATGAAATTTATAGTATATTTTGTAAATACTACAATATGAAAAGGAGGAATTGCAAAAGGGATACAATTTATATTTGTAGCTGATGATGAAATTAAGAATTTATTCATACACATTACTTTTCATGAAATTTATGAAAACAAGAATCATTATGTAGGAAATCCTACAAATGTATTCAGTATGTTTTGCAAATGGGTTTGTAGTATGTAAAAGAGGACTTTCAAATTTAAATAGAGGAAAATGACACAGATATTAAATTGATGAAATTGGTGGTAAACATACTTTCCACGACCTTATAAAGGATTAATTTGGCATTAGTTAATTCTTTTTTCTGTTACTTCAATATTTATTTTATGCGTTTTGCTTCAATTTGTAATACCCATCAAAATGAAACATACAGATATAGAGTTCAAAAATCGAAACCCTCCAGATGAAAGTCAAAATTTTTATTTTTAGTGTCTCTGAAGAAATCCTTTCCCTCGTCTGTGGAGTTTGATGGATGGGCTACAATAACAGACACGCCCTCCGCTGTCTCTTGACATAGTCTTACCGTGTTCAACTGTCAATTACTGCTGGTTTACATTACCTCTATCGGTGACATTATGGCACGCGTGGCCGCAGGTCGATTGCTTTTTCTTTCCCCCCTCTTCTCTTTAATGTCCTTGTCCTGCCTTAAAAATCGATTGAAAAATTTTAGGAGGAAGGAAAGAAGAATTTTTGTTTTTTTTTTTTATTATAAAAACATTTTTGTTCGTGTTGTCTGTCGAATCATTTTAATAAATGTTACAAATTTACGTTACTTGATAAATGAGACTGAAATGACTACTCACTGGATTTTTGTTGTACTGTTTATTTATAACAGATAAACCGTTAGTTGATGCAGATGTTTGTTCCTTAATGGGCTCAATATATGACGGTCACATGATAAAGACAAACACGAGTTATCCATTGAATTCAAAGCAGACGTCAAATTAATTGTACTTGTTGTTCCATTTGTGAAACTTTGGTAAACTTTCAAATTTTATAATTGGGTTAAAAAATAAATTTTTTCAAAAGATTTTAAAAATGAGAAAAAAGTCTAATTTTATGCATATATTTTTAAATAAAATGCATTTTGTGGACCTATATTTTTTTATGCATTATAGTTGTTGACATTAATTTGTATATTTTTTTAGAGAAAGTTTCTAAGAAGATCAAAAATTTTATAACAATGAAGCGTATGAACAGGTTAGCCGGAAACACAAGATTTCTTTTATCGTGTGACTATGACATCACATGAGATTTTGAACTGATTGGCTAAAAACACTTGGTTATCATCATCAGGTGACTATGATGTCACACGAATTTTTTGAGCCCATTGACTGTTTATACAGATTTGTTTCCTTCCTTCCGAATTAACCAACCATCACAATAAAAAAAACTGTTATTGCTTCATTTTTTTAAAAAAAAAAAAGATTATTGTTCCAAATTTATCTGATCTTTACAAATTTGTTCCTTTTAGAAAATCAAAAATCTCAAAAGAGAATACTAAAAAAAAAATCGTAATTTCTAATGTAAGAAATTTTGGTATTTACGTATTATCGCAACAATTGCCAACTTAATTGATAACTTGCCAAATTGGCAACCCCGGTTTCGTATGTGTCGTACGTACTGAATTGGCAACCAGCTGCTTCGTTTCATATAATGTCGCCAATAGGTTGCGATAATACGTAAATACCGAATTGTTTTTAAAAAGATGCGACTTTAATCTAGATATATATTGTAAATGCGAAAGTTAGTTTGGATGTTTGGTCGTCTTTCACGCAAAAACAGCTGAATGGATTTTAATGAAACTTTACAGTAATATAGCTTATACATCAGAATAACACATAGGCTATAATTTATAAATATATTGTGTGAAATGTCCAAAATATAATATTTGTCAAGTAAAAAGGAAAATTTTCTGCCATCTGCTAGAAATTCTGGCGTGCGCTGCAAAAAAGCACGCGGCAGCTTATATCTATCTTTTATTTGTGAAGAAACCCTTTTTGTTTTGACTACACAAGGCGCTCGCTTCTAATTTATTCCTATAATCAGCGTAATCCCTAATTTTTTTTTTTAAATTTCAGAATATAACTAAGTTTTGAAGGGAGAGGTTGTTATATATATAAATCTCTATTTGATTTTTTTTAAATAATTTTATTATGCATATTTGTTAGTAAGAAATTGACATTTTTTCAAAATAAATACTTTTATCGCTTCAGGCACTTAAAGTATAAATAAACTTTCTCTTTCATACTAAATCATTTGGATACATTTTTAAAATTTTTTGTGGCTAGTAGTTAATTATAATGCTATAATTTTAATTGAATAGGCAGATATTGCATTTTTAAGTATAAAAATAATTAAAACTACTGTACTGTATACTTTTTGGAGTGAGTGAATATTAACGTCGCACTGTTCAGCTACCGAGGGCTTTTGGCGACGGACCACGTAATTTTGAACCATGGTCAAGTGACATGGATGACATCTGAGCTGGCACCCCCTTCTAACTACCACACCACACCAAATTAGCAGGAATATTCTACCAATACTTAGCAGAAATATTCTTTGAAATCCACTCTTCGAAGATATATGGCAACACGGGTTCTATGATGAGTATTTTAGCGGGGAAGGCCAATAGTCTTGTAGCAGATATTGCGTTTTCAGCGGATTGCAAAAATTATCATTTTTGTCCCGAAAAAATAGTTAATGTCAAAATTTAAGTGTCTTATGTTTTTGTATGTTAATGAAGACCTTAAAAAACGATTTGACTATTTATTTTAAGTGAACGGTGTATATAATTAATTTTACAGTGGAATATCTATAATTAATTCATTAACTCAACGGATTAAATTTCCCAAAGTGGAGTATTTTGCTTATGTATATTACTTAATTTTCAATTCAGTGATCCAAAAAAAAAATATTGCATGAAAAAAACTGCAGTAAACCATAATGCGGTAGATAAAGCATTAACGTGCACTGCTCCCCTACACGGCGGGTCTTACAAAGCTCGCGCTATGAAAGTAGCTGGACATTTGCCAAGTTGAGTCCATCGTCAACATTTCGCTATGCTTTTTTATTGAATCGCTATTATAATTTAAGCAACGGCGTTTCTTGCGAATACTACAATTTTAACATTAAATAAATACAACAGAAAGCAATATTAATGTATTACACTTTCAGATATAAATTATTTACACTATTTTAAGCGTTCATTATACAAACATTTTTAAAATGTGTTGCTTTTGCTGAGCGTGAGTGAGTGAGAGAATATTAACGTCGCACTGTTCAGCTACACGAGGGCTTTTGGCGACTGACCACGTCATTTTGAACCATGTTCAAGTGACGTGGACGACACCTAGCTGGAACCCCCTCTCCTAACTACCACGCCACACCAAAGGGAGGACGTTTCAGCTCTTGACAGATTTGACATGCATCGCTGACCTACACGGAGGGTCTTTAGTGGTACTGAGATCGAACTCATGACATGCCTGCCATGATCCGAAACCTTGAAAACTGGGCTACTGCAGCCCCTACTTTTGCTGAGCAGAGATCAGCTTAGAGAGGTATCTTCAAAAATCGGCCCTCAAGAGTGTTACGGGGAGTTATAAATAAAAAAAAATCCTTTTTATCAGCCATTAGATCTACAGACTTAAAATTTAACAACGGTGTCTTTTTACTTTCTTTTTTTTGTTCAGCTGTGATATGCAAAAAGCTTTTTTTAGTTTAATTTGCAATTCATGTAAAATTAACCCATTAAAAACTCTTTATCCTTCAATCTATATTGTTTAGTTTTTCAGTTCACCCGTGTGAAGAACGGGTATACCAGCTAGTATTAAATAAAATATTTAAATTAAAAATGCGCTTGCTCAATTAAAATAAAAGTAAGAAAATGTAAAGAAAAAATTGAAAGCTTATCAACTCGTTTAAAATAATTCTTTTTAAAAAAATACTTTTTAATTTCGGAAAGACAGAAAAGTTTTTCTTCTTCACAAAATGAATTTCTCTGATTTATAATGGAATACGACCAGTGGCGCGCACAGGAATTTTTCAAGGGGGTCGGGTTCAAAATTCACCATTCTTGTATCATGCTCCTTTTGATTTTGTCGATTTTCGGGAACAAAACACAGTAAAAAATAATTTTTGAACAACTTATTAGCCTTAATTAATAAAATTAATCATTAATAACAAGTAATTAATTAAATTTTACGTACTATATACTTAGAATTATGATCAATCGGATAAAAATGTAGGGCTTTGGGGGGTCTGGACCCCCAGGACCCCCTTCCCTTGTGTGCGCACTGAATACGACCCACACTTTAATAGGAATAATTTTTTGATTGGAAATCAAATACTATTAACGGTTATCTATATAATCTAACGAAAATCGGCATTGAGAACAGGAAACGGTGCATTTAGAAATGAAATGTGTCATGGGAAGTTTTATATACAGACTCAGAATCTGTATTAAAACTATACAAACAATATTAAATACATGAATCTGTCTATGACGGTTTCATTCAATGGATTCAAACAAATCTTTCGACAGAAAATCGTGGCCGTCGGTGGTCCTATTCGAGTCCAGGTATGGCCACGATTGCCTAGTCGTCAAGGCCCCGGCCTCGTGGCAGGCGTGTATTGAGTTCAAATCTAGCACAGCTTAAGACCCGTAGTGTAGAGGGAACCGCTGCCCGTGATATCTGTCGAGGTTATCCCGTTGGGGTGTGATGAAGAAGTTAGGAGAGGGGGCAGTTCAGGTGTTCTCCTCATCATTTGATCATCGTTCAAAATGTCCGTTGATAATAGCTCTCCTTCAGCTTCATAGTGTGGCGTTAATATCTCTGGATTCCAGGGGACACTGAAGAGGCTACTGTAAAAAGGCGGTTGAGTCTGTCGCGGCAGGAGCGCTTATTTGGGTTGGGTGCCCGTTAGCTCTAGTGCAGGGGGCACACTTTCCCAGGGGCGGGCTACTTTTAATTTTTTCAAGCTGTTGCGTTCCACCAAATGTCAGTGGCGCACAAAAGGAGGGGGCAATAAATCGGACCCTCCCTCGCAGCCCCCTTTTACCGATTGATTTTAATCCCATGTATTCGATCCGTAAAACTTAATTCAGTATTTGTTATTAAAATTTTTTTTATTAATTAATGATGTTTTTTTCCCCCGACAATCTAGAAAATTAAAAAAATATTTTTGGGAGCGTATTGTGGTATGATACGAGAATGATAGACTTTCGACCTTCGAGCACGCCCCCACCTCTCGAAACATTCTTGTGTGCGCCAATGCCCAGTGTCGTAAGTAGGGTAAGGTAGGAAAAAATCAACAATATTTATTTAAATTAATAATAAATACGGAATATGTTCTTACTTTTCTTACAGAACTAATATAAAAAAGAACTGCGTTTAAAGCAAAACGCAAATTACAAACATAATAATAATAGCCACAAATATAACAATATGAAATGATGCGTGTTTGTTAAGAAACAATTCAAAATATATAAAAAACAGCATTTTTGTCTTAAGTTAGTTTTCGTTGTTATAGTCAGTAGAAGACTTACAGTCTATGTACTGTCGGCCAATCTTGAATATTTTCGTATAGAATTACTAACTGCTAAAATCTTCAGGCGGTCACCCGAAAATGTCTTGACGGTCCACCGGTCGATCGGGATCGACGCAATGCCCACCCCAGCTCTAGTGTAATAGTTGTCATTTGAACATGGATCAAAATGAAAAGATCCGTCACCAATCACTCTCCTTTTGCTTCATAGTGTTTCATGAAATGTATCAATCATCTGGGGAATTCGAACAGCATTACTAGATAAAAAATTTTAAAAAATGTGCTCTCAACCGTTTGGTTGTGGTAATTCTACTGTCTTTTCAAAGATAATTACCGATACAATTATTTTTATCGATGTGTCAAGCGTCTAATTAACTTTTTCATTCATTTCGTCTTGATTGCCCCAGTTCCATTCTAATTCTTTCGAAAACAGTTTTTTTTTGTGAACCTCTCAACCCATCTGTTGGCTGCGTACCCAATGACTTGCTTCAGGTGACAAATCGGTGCTCCACCCCCTCCCGCCCGTGTCATTAAGAAGAGAGGAAGCCCCCCATTTTATTTCTTTTCTCGACTGAGATTAATTTAATTAAGAAGAAACGCATTCATCATCCTCGACTTGCGCAAGGGGCTGTCACGAGCCGCTATATTTCTTTTAACTGAGCTCACCGAGAATGAGAACGCGACCGAAGGGGAGTGCGATGACAATGTCGACCCGACATTGTGAGGGGGTGGGGGTGGATAACAACATTCCATAGGTGGAAACTAACAATGCGACCGTGACAGGTTGGCAATATGTAACGAGTTCGAAAACAAAAGTGTTTCCTTTTTTTTTTTCGTGTTCTCGACTCGAAAGAACATTTGTAGGTCATCGGAGACCCGTTCTACGGTAGAGTTTCTATCGTTATCGAAGCCAGAGCCGTGATCTTGTTATGAACATGACGGATGAGCTCTGGGCTACTTTCCGATGCTTCAGCATGTTTCTCCACTGAAGTCTGTTTGACCTCTTGACCCCGCGTCTGTGAAATTTTGAAAAAATGACACTATTGCAGAACTGGACGCATAAATCTCGTATCAAATAAAATGTTTCCTATCATTTTTTTTTATTAATCCAGTAGTCTACGCTTGGTTATGTGGGTTAAATAATTATGTATAGTAAATATGCCGTGAGTTATGTATGAATGCCGTGGTCTGCGTATAGAATGAGTTAAATTGCTAGTTACATTTTGGTAAATGTGTTGCTCAACATTTTAGAATAATGGGTAATTAACGCCGAGGTCTGAAGGTACACCAGGGTTGCATATGTGTAGTTAAGCTGAAAGTTATTCAGATTTTTCTAAATAATTTCAAGATTGCATCAAAGGTGACTGTAATTATTGCGCAAGCTCACTATTTATTTTCTATTGATGTATCCCTCGTATAATACGGCTAATTTGTATCGTGCTATATCGAAATCGCGTTATGCGAGGTTTTTATTTGTTTGTTATTTTATTTATTAAATTAATGTATGTACATAATATAAATCGGGGCAATGTGCACCGTGTTGTATCAAAATTGTGTTACATAAAACTTTGAAATAATAAAAATAAAGGAAATACGTATTGTGTTGTATCGAAGTCAAGTGTTAAGCTGTAAAATTTTATGATAGTAGAATTTCCATTCCAGTGAAACATACCAATGAAAAAGTAAGTTATCTTCAAGAGTTTAATCAAAAACAAACGAAATACAAAATTGCAACAAAAAATATTGTTACGTTGATCGGGGATTTTATGCAGATCAATCGCAAAGAACAAGACAGTTTCTTTAAGAGCGATGAGAATTTATTGTAGAAAATACAATCCTTGAAATGTACCCGATTCAGCAGCAATGTTCACAAAATAAATCTCTTATTTAGATCACAAAATTAATTTTCAAGTCACTCTCTTCAGAAATTACAGCTAATGTATTTTTTTCTCTCAAAGTTGTGTGGTTGAAATACACACACAAACTCCTGTTCAGTAGTTATTTCTCCATCTTTACAAAAGTTATCTGACGTAGTTGCTGTTACCAGTCAATTTCTATCGCAATTTTTTCAGAATTTCTCTACAAAGAGCTAAAGAACTTTACAATTATCTTTTAAATTTCTTGCTACGTACTGCTAAAAGATCTTTTTCAACAAAAAAAAATTCTAATTATTTAGCTAAAGTTATTCTTTTTTGCAGATCAATTAAATATAAACGAGCAACCGATGCAATATTACAAATGGTTTCGAAATCATCGGCGTCATTAGAAAAGGAGATGTTTAGTATTTTTTAAAATCGTTTTACTTCAAAACCGCGTCATAATATTTGCAAATTGTGTACAGTGTGGGATCGAAACCGTGTTTTACAAGTGCCCTGTTCTACGCGTAGACATCGCCCTACTTTGCATGCATGTAGGATGGGTTGCTTATTTACATGACACTGTGAAGATTATTGAAGACCCGCTTCGCAATTTTGAACCACGTCAAATGACAAAGTCGACACATCATCTGGCATCCCAATCTGGAAAGTGATACATTAGGGGGTTCATATTTTCTTAAAAAAATAGGGGAGGAGGAATTTCAGCTTTAAATCCATGTGTGCAGGGATTGAAAAAAGGTGATCTTTGACCTTCTATAACAAAGCGCAACGTAATCAAATACTCATGGTCTCGAACTAGTAGCCGACGCCGTTTTTGGTGAGCAGGGGGTTAGAATCCTGGCGCCACCGTTTAAAGGGACTAACATACATTTAATTTGTCTGGATTTAAAGTCGTCATCCTGGCATAGTAACTAAGTTTGTAGAGTGGGTGCCCCCTCTGGTGTCGTCCTGAGGCTCAAAATGACGAGGTTCATCGCCAATAGCCTCCCCCAAGTTCTGGTTTATATCTCTGACCCAATGATTCTCAACCATGGGCCGTGGCACTTTTTGTGCTGCCAAGTTCTTGAAGTGTGCCTTCAATTTTTTAAAAAAATATATTAATCATACTTTGAGAAAAAAAAATTGAAGAAAAAAACCCCCGGAAAGCCGAATTATTCGGCCGTTTTATAGACAAATTGTTATTGGCCATTTGACAACACAAGAGGAGAGTAACGCATTACTGCCTAAATTAAAGTGTAAAAAAATTGATTAAGTTTGTAATCCATTTGAGATAACGGATACATCTGTATATGATTTTACTTTGAATGAAGAGAAAAAACTGATTCCGCTTTCTCTAAATAATTGAGATTTAATTTCAAAACATTCGGAAGATTCAATTTATTTTGGATTAAAAATATAGGCGATTCTCTCATAGCAGCCAAAAAAGCAGAAAAATATTGTTACAATGTTCTACATCTTATTTGCGTATATTCGATTTTTCAGCCTTAACAAATATTAAAATGAAAAAAAAAAACATCGAGGCTTTTAAATGTAGATGACGAAAATGAGAGCGGCATTATCATTTTTATAACCCAATATAAAATAAGTGATCAAAAATGATCAAGCTCAAATTTTGCATTAAATGTATTCTTATAATTAATTAATGAAAGTTTTGTTGTCTTTATCGTACATATTAGAAACATATAGTACATATCGTACATATATAAAATTATTATCCTTGCCTGTTTCACATAGTGTGTTACAGATAAATAAAATTCTTTTAAACTTGTTTTATTATTAGTGCTCCACCAAATTGTGAAATTGTTAAAAGTGTACAGCAACAACAACAAAATGAGGTTGTGAATCACTGCTCCAAACTTTTTCGAGTGGTCCTTTCGCCAATTGTTCTGTAGAGAGAGTCGTTAATCAACACACTCTCGCTTACTCAAAACTTCAGCTTAGATTTGTAGGATATAATAACTCTTAGAAAAGAACAACAAGTAATATAAAAAAAAAATCAAGTCAATTCCTAATTCGTTAGAAAAACGTACTGTAGCCATTTGTTGCAACCAGTTGTAACTTCGCCAGAAATAACGAAGAATAAATTTAAAATTAAAAAATAAAATTTGTTTAATGAATTGATGTTTAAAAAAACTGTATTAACAGCAAGTGTCATCCATTATAACTTTAAAAGAATATTTTTGAACTTGAATGGATGAAAATAGAAAGTATTTTATTAACGATTGAAAATTTGAACAGGATATATATTTAAATATATATGAGAGAGAGAACTAATAGTACGAATTGAAAAAGGAAAGAAAATTCTTCTTTAAATACTGTTTTTTGGGGCACATAAGCATTTTTTTGTTATGATTGGCGTTCTACTGATTGAAGAACATTTGAGAGCAATTGATTGAATTCATCCCTCTCTAAGTGAAATACTCTTTATTGCTGCCTTTTGCCCTGGATGATTATGTCACAGAAAAACTGTCTTCAAATCCTTTTTTCTTCTTCTTTGAAAGTTTAAATTAAAATTCATCTGCTTTAAGATGAATGTTAATTATCGCAATATGACGTCAATTCACTTCAGTTTTGTAGTAAAAAAAGGAAAAAACTGACCGAAGTGTGTTTTTCCATGTTCGTATATCAACCTTCGGTAACAAAATCGCTCACTAGTAATGAATAGCGGGCTGTAGACGATTTTTTTTAAACATCTGGAAAACTTCATGAGCAAAATTTTGTTTTCGTGTTAAAATGTACCAGTTATTTAAAATTGGATATGTCTGATGTTATATATAAATATGAAGGATCCATAACAACTCGAAATAAAATAAAATCTTTGGTCTTTTTATAATTTATTTTGAAAAGATAATAGAAATAATACTGTAATGTATAAAAGAAAGACAGAAACGAGCCTTACAGTAGTCGCATGGGATCTGTAACATCTGACATGTTATCGTGATCAATACGAAATAGTAACTTAAATCTCAAAAAAATGAATCGAGTAGGATTGGAAATAATTTTCTATCGAATAGTTATATCTTTAATGAAAATTTTATTTATTTAACACAAGGACTAGTGCAATTCTTTATCAAAAATATTTTTTCTTGTTCAATTTGGGGAACAATAGACTTGAAAATGGACAAACAGGGATTTCGGTGGCTCTATGCATTTCTCCGAATCAAAAAATTAGATTTCCTGCATTTTGTATTTTTACCATATACCGAAGATGGTTCTGCTCTCTTAAAAACAAACTATCATTTGCTTCCCATGATTTTGAGTGTGATTGAATCGAGTGTGATTGGAAATAATTTTCTATCGAATAATTATATCTACTGAAAATTTTATTTAGGAGTTTTAATAGTCTCGAGAAAACTTTTTTTTTAATCTCAATTAAAAATATCACATTGACAGCGACAGGAATTAACCTCAAAGAATGAAAAAGATACGCACTAAAATATTTATTCGAATAATTCCATATTACTTACTCGTTTTTTCTTAAGAATGTTGAACTTGGTCAGACACGCTTAACAGTAAATATACTTTTTAATATAGTTTACACATATAAATTAACCTCAGATTTCTTACACAACGAGTCCTGAGACTTTATCGCAGGTTTATCCTGAATAAGAATTCGAATCTTTTGAAATACTAACTTTAACAATATAAAAAAAACGAGTAGACTTGGACCCCGATGCAAGGGTAGCAACCACACACGTGCTCTCGTTGGTCAAATCAAATAGCGCGCTTACGTCACTTCCTGTTACAAACTTCCGTCCCTTTAGAAGAAATCACTCCAACAAAATTCAGCAATCGAGAAGAAAGATGTTACACATCAAAAATGTTTTCTTGTGTGTTTAAAAAAATTACAATAGCACACTTTTCGTCATAGTAAAAATATTCTTTCTGTTTCCCAATCCGAAAATTTTTATAGGTCTTGTGTTTTCAAAGTTTGCTTAAATGAATTCTTATTGTAATATTTGCTCTTTTTTTAAATCATCATTCTTTCCTTAATTCTTTCTTATCTCCAGATTTGAATATACAATAGTATACGTAAGCCCATTGGTAATTATTTTCTAATTTTAAAAGTGCAAAAAAAAAAAAAAAAATGTCGGAAAAGGTGAACGTTTTTATATTCTTATTAAGTTTTTGTGATGACCACTTAAGTGCAGCGAGTGCACAAGTTCGCGAATTTGTAGAAGATATTTTTATTTGTAGAGTCGCGTTCTCTCTCAGTTCGAGTCCCACTACCTGTAAACACCGTTTGTATGAATAAACACCATGCCGTCATTTTGACTAAGGTTTCTTTCCCGGCAAATAATGAGAGCCCCGGGAACGAGATAGGGCTGAAATAGTCGACTGGACTATGGATTTTGACCTCCGATATAAATTTTAGCTGAGAGAACGGCTGCTATTTGCAATCGTTCTCCCCAAATTCCTTGGAAGGAGAAATGTAACCCATCACCTACGTACTGCTGGAGAGAATTTTTGCAGCTTATCGTAGGAAAAAATATCCATTTGTCCTGATCAGTTCCTGTCAGTCGAACATCATTTCACTAAGTTAGATTCTAATAAAATTCTAATATCTTGATTTACGCCGATAACGTAACTTAAAAATGTTGATTATTTAATTTGTTTTTTTTAAAAAAAATTCGGATACTTATCTTCTTTATAAACTATTTAATTGAATCAGAAGTTTGAAGAAGGGAATGAACTCCCAAAACTGTTTATGGGAGAATTGTATGACAATGGGGCATGAACGAAATAGAAGATAAACATTTGTCTTTTTATTGTTGTAATTCAAAACCACTCCATGATGGCGTTTTTTACAGCCTTTGAAATAAGGAGCATAAGTAGCGAAGCATGTATGTATTAAGAAAAGAATCTATATTAATCATCTACATTATATCAAACTTTAAATCTTGGGAGGTAATGTAATACAATATATTTACACATCTATACAGGCAGCCTTTAACGTGGCCATTTTGGTATTGCTTGTCAGAATCGCCGGGAATGGTTACATCATATTTTATCACTTCGGAAAGAATAAATTGAGCAAAAGTTACTTTTAAACTAAAATTGTTACGTAATTGTAATGCGACACTTAAGAAAAAAAAAGAAAAATTGAAATACCAGAAAATTTGGGCGTTACAGCTTTAAAGAAAAAGCGAGAAAAGACTTATGTCAAATCGAATACAACGTAAGAGGAATGCTGTTTTTTTGGAGGACTCTCCTTGACAATGCAGGGTGTTTCAAAAATAAGTGGAATTAATAATTGGGTTGACAACACGTAAAGGGTGCGCCTTATCACAGAGAGGGAAAATATGTCTGCAATTAATGCGGAAAGTTATAATTAGGAGACTGGTCATCCTTATTATTTAACCAAGATTCATAGAAATGCCTGCCCTTTTCCCATGGAATAAAGTGCCCTGTGGTCATGGTCCCGAACTCATAGTCGCCGTTGACCAGTCCAGGGTTTAATAACATAATCTGAAAAAAAATCGTTAACTATACTTTCAGTCATACTCTTCTAAAATATATTTTAGAAAGATTGTGTGGCCATAGCATATATCTATTTTCTGTATTATAATATAATGTATATCCATTCCGCTTAGACCTTTTTCCATCCTGAAAAAAAAGCGTTCCTGTATATCTCTGTATTATAAAATGTATGTTCGTTCACGTAATACATAACGTAGCAGATAAATTCATTAAAAAACTTAATGGCATCATTTGTTGCAGCTAATTATAACTTCATCAGAAAAAAGGCAGAATAAATATAAAATAGTTTAATTAATGAAATCTGAAAAAATTACTATATTAACTTCAATTATTGTCTACCACAAGTTTAAAAAAGTTGTATTTGAGCTTGAGCGGATGGATAAAAAGTATTTTATATACGGTTGGAAATTTAAACAAGATCTATAAATAAATATATATAGGGAGAGTGTGAACTAATAGTAGGAATTGTGAGAAAAAGCGTTGTGCTGTATATTTCTGTATTGTAAAAGTGTACATCCGTTCGCGTGATATATAGCGTAGCAGATATCCGTTCCGTTTAGACCATTTTTTATCTTGGGGGAAAGAAGTTTGAGCCCTGTTCATTAACACGAAGCGAAGACGGTGAGAAGTTTTTCCTGAGGGAAGCGACATCATTATTTTCATTCAACAAGGAGCAGCCAAGTCGTACGGCGTTCAGAGAGTTCCAAGCATCAGAATTAATTTAATTTCTCAAACTTTTTTCTTCTTGGGGCTGAACAACAAAGAAATCGGGATAACAGAATCTCGCCACGCTAATTCTAAGCTAAAATGGCGACTTGACAGTTTGAGGTCTTCCCAGAGTGTTTTTCTTTTCTCGCCTTCTAGACTTTTTTTTTTTTTCCTCGTGCCATGCTCTCAGAAGTTGCTGTCGCAATGGATTACAAATTCGTTTACCAAGCATCATGATACCTTTGTTTAAAAAAATGTATCTAGGCGAAAAAAAGGGGACGTGATTATTATATAAAAGCTTCCTGCTCGAATTGATTTGAAAATCTAATCTGTTTTGATGAAACGTGTAAACAAAGGGTTTGTTGAATGACACTCCATAATGAAATTCTCACGTGTTTTGATAGCGTTTGATGTTTTTTTCTCCTTATTTGTTTTGTTTTCACGAGGCGTAAAATACTAAAACGCATTAACTGAAAATAATTATGCAAAATTTTTCTCCATCATTTTGCATAGTTTGACAGCGGTTAGCTTCCAACTGCGAAATGACGAAAACCAAAGCACTAGTAAGCTACATAAAATACTTTTTATTCAGACAAGCTTATTTACAAATTATCATCTCCAAAAATATCTAAAAAGGAGTCTATACGTACACGAAACGGAAGATAACCAAATACAGGATAGATTTGCGACGGACCGCATTCTTTTAACTCAGTCACGTAGGAATTGGCAACTGAAAATTTGAAAAGTTAACAATGTTACTTATTTAGTAATGGAGATAAATAATAAAAACATGTAACATGAAATTTTTTTTTTAAGTCAATTCCTATTTAGATCAACAAAGAAATTTTAGCTACTTTTTATTAAATAGTTACAATTAATATAAATCTATATACATAGGACAGAATCACAACATTATGTGGTAATTAATTTTTGTTCATTATCATTAAAGTATCGCATTGTCATCCAAAACAATCGTGTCTATAAAATCTCAGTTCAACTCAATGCTTTAAAACGTGAGAAAAAAAAACCTTTTCAAGTTTTTATACAAGTCGCTAAAATGGTTGCTAAGTCGCCAAAAATGATGCCAATGTGGCTGTATTTGTAATTCTTTGAATAATTAGTTTTTATCGATTAATTTTTATTAATTACAGATAAATTATTGTATTGTCATCCAAAATAATCATGTACATAAAATTTCACCTCAATTGAGCACTTTAAAATGTATTTTATTAAGGATTGAAAATTCCACCAAGATAAATAAATAAATAAATACAGATTGTGAGCTAATAGTAGGAATTGAATAAGCTGACCCCAAAAATTTATAAAAGAATCTTTGTTACAAGTAGATGTTTGTGTTATTTGAGTTATTTAAAATCCGACTTTCTCAGACTAAGAACTAAATTGTTACTTTACAAAACACTTATGAGATCTGTCCTGACTTATGCATCAGACTTGGGCATGGACTTTACGTGATGAGGGAACATTTAGGAATTTGTGTACGAAAGATCTTACGTTGAACTCTTGGTGGGATCCGAGTGAATGGATCATGGAGATCTAATTTAGAACATTTCAAAATTACGAACAACCTGATTAATAACACTTAATTCTTCTGGTCATTCGGCTAGAATGAATGGTGATCGGGGCTGCGAGAACATCTTTCTGGTAAAGCGCTTGGGAAATAGACCTGGGGGTAGAACCCCGCCCGCTAAGATGCGTCAAAAAGGATCTAAATATTTTAAAAGTCAAAATCTGGAAAAGAGTTGCAAAAGAAATTTAGGGATGCCTGGAGGGACACGCCCACCTAGGGCTGTCGAGCCAATTAAGAGGATCTCATCCTTTTGAACCACAGTTAAGTTTCGAGGGATGTACAGGAGTTGGCACCCCATTCTCCTAACTTCCACACCACGCTATGATAGATTTACGTGCATCAATCCCTCTACAAGGCGATTTTTGTTCCCGAACTCGTGTCATGTCGACCACGAGTGGCTGCAATTTTTATATGAATTTAATAATGGGAAAACACTTTAAGTAATTGTTTTACATTATCATAATTATACTATGTTAAAATTCATATTAATTTTTTAAAGTAAAAGATTCTTAGCTGTGGTCATCACATTGGATTGGAAATTGTGAGGGAGTGGTTTGCTTCATTGCATTGGCTTTGAGATTCACCGCAAGTAACTTACTGAGCACATCAAGTGCGATGTTAATTATTACTTCTACAATGATTGCTGATGCACGAGAACTCTCGCATGAGATTTTCTGTCACATTCGTGTGTAACCGATTGTTAATATTTAATCATTACCTAACCCAAATTTCATTTCTTCCCCTCCTCTGAAGCTCTCCCTCCAAATTTGGTATGCCCATTATTTACATGTTAGAGAAGCATTTTATCAAAAGAGAAAAAAAGTCAAATACTTGACATAATTATATATTTATTAGAAAATTTATAATACTAAATCAATAATCCACAGATAGAGAGACATATTTTTACTCTCAAGGATAATATGTGACAAACAGAGCCGATTGTAACCTTCCCGGCGCCCTAGGCACTTCGAATTCTTATCCCTCTACTGTTTTTAGAGCACCCTTCTCCTTCAGTTCTTACATCGCCAGTTTTGATTCAGAAGGGATTTTCCCTTAACTCTCATTTTGCCCCTTTCTTTGTTTTTGCTCTATTAGGAGTCTTTCTATTATCCACCACCAATGGACTGGCAACCGTAAGGAAAGGATAGTGTCATGGTTTTGTCCCTCTTGTTCACTTCTTACTTTACGACATCACGGACTGCCCATCCACCACACTTTTATAAATTAGCACAATAAATTAATGAAATTGATTGCAATCACAGTAAAGAATGTGCATTATTGTATCAACCGATTATCACTTTACTATCTTTTACTTTTAGACATCCTTATTCTTTGTTGGATCGCTGTCATTGTACAGGTACAACAAAGGTTTTCTTCGAGCTTTGATCATTATAAAATCATTAAGATCTGGGTTTGGAGACAATTTTCTAAAATATAACTTAAATAATCATTTAGTTATTTTTTAATTAAGTATGTTGCAAAAACTATGAAAATACAGCAAGAAGAATTTTTTGAAAGCTTATTTTTCAAAATATTGAGAAATTTCTACCAAAACATTACAAAAAAATTGCTCTTCTGCAAACAACTCTAAAAAAATATAAATCACAAAAATAAATAAAATGTTTGCAGGAATGTAATTCTTTAACATTTAACTATGTTTTATATTCAAAAAGCTCAAATTCTACTGTAAAATTATGAAATACAGGTGTTCGAGATGGAAAACCTAGAATTTTTTTTTTTAATTTTTTTTCTTATAAAATTACATAAAAAAATACCTTAATTGAAAATTTACCCTTAGCTTTTAGCAGAAAGCATTTATTATAATATAATACAAAGAACAAACTCAAAAAATTTCATAAGAATATTTCATTTACTTTAAGAAGTATCACTCTTACCGTTAACCATTATGTTCCAAAATAACATTCTTCACAAATGCAAAATAAAGTTTATATTTGCAATGAAACTTTTTAATGATTTAGGAAGGTTTTAAAACTCCCCAGATTTGTATGTCGTGCCTTCCTGAACCACATACTTCAAACTTTTACAGTTTTGAAGGGCCTTTCTTTTTTTACGAGACAGTTTCTTATCTGGTTTAGAATGCCTCGTAAAATCAAAAATTCTCGTTTTGTCGAGGTACCAAAAATATCCTTTCATTTCAGAACACAATATCATTCCTAAATTTTGAAGTAGACGTAATAGACCAGCAAACCCAGAATTAAAAAGTATTATTGCGATATAATTCCTTAAACTGAGAGTTTGTTGTTCAACAAAGTTGTCTTTCGGGATTATAATCCCCACGACCTTGTTAAGACTTTCATTACAGTTCTGAGCTTTCCCGTGAAGACATTTTCTTAGGAGATTTTGAACGCAAAGTTCCTTATAAGTCTTTTTAATAGAATTAATGACTGAATTTGGAAGATATGTTGATATTTCTATCGACGTTTCTCCAACAAGAACTGCTCTTTGGAAATCTCTACTTTTTTGGCCTCATTGATCTTGTTTTTTGGCATTACAGCTTTGATTTAATTAAAAATAACTATAACTCTATATAAAGATACTAATAAAAAAGTTATAAAGAGATCTAGTTTTGAACACAAATGATAAAAAGATAGCAACTCGTTTAAATTAAAACCAACATTGCAATCAGTTAACTGTTGCCTATTTTAAAGCAAAATATATCTATTAAAACATTTATAAAGTGAAATAAAGTTTACTAAACATAAAAAAAATCGTTAAAATATTTTAAATGAATAAAAAATCTCATTTTGCCGCTCTAAAACTTACACTTCCGGTTTCGATTTGGGCTTACTACCTCAAACTAAAACAGCTATAACTTTTTTCCTAACTGACTCAGAATTAAAAGTACAATAGTTTTAGAAAGCTTATTAAACAGGCTACAAAAATAGACTATAAAATAAATTTATATTTTTTTTATGAAAATGGTGATTTTAAACCACTCGGGGATACATTAATCACAAAACTGGAAATTCTTTGTTATGAGAGACTTGAGTCTCTCTCTCGGGCACCTAGATGTGTGAAGGGAAAGGAAGAAACATTCGACATAATCCAACTAATCTACTTATTTACCACACAAAGAACAGACACAATTTCAACTAAGAATAGAAAGAGAATGTCTCAATGTTAACTGTGAAAGTGAAACAACGACGGTAAAACGCGAACGATTGGGAGACTATCAAACTTGATCCCTAGCATAATAAAGAATCTAACCCAGTGCTTCTCAAACTTTCACTGTTTGCGACCCAAAATTCAGTCGTAATTTTCATCGCGCCACCCATCCATACAACAATATATTGAATTCAATAAAACTATACTTTGACGATAAAGCTACAACACGACTTTAACCTCTTAAGTGCCACCGTCATATATAAACGTCTTGCTAAACCGGAACGATAATTGCCCCCCTAAAATTGTTCCGAAGGCTTTGGAATGCAACAAAAGGACCGTATTTGCGAAGGATTGACCTTTTTCATAAGATATCCCGAATACATCCCATACGCGCGCCTATACGGAAACCGGTCGCATTGGGGAGCTTTTAAGCGGCTGTGAAAGGATTCGTTACAAATTATAAAGAGAAATATTATTTTTTGATAGGATTTTTCTTATGGCAAGCCCATGGGGGGTCACTGGTAATTTTTCTTGTTCTTAACTTAGTATTGCTAAATTAATAATAAAATACATGGTGCACTACTGATTACATCAGTATAAATGGGTACTTTATTTTTCATTATGTCAGAAGGATTTTGTTTGTTTACTTTCCATAAATTAATAATTTTCTTTCACTTTTCAATATCCTCGGGGGCGCGCTCTACACTTTGAGAAACGCTGATGCCATCCGATTTCATCTCGATTCAGTCTTTAAGGGTTCCTCCGAATGAGTCTCAAATCACAACAATTCTAATATTATACCTTCAGTAGCAATCTCCCCTCACTCGAGTATAGCTTCACTCCTACTCTCTACAAGCGAGGAAACCTCACCTATTTATAGTAAGTTAATTAATTTAAATATCACGATTCTCTTCCGAAGGGTTGGTTGTGAATAACGCGAATGGATTGTCCAAAGTTTTCCCAAGATGATTAATTGAAGAAGCACGTATAGATCCGTCACAAGGTATGCAATGGAGATTATGTACACATATTTCCCGTGACAAATTATTTAGTTTTGAAATGTTGGCAGACTTTTCCTCAATCTTATTTTGAGAATTTATTTTTTTTAACACACACACAATTATTATATGCCGTAAAATACGCGTGGGCTATCGATATCCGGCATAACTTTCACCATAATGAACTGCTAGTAAAAAAACTGAAGGTTGAAAATTTTTGTTGCATACATTTTGTGCAAGTGCTTATATTTAGATGCGGGCTACTTTGCACGAAAAAGTCACTTTTTATGTTTGCTACCTTAAGAAATTCATTTTTTCGGGATAAATCATATTTAAGGGAATTTTTATTTTCCTATCTAAGTATCAGCTATTGTGACAAAACAAATAGGGCGTAGAGAAAGTCAAGTAGATCGCCAATTTTAGTGTGACTTTTCCCCAGTAAAATGTATTTATACACTTCTTTTTCCTTCTGTGTTTCCATATCAAAGGTTAACTCCTTGAGATAAAAATGTAAAAGAGACATATACCACCCATTTTGGAAAAATGTACTCTGAATAGAGTTCTTTTTTGGAAAAAATTTGTATACATATAAATTGGCCATCCAACTTTGTTCCGTGTGGTTTCTTGTGTTTGCTGTTGACCTGAAACACTCTTTTGACCATGTTAGGTTTGCACATCGTAAACTCTTTGGATCCAAGGAGTTTAAAAAACTTTCCCTATTTTAAAATTTTAATTTTTTTATTTGCGTGTGAATACAGTTCTCAAATTATTTGCATAATTTATGTAAAATAATTATTTTCATATTAATTAGGTCTTAATTTTGTTTTATTCCAGTAAATAAGTTTTAAATTGAGGTTTGGTCCTGATAATCCAAACAAGCTTCCAAATCTTACTGAGTTTACTTACTTGTTGTAGAGTTTAAAAGCTCTCGGGACTCTTAAAGTGAAAATTTTTTCAATTTTTTTGAAAAAAATATATGTTAAAGCCTCAATATTTCTGATGAATAAAATATTACCTACCGATGATCTATCATTATACTTCACAAACATCTCGAAAATTTGTTTACTTAACCCGTATCCATCATAATTAAAATTATAGATTTCGTATTTGGAGGGTCAATACTTCAGTCAGTGTCAATCTAAAGGACAGGTGTGTTAAAAATATCTTTTCAACGGAAAATGGCACCTAATAATTAATTACTGAATGGATTAAAATTCATACTGAGACTTTTACAATTAAATTCAACCTTGAAAGAATCTTTTCTTTTCTGGAATCCTTCGTACCAAACAATGGTGGGGGGGAGTAAAGAAAATTTTGTTGAGATGGAGAACTATTTTCAAAATTTTCTGTTTTGGAGGTTTCTCTGAGATCGTATCGCCATCATTCTGAAGGGTGAATAATAATGTTAAGGGTGATTACAATTATGCATACCAATAAGAAGCGAATGAAGTTTTATTACTGTAATAGAACCTGTTTAGATGCATTTTAAGTTAATTAGTTTATCAAACAATGCAAAAAATAGTGAAATTTCTGTTTACTTATCGTTTATTTCATGCTTATCTTTTGAATAACAATTTGTCTATCCGAACTCGTTCGGAATACTTTTCTGAAAAATAGCACACTAAAACATTATAAATACTTTTTTAGCTACCGCGATACCAATAAATACTAATATTTAGCAAAAATATTATTTTTACAAAATATCTAAATTTTACAAGAATCACAATTATAAGAGAAATTTTAGCAAAATTTTTGAAAAACAAAATAATCTATATTAATAAAGTAAAGTTTAAGCGTGTGTGTTTCACCTCTACAGCCCAAACTAAGCAACCCAGAAGTATGAAACTTGGCACAAAATTATTCTAGATCCTGATAATGTGCACTACGAAGAGTTTTTTTTTCGAAATTCGCTTTAGATTTTTTAAAATTAAATTTTTAAACAATTTTTCCATTTTTTTTTTCAACAACTGGATTTTAAGTTTCTTCGTTTGGCAATACACTGTATTGCTTCAGAATTCTTTGTGCTCGAAAATTTCGATTACCGGCTTTTAGATGTAACATTTTTTTTCCAGCATTTTAATTGGCTACATTTTCTTTTTCAGTTAAATTCTTTTTTTCTATTTATGTATTTTAAGTATTTATAATAGTTTATTTTAAAGTGTAGTATTATACGTATATACAGTTGGAAGATGCATCGCTCTTCAAGCTAAGCCTACTTTTTATTTTTTCAATAACTAAATCAAATTAGTTTGATATACATTTTTGTTTCGCGCATTGATCTAATTTTGTCATTTCTTTTTCAGTTTAAAAATTTCTTATTTATTTTTTGTGTAGTCACAATGGTATTCGGATTGTAATTTCTGTTTTGGTTTAAGGCAGCGTAACGTTTATTCCTTTTTCATGTTCGCCTTTAAATGTTTGCAGTTGATTTTTGTGTATTGTTTCTGGTTTTAGATTTAATTAGGTCTTCAATTTTTTAAAATAAAGAATGTGAAATTTTTGAAAGCAACATTAAAGTTAGCAGAAATTCTTAACCTGGAAAAGAAATGAGACAACTTTAAATCTAAAACTCGGAACAGTACGGAAGTATCAAATGTATACATATAAAGGTTTAAAATGAAAAAAAGAATAATAAACGTGACCCAAGCCTTAAACCTAAGTTAGAAATTTTTAAACTGAAAAGGGAACCACAGAATTGAATCTAAACCAAGAAATGATTTGTGGAATAATCAAATAAAATGTAAGCAAAACAGAAATGTATATTAAACTAATTTAATTCAGTTATTGAAAAAATATAAAATACGCTTTGGTGTAGGACCAATGCCTCTTCCTACCAGAAAAATACATAAATCAAAAAACTTATAACGAAAAAAAATGTTATAATGGATTATTGCTGAAATAAAATTGCTTTTTACAAGAATTCACTTACGAAGTAAAAAAGAAAGAAATTTTCACTTAAAAGTTAAGCCTTCGAAAAAAAAATTAAAACTTGAATGCAAACATAAGTTTATTCTAAGTGAAGGGCTTGGCGTCAAAAACAGATTTTTGAGTAATGGCTTATAGAAAAAAAACATTTCCTTAATATTTGTGAAAAATTTAATTGCTCTTATTCCATTAGCATTATTTTATATAAGTAAGCTTATAATATAAATTATTTGCAATACATTTAAATAGCTGCATTTTTTTTTTAATGTTTGTTATGTTCGCCGTATAATGCACAACCTCTTTTTTACGAAGAAACCTGAAATGTACATATGCAATGCTCTCATGTTTTGAAGTCATTATTCCAAGGTATAGAAAAAAATGGTATATAGTATACTTCTTTATAGAAGTACAAGCCTTTAAGTTCATAAGGAGTGTCATTTCCCATAGCAGAAACATATTACTGCTATTACTTTTATGTTATAATTTTTATTTATATTTTCATTCTTTCATTTCTATTTACCTTTCTAGTATATTAATTTTCTCTCTTACATTCAAATATATATTTTTATGAAAACATTTTCTGTGAAGCGAAGTTTCAATGTGAACACTCATTAAAAAATTATTTTTAAATTTTGGGTACACTGTTCTGCAATGGCTCTGCCCTCTTTAAATTTTATTATGCTTGCAAAAAAAACTGAATTTTATTTTTAATATTTAAACCTTGATACCAAAACCACAAAAATTCTTAACATATTATGTGTAAAAAAGAAATCTGTCAGGTTTGGTGGAAAATGGCTTCAATTTGACTGCGGTGACGCTAATACGCAAGTACTGATAATAATTACTTATTCTTCAACGCAAATATCAGTGGATTTTTTAGATCATCTTCACTTCTTACCTGCCTTTAGTCTTATGTTCAATAATAATAATAATCTGTTACACAAAGTTCCTTTCTGTTAGAAAAAACGTTATTGCTTTTCTTTGTTGAACGACAAGTTCCAAATCCCGCTTATTGTAACAATAAAGTAGAAAATCCTAGCTAGCAGTATAACAAGAAGAAAGTAGTGCTAAACTAACGGATTGGCAATATTTGTAAAAAAAAACTACCTCCATTTATGTCAACAATTGTCATTAACCAGATTTCTACATGTTGCTTTTCAGTTTGAATTAATGTTATGATTTCTAGTATATGCTAGGTTACTTCGTATTTATTCATGTTTAAATTTTTTATATTTAAGAATTTCCGTGAGCGCTTGTTTGTTCAGCACTGGTTGTGGTAAATTCATCAAAATTAGGGCTTAATTTTTCTGTTTTAGATAACCTTTTAGTTTAAATTAATGCTATAATTTTTATTTTAGTATCGTACATTTTTACTGAACTGTATTTTTTGCTTATTTTAGTTATGTGATACCGTGACTCAAATTTTTTTTACTGAACTGTAATTTTAAGCTAATTGCTATAATGGTTTGTGTTTGACTTTCAATTTATGTCAACAATTGTTATACCGTTTTAGCATTGTTGCTTTTTTCAAATCCAAAAGTACTCATCAAGAAGATCTTCACAGAAACTATTTTAAATGCACAGCTTAAAATTCAGAAATAATGCAATTTTTGTCGTTCTGCATTATGGTTTAACTTTCCTTCTTACAATCTGTCCTTCATATAGATTTTTAAAGATTTTACATACCTGCATTACTATGACATTTTCTTTGGTAGAAAAAAAAAGAAAGATTTTTGCTTTTCTTCCTTCCATCATTCTCCTTTCATTTTTCACTATAATTAGCATTGTATTTCCTCATTTGTTTGTTCTTTGTAAGAGAATAACAAATTTTTTTTTTTTTAGTTAAAATTTTACAGAAAAGTATTGTTTTAAAAATTAATTTTTTATCAACAGGGTTTATTATTTCTCTCATTAGGTTCATTATGATTTTATTTCAACGTAGGTCTGTTTCATATAGTTCATTTTAGTTCTTACTAATTTAATTTTTTCCCTATTGTATTACATCTGAATTTTATATTAAATGTAATATAGATGTTAGATAGTATTACTTCCATTCCTCATGTGATATTAATTTAATGCTACAGAAAATTTAATTTAATGCTTTATTACAATGTAGGCTTATTTTATCTTTTTTTTTCAATTTTAGTTTGTACTAATTTTATTTTTTTCCAGTTGAAGGCTTCCTAATGTATCATATTTATGTTAATATTTTAAGGAAATAGTTTGTGACATAATTTTTTCTGTTATTTATATTTTCATCCTTTCATTTCTATTTACCTTTTTAGCAAGTTAATTTTCTCTCTTATATTCAAATATGCGTTTTTATAAAATCATTCTTATCTGTGAAGCGAAATTGCAATGAGAACACTCATTAAAATTTTTTTTTTTTTACTTTTGGACACACTGCTCTGCAATGGCCATTTTTTAATTTAATAAAGGAATTTACATTTGAAAAAACTGTATATTACCCACCGTCATCCACTACAAGTTAAAAAATAAATAAAAGCAATGTTCACATATATTATGGTTCATTATTAATTGCCATCCTTATTTTCTATGCCGTTTATGATACTTCAAGCATTCTCTAAGGTTACAAAAGTAATTTTAATTTCAAAATATTTTTTCCTTGTCTTACTAAACATTTAATTTTGTATTACATTTTTTCATTTACGTACCACTTATGAAATTCATTTTACACACATATGAAAATAATAAACAAAACATAATTAGCCATATATTACTTTTGAAAAATAT